>LR738710.1:648654754-648751547 GCA_902687465.1 Secale cereale
CGCCGCCGCCGCGCAAGCCGCCGCCGCGAGCCAGCCATCGCCGCTGCATAAGCCGCCGCCGCCGCCGCTGCACACCACCGCCGCCGCCGCCGCTGCACACCACCGCCGCCGCCGCCGCCGCCGCAGCCTCGCCGCCTACCACCGCCGCCCGCCGCCGACGCCTCTCGCCGGCCGAACGACGAGGTAGCCGCCCGCCGCCGATTTTCGGTAGAAAACCACCGGGTTTTTTAAGAACCCTAGTTTGTTTTTTAGTTAGATCGTTTTTATTTTCTTTTCCCGGTCTAGTTAATTAGTGAGCGTTCACCCGTTCGTTCGTTTTAACGAACGAGTTCGTCATTTAGTCTCAGCTAACGAACGTCCGTTCGCTAAGCTGTTTTTAGTTTTCTTTTTCGTAGTTATTTTCTGATCGAGATTTCTGATCCGATCTTCATTCTAGTTTATCTTTTCGCTCGTTTATCGGAATCAAGCGATTCAAGCGCCTGGAGTTTCGCCTCGAAACTCTCTTTCCGTTTAACCTAGTCACCCAAGTGTTTGCCTCTTTTAAATTTGGACTTAGGTCCAGATTGGCACGGTAGTTGTTTTCTCTTTCACCGTTTGTCTTTCTTTGTTTCGTTGGTTTGTTTCTTTTGCAAACCGGAGTTCTTAAGTTGAACTTTCTGGTTAGATATCTTATTTGAGTTTAACCGTGCATTAGTTAAGTACTTATTGTGTGTTTGTTTGTTTGCGATAGAGTACCCGGAGTGCGTCGCTTGCTACTTTGAATCTTTAGGTTTTGCGGATCATCAGCAAGGCAAGTAACACTTTGATCATACTTTCAAATTACCCAGTTTTCATTGCATTAGTCAAACCCTCACACATTGCATGAGTAGGAGCTTTAACTTGTGGGACTGGGAAGTAGATTGAGGTAGTACCTATTACCTGCATTACATTCAAACCTTTGGGAGTTACTTCTACGTTTGCTGTTAGGTCATGCTATGCTAGTAGACGTGGATTGGGTGAGTGTATCCATGACAGATGTGAGACTGTTAATTAATGGTTCAACTTAAGGTGGCAACTTTAATACACATCTGGGTGGATTGAGGCACCTGGGTATTCCAGCGATTGCCTGTTTTTCTTTATGGACCGCCACCCAGGCCCAAAGGGATCATGAGATTATTCATACTAGAAACTTCCGTGTGCAGCCACAAGCTATTATGGGCTCTAGCATAGTTGACTAAATTGTGCGAACTCTTACAGTGGTGGACTAGCAGATGTAGGGGATGTAGGTTGGTACGGTCCACCCGGATGTAAGGTGCTAGTGCTTCTGAAAGACTGTGCCTCGGTCATCCGTTTCTCAAACAACATGTAGTGCGAGAATTCCAATGGAGGCGATCGAGTCTTGTGGGGAAAAGTGCACAAACCTCTGCAGAGTGTACAAACTGATCATGATTAGCCGTGTCCCCGGAAACGGACGTCTTGAGTATCTAGTACTTGGATTATCATGTGAATCTCATCATGTTACTTTAATTAATATTGTTGGGTTTAATGATGATGATTAATTGGGGTTGAGAGGATGTCTATCTTCTCAACGATGTTTCAACTACCATGATAGTTAAATTAAAATCTATTCCTTTGCAGTAGGGAAAAATTGGCTTTACGCAAAACTGTAACCATAGAGCTTTCCACCAGCCATATTGCATATAGTATAGCTTTACTTCTGTTACTCTCTATGTGTTACTTTGCCAGCATATTCCATGTGCTGACCCGTTTTCGGGCTGCAACGTTCATGTTGCAGACTTTTCAAACGACGAGAAAGGTGCCTATTAGGTCGTGGTTCTATACTCAGTGATGTAGTTGGAGTTGATGGACTCACCTATCTTCCAAGCCTTCCGTTGTTATCGTGTTAGATGGCCTTAAGCCATTTTTATTGTAATAAGTTCATCGTTGGAACTATCGATGTAATAAGTGTGTGATTGCTACTCTATTATAGATCCTTCAAATACTGTGTGTGTCAGCATTACTGATCCAGGGATGACACTGATGCACAGAGATCAGACTGTTTGAGGTCTGGTCGCTACACTTGCGTTGTATTCCCTCGAAGAGGAAAGGGTGATGCAGTGCAGTAGCGTAAGTATTTCCCTCAGTTTTTGAGAACCAACGTATCAATCCAGTAGGAGACCACGCGTGAGTCCCTCGCACCTGCACAAACAAATAAGAACTTCGCAACCAACGCGATAAGGGGTTGTCAATCCCTTTACGGTCACTTACGAAAGTGAGATCTGATAGAGATGATAGTTTGATATTTTTGGTATTTTTGGTTATAAGAACAGAAAGTAAAAGCAGAAAAGTAAAGTAGATTGTAGATTGATATGTTGAGAATAGACCCGGGGGCTATAGTGTTCTCTAGTGGCTTCTCTCATGATAGCAATATTCTACGACGGGTAAACAAATTACTGTCGAGCAATTGATAGAAAAGCGAATAATTATGAGACTATCTAGGCATGATCATTATATATAGGCATCACGTCCGAGACAAGTAGACCGAAACGATTATGCATCTACTACTATTACTACACACATCGACCGATATCCATCATGCATCTAGAGTATTAAGTTCATAAGAACGGAGTAACGCCTTAAGCAAGATGACATGATGTAGAGGGATAAACTCAAACATACTGATATAAACCCCATCTTTTTATCCTCGATGGCAACAATACAATATGTGCCTTGCTGCCCCTACTGTCACTGGGAAAGGACACCGCAAGATTGAACCCAAAGCCAAGCACTTCTCCCATTGCAAGAACTATAGATCTAGTAGGCCAAACCAAACCAATAATTCGAAGAGACTTGCAAGAATATTATAATTCAACATAAAGAGTTCAGAGATGAACCAAATATTTCTCAAAGATAATCTTGATCATAAACCCACAATTCATCGGATCTCGACAAACACACCGCAAAAAGAGATTACATCGAATAGATCTCCTCGAAGACCGAGGAGAACTTGGTATTGAGATCGAAAGAGAGAGAAGAAGCCATCTAGATACTAGCTATGGACCCGAAGGTCTGTGGTAAACTACTCACAACTCATGGTGAGGCGATGATGATGATGTAGAAGCACTCCGTGGAAGATCCCACCTCCGGCGGAGCTCCGGAACAGGCCCCAAGATGGGATCTCATAGGAACAGAAGGTTGCGGCGGTGGAACTAGGGTTTTTTCTGTTGTTCTGATAGTTTTGGGGTACATAGGTATATATAGGGGGAAGGAGGGCACCGGGGGCCAGACGGGGTGCCCACGAGGCAGGGGGCGCGCCCTATAGGGGAGGGGCACGCCCCCCACCCTCGTGGACGCCACGTCAGCCCTATTCCGTGGTTCTCAAGTCTCCCGTGCGTATTTTGCTCCAAAAATATCTCTCCCGAAGGTTTCATTCTGTTTGGACTCCGTTTGATATTCCTTTTCTGTAAAACCCTAAAACAGGCAAAAAAACAGCAATCTGGACTGGGCCTTTGGGTTAGTAGGTAAGTCCCAAAAATAATATAAAAGTGTATAACAAAGCCCATTAAACATTCAAAACATCATAAATAATAGCATGGAACAATCAAAAATTATAGATACGTTGGAGAGGTATCACATGCCTACAATAGGTCTATGTTTATTCCTAGTATCGGGTTTGGCGATTCTAGCTGCTTCCTCTTGGAGGTAGATAACATGTCCATCTAAATTTTCGACCAAGAGATCCTTAACCATAGCAACACTAGGTTCAACTTTAATTTGCTCAGAGGGTGTAGGTGTTCTAGTATTACTCTTACGAACCACAGTTGAAGCTTTAGCATGATCCTTTATCCTAACAGGGAAAGGCGGTTTCTCAATATAAGCAGTAAGGACAATAGGATCAACATTATAAGTGATAGGCTTTTCTTCAACTTTAACAGGTTCAACTACTTTTACTTCAATGGGAGGATGGTATTTAAACCACTTCTCCTTAGGGAGATCAACATGAGTAGCAAATGATTCACAGAAAGAAGCTACTATCTCAGAGTCAAGTCCATATTTAGTGCTAAATTCACGGAAAACATCGGTATCCATAAAAGATTTAACACAATCAAACTTAGGAGTTATACATGACTCCTTACCTTTGTCGAGGTCCCAATCTTCAGAGTTGCGTTTAATTCTTTCCAATAAATCCCATTCGAATTCAATAGTCTTCATCATAAAAGAACCAATACAAGAAGTATCGAGCATGGAGCGATTATTGAGAGAAAGCCGAGCATAAAAATTTTGAATGATCATTTCTCTTGAGAGCTCATGATTGGGGAATGAATATAACATTGACTTAAGCCTCCCCCAAGATTGAGCGATACTTTCTCCTTCGCGAGGCCAAAAATTATATATATAATTACGATCACGATGAACCTGATGCATAGGATAGAACTTATGATGAAATTCCAACTTCAATCGATTGTAGTTCCATGATCCAATATCATCACATAGCCTAAACCATGTCAATGCATATCCCTTCAAAGATAAAGGGAAGCCTTCTTCTTGATAACATCCTCGGGCATACCTGCAAGCTTAAATAATCCACAAACTTCATCCACATAGATTAGGTGCAAATCGGGATGCAGTGTTCCATCTCCTGTAAAGGGATTAGCCAGCAATTTCTCTATCATACCCGAAGGGATTTCAAAGCAAACATTTTCAGTAGGTGCAGTAGGTTGAGGAGCAACTCTTTGCTCTACTGGTCGGGGTGAAGATACCCCGAACAAGCCCCTCAAAGGATTATGAGCCATAGTAACAAGTAACAGTAAATTTCAGCACACTATATAAATTTTTCCTTACAAAATTTCACTTACCAAAGGCACTTCACTCCCCAGCAACGGCGCTAGAAAAGAGTCTTGATGACCCACAAGTGTAGGGGATCTATCGTAGTCCTTTTGATAAGTAAGAGTGTCGAATCCATCGAGGAGCGGAAGGAAATGATAGGCAATTTTCAGTAAGGTATTTTCTGCAAGCACTGAAATTATCGGTAACAAATAGTTTTGTGATAAGGTAATTGGTAGCAAGTGACAAATAGTAAAAGTAAATAAGGTGCAGCAAGATGTCCCAATCCTTTTTGTAGCAAAGGACAAGCCTGGACAAACTCTTATATGAAGAAAAGCGCTCCCGAGGACACATGGGAATTATTGTCAAGCCAGTTTTCATCACGTTCATATGATTCGCGTTCGGTACTTTGATAATTTTTTATGTGGGTGGAACGGTGCTTGGGTGCTACCCTTACTTGGACAAGCATCCCACTTATGATTAACCTCTATTGCAAGCATCCGCAACTACAAAAGAAGTATTAAGGTAAACCTAACCATAGCATGAAACATGTGGATCCAAATCAGCCCCTTATGAAGCAACACATAAACTAGGGTTTAAGCTTCTATCACTCTAGCAACCCATCATCTACATATTACTACCCAATGCCTTCCTCTAGGCCCAAACAATGGTGAAGTGTCATGTAGTCGACGTTCACATGACACCACTAGAGGAGAGACAACATACATCTCATCAAAATATCGAACGAATACCAAATTCACATGACTGCTTATAGCAAGACTTCTCCCATGTCCTCGGGAACAAACGTAACTACTCACAAAGCATATTCATGTTCATAATCGAAGGAGTATTAATATGCATAATGGATCTGAACATATGATCTTCCACCAAGTAAAGCAACTAGCATCAACTACAAGGAGTAATCAACACTACTAGCAACCTACAAGTACCAACAATCTGAGGTTTTGCTGCAAAGATTGGATACAAGAGATGAACTAGGGTTTGAAAGGAGATGGTGCTGGTGAAGATGTTGATGAAGATAACCCTCCCCAAGATGGGAGAGTTGTTGGTGATGACGGCGGTGATGATTTCCCCCCTCCTGGAGGGAAGTATCCCCGGCAGAACAGCTCCTTCGGAGCCCTAGATTGGTTCCGCCAAGGTTCCTCCTCGAGACGGCGGTGTCTGGTCCCGAAAGCCTCCTTACGATTTTTTCCAAGTCAAAACACCTCATATAGGAGAACATGGGCATCGAGGGGTCACCGGCTGGCCCACGAGGCAGGGGGGCGCCCCCCACCCTCGTGGACAGGTGGTGGCCCCCTTGGCAGATCTCTTTCGCCAAATATTTTTTATATTTTCTGAAACGGTGTTTCGTGGAGTTTCAGGGCTTTTTGAGTTGTACAGAATAGGTCTCCAATGTTTGCTCCTTTTCCAGCCCAGAATTCCAACTGTCGGCATTCTCCCTCTTCATGTAAACCTTGCAAAATAAGATAGAAAAGGCATAAGTATTCTGACATAACGTGTAATAACCGCCCAAAGTGCAATAAATATCAACATAAAAGCATGATGCAAAATGGACGCATCAGACACCGCCGTTTAGGTCATATTGGTGTAAAGCGCATGAAGAAACTGCATACTGATGGACTTTTGGAATCACTTGGTGCTTGCGGACCATGCCTCATGGGCAAGATGACTAAGACTCTGTTCTCCGGAACAATGGAGCGAGCAACTGATTTGTTGGAAATCATACATACTGATGTATGTGGACCAATGAGTGTTGAGGCTCGCGGCGGGTATCGTTATTTTCTGACTTTCACTGATGATTTGAGCAGATATGGGTATATCTACTTGATGGAACACAAGTTTGAAACATTTGAAAAGTTCAAAGAATTTCAGAGTGAAGTAGAGAATCATCTTAACAAGAAAATAAAGTTTCTACGATCTGATCGTGGAGGCGAATATTTGAGTTACGAGTTTGGTCTTCATTTGAAACAATGTGGAATAGTTTCACAACTCACGCCACCCGGAACACCACAATGTAATGGTGTGTCCGAATGTCGTAACCGTACTTTATTAGATATGGTGCGATCTATGATGTCTCTTACCGATTTACCACTATCGTTTTGGGGTTATGCTTTAGAGACAGCTGCATTCACGTTAAATAGGGCACCATCTAAATCCGTTGAGACGACGCCTTATGAACTGTGGTTTGGCAAGAAACCAAAGTTGTTGTTTCTTAAAGTTTGGGGCTGCGATGCTTATGTGAAAAAGCTTCAACTTGATAAGCTCGAACCCAAGTCGGAGAAATGTGTCTTCATAGGATACCCAAAGGAAACTGTTGGGTACACCTTCTATCACAGATCCAAAGGAAAGATATTCGTTGCTAAGAATGGATCCTTTCTAGAGAAGGTGTTTCTCTCGAAAGAAGTGAGTGGGAGGAAAGTAGAACTTGATGGGGTAATTGTACCTTCCCCCAAATTGGAAAGTAGTACATCACAGAAACTAGTTCCGGTGATTCCTACACCAATTAGTGAGGAAGCTAATGATGATGATCATGAAACTTCGGATCAAGTTGCTACTGAACCTCGTAGGCCAATCAGAGTACGTTCCGCACCAGAGTGGTACGGCAACCCAGTTCTGGAAGTCATGTTACTAGACCATGATGAACCTACGATGAGGAAGCAATGATGAGCCTAGATTCTACAAAATGGCTTGAGGCCATGAAATCTGAGATGGGATCCATGTATGAGAACAAAGTGTGGACTTTGGTTGACTTGCACGATGATCGGCAAGCCATTGAAAATAAATGGATCTTCAAGAGGAAGACCGACGCCGACAGTAATGTTGAAGGAAATATGCCCTAGAGGCAATAATAAAGTTGATATTTTGTATTTCCTTATATCATGATAAATGTCTTTTATTCATGCTAGAATTGTATTAACCGGAAACTTAGTACATGTGTGAATACATAGACAAAATAGCATGTCCCTAGTATGCCTCTACTAGACTAGCTCATTGATCAAAGATGGTTATGTTTCCTAGCCATAGACATGAGTTGTCATTTGATCAAGGGGATCACATCATTAGGAGAATGATGTGATGGACTAGACCCATCCGTTAGCTTAGCATTATGATCGTTTAGTTTTACTGCTATTGCTTTCTTCATGACTTATACATGTTCCTATGACTATGAGATTATGCAACTCCCGAATACCGTAGGAACACCTTGTGTGCTATCAAACGTCACAACGTAACTGGGTGATCATAAAGATGCTCTACAGGTGTCTCCGAAAGTGTTCGTGGTGTTGGCATAGATCAAGACTAGGATTTGTCACTCCGAGTGTCAGAGAGGTATCTCTGGGCCCTCTCGGTAATGCACATCATAATAAGCCTTCCAAGCAAAAGACTAATGAGTTAGTCATGAGATGATGTATTACGGAACGAGTAAAGAGACTTGCCGGTAATGAGATTGAACTAGGTATAGAGATACCGACGATCGAATCTCGGGCAAGTAACATACCGATGACAAAAGGAACAACGTATGTTGTTATGCGGTTTGACCGATAAAGATCTTCCTAGAATATGTAGGAGCCAGTATGAGCATCCAGGTTCCGCTATTGGTTATTGACCGGAGATGTGTCTCGGTCATGTCTACATAGTTCTCGAACCCGTAGGGTCCGCACGCTTAATGTTTGATGACGATCGGTATTATGAGTTTATGAGTTTTGATGTACCGAAGGTAGTTCAGAGTCCCGGATGAGATCACGGACAAGACGAGGAGTCTCGGAATGTCCGAGATGTAAAGATTGATATATTGGATGACTATATTCGGACAACGGAAGTGTTCCGTAAAGTTTCGGAATTTACCGGAGTACCGGAGGGGTTACCGGAACCCCTGGGGAAGCTATGGGCCTTAATGGGCCGTATGAGAAAGAGGGAAGGAGGGCCAGGTCTGAGCCGCGCGCCCCCACCCCTTGGTCCGAATTGGACAAGGAGGGAGGGGGGCGCCCCTTTCCTTCTCCATCTCTGTCGGTGTACTAAGATAAGGGTACCTTAGTACCCCAACTTGTGCACGGGCAGTAGCAGCTTCCCGCGGCAGGGCTTACCACGTGCTCGCCGGGAACCTTTCTGGTCCCTATGAAGCCATTCAAGAACAAAGTATACAAGTCAGAAGATCAAGGCCCCGGCAAGAGGAGCTTGCCGGGAGGGCCACACCAGGCTCAAGGTTATCACTTTAGCACAAGCCCCTGGCAAGAGGAGCTTGCCAGGAAGACTAAAGAATACACTCCTCAGGAGATGCCTCGGCGCATCATGCGCCCCGGCAGGACCCGGAGAGCGACAAGCTTCCGGGCCCAGCAAGATGCACCTTGCCGGGGAAACCTACGCTGTGTGCCCGCGCTCCAGCTCATCTGCCCACGCGTCGCCCTGGGGCCCTTCCAGGGACGCGTGGCGGACGGCTGTGCAGCCTGGGGCACACGGTGGCAAGCCACGGTGACGAGGCTACCGCCGTGTCGAACGGAGAAGCATGGACGGACACTTTTGGGGTCGACGGCGACGGGCATTTAATGCCCTTGTCCCCCACTGTCAAAGTTAGGTGAAGACCACTGTTCATCCACTGTTCATGCACTATTCACGTACTGTTACAACTACCACCAAATTTACACTTTTACCCTCCTCTACGTTGACACCTGTCGGTGACCCCTTTGAGCTATAAAAGGAGGCCCATGCACAACGTAGAGGGGGTTCGATCCCAGAAACTTGCTCACTCTCTCGCTCGGTGTAGCTGTTACTGTAGATCTTCAAGCTCCCGAGCTCAATACAACCAAGGCAGGAGTAGGGTCTTACGCGTCCTCGCGGCCTGAACCTGGGTAAACTGCCCGCGTGTGCCCCTCGATCTGCTCTCCGTGCTCCCTCCGCTCCCTTACCGCAACGTAGAAGGGGCTCCGGTCCCATAGGTGCTCGTGGGAGGACAGTTTCCCCCGACATCTTTGGCGCGCCAGGTAGGGGGCGTCGAGGTTGTGCGAACCTGATCCGGCGCTCACGCGGGCGCATTCTTCATCAACCTCTCCAGCTTCATCAACTTCATCAGCTACAACAACATGCCTCCGAAGAAGAAGGCTTCGGAGGTCGGAGGCCCGTCTGCGTCGATCCCGCCGCCACCGGAACCAACGGTTGGTGGAGGAGACGCCGGCGGAAGGGTGGTCGCCGGCGAGGAAACTCACGGCGCCACCAAGTCCAAGGACAAAACGGACGACCGGGCGAATTCCAAGGCCTCGGTGTCCGTGGACGCACCACGTCTCTCTCAGGAGGTACAAGGCCAGCAGCGCCGTGGTACAGGAGGTACCATACGCTTGCTGGGACAAGGACAAACCGGAGGATCGCGGGATGCTCAAGGCCATCGTCCTGGTACGAGCAAGGCGCGGTCGCCGGGGCGAGAAACTGCTCCTTCTAACCCTGTTAGAAGTCCGAGCATATCTCGCTCCTCGCACCGCTCGCCACCGCTCCCCTCCTCTCCAGCAGAAGCTCTAGCAAGAGCGCAACTGCTCCTCGATTTCCCTCCAGCGGCAGACAAAGCCGAAGACTGGAGGGCGACGATCCAGAGCCTCATCGCCTTCGCCAACAACGACACGCCGCAGCAGCCGGCGACATCGCGGCCGCGACAAGTCGACCAGACGAAGGCCGATGGCGACAAGACCGCCGGGGGTGCAACCACCGTGCACTCCCCGCCGCGAAAGCAGAAGACGCCACCCCGCCGGATTAACGTCGACGACGACTCCACGGCGTCGTCGGATCCGCGGGCTCGTCGTGACCAGCGTCAGGTCCTCGACGACAGGCGGCAAGAGGACGCTCGGACTCGCATCGAGCGTCGACGAGAAGCCAGACGACAATCCGATCAGCGCGCTGGGACCGCTGTCGACGCGCACGTGCCCGGTGAACCAGGCGACTTGCCGTACGCGGCAGGTTGCCCTGCGTTCACCCGTGAGCTGCGGCGCGTCCAGTGGCCCAGCATGAAAAACTTCAAGCCCGACGTACCCGAGAAGTACGACGGCAAGACACACCCCTCGGAGTTCCTCAGCATCTACACCATCGCGGTGCAGGTTGCCGGGGGACGTGACGAGAAGATACTAGCCAACTACTTCCCGCTAGTGCTTAAGCCAAACGTTCGCTCTTGGCTTATGCACTTGCCGGAGAACTCCATTTCTTCGTGGGCGGATCTGTGCCACCAGTTTGTTGGCGCCTTCACAGGCGGCCACAAACCCCACGGCCAAGAGAGCGATCTCCACATCTTAGCCCAGAAGGAGGGAGAATCCCTGCGCAAGTATATCCAGAGGTTCAGCCGCGTCCAGCACAACATTCCCGACGTCCACCCTGCCGCGGTTATCAGCGTGTTCCATCATAACATGCGTAACCGCCGGATGAGGGAGGAGATGGCCATGACCAAGATCCGGGATGTCAGCGAGCTCTACGCTCTGGCTGACAAGTGCGCGCGCGCCGAAGAGGGGAGGAGACTCCCCGGAGAGGATACTGGCGCAGGAGGAAGCGACAGCGAGGATGCCGCCCCGGCAAGGAAGAGCCGGCGGCGGAATAACAGAAAGAAGAAGAGCAAGGAAGTGCTGGTTGTCGAGCAGTCCGGCAAGGAGGCTCCCGCCAAGAAGACAAAGGCTGGCGGCTCCGACAAGGAGCCTGCCCCTGTAGCGGCAGCCGACAAGCAGGAAGGTTCCGACAAGCAGTACTGCAAGATCCATCGCACCAAGGGCCACGATCTTCAGAACTGCAAGAGAGTCGAGTACCTCGTAGAACAGCAGAAGGCTGAATACGAGCGTCGCGACAAGGAAAAGGCCCAAGGAGGCGGAGGAGAACCAAGCAAGAAGCGACCATTCAATGGTCGGGGAGGACGCCGCGGCAAGGCCAAGCAGCGGCAAGGTGACAGACCTCCCCGGGGCCGCGACAAGGATGAGGAAGAAGACGACGACGACGACATGGAAGAAGGAGATAACAGCGAGCAGGAGTTCCAGAAGGCCACAGAGGTCCTGTGTGTCGACGGAGGTGCCTCTCTGCACTCTTCCCACCGCCAGCTCAAGCAGTGGGTGCGGGAAGTGAATGCAGCAGAGCCACCCGTCGAGTCACGCAGGCTCCTGAAGTGGTCCAGCACGCCCATCATCTTTGACCTTGAGGACCACCCTGACCGCACAACTGCGGTCGGGTGCTTGCCGATGTTGGTTTCACCAACTATCCGCAACCTCAAGGTCACAAAGATGTTGGTTGACGGCGGGGCCGGCCTGAACTTGATCTCCTCAGCTGTGATCAAGAAACTACAGATCCCAGACGGCGAGCTCGAAGAAACCGGGTCATTCCAAGGGATAAACCCGGGAAGGAGCAAGCCGAAGGGGAAGATTACGCTGCCCGTGACCTTTGGCGGGGAGATCAACTTCAGGACGGAGAGGATAACCTTTGACGTTGCCGATATCCCATTGCCATACAATGGGATACTTGGCCGTCCTGCCCTCGCCAAGTTCATGGCAGCTTCCCACCATGCCTACAACGTACTCAAGATGCCGGGGCCGATAAGCGTCATCTTTGTCCCTGGCGACAAGAAGGACGCACTTATCTGCGCCGACAAGATCTACCGGGATGCAGCAGCCGCAGCAGAGAGCAACACACTTGCCGCTGAAGCTCCCGGGGGGAAGACCAAGACCAAGTCCGGCGAGAGCTCTGGGGCCCACTCCGGCAAACGCACCTCTTCGGAGTGCTGTGCTGCCGTCGAGGACGCACCATCGAGCTCCACCGGCAAGTGCAAGAAAGGGATGGCAGCTCCACCGGCAACCAAGAAGGTGTCCGCCAAGGAGGACGGCACTGGTGGTACCTTCACCATCAGTGCTACACTCGACCACAAATAGGAAAGCGCGCTCGTTGCTTTCCTGCGGGCGAATGTCGATGTGTTTGCATGGCAACCATCTGACATCCCCGGCGTTCCCAGGAAGGTAATTGAGCACAAGCTTGCTGTTTGTCCTCATGCGCGGCCCGTCAAGCAGAAGGTCAGGAAGCAAGCCGTGGAGCGCCAAGAATTCATCGCCGAAGAGATAAAGAAGTTGGAAGCAGCAGGCCTGGTTAGAGGCGTGATCCATCCGACGTGGTTAGCAAACCCAGTCGTCGTGCGCAAGGCCAATGGGAAGTGGATACTTTGTATAGACTTCACTGATGTGAATAAAGCATGTCCCAAGGATCCATTTCCCTTGCCGCGTATTGACCAGATTGTTGACTCCACCGCCGGATGTGAGCTGCTTTCCTTCCTTGATGCATACTCAAGTTACCACCAGATATTCATGGCCAAGGAAGATGAAGAGAAGACTGCATTCATTACTCCATGTGGCACATATTGCTTCATACGCATGCCCTTTGGATTGAAGAATGCAGGCTCAACATTTGCAAGGGTGGTGCACACTGCTTTTGAGCCACAGATCCACAGAAATGTAGAGGCCTACATGGATGATATAGTGGTCAAGAGCAAGAGCAAAGATACCCTGATCCAAGACTTAGAGGAAACCTTTGAGAATCTGCGCAAGATCCAGCTCAAGTTGAACCCCGAGAAGTGCGTCTTCGGAGTCCCCTCCGGCAAGCTTCTCGGGTTCTTTGTGTCCCAGAGGGGGATTGAAGCCAATCCCGACAAGATCAAAGCCATCGAGCAGATTGAAGCCCCGAAGCGCGTCAAGGACGTAAGGATACTTGCTGGTTGTGTGGCTGCCCTCAGCAGGTTCATTTCAAAGTCTGCAGAACGCGCCCTGCCTTTCTTCAAGATTTTGAAAAAGGCAGGTCCCATGAAATGGACTCCGGAAGCGGAGGCAGCACTGCAAGACTTGAAAGGATACCTATCCTCCACTCCAATACTTGTCGCACCTAGGCCACAAGAGAAGTTGTTGTTGTACCTAGCGGCGACCAATCAAGTGGTTAGTGCTGCGTTAGTAGCGGAGAGGGAGGCGGATGAGGAACCCACAGCCCCGGCAAGCGAACCCAGCGACAAGCAGGGGGTTTCCCCGACAAGCTCTGGCCCCGACAAGGACAAGTCTGCGCAGGGACAGGAAGGAGTGCGAAGGAAGATGGTGCAGCGCCCAGTGTATTTTGTAAGTTCCCTCTTGCAGGGGGCTAGGTCAAGATACTCTGGGGTGCAGAAGTTGCTTTCCGGCCTCCTCATGGCCTCGAGAAAGCTGCGCCATTACTTCCAAGCACACGAGATAACAGTGGTCACTCGCTTTCCGTTGAAGAGGATATTGCAAAATCCGGAAGCAACAGGCAGGATCGTCGAGTGGGCATTGGAGCTGTCAAGCTTTGGTCTCAGGTTTGAGAGTACTTCAACCATACAGAGCAGAGCTTTGGCAGAATTCATAGCAGAATGGACCCCAACGCCAGATGAAGAAGTCCAAGAGACAAGCGTCCCCGTTCAAGAAGCGAGCAGCGAATGGGTAATGTACTTTGATGGTGCTTTCTCGCTACAAGGCGCCGGTGCCGGTGTGGTACTCATAGCGCCCACCGGAGAGCACCTCAAGTATGTTGTCCAGATGCACTTTCCCAAGGAGCAAGCGACAAACAATACTGCTGAGTATGAAGGTTTGCTTGCCGGCCTCAGGATTGCGGCCGAACTTGGGATCAAGAAGTTAATTGTGCGAGGAGATTCACAATTGGTGGTCCGCCAAGTCAATAAGAGTTACCAGAGCCCTTTGATGGAAGCTTATGTTGATGAAGTGAGGAAGCTTGAAGAACACTTTGAAGGTCTGCAAATGGAGCACGTCCCAAGAGCTCAGAACGATATTGCAGATGGCCTCTCAAAGTGTGCTGCAATGAAGTTACCTGTGGAAGTAGGGACCTTCGTGCTCAAGCTAGCTCAGCCATCCGTTACACCATCAGTTGGGCAAAACAAGAAGAGAAAGTTGGTCTCCAGCGACTACTTGCCGGCGGATATTCCAGAAGCCGCCGCCAAGGTCCCCAGGATCAACAGCCAAGATGCTGAGGAACAGTTTGCTCCTGTAGATCCAAGGATCTGTACAGTTGAAGCAAGCGTTCCCGACAAGCCTTGCCCCGGCAGGCTTGCCGGGGGACCATCAGCTCCGGCAGAACCGCAGGTTCTTGCCGTAGAAGCTGAGGTTCCCGCAGCAGCCCTCATGCCTTTAGTCCTTGCTGTTGAGCCCCAGGCTCCAGCATGGGCACAGCAAATCGTCCGCTTTCTGCAAACTGGAGAACTTCCCGACGATCCAGAAGAAATAGAGAAGATAACCACGCAGTCAAGTATGTACCAGTTCGTTGGCAATGAACTGTACAGAAGAAGACTCAATGGTATCAGGTTGAAGTGCATTTCCACGGAAGATGGACAGAAGCTGTTGGCAGAGATACATGGAGGCATATGTGGCCACCACATTGGCGCAAGGGCACTTGTCGGGAAGGCATTCCGGCAAGGGTTCTTCTGGCCAGAAACCCTCCAAGATGCAACTGCACAAGTAACCAAGTGTGAAGCGTGCCAGTTCCATGCCAAGCAAATTCACCAGCCAGCTCAAGCTCTCCAGACGATCCCTTTGTCCTGGCCCTTCTCGGTCTGGGGGCTCGATATCCTCGGCCCCTTTCCCCGCGCAGTCGGGGGCTTTGAATACTTGTACGTAGCAATCGACAAGTTCAAAAAGTGGCCAGAAGTGGAACCAGTGAGAAAGGTGACCGCACAGTCAGCAGTCAGGTTCTTCAGGACAATTGTTTGTCGTTTCGGAATCCCTAACAGGATCATCACCGACAACGGCACACAGTTTACAAGTCGCACCTTCATGCAGTACGTCCAAGACCTTGGCGCCAAGGTTTGTTTCGCTTCCGTTGCTCACCCGAGGAGCAATGGTCAAGCGGAGAGGGCCAATGCTGAAGTGCTGCGCGGACTCAAGACAAGAACCTTCGACAGGCTGCACAAGTGCGGAAGAAACTGGATAGAGGAGTTGCCGGCGGCTCTTTGGTCAATCAGGACGACACCAAGTCGAGCCACCGGACAGACACCCTTTGCTCTTGTCTATGGAGCAGAGGCAGTTCTCCCCACGGAACTCGTATACGGATCTCCTCGAGTGCTCGCTTACGATGAGCTCGAGCAAGAGCAACTGCGACAAGATGATGCATTGCTCCTCGAGGAGGAACGTCTCCAGGCTGCTGTACGAGCTGCTCGATACCAGCAAGCCTTGCGCCGCTATCATAGCAGCAAGGTCAAGGCCAGGAGTCTCGAGGAAGGCGACCTTGTTCTTCGGCGTGTTCAGTCCGCCAAGAATTCCAACAAGTTGACGCCGAAGTGGGAAGGCCCTTATCGGGTGAGACAAGTCACAAGGCTCGGCGCTATCCGCCTTGAGACCGAAGAAGGCTTACGGTGAGCAACTCCTGGAACATAGAGCATCTTCGCAAGTTTCACCCATAAGGCGCGGTTGCCGTGATCCGCTCCGGCAACCACCTTTTGTACAAGTCTTGCCGATGTTGCATGTAAACCTTTGTACAAAGCCGGGCGCAGATCCCGTGCATCAGTAAAGCTTTTGTGCTTAGCACTACTTGTCATTTCCATGCTTTTCCTTGTTATTTGCATGCATTATCTGACACTTTGTGCAATGCACATCCCCGGTAAGCACTAGCAAGCCTTGAGGCCCTATACTTGTTTTTCCTTCTCTTTTTCTTTCCCTCTTAAGCAGAAGGAATATTCCTCGCGCACAAGTTTGCCGGGGGGAAGGAGATGGAGGTACGAGAACCAAGTATTGTTCAAGAAAGAGAAGCCTTGTCGGGGAGCAAACAATCTATGAAAGCTAAGTTACCAGAATTTGAGCAATTCAAATTTTTAAATTTTTAGTTGTCTTCCTTGAACAACCACACTTTGTATGGAAAACCTGTGCGCGGAGGAACCTACCCGTGGCTAGCCGCACCCTTACTTTGTTTCGAGCACGCTCAACGGTTTAAGTGAGCTGCGACAAGTGTCGCGCCCTTATTTCGTTTTCGAGTTCGCTCAGCAAGCTAAGTGCGCTGCGACTAGCTACGGCAAGGTTTCTTGCCGGAAAGGCCTTTGCCAGCAGGCTGCTAAGAGTCCAGCACTCAGCGCTCGCGGCAAGGGTCTTCTTGCCGGCAAGTTCCCTGAAAGCGTAGGGTGGAATATATACAAAGTAAAGGGACCAAAACAAGGAAGATAACACTGCATTGGTTGCTCAAAATAAGATTGTATATTACAAAGATAACTTGTCGTAATACTAATAGATTCTTGTCCATGACATACTTTGCAGCGGCAAAGGAAACAGAAAGAAAGAAGCCTAATCTATGCGGTCGCCTTCACGCCTTGTGATCTTGTTCACCTTGGCGACGATGTGGGCAACCTGCGCCTTCAACGCCTCCTGATCGGCTTCGGGCGGCAAGCTGCGGAGGATGTTCACGAGATTGATGCCGGGGTTGCGGAAGACGATCTTGGACAAGACCCGTTCCATGGTGCCCATGCAGATCCGACGCGCCTCGTCGGCCAGCTGCACGGGGATCCTCTCCCGCAGCCACGCAAGTGCCGGCGCTATTCCCCTGAAGAACAGACTCAACTTGGCGCTGTGGGGGAGATTCTCGTCCGGGGAGTACGCGAGATGCTCCGCCCTCAGCGCCACCATCTCCTTGTCAATATTGGCAGCGGAGGTGACCAGATCATCAGTCCATTGCTCCACCGCCCGGTTGAAGTTGTTTGCTGAGACGGCGGCGCTCTCCACCAAGTTCCTCTCCTTGCGGAGTTCGTCCTTCAGCTTCGTCTCGCGGTCCCGGGCGGCGTCGAGCGAGCCAGTCAGGGTGGAGACCTTCAACTCTAAGTCAGCGATGGAATCCTTGGCGGCAGCAAGCTCTGTGCCCTTCTCGGAGAGACGTACCTGCAACTCAGAGTTGGTGTGGGCGTCTTTCTCCCGCTCCACATTGAGCGCAGTGACTCTGTCCTCGCTTGCCTTCAGGAACAACTCCAGCTGCTCCACCCTGGCCGTCAGATCCTTCTTAGCAGTCTCCGCGGCGGCGGCGGCGTCCCTTGCCTCCTTCAGGGCCCCGCCAATGGCTTGCTCCCGGGCAGTGAGGTCGTCCTCGTGGCTGTCGAGGTCGACCTTCCGCTGGTTGAGCACTCCTTCCCGCTGAGACAGCTCTTCGGCAGCCCGCCGCTGCTGCTCCTCGACCTCAGCCTTCTCCAGGAGGAAGGCTTGCTGCGCCCCGGCAAGCTCTTCGCGCTCCTCCGCCAAGTTGCGGAGGGCCGCCTGGTTGGCGGCACGGTGCTCCGCGGCGCGCTTCTCCAAGTCTGCTCCGGCCTGGGCGGCGAGAGCCTCCCTGGACTCCAGCTTCGCCTGCCTGGCCCGGTACAGAGCCAGGAGCCGACGAAGGAGTCCCTCCTCTTCGGGCTCGTCGCTGTCACCGGGCGCTTTGACGATCTTCAAACCGGCGGAGGCGAGGACCTCTCCGTCAAAGGTCTCTCCCTCCGCGGGTGCTCGAGATGAAGACGCCCACGGGACTTGAATAAAGACCCCGTTGGCGGCCTTCAAGTAAACACCCGACCGCTCCGTGGAGGCGGAGGGGTCGGCGGCCGGTGCAGCGTCCGGCGCTCCTGCGGCCTTCGGGCCAGCAGTTTGGTCGCCGGTCCCTTCCCCAGCCGCGGCGTCTGCGGTCGGAGCGGTCTCCTCGACGACCGGTTCGCCAGCTCCAGCCGTTCCCTCGGCAGCAGTGGCGTTCCCGCCGTCGCCATGCACCTCCTCCTCGACGGTGGCCTCCGTCTCCATCGGCTCAGGGGCGGGAGGATCTAGCAGAAGAAAAAGAAAAGAAAGAGTCAAGCAAATATCCAAAAAGACAAATCCAAGAAGAAGAAGCTGCAAGGCTTACCTTCGCGGATCTCTTTGATGACAGGGTCCCTCGCCGGGGAGTTCTCCCTTGGCGGCGGAGCAGTGGCCCCTGCTGGCGGAGGGCCGCCCGCGCCCTCCCTTGGCGGGGTGTTCACCCTTGTCGGGCTCCTCACCCTTGGCGGGGTACTCGCCCTTGGCGGAGTGCCCGTCCTTGGCGGAGCGTTCTCCCTCGCCGGGGAGTTCACCCTTGGCGGGGAGGGAGGAGCAAGTAGCTCGTCGAGGGCGACCTCCTGGCGCTCCTGCGGCTGCGGCTCCACTCCTGCACAAGACAACAAAACATCAAGATCATGACCTCAAGCGCACCCATCAAGCAGAAACACAAAAACCAGACTTACACTGGGGGCTACTCCTCAGAGCAGCAGGTTGATCCGGCAAGTTTGCCGCTGGCACGTCTCCCGTCGCCGCGGCGGGCGAGTCGTCTTCAATCTCGACCACAGGGATCTTGGCCCTCTTCGCCATCCGCTGGGTCAGGGTCCTGAAAGCAAAGCAAAAACAAGATCAGAATCGACAAGGAAAATCAAGACAAAATCAAAGAAACTACAAGTTGCAAGTACTTACTCCTCTTCCTCGTCCTCGGAGCTGAGGGCGGAGAAGTCGAAATCCGCCTGAGGTACTCCCGCGCGAGGAGCTGGAGGAGAAGGCTCCCTCGGGCGCTTGGTGGTCTCCGGGGCTGTGGGCTGCGAAGACCCAGCCCCCGTCGTCGCCGAGGACCAAGGGGCAGGAGGGGCACCCGTTCCGCTCCGGGAAGATCCCGCTCCGCTTGGCGCTCGAGCACGGGGCGCTTCCTTGACGACTTCGCTCGTCCTGGTGGCGCGCGTCGCACGGCGCGCTGGCTGCTGTCGAGGCGCCTGCGGCCTCGCCGTCTCAGCTGCCTTGCGGAGGCGCTTCTTCGGTTGCTGTGTGGGACTTGCCGGAGGCGGGGAGTTCTCTGAGGACGAGGAGGCGTCGTCATCGAGATTCAGGGACCCACCAGAGTCTTCATCAGCCTCGGCGCCCTCCTCCTCCTCGGCAGGCCCGCTGGACTCAGTGCCATGTCCGGCGGCCTCACTCCCCCCGGCAACCTCGCTCGTCCCGGCAAACCTCAGGGAAGGCACCTCGGCAAACTCCTCGGGCGGAAGCTTGAGCAGCTTGAGGATTTCTGCCTCCTCTGCTTGGCTCACCGCGTCCACGGCCTGTGCCTCATCCATAGTGTACCAAAGTCGCCTGCGGCCGCAGCTGCGGCGGCCTCCTCCATCCTGGAGGCGATGTAGACTATATCCCGGTCAGTAGTGGCCCGGGTGAGGCCCTTGTTCTCCTCGGCGTTGCGGGGCTTCTCGACCAAGTTGTCGAAGAAGGTCAGCACGGTATCCGGCGGAGGCTCTATCCAAGTGGGGACGACGCCGTGGGAGTCGCACGCGGGCATCATCGCTCGTAGGGAATCGCGGGCGGTGCTGTTGCACAGCGGCACCACTCCCCGGGAAGGTCTGAACCACTCCGGGTGGGCCGGGTCATGCTTGAAGAGCTCTCGGACCATCCCCTTCAACTCCAAGGCAGTGAAGTTGTAGTTCAATCCAGGGCGCAGCCTCATGATATCTGCCGCATTGCCGAATTCCCAGGCGGACCTTTTCCTTTCTTGTAAAGGGGCGATGCGGCGGCGGAGGAAATCTGCTCCAACTTCTCCAATAGTCAGATTGGCGACCCGGAGACGAATGATCCTAATGAGGGCGATACTGAGCTTGCTGTCCTCCGGGGCCAACTCACTCCAATCTCTGCCGCGCACTATGGCAGTTGTGCGCGGCGAGGTAAAAGGCTCAGGCTTATCTTCCACCACCCAGCACCAATCGGCTCTCCACTCCTCCCACTTGCCGCGGAGTTCTCCCTTCAGGTATGAATCCTTCTTGTTCAGCCTGAAGATCCAGGAGATGCCGCCGGAAAGGGGAGCGCCAGACTCTACTCTAGGCATAAAGAAATGGCGGAAAAGAGCTACATTGGGATGAACCCCAACATAGTTTTCGCACAGATGTGCGAAAACGGCCATCGTAAGGATGGCGTTGGGGGTGAAATCTAGGAGGTGGAGGCCATATGTGTTCATTATATCACAAAAGAACTCCGAGAACGGAGGGCACAGTCCACAGTGGAAGAATGCAGCAAAGAAGAAGTACCCGCCGGGGAATATATCTTTGGCGATGGCGGGGAAGACATGGGTGCGGGGATGAGCTTTGGTCTCCCTCGCCCAGAACAAATAATATTTGTCCCGCAGCTCCCTTGGACCAAGCCTTGGCGCGAAGACCACGCACTTCTTCCGTAGGGCGGCCAGCTTCGCCGCCTGCTCGGACTTCTCCTTCTTGGCCTTGTCTGCTTTCGCCTTGTCGCTCTTCGGAGCCATGGCGGGGGCGGCAAGGAAGGAGGCGAGGAGCTCGACGGTGCCGCGGATGCGGGCGGCGGCGGAGGAGGGAGTGGAGCTGAGCTCTCTGTCGACCTTGGGGAGGCGGAGGGCGACGGGGGTTTCTAGAGAATCAAGACGCAATGAAGACGATGGAGGGAACTGCCCCTGCTTCCTCTGCTTTTAAGGGGGAAGTGGGGGACGCTCCGCATTTCCCATTAAACAATAGGCCATGATCTCTCCCATGACGCCGCAATCGACGCGTGCCGTTAGGGAGGGATGCGGCGGATACGGAAGGGGATACGGCTTGCCGTGGGCCGCGTGTGCCCGCGCACTGTTCTGGGCCTGGCCCAACAGCGCTCGGCACCGTGTGTGGCCCAGGCCCGGGGGCTCCTGTCGGTGTACTAAGATAGGGGTACCTTAGTACCCCAACTTGTGCACGGGCAGTAGCAGCTTCCCGCGGCAGGGCTTACCACGTGCTCGCCGGGAACCTTTCTGGTCCCTATGAAGCCATTCAAGAACAAAGTATACAAGTCAGAAGATCAAGGCCCCGGCAAGAGGAGCTTGCCGGGAGGGCCGCACCAGGCTCAAGGTTATCACTTTAGCACAAGCCCCTGGCAAGAGGAGCTTGCCAGGAAGACTAAAGAATACACTCCTCAGGAGATGCCTCGGCGCATCATGCGCCCCGGCAGGACCCGGAGAGCGACAAGCTTCCGGGCCCGGCAAGATCATGGCCCCGGCAAGGTGCTTGCCGGGGAAACCTACGCTGTGTGCCCGCGCTCCAGCTCATCTGCCCACGCGTCGCCCTGGGGCCCTTCCAGGGACGCGTGGCGGACGGCTGTGCAGCCTGGGGCACACGGTGGCAAGCCACGGTGACGAGGCTACCGCCGTGTCGAACGGAGAAGCATGGACGGACACTTTTGGGGTCGACGGCGACGGGCATTTAATGCCCTTGTCCCCCACTGTCAAAGTTAGGTGAAGACCACTGTTCATCCACTGTTCATGCACTATTCACGTACTGTTACAACTACCACCAAATTTACACTTTTACCCTCCTCTACGTTGACACCTGTCGGTGACCCCTTTGAGCTATAAAAGGAGGCCCATGCACAACGTAGAGGGGGTTCGATCCCAGAAACTTGCTCACTCTCTCGCTCGGTGTAGCTGT
Organism: Secale cereale; assembly: GCA_902687465.1. Classification (NCBI taxonomy): domain Eukaryota; kingdom Viridiplantae; phylum Streptophyta; class Magnoliopsida; order Poales; family Poaceae; genus Secale; species Secale cereale. The sequence continues at coordinate 648,676,977 of LR738710.1, forward strand.
TACTGTAGATCTTCAAGCTCCCGAGCTCAATACAACCAAGGCAGGAGTAGGGTCTTACGCGTCCGCGCGGCCCGAACCTGGGTAAACTGCCCGCATGTGCCCCTCGATCTGCTCTCCGTGCTCCCTCCGCTCCCTTACCGCAACGTAGAAGGGGCTCCGGTCCCATAGGTGCTCGTGGGAGGACAGTTTCCCCCGACAATCTCCCTCTCCTTCCTTTCCCCCTTCTCCCTTTTGGTAGTTCCTACTAGGAATAGGATTGCAATCCTATTCCTAGTAGGATTGCACCTCCTAGGCGCGCCACAAGGGGCCGGCCGGCCTCCCCCCTTGCTCCTTTATATACGGGGGCAGGGGGGAACCCAAAGACACACAAGTTGAATTGTTTTAGCCGTGTGTGGTGCCCCCTCTACAGAAACACACCTTGGTTATACCGTTGCAGTGCTTAGGCGAAGCCCTACGCCGGTAGATACATCATATCCGTCACCACACCGTCGTGCTGACGAAACTCTCTCGTGAAGCTCAACTGGATCAAGAGCTCGTGGGACGTCATCAAGCTGAACGTGTGCTGAACGAGGAGGTGCCGTACGTTCGGTGCTTGATCGGTTGAATCGCGAAGAAGTTCGACTACATCAACCGCGTCACTTGACGCTTCCGCTCTCGGTCTACGAGGGTACGTAGACACACTCTCCCTCTCATTTCTATGCATCTGGTAGATAGATCTTGCGTGATCGTAGGAAAATTTTAAAATACTACGTTCCCCAACAAATGTTACTGTCTACAAAGCTCGACTTGTTGCGAAAGGTTTTCGACAAGTTCAAGGAGTTGACTACGATGAGACTTTCTCACCCGTAGCAATGCTTAAGTCTGTCCGAATCATGTTAGCAATTGCCGCATTTTGTGATTATGAAATCTGGCAAATGGATGTCAAAACTGCATTCCTAAATGGATACCTCAAAGAGGAGTTGTATATGATGCAACCAGAAGGTTTTGTCGATCCTAAAGGTGCTAAAAAAGTGTGCAAGCTCCAGCGATCCATCTATGGACTGGTGCAAGCATCTCGGAGTTGGAATATACGCTTTGATGAGGTGATCAAATCATTTGGTTTTATACAAACTTTTGGAGAAGCCTGTATTTACAAGAAAGTGAGTGGGAGCTCTGTAGCATTTCTGATATTATATGTGGACGTCATATTATTGATCGGAAATGATATAGAATTTCAGGATAGCTTAAAAGGATTCTTGAATAAGAATTTTTCAATGAAAGACCTCGGTGAAGCTGCCTATATATTAGGCATTAAGATCTATAGATATAGATCGAGACGTTTAATTGGACTTTCACAAAGCACGTACCTTGATGAATTTTTGAAGAAGTCCAAAATGGATCAGTCGAAGAAAGGATTCTTGCCTGTGTTACAGGGTGTGAAGTTGAGTAAGACTCAATGCCCGAGCACTGCAGAAGATGGAGAGAAAATGAAGGGTGTTCCCTATGCTTCAGCCATAGGCTCTATCATGTATGCAATGATGTGTACCGGACCTGATGTGTGCCTTGCTATTAGTTTAGCAGGGAGGTACCAAAGTAATCCAGGAGTGGATCACTGGACAGCGGTCAAGAACATCCTGAAATACCTGAAAAGGACTAAGGATATGTTTCTCGTTTATGGAGGTGACAAAGAGCTTGTCGTAAATGGTTACGTCGATGCAAGCTTTGACACTAATCCGGATGACTCTAAGTCACAAACCAGATACGTGTTTTTATTGAACGGTGGAGCTGTCAGTTGGTGCAATTCTAAGCAAAGCGTCGTGGCGGGATCTACATGTGAAGCAAAGTACATAGCTGCTTTGGAAGCAGCAAATGAAGGAGTCTGGATGAAGGAGTTCATATCCGATTTAGGTGTCATACGCAGTGCATCGGATCCAATGAAAATCTTTTGTGACAATACTAATGCAATTAACTTGGCAAAGGAATCCAGATTTCACAAGAGAACCAAGCACATCAAGAGACGCTTTAATTCCATCTGCTATCAAGTCAAGGAGGGAGACATAGAGATTTGCAAGATACATACAGATCTGAATGTTGCAGACCCGTTGACTAAGCCTCTCTCACGAGCAAAACATGATCAGCACCAAGACTCCATGGGTGTCAGAATCATTACTGTGTAATCTAGATTATTGACTCTAGTGCAAGTGGGAGACTGAAGGAAATATGCCCTAGAGGCAATAATAAAGTTGTTATTTATATTTCCTTATATCATGATAAATGTTTATTATTCATGCTAGAATTGTATTAACCGGAACCATAGTACATGTGTGAATACATAGACAAACAAAGTGTCACTAGTATGCCTCTACTTGACTAGCTCGTTGAATCAAAGATGGTTAAAGTTTCCTAGCCATAGACATGAGTTGTCATTTGATTAACGGGATCACATCATTAGTGAATGATGTGATTGACTTGACTCATTCCGTTAGCTTAGCACTTGATCGTTTAGTTTTACTGCTATTGCTTTCTTCATGACTTATACATGTTCCTGTGACTATGAGATTATGCAACTCCCGAATACCGAAAGAACACCTTGTGTGCTATCAAACGTCACAACGTAACTGGGTGATTATAAAGATGCTCTACAGGTATCTCCGAAGGTGTTTGTGGTGTTGGCATAGACCGAGAATAGGATTTGTCACTCCGAGTGTCGGAGAGGTATCTCCGGGCCCTCTCGGTAATGCACATCACTATAAGCCTTGCAAGCAAGTGACTAATGAGTTAGTCATGAGATGATGCATTACAGAACGAGTAAAGAGACTTGCCGGTAACAAGATTGAACTAGGTATTGAGATACCGACGATCGAATCTCGGGCAAGTAACATACCGATGACAAAGGGAACAACGTATGTTGTTATGCGGTTTGACCGATAAAGATCTTCCTAGAATATGTAGGAACCAATATAAGCATCCAGGTTCCGCTTTTGGTTATTGATTGAAGATGAGTCTCGATCATGTCTACATAGTTCTCGAACCCGTAGGGTCCGCACACTTAACGTTCGGTGACGATCAGTATTATGAGTTTATGAGTTTTGATGTATCAAAGGTAGTTCGGAGTCCCGGATGAGATCACGGACATGGTGAGGAGTCTCAGAATGTCCGAGTCATAAAGATTGATATATCGGACGACTATATTCAGACACCGGATGAGTTCCTGGGGTCACCGGATATTTATCAGAGTGCCGGGGGGTTATCGGAACCCCCGGGGGAACTATTAGGCCTTGATGGGATTTGGGAAAGAGAGAGGGCAGCGGCCCAGGAGGTGGCGTGCCCCCTCCCATGGGGAGTCCGAATTGGACTAAGGGAGGGGGCGCGGCCCCTCTTTCCCTCTCCCTCTCCCTCTCTTTCCTTATTCCTTTCCTATTCCTACTAGGAGTAGGAAACCTACTCCTTGGCGCGCCCTATAGGGTCGGCCGGCCTCCTCCTCTTGCTCCTTTATATACGGGGGCAGGGGGCCACCCTAGCAGACACAAGTTGATCATTGATCTCTTAGCCGTGTGCGGTGCCCCCCTCCACCATAATCCACCTCGGTCATATCGTAGCGGTGCTTAGGCGAAGCCCTACATCGGTAACTTCATCATCAACGTCATCACGCCGTCGTGCTGACGGAACTCTCCCTCGAAGCTCTACTGGATCGTGAGTTCATGGGACATCACTGAGCTGAACGTGTGCAGATCACAGAGGTGCCATACGTTCGGTACTAGGATCGATCTATCGTGAAGACGTACGACTACATCAACCGCGTTGTCATGACGCTTCCGCTTACGGTCTACGAGGGTACGTGGACGACACTCTCCCCTCTCGTTGCTATGCATCATCATGATCTTTTGTATGCGTAGTATTTTTTTTTAAATACTACGTTCCCCGACATGAAGAAATTTCCAAAATCTCACCCGTGGGTATATATATCCCGACCCTGTCGGCGTGACCGAGTGGAACAACTCGGTGGCAACGAGATGCAGAATCACAAGCGGTTACTGCAACTCGGTGTGACAGAAGAGTTCAAATCGGTTGCACTGAGATTGAAAACCTAGATCAACTTAGTGAACTCGGTGTGACCGAAGTGGATGACTCGGTCATACCGAAATGCACAAAGAGGTTTTGGAAGTTTAAGTCTATGACGAATCGGGGACTCCGAGTGCTCCTCACACAGAGTGGTTCGAATCTGACTTGACCAAACTTTGTGATGTAGCATGAATAGAGTTCGAGACGAGAAAAGTATAGATAGCTAGTGGGAGTTCTTAGGCATTCTTGTCCATCCATTTGGAAAAAGAGAAATATCTAAACAATCAAAGCAACAGATGGATGTCCTCGAATGAGTAAAATATGCATCGAGCATGCTCACACAATAAGATGGCAAATGAAATATGTGACAAATCATGCACAATCACTCTATCATTTATCAAGCAATTTGGCGATGACTAAGTCATCTATGTATGAGTATGTTGACTTAGGAGTCAAATGAGAACATTTGATCATAGGTCATACTCATCGTTTAAGCACAAATGGGGTTACCACTTTTACATAAATCATTGTTGTGTTCACATCATTAGAGTTGATTTAGCTCAATTGATGAGAGTAAAGCTCCCCCTAGATGTGATATCCCCCCTAAGAGGGATGAACTAACCTTGGGTTTTGTCGATGATGACTTCATGTAGGTGTTGAAGATGTAGATGCTCAATGTCGATGTAGATCATTTGGAGCAATCCATTGGAGTGAGTCGCACTTTCAATACCTACACGGGTTAGTCCCACAAGGAACAAACAAGGATATCCATAGACATAGAGTGATGTTCACATAAGATGATGTCCAAGAAAGCATTTGGTTATCTTGTCCCTTTTCTTACCAACAAGAGGGTTTGTGACTCCTTGAACTAGTGCAAGATATGGAAGTTGTTTGCACTTGTCCTCGCCAAAATGATATGAGTGAAGTATGTTGGCGGAGTCACCCTCAAGAACTCTCTAGTTCTTCTTCTTCGGGACCCACACCATCTTGATGGGAATCCTTGGAGTTGTAATCATACTTGATGAAGTAGAAGTCGATGTAGTCTTGGGAACCCACTTGACCAAGGCATTGGGAGCTTCTTCAAATGCATAAATCTCCTCTTGAAGCTTGTCCTTGCCCTTTTACTTGTGGTCTAGTGGTGGAAGATCATGTTGAGCTTGTATTCCTTGGAAAGAAGTAGGATCATACTTCTCTTGTTGAGGAACAAACTTCGTCTTGGGGTATTGATCTTCTTCCCACTCAACTCCATTGGCATTGAACTTTCGTTCAAAACCAACACCTTGATTCTTCAGGTGTCTTCCTAGCTTGCGTACAATCTCCTCAAATTGCTTACTTCCGGAAATGCTCTTGTAAACACCTTTCTCTGCAATTCCCTTCAATAGACTATTTTCTTGCTCAAGTGTAACTTGGCTAAGAGAATCATTAGTGGAATCAAGAGTACTACTAGAAGCAACAATATTTGATTTAGCATGATTATTGTTACTACTAGATGAAGAATCTTTCTTATTCTTGTTGCTAGATTTAACTTGTGGCATGTAAGTAGACAAGAGTAAACGTTTGGCAATGTAATAAGAACTTTTCTTGCGAATATCATCATTGATTGCTTTTAAGAACTCATGCTCTTGCTCAAGGTTGAGCTTTTCAAAGCGTAACTTCTCATGAGTCTTTAAAAGTTCTCGATCTTCCAAGGTAGTTTCATGAGCTAACTTAAGAGTGTTTAGTTCTTTAGTTAGACACTCAATCTCCTTCTTATCATCGTCATTTGTTTTATCTTGATTAGCATGATTAATAGCAAGTTCATCACTATTTTCATAACTAGAGTTGTTAACAAGTAAATCATCATTTCCTAGCAAATCATCTTCATCACTATTGAAACCAACATACTCGGGGTGTGATACCTTTGGGACTTTAGCCATGAAGCAACTTCCAATTCCTTCATTTGGTGAGTCAAATATGTCGTAGGAGTTGGTTGACACAAGTGCTAGACCGGCAACACCTTCATCTTGAGTATATTCGTGAAGGAAATATGCCCTAGAGGCAATAATAAAGATGTTATTTGTATTTCCATATATCATGATAAATGTCTTTTATTCATGCTAGCATTGTATTAACCGGAAACTTAGTACATGTGTGAATACATAGACAAAACAGTATGTCCCTAGTATGCCTCTACTAGACTAGCTCATTGATCAAAGATGGTTATGTTTCCTAGCCATAGACATGAGTTGTCATTTGATCAACGGGATCACATCATTAGGAGAATGATGTGATGGACAAGACCCATCCGTTAGCATAGCACTATGATCGTTTAGTTTTACTGCTATTGCTTTCTTCATGACTTATACATGTTCCTATGACTATGAGATTATGCAACTCCCGAATAGCGTAGGAACACCTTGTGTGCTATCAAACATCACAACGTAACTGGGTGATCATAAAGATGCTCTACAGGTGTCTCCGAAAGTATTCGTGGTGTTGGCATAGATCAAGATTAGGATTTGTCACTCCGAGTGTCGGAGAGGTATCTCTGGGCCCTCTCGGTAACACACATCACAATAAGCCTTGCAAGCAAAAGACTAATGAGTTAGTCACGAGATGATGTGTTACGGAACGAGTAAAGAGACTTGCCGGTAACGAGATTGAACTAGGTATAGAGATACCGACGATCGAATCTCGGGCAAGTAACATACCGTTTGACAAAAGGAACAACGTATGTTGTTATGCGGTTCTGACCGATAAAAGATCTTCGTAGAATATGTAGGAGCCAATATGAACATCCAGGTTCCGCTATTAGTTATTGACCGGAGATGAGTCTCGGTCATGTCTACATAGTTCTCGAACCCGTAGGGTCCGCACGCTTAACGTTTGATGACGATCGGTATTATGAGTTTATGAGTATTGATGTACCGAAGGTAGTTCGGAGTCCCGGATGAGATCACGGACATGACGAGGAGTCTCGGAATGTCCGAGACATAAAGATTGATATATTGGACGGCTATATTCGGACACCGGAAGTATACCGGAAAAGTTTAGGATTTATCACTCCGAGTGTCGGAGAGGTATCTCTGGGCCCTCTCGGTAACACACATCACAATAAGCCTTGCAAGCAAAAGACTAATGAGTTAGTCACGAGATGATGTGTTACGGAACGAGTAAAGAGACTTGCCGGTAACGAGATTGAACTAGGTATAGAGATACCGACGATCGAATCTCGGGCAAGTAACATACCGTCTGACAAAAGGAACAACGTATGTTGTTATGCGGTTCTGACCGATAAAAGATCTTCGTAGAATATGTAGGAGCCAATATGAACATCCAGGTTCCGCTATTGGTTATTGACCGGAGATGAGTCTCGGTCATGTCTACATAGTTCTCGAACCCGTAGGGTCCGCACGCTTAACGTTTGATGACGATCGGTATTATGAGTTTATGAGTATTGATGTACCGAAGGTAGTTCAGAGTCCCGGATGAGATCACGGACATGACGAGGAGTCTCGGAATGTCCGAGACATAAAGATTGATATATTGGACGGCTATATTCGGACACCGGAAGTATACCGGAAAAGTTTCGGATTTATCGGGAATGCCGGAGGGGGTTACCGGAACCCCCTACGAGAGGGGATGGTCCATAGTGGGCCTAAAGGGAAAGAGAGAGGCAGCCCATAGGGCTGGCCGGCGCCCCCACCTAGGGTTCCTAGTTGGACTAGGATTGGGGGGGGGCGCCACTGAAAGCACATTTGCTCCCTGGGTGGTTTTGGTAATTAATGACAACATACTTTGTGGTTGGACTAATGCTTTTATCAAGTATGTTTCAGGAAACCCAATCACATTGGTATGGCAAGATGACTGAAGAAGTGGACCCCTCAAATGCTAAGGCAAGCATTGGCAAAAGCTCAAGACTCTATTTTTGGTTTAGTGATCAAAGATCACATTGAGTCCATAGGAAAAGCCAATACTATTAAAAGGGGATGAGGTTGTGTTGATGATCTGGTTGCTCAAGTGCTTAGTGATCTAGCTCCCTCAACTATCAGCAACTTTCACTACTATACACACTCATAAGTAATCTCGGACAAACCGATTCTTCCAACTCAGTCCCACCGAGATGAACCACTTCAGCCATATTCCAAACCCTAGAAAAATCGGTCATTCCGAGTTTGAGATCGGTCTCACCGAAATACGGACTGCCAACCTTCTGTAACCGTTTGACATCATTTCGGAATAACCGAGTTTGCATTATCGGTCTCACCGAAATTGGCAAGCTTCTGTCTTGGCTGAAATCGGTCTCACCGATATTGCATTTTCGGTCTCACCGATACTGGCATGTTCCTGTCTTTTCTCAAATCGGTCCAACCGAGTTTTCTTTCTCGGTCCCACCGAAATCTCCAACGTTCATATCTTTTACACTTTCGGTCTCACCGAGATGGTATTTTCGGTCCCACCGAAAACCCCAACGTTCACTATATTTGAACTTTCGGTCTGACCGAGTTTTCACTTCGGTCTCACCGAGATTGCCCAAATATGTGTGTAACGGTTGGATTTTGTGTGGAGGCTATATATACCCCTCCACCCCCTCTTCATTCGTGGAGAGAGCCATCAGAAAGTCTACCACTCCTACCTTACACTTTCTGAGAAGAGAACCACCTATCCTTGTGTTGAGATCAAGTCATTCCATTCCTACCATATGAAACTTGATTTCTAACCTTCCCAAGTTGCTTTCCACTCAATCCTTTCTTCCACCACAGCCATATCAGTGAGGAGAGTTGAGTGTTGGGGAGATTATCATTTGAAGCACAAGAGCAAGGAGTTCATCATCATCAACAACATCTATTATCTTTTGGAGGGTGGTGCCTCCTAGATTGGTTAGGTGTCGCTTGGGAGCCTCCGTCTTTGAGATGTGGAGTTGAACCAAGAAGTTTGTAAGGGCAAGGAGATCGCCTACTTCGTGAAGATCTACCCCGAGTAAGGCTAGTCCTCCATGGGCGTAGGCCATGATGGAATAGACAAGGTTGCTTCTTCGTGGACCCTTCGTGGGTGGAGCCCTCCGTGGACTCGCGCAGCCGTTACCCTCCGTGGGTTGAAGTCTCCATCAACGTGGATGTACGATAGCACCACCTATCGGAACCACGACAAAAATCTCCGTGTCTCCAAACTGCGTTTGATCTTCTCCACTTCTCTTTACTATATGTGCAATTTACTTTCCGCTGCCCATACTCTAGAATTGCATGTGTAGAGTGCTACTTGACTTGTGTGCTTTGCAAAAACTGTCAAAATCTGTCCTTGATAAAAGACAGAATTTTTATCTTGTCGAGTAGTCTAATCACCCCCCCCCCCTCTAGACACTCTCACCTTCTTCGATCCTACAATTGGTATCAGAACTTTGGTCTCCATTGCTTTGGTTTACACACCATTGGAGGAAGATGGACGTGTCTACGTTTGGGAGTGTTAGCCATAGAGTGCCTGTTCTTAATGGAAGGTTCTATAACTCTTGGAGGTCTGAAATGCTTAGTATCTTTAAAATGTACAATTTGTGCAAATATGTTGAGACCCCCTATGTGCCTCCTTGTGATCCCTTGCACCCTACCATGGATGAAGAGCTTGATTTGCTTCGTAACCTTAGAACTGTAAATCTTATCATTAGAGGGTTACCCGATGACTTGCTTAATCTTGTTACAAAAGGGTTACCCGATGACTTGCTTAATCTTGTTACAAACTTTGAGTGCGCCTATGCTATGTGGAAATTCTTGGAACAACTTTACCCGGACTACTCTTTGAGAAGTCTTGATGAAATTCTACACAAGACTATTGAATTTGATAAGCTGCACCCCAATGATCCCAACTTTGATAAATGCTTCTTTGAGCTTCGTGATCTTATGAAAAAGAAGGGTGATCCCGCTCTAATCAATGTTATAATTAGAAATGCTCTTGCATTGCATTCCGAAGACTATTGTCACATTGACCAAACTAATGCAAGTACTTATCAAATTGACCTAGGTGTTGATGATGAACAATCTATGGGTCAATATGATGATGAGCATGAGCATGATGATGATTACTCCGATTCGGACACCGAGCTAGACAAGGTCATGAAGAGTCTCAATCTTATGGCGAATATGAGAGACTACATGTCCGACGGAAAAGAGTGGATTCTTAATAGTGGATGCACCGATCACATGACCGGAGACAAAGACATGTTTCGAGAGCTTGCAAAGAACAATGGTCCACGCAAGTATGTGACTTTTGGAGACAACTCCAAGGGTAAGGTACTTGGCCTTGGTAAGGTGGCCATATCTCATGATAGCTCTATTCAAAATGTCATGCTTGTAGAATCTCTTGGATACAATTTACTTTCCGTGTCTAGATTAGCTGACTTTGGATTCGATGTGCTATTCACCAAAGTAGATTGCCAAGTCTTTCGTCGTGACAATCAAAACATGGCATTTACCGGTATCCGTAGAGGTGATCTATATATTGTTGATTTCACTAAGAAAGCCCAACCTAGAGCTTGTTTCATTGCTAAATCCTCTAAAGGTTGGTTATGGCATAGAAGGCTAGGACATGTTGGTATGCGTAATCTAGACAAGCTAATCAAAGGTGATCATATTCTTGGTGTTAAAGATGTTCTCTTTGACAAAGATAGACTTTGTAGTGCCTGTCAAGCAGGAAAACAAGTTGGTGGAAGTCATCCCGTGAAAAACATCATGACCACAAGGAGACCGCTTGAGCTTCTTCATATGGATCTCTTCGGTCCCAATGCTTACAAAAGCCTTGGTGGTAACTCCTTTGGTCTAGTTATAGTTGATGATTATTCCAGATTTACGTGGGTATTTTTCCTTGATGATAAATCGCAGGTTCAGAGGATCTTCAAGACCTTTGCCAAAAAGGCCCAAAATCAATTTGAGGTGAAGATCAAGAAAGTTCGGAGTGACAATGGAACGGAGTTCAAGAACGCCAATGTAGACTCCTTTCTTGATGAGGAAGGAATTCTACATGAGTTCTCGGCTACGTACACACCTCAACAAAATGGAGTTGTTGAGAGGAAGAACCGAACGCTCATAGAGATGGCGAGAACGATGCTTGATGAATACAAGACACCGAAGCATTTTTGGGGAGAAGCGGTCGAGACAGCTTGTCATGCTATCAACAGGCTTTATCTTCACAAGCTTCTCGGCAAGACATCATACGAGCTCCTCACCGGTAACAAACCCCAAGTGGGATACTTTCGTGTCTTTGGTTCAAAATGTTATATCCTTGATAAGCATCGTCGGTCTAAATTTGCTCCTAAATCTCATGAAGGCTTTCTTCTTGGTTATGGATCAAACTCCCACACCTACCGTGTCTACAATAATTTCACCCGAAAGGTTGAAGAGACGGTAGATGTGAAGTTTGATGAATCTAATGGCTCGCAAGTAGAGCAAATGCCTATTGATGTAGGAGACAAGGACCCATCAGAAGCTATCCAAGATTTATCTATCGGAAAGATTCGTCCCATGGAAGTGAAGGAGAGTACCTCATCTACATATGTGGAGCCCCCTACCTCACGGCGAGATGAACCTCAAGGCAACATGGAGGCCTCCACAAGTGGAACTCACCAAGATGAGGAAATGCAACAAGAAGATCCACCACAACCTCCTTCTCCACCGCCTCAAGACAACACCAACAACAATGAAGAAGAAGAAGAGGAAGATGAATATGATGAGGAAGCTGAGCCACAACATCAACAAAAGCTATCCCGAGTTCGAGCAAGAGTCAAGAAGAATCATCCCGTGGAACAGATGATGAACGACATCAACTCCGGGAGAATTACTCGCTCTAAAACTCGCTTAGCTAACTTTTGTGAGCATTACTCATTTATCTCTAGTATTGAACCTATGAAGGTAGAAGAAGCACTTGAAGACCCGGATTGGGTGAACGCTATGCACGAAGAACTACACAACTTCGAGAGGAACAAGGTATGGACCTTGGTAGAGAAGCCCAACGATGATCAAAACATCATTGGAACCAAATGGGTGTTTCGGAACAAGCAAGATGAAGATGGACAAGTCATCCGCAACAAGGCTCGTCTCGTAGCTCAAGGTTACACACAAGTCGAAGGTATGGACTATGGTGAGACCTATGCCCCAGTTGCTAGACTTGAGTCCATTCGCATTCTTCTTGCTTATGCCAATCACCATGATATTACTCTCTATCAAATGGATATCAAAAGTGCTTTCCTAAATGGTGAAATTGAGGAGGAAGTATTTGTAAAACAACCTCCCGGATTTGTGAATCCCAAAAAGCCTAATCATGTTTACAAGTTGCACAAAGCTCTTTATGGTCTTAAACAAGCTCCTAGAGCTTGGTACAAATGCTTAACTAGCTTTCTTCTTGAAAAAGGCTTTGAAATTGGAAAGATAGACTCAACGCTGTTCACAAAAAGGGTTAATGGTGAACTATTTGTGTGCCAAATATATGTTGATGATATTATCTTTGGTTCAACTAACCCTCATTTTAGCAAGAAGTTTGGACAGCTCATGTCGGAGAAGTATGAGATGTCCATGATGAGTGAACTCAAATTCTTCCTTGGGTTGCAAATCAAGCAATCTAAGGAGGGTACTTTTGTCTCACAAACAAATTACACCAAGGATCTCTTCAAGAAGTTCAACATGCAAGAAAGCAAAGGTATGAGTACCCCCATGCCAACTAGTGGACATAATGACTTGACAAAAGATGGAGAACCCGTTGATCAAAGGGTTTACCGATCTATGATTGGTTCTCTACTATATCTTTGTGCTTCTCGTCCTGACATAATGTTGAGTGTATGCATGTGTGCGCGATATCAAGCAGCCCCTAAAGAATGTCATCTTAAAGCTGTTAAAAGGATAGTGAGATACTTGATACACACACCAAACTTTGGCATTTGGTATCCTAAGAGGGCCTCTTTCGACCTTGTTGGCTATTCCGACTCGGACTATGCCGGTGACAAGGTTGATAGAAAGTCAACTTCGGGTACGTGTCAATTTCTTGGTCGATCCCTTGTATCTTGGTCCTCCAAGAAACAAAATTCGGTATCATTATCCACTGCCGAAGCAGAATATATTGCTGCTGGTTCGTGTTGCGCTCAATTACTATGGATGACACAAACGCTTAAAGATTATGGGATACATGTGAGACGTGTTCCCTTGCTTTGTGACAATGAGAGTGCAATTAAAATTGGACACAATCCAGTGCAACATTCTCGAACAAAGCATATTGAAGTTCGTCACCATTTTATTCGTGATCATATTGCCAAGGGTGACATTAATCTTAAGCATGTTCGTACTGACAAACAACTTGCTGATATCTTTACAAAACCTCTTGATGAGAAAGTGTTTTGTCGCTTGAGGAGTGAGTTGAACATCATTGATGCTTCAAACTTGGAGTGATAACTCCATTGATGCATGCAAGGCATGAGCCTACTTGACTAATCCTTGATATTTCTCTTATGATGATGATCATATGTCTTGGACACATTTGCCTCCTTGTATTGCATCTAACTCCTTGCAGGTACTTGAATGATCTACATTCCACAAGATTACCACACACTCAAATCATGAGTAATCTTGTCATTTGACAAAGTATCTAGCCCTTTGGGATGTTGAGTTCAAGGAACAAAATTCCACATATCCTTTTTGACATCTTATACATCTAGTATTTCACTCTTGTCATCTTGGATATTCTCGAGTATTTCCTTGCTTGCCTAACCCATGTAGGAAGATGAACTACACAAGTAGAAATGGCGCTCCAACTTCACATTCAATGAGCACCTACATCAAGCTTACCTACATGAGTAAAGCAACAACAAGCCCAAGGTATGTTGTTCACATCTTTAAGGAGCTTTGCTCAAAGTCATGAGTACAAGCAGCTTCATAAGATGTGATCACATCAAATGCTTAATCGAAAAATGGCAACCCCATTTTGAGCTTAAATGATGAGTATGACCTATGATCAAATGTCTTCATTTGACTCCTAAGTGAATATACTCAAACATAGGTGACTTTGTCGCCGACCTTTATCTAGATGAAGTACATATGCTTTTGAGTCTTTCTGTTTTCTCTTATGTTCTCTCATTGAGTTTTCTTTTAAAAAAAACTTCATCTAGGAATCTTTTTATTTCTTTTCTTATGTTTCTTTGTGAATATCCTTCTGGCTCTGATCAATTCCCCGAAAATCTTTTACAAATTCATTGCAAATCTTTTGAAACATTCCTCGCAAAGTGAGCTGAATTATTTCTGTATTTCCTTGGAATTAAACTCGGAGTCACCGATTTAAAATGTTCGGTCTAACCGAAAAGGATTCGAACCCACCGATCCATCTAATTCGGTGTCACCGATTTATCTTCCAGGATATCATCTTCTGCAGCTCCACTCAAATTTAAATCTTAAGGGGGAGAAGACTCATATTTAAATTCAATTTGTTTCTCTGTGAATGTTCTTACTTGCCCTGTTGTGATTCTTAAGGATCCCACTTCTTTCTCTCTTTCTTTCCATCTTTCCTGCCCTACCTAGTTTGCTGTCCTTTTCGGCACTTGATGTCAAAGGGGGAGAAGACTTAGGGGGAGTAGGGGGAGTAGAGACTTAGGGGGAGAAGAAAAGCAATCTTATCTTAAGGGGGAGAGAATCACATCAAAGCTTTGCCGTATTTTACATTTGGACATCATTCTCAATTGGCATCATTCTTTTGATTTTGCTCTTTCCATCAAAACCTCTTGTTCTGATATCTTATGGAATCTTTTAGTTTAAGGGGAGAAGACTTAGAGTATCTTCACAATTGATATCTTATGGAAAGCAAAATCTCTCAGTGTTCATTGAAAATCTTTTAGTTTCGGAGACATGTTTGTTGATTCAAGCTTGTGCTCAATATGAGACACTCTTTGTACATGTTCTCCCTGGCTTGGTACTCTTGATGTTCTTGCAGTTGGTTGAAGGAATACTCTTGTGTTATCTAACCTTGTTTTCCCAAGTTTATTCCTTCAGGTACAATGCCAAGGAACCTCAAGGTAAGTATATGCATCTTGCAGAATGTGCATGATGGTAACTTGCTTGTAAATACTTGTTTGCAAGAAATCACCATGCACATATGCATTTTCACTCATTTCCTTTCATCTGCTCTGATGCATATAGCCAAGCTGCATGTAGCACATCTTGCTTATCTCTCTTGTGTGCTTGTGGTAGTCCAAAACCATAATCTATGAAAATCTTGCACACTTGTAGGGGGAGCCTGTGTACTACATGCTTGTCAAAGCTTTCGTGATAATTCTGTTTTTCTTTCAATAAGCTTTGATGTCTTGTTTAGTGTGTTTATAGTGTGTTGCCATCAATTACCAAAAGGGGGGAGATTGAAAGCACATTTGCTCCCTGGGTGGTTTTGGTAATTAATGACAACATACTTTGTGGTTGGACTAATGCTTTTATCAAGTATGTTTCAGGAAACCCAATCACATTGGTATGGCAAGATGACTGAAGAAGTGGACCCCTCAAATGCTAAGGCAAGCATTGGCAAAAGCTCAAGACTCTATTTTTGGTTTAGTGATCAAAGATCACATTGAGTCCATAGGAAAAGCCAATACTATTAAAAGGGGATGAGGTTGTGTTGATGATCTGGTTGCTCAAGTGCTTAGTGATCTAGCTCCCTCAACTATCAGCAACTTTCACTACTATACACACTCATAAGTAATCTCGGACAAACCGATTCTTCCAACTCAGTCCCACCGAGATGAACCACTTCAGCCATATTCCAAACCCTAGAAAAATCGGTCATTCCGAGTTTGAGATCGGTCTCACCGAAATACGGACTGCCAACCTTCTGTAACCGTTTGACATCATTTCGGAATAACCGAGTTTGCATTATCGGTCTCACCGAAATTGGCAAGCTTCTGTCTTGGCTGAAATCGGTCTCACTGATATTGCATTTTCGGTCTCACCGATACTGGCATGTTCCTGTCTTTTCTCAAATCGGTCCAACCGAGTTTTCTTTCTCGGTCCCACCGAAATCTCCAACGTTCATATCTTTTACACTTTTGGTCTCACCGAGATGGTATTTTCGGTCCCACCGAAAACCCCAACGTTCACTATATTTGAACTTTCGGTCTGACCGAGTTTTCACTTCGGTCTCACCGAGATTGCCCAAATATGTGTGTAACGGTTGGATTTTGTGTGGAGGCTATATATACCCCTCCACCCCATCTTCATTCGTGGAGAGAGCCATCAGAAAGTCTACCACTCCTACCTTACACTTTCTGAGAAGAGAACCACCTACCCTTGTGTTGAGATCAAGTCATTCCATTCCTACCATATGAAACTTGATTTCTAACCTTCCCAAGTTGCTTTCCACTCAATCCTTTCTTCCACCACAGCCATATCAGTGAGGAGAGTTGAGTGTTGGGGAGATTATCATTTGAAGCACAAGAGCAAGGAGTTCATCATCATCAACAACATCTATTACCTTTTGGAGGGTGGTGCCTCCTAGATTGGTTAGGTGTCGCTTGGGAGCCTCCGTCTTTGAGATGTGGAGTTGAACCAAGAAGTTTGTAAGGGCAAGGAGATCGCCTACTTCGTGAAGATCTACCCCGAGTAAGGCTAGTCCTCCGTGGGCATAGGCCATGATGGAATAGACAAGGTTGCTTCTTCGTGGACCCTTCGTGGGTGGAGCCCTCCGTGGACTCGCGCAGCCGTTACCCTCCGTGGGTTGAAGTCTCCATCAACGTGGATGTACGATAGCACCACCTATCGGAACCACGACAAAAATCTCCGTGTCTCCAAACTGCGTTTGATCTTCTCCACTTCTCTTTACTATATGTGCAATTTACTTTCCGCTGCCCATACTCTAGAATTGCATGTGTAGAGTGCTACTTGACTTGTGTGCTTTGCAAAAACTGTCAAAATCTGTCCTTGATAAAAGACAGAATTTTTATCTTGTCGAGTAGTCTAATCACCCCCCCTCTAGACACTCTCACCTTCTTCGATCCTACAGCCACCTCTCCTATTCCTTTCCCTCTTCTCTCTTTTGGTGAATCCTACTAGGAATAGGATTGCAATCCTATTCCTAGTAGGACTCTTTCCCTAGCCGCACCAGGAGAGGTTGGCCGGCCTCCCTCCCTTGCTCCTTTATATACGGGGGCAGGGGGCACCCAAAGACACACAAGTTGAATTGTTTTAGCCGTGTGCGGTGCCCCCCTCCACAGAATCACACCTCGGTCATACCGTCGCGGAGCTTAGGCGAAGCCCTGCGCCGGTGAACACATCATATCCGTCACCACGCCGTCGTGCTGACGAAACTCTCCCGTGAAGCTCAACTGGATCAAGAGCTCGTGGGACGTCATCAAGCTGAACGTGTGCTGAACGCGGAGGTGCCGTACGTTCGGTGCTTGATCGGTTGGATCGCGAAGAAGTTCGACAACATCAACCGCGTCACTTGACGCTTCCGCTCCCGGTCTACGAGGGTACGTAGACACACTCTTCCCTCTCGTTGCTATGCATCTGGTAGATAGATCTTGCGTGATCGTAGGAAAATTTTAAAATACTACGTTCCCCAACAGTGGCATCATGAGCTAGGTCTATGCGTAGATGATATGCACGAGTAGAACACAATGAGTTGTGGGCGATACTAGTCATACTGCTTACCAGCATGTCATACTTTGCTTCGGCGGTATTGTGAGATGAAGCGGCCCGGACAGACATTACGCGTACGCTTACGCGAGACTGGTTTCACCGTTACGAGCACTCGTTGCTTAAAGGTGACTGGCGGGTGTCTGTCTCTCTCACTTTAGCTGAATCAAGTGTGGCTATGCCCGGTCCTTGTGAAGGTTAAAACAGCACATACTTGACGAAACATCGTTGTGGTTTTGTATGCGTAGGTAAGAACGGTTCTTGCTAAGCCCGTAGCAGCCACGTAAAACTTGCAACAACAAAGTAGAGGACGTCTAACTTGTTTTTGCAGGGCATGTTGTGATGTGATATGGTCAACACATGATGAGTTATACGGTTTTGTATGAGATGATCATGTTTTGTAAACTTATCGGCAACTGGCAGGAGCCATATGGTTGTCGCTTTATTGTATGAAATGCAATCGCCATGTAATTGCTTTACTTTATCACTAAGCGGTAGCGATAGTCGTAGAAGCAATAGTTGGCGAGAAGACAACGATGCTACGATGGAGATCAAGGTGTCGCGCCGGTGACGAAGGTGATCATGACGGTGCTTTGGAGATGGAGATCAAAAGCACAAGATGATGATGGCCATATCATGTCACATATTTTGATTGCATGTGATGTTTATCTTGTTATGCTTCTTATTTTGCTTAGAACGACGGTAGCATTATAAGATGATCCCTTACTAAATTTCAAGGTATAAGTGTTCTCCCTGAGTATGCACCGTTGCGAAAGTTCGTCGTGCCGAGACACCACGTGATGATCGGGTGTGATAAGCTCTACGTTCAAATACAACGGGTGTAAGCCAGTTTTGCACACGCAGAATACTCGGGTTAAACTTGACGAGCCTAGCATATACAGATATGGCCTCGGAACACTGGAGACCGAAAGGTCGAGCGTGAATCATATAGTAGATATGATCAACATAAGATGTTCACCATTGAAACTACTCCATCTCACGTGATGATCGGACATGGTTTAGTTGATTTGGATCACGTGATCATTTAGATGACCAGAGGGATGTCTATCTAAGTGGGAGTTCTTAAGTAATATGATTAATTGAACTTTAATTTATCATGAAGTTAGTCCTGGTAGTATTAGCATATCTATGTTGTAGATCAATAGCTCGCGATGTTGCTCCCTGTTTATTTTTTCATATGTTCCTAGAGAAAACCAAGTTGAAAGATGTTAGTAGCAATGATGCGGAATTGTTCCGTGATCTGAGGATTATCCTCATTGCTGCACAGAAGAATTATGTCCGTGATGCACCACTAGGTGACAGACCTATTGCAGGAGCAGATGCAGACGTTATGAACGTTTTTGACAAAAGCTCGATATGATGACTACTTGATAGTTTAGTGCACCATACTTTACGGCTTAGAATCGGGACTTCAAAAACGTTTTGAACGCCACGGAGCATATAAGATGTTCCAAGAGTTGAAATTAGTATTTCATACTCATGCCCGTGTCGAGAGGTATAAGACCTCTGACAGTACTTTGCCTACAAGATGGAGGAGAATAGCTCAACCAGTGAGCATGTGCTCAGATTGTCTGGGTACTACAATTACTTTAATCAAGTGGGAGTTAATCTTCCAGATAAGATAGTAATTGACAAAGTTCTCTAGTCACTATCACCAAGTTAGTAGAACTTCGTGATGAACTATAATATGCAAGGGATGACGAAAGGAATTCCCAGCTCTTCGCGATACTGAAGTAGGCGAAGGTAGAAATCATGAAAAAGCATCAAGTGTTGATGGTTAACAAGACCACTTGTTTCAAGTAAAGGGCAAAGGGATAGAAGGGGAACTTCAAGAAGAATGACAAGCAAGTTGTCACTCCCGTGAAGAAACCCAAAGCTAAACTCAAGCCTGAAACAAGTACTTATACTGCAAAGGAAATGGTCACTAAAAGTGGAACTGCCCTAGATACTTGGCGGATAAGAAGGATGGCAAAGTGAACAAAGGTATATTTGATATACAGATTATTGATGTGTATTTTACTAGTGTTCATAGCAACCCCTCGGTATTTGATATTGGTTCAGTTGCTAAAGAGTAGTAACTCGAAGTGGGAGTTGCATAATGAACATAAACTAGTTAAAGGATGAAGTGACGATGTGTATTGGAAGCAGTTCCAAGATTGATATGATCATCATCGCACACTCCCTATACTTTCGGGATTAGTGTTGAACCTAAATAAGTGTTATTTGGTGTTTGTGTTGAGCATGAATGTGATTTGATCATGTTTATTGCAATACGGTTATTCATGTAAGTTAGAGAATAATTGTTGTTCTGTTTACATGAATAAAACCTTCTATGGTCATACACCCAATGAAAATAGTTTGTTGGATCTCGATCGTGTGATACACATATTCATAATATTGAAACCAAAAGATGCAAGGTTAATAATGATAGTGCAACTTATTTGTGGCACTGCCGTTTAGGTCATATTGGTGTAAAACGCATGAAGAAACTCCATAATGATGGACTTTTGGAATCACTTGATTATGAATCACTTGGTGCTTGCGAACCATGCCTCATGGGCAAGATGACTAAAACTCCGTTCTCCGGAACTATGGAGCGAGCAACAGATTTGTTGGAAATCATACATACTGATGTATGTGGACCAATGAGTGTTGATGCTCGCGGCGGGTATCGTTATTTTCTGACCTTCACTGATGATTTGAGCAGATATGGGTATATCTACTTAATGAAACACAAGTCTGAAACATTTGAAAAGTTGAAAGAATTTCAGAGTGAAGTAGAGAATCATCGTAACAAGAAAATAAAGTTTCTACGATCTGATCGTGGAGGAGAATATTTGAGTTACGAGTTTGGTCTTCATTTGAAACAATGTGGAATAGTTTCACAACTCACGCCACCTGGAACACCACAGCGTAATGGTGTGTCCGAACGTCGTAACCGTACTTTATTGGATATGGTGCGATCTATGATGTCTCTTACCGATTTACCACTATCGTTTTGGGTCATGCATTAGAAACAGCTGCATTCACGTTAAATAAGGGCCTCATCTGAATCCGTTGAGACAACGCCTTAAGAACTGTGGTTTGGCAAGAAACCAAAGTTGTTGTTTCTTAAAGTTTGGGACTGCGATGCTTATGTGAAAAAGTTTCAACATGATAAGCTCGAACCCAAACCGGAGAAGGAAATCTTCATAGGATACCCAAAAGAGACTGTTGGGTACACCTTCTATCACAGATCCGAAGGCAAGATATTCGTTGCTAAAATGGATCCTTTCTAGAGAAGGAGTTTCTCTCGAAAGAAGTGAGTGGGAGGAAAGTAGAACTTGATGAGGTAATTGTACCTTCTCCCGGATTGGAAAGTAGTACATCACAGGGAATTGTTCCAGTGATTCCTACACCAATTAGTGAGGAAGTTAATGATAATGATCATGAAACTTCGGATCAAGTTTCTACTGAACGTCGTAGATCAACCAGAGTACGTTCCGCACCAGAGTGGTACGGCAACCCAGTTCTGGAAATCATGTTACTAGACCATGATGAACCTACGAACTATGAGGAAGCGATGATGAGCCCAGATTCCGCAAAATGGCTTGAAGCCATGAAATCTGAGATGGGATCCATGTATGAGAACAAAGTGTGGACTTTGGTTGACTTGCCCGATGATCGGCCAGCCATCGAAAATAAATGGATCTTCAAGAGGAAGACCGACGCAGACGGTAATATTACTGTTTACAAAGCTCGACTTGTTGCGAAAGGTTTTCGACAAGTTCAAGGAGTTGACTACGATGAGACTTTCTCACCTGTAGCGATGCTTAAGTCTGTCCAAATCATGTTAGCAATTGCCGCATTTTATGATTATGAAATCTGGCAAATGGATGTCAAAACTACATTCCTGAATGGATATCTCAAAGAAGAGTTGTATATGATACAACCAGAAGGTTTTGTCGATCCAAAAGGTGCTAACAAATTATGCAAGCTCCAGCGATCCATCTATGGACTGGTGCAAGCATCTCGGAGTTGGAATATACGCTTTGATGAGGTGATCAAAGCATATGGTTTTATACAGACTTTTGGAGAAGCCTGTATTTACAAGAAGTGAGTGGGAGCACTACAACCTTTCTGATAAGTATATGTGAATGACATATTGTCGATCGGAAATGATGTAGAATTTTCTGGAAAGCATAAAGGAGTGTTTGAAAGGAGTTTTTCAAAGAAAGACCTCGGTGAAGCTGCTTACATATTGAGCATCAAGATCTATATAGATAGATCAAGACGCTTGATTAGACTTTCGATGAGTACATACCTTGATAAGATTTTGAAGTAGTTCAAAATGGGTCAGTCAAAGAAGAAGTTCTTGCCTGACTTGTAAGGTGTGAAGTTGAGTAAGACTCAAAGCCAGACCACGGCAGAAAAATATAGAGAGAATGAAAGTCATTCCCTATGCCTCAGCCATAGGTTCTATAAAGTATGCCATGATGTGTACAAAACACGTTGTGTACCTCGCCAAGAGTTTGACAGGGAGGTACAATAGTGATCCAGAAGTAGATCACTGTACAGCGGTCAAAATTATCCTTAGTAATTGGATGACTAAGGAAATATTTCTCGATTATGGAGGTGATAAAGAGTTCGTCGTAAAGGGTTACGCCGATGCAAGCTTTGACACTAAATCTAGATGACTCTAAGTATCAATCTGGATGCGTATTGAAAGTGGGAGCAATTAGCTAGAGTAGCTCCATGCAGAGCATTGTAGACATAGAAATTTGCGAAATACATAGGGATCTGTATATGACAGACCCGTTGACTAAACTTCTCTCACTAGCAAAACATGATCACACCTTATTACTCTTGGGTATTAATCACATAGCGATGTGAACTAGATTATTGACTCTAGTAAACCCTTTGGGTGTTGGTCACATGGCGATGTGAACTATGGGTGTTAATCACATAACGATGTGAACTATCGGTATTAAATCACATGGCGATGTGAGCTAGATTATTGACTCTAGTGCAAGTGGGAGACTGAAGGAAATATGCCCTAGAGGCAATAATAAAGTTATTATTTATTTCCTTATATCATGATAAATGTTTATTATTCATGCTAGAATTGTATTAACTGGAAACTTAATACATGTGTGAATACATAGACAAAACAGTATGTCCCTAGTATGCCTCTACTAGACTAGCTCATTGATCAAAGATGGTTATGTTTCCTAGCCATAGACATGAGTTGTCATTTGATCAACGGGATCACATCATTAGGAGAATGATGTGATGGACAAGACCCATCCGTTAGCATAGCACTATGATCGTTTAGTTTAACTGCTATTGCTTTCTTCATGACTTATACATGTTCCTATGACTATGAGATTATGCAACTCCCGAATACCGTAGGAACACCTTGTGTGCTATCAAACGTCACAACGTAACTGGGTTATCATAAAGATGCTCTACAGGTGTCTCCGAAAGTATTCGTGGTGTTGGCATAGATCAAGATTAGGATTTGTCACTCCGAGTGTCGGAGAGGTATCTCTGGGCCCTCTCGGTAACACACATCACAATAAGCCTTGCAAGCAAAAGACTAATGAGTTAGTCACGAGATGATGTGTTACGGAACGAGTAAAGAGACTTGCCGGTAACGAGATTGAACTAGGTATAGAGATACCGACGATCGAATCTCGGGCAAGTAACATACCGTTTGACAAAAGGAACAACGTATGTTGTTATGCGGTTCTGACCGATAAAAGATCTTCGTAGAATATGTAGGAGACAATATGAACATCCAGGTTCCGCTATTGGTTATTGACCGGAGATGAGTCTCGGTCATGTCTACATAGTTCTCGAACCCGTAGGGTCCGCACGCTTAACGTTTGATGACGATCAGTATTATGAGTTTATGAGTATTGATGTACCGAAGATAGTTCGGAGTCCCGGATGAGATCACGGACATGACGAGGAGTCTCGGAATGTCCGAGACATAAAGATTGATATATTGGACGGCTATATTCGGACACCGGAAGTATACCGGAAAAGTTTCGGATTTATCGGGAATGCCGGAGGGGGTTACCGGAACCCCCTACGAGAGAGGATGGTCCATAGTGGGCCTAAAGGGAAAGAGAGAGGCAGCCCATAGGGCTGGCCGGCGCCCCCACCTAGGGTTCCTAGTTGGACTAGGATTGGGGGGGGGCACCTCTCCTATTCCTTTCCCTCTTCTCTCTTTTGGTGAATCCTACTAGGAATAGGATTGCAATCCTATTCCTAGTAGGACTCTTTCCCTAGCCGCACCAGGAGAGGTTGGCCGGCCTCCCTCCCTTGATCCTTTATATACGGGGGCAGGGGGGAACCCAAAGACACACAAGTTGAATTGTTTTAGCCGTGTGCGGTGCCCCCCTCCACAGAATCACACCTCGGTCATACCGTCGCGGAGCTTAGGCGAAGCCCTGCGCCGGTGAACACATCATATCCGTCACCACGCCGTCGTGCTGACGAAACTCTCCCGTGAAGCTCAACTGGATCAAGAGCTCGTGGGACGTCATCAAGCTGAACGTGTGCTGAACGCGGAGGTGCCGTACGTTCGGTGCTTAATCGGTTGGATCGCGAAGAAGTTCGACAACATCAACCGCGTCACTTGACGCTTCCGCTCCCGGTCTACTAGGGTACGTAGACACACTCTTCCCTCTCGTTGCTATGCATCTGGTAGATAGATCTTGCGTGATCATAGGAAAATTTTAAAATACTACGTTCCCCAACAATTCGGAGTCGGAGTGATAACTTCTTTCGGAGTGATGGTCGGAGTCGGAGTCGGAGCCGAATACCCATTCATCAACGTGAGCTTGATGTCTTCGTTTTGTGTAGATCTTTGATGACTTGTCTTTCCTTTCCGAATCCTTGCTTCTCCGAGAGGGTCTTTGTTCATAACGATCATCTCTACTCCTTCGCTCTCTTGGTGGTGATTCTTCTCTCCTACTCCTTCTTTTGGGAGCTGTTGGTAACGTTGCATGGGAAACAAAAAATTTTCCTACGTTCACCAAGATCAATCTAGGAGATGCATCTACGAGGGGAGAGTTGGATCCACATACCCTTGTAGATCGCTAAGCGGAAGCGTTCAAGAACGCGGTTGATGGAGTCGTACTCGCCGCGATTCAGATCGCCGAAGATCCAAGCACCGAAGCAACGGTGCCTCCGCGTTCTTCACACGTACAGCTCGGGGACGTCTCCTCCTTCTTGATCCAGCAAGGGGGGGAGGAGAGGTTGATGGAGACACCGGCAGCACGACGGCGTGGTGGAGATGGTGGTGGAGGATTCCAGCAGGGCTTCGCCAAGCACCGCGGGAAAACGAAGATTGTAGTGGGAGAGGGAGGGCAGCACCGAGGCACGAACGTGTGTGGCTGCCCTCCCTCTGCCTCTCTTTATATAGGGGGAGTAGAGGGGAGGGGGGCACCCTAGGGTTTCCCCTAGGGGCCGGCGGCCAGGGCAGATGGGGAGGGGCGGCGCCCCCTGGGGCTAGGGTTTCCCCCCCTAGGTGCCTTGCCCCCCAAGGCTAAGGGGGTGCGGCAGCCCTAGGGGGGTCCACCTCCCTTGGCGCACAAGGAGAGGGCCCAGGGGGGGGGCACAGCCCTATGAGGGCTGTTGTGTCCCCCTTTGTGGCCCATTAGGCCCGAAACCCCTTCCGGGACCCCCGAAACCCCTTTCGGTCATCCGCCGATTTCCCGATACTCCCCGGAACACTTCCGGACTCCGAACACCTTCATCCTATATATCAATCTTCGTCCCCGGACCATTCCGGAGACCCTCGTCATGTCCGGGATCTCATCCGGGACTCCGAACAACCTTCGGTAACCATGCACTGTTCTCACTAACAACCCTAGCGTCACCGAACCTTAAGTGTGTAGACCCTGCGGGTTCGGAAACCATGTAGACATGACCGAGACACTCCCAGGTCAATAACCAATAGCGGGATCTGGATACCCATATTGGTTCCCACACGTTTCTCGATGATCTCATCGGATGAACCACATGTCAAGGATTCAGGTAATCCCGTATACAGTTCCCTTTGTCTCGTCGGTATGTTACTTGCCCGAGATTCGATCGTCGGTATCTCTATACCTAGTTCAATCTCGTTACCGGCAAGTCTCTTTACTCGTTACCGTAATACATAATCCCGTGACTAACCACTTAGTCACTTTGAGCTCATTAAGATGACGTATTACCGAGTGGGCCCGGAGATACCTCTCCGTCATACGGAGTGACAAATCCCAGTCTCGATCCATGTCAACTCAACAGATACCTTCGGAGATACCTGTAGAGTACCTTTATAGTCACCCAGTTACGTTGCGACGTTTGGCACACACAAAGCACTCCTACGGTGTCAGTGAGTTACATGATCCCATGGTCATAGGAACTTATACTTGACATGCAGAAAACTATAGCGATAACTGATACGATCAAAAGCTATGTTTAACGTTTGGGTCTCGTCCATCACATCATTCTCCTAATGATGTGATCCCGTTATCAAATGACAACTCATGTCTATGACCTGGAAACCGCGGTCATCTTTGATCAACGAGCTAGTCCTGAAGAGGCTTACTAGGGACACAAAGTTTGTCTATTTATCCACACATGTATATGAGTTTCCAATCAATACAATTATAGCATGGATAATAAGCGATTATCATGAACAAGGAAATATAATAATAACTCTTTTATTATTGCCTCTAGGGCATATTTCCAACAGTCTCCCACTTGCACTAGAGTCAATAATCTAGCATTACAAGGTAATGAATCTAACACCCATAGAGTCTTGGTGTTGATCATGCTTAGCCCGTGGAAGAGGCTTAGTCAACGGATCTGCAACATTCAAATCCGTGTGTACTTTGCAAATGTTTATGTCCTCCTCCTTGACTGAATCGCGGATGGAATTGAAGCGTCGCTTTATGTGTCTGGTCCTCTTGTGAAACCTTGGTTCCTTGGCTAGAGCAATGGCACCAGTGTTGTCACAGAACAGAGTCATTGGGTTTAGTGCACTAGGCACAACTCCAAGATCTGTCATGAACTCCTTCATCCAGACACCTTCCTTTGCCGCCTCCGAGGCAGCTATGTACTCCGCTTCGCATGTAGAATCGGCTACCACGCTTTGCTTGGAACTGCACCAGCTTACCGCTCCCCCGTTGAGAATATATACGTATCCGGTTTGAGACTTAGAGTCATCCGGATCAGTGTCAAAGCTTGCATCGACGTAACCCTTTACGACGAGCTCTTGATCACCTCCATAAATGAGAAACATTTCCTTAGTCCTTTTCAGGTACTTTAGGATATTCTTGACCGCTGTCCAGTGATCCACACCAGGATTACTTTGAAACCTTCCGGCCATACTTATGGCAAGGCTGACATCTGGTCTTGTGCACAACATTGCATACATGATAGAGCCTATGGCTGAAGCATAGGGGACGACACTCATCTTTTCTCTATCTTCCGCAGTCACTGGGCATTGAGTCTTACTCAACTTTGTACCTTGCAATACCGGCAAGAACCCCTTCTTGGATTGATCCATTTTGAACTTCTTCAAAACTTTATCAAGGTATGTACTTTGTGAAAGTCCTATCAAGCGTCTTGATCTGTCTCTATAGATCTTGATGCCCAATATGAAAGCAGCTTCACCGAGATCCTTCATTGAAAAACTCTTGTTCAAATACCCCTTCGCGCTATCCAAAAATTCTATATTGTTTCCAATCAGCAATATGTCATCCACATATAATATTAGAAACGCTATAGAGCTCCCACTCACTTTCTTGTAAATACAAGCTTCATTGTAAACTTGTACAAACCCAAACGCTTTGATCACCTCATCAAAGCGAAGATTCCAACTCCGAGATGCTTGCACCAGCCCATAAATGGAACGCTGGAGCTTGCATACTTTGTCAGCATTCTCTGGATCGACAAAACCTTCCGGTTGTATCATATACAACTCTTCCTTAAGAAAACCGTTAAGGAACGCTGTTTTGACATCCATCTTCCAAATTTCATAATCGAAATATGCAGCTATTGCTAACATGATTCGGACGGATTTAAGCATCGCTACGGGTGAGAAAGTCTCATCGTAGTCAATCCCTTGAACTTGTGAAAAACCCTTTGCCACAAGTCGAGCTTTATACACGGTGACATTACCGTCAGCGTCCGTCTTCCTCTTAAAAATCCATTTATTCTGAATGGCCTTCCGCCCTTCAGGTAATACTTCCAAAGTCCATACTTTGTTTTCATACATGGATCCCATCTCGGATTTCATGGCCTCTAACCATTTGTCGGAATCCGGGCCCACCATCGCTTCTCCATAGCTCGTAGGTTCACCGTTGTCTAACAACATGACCTCCAAGACAGGGTTACCATACCACTCAGGTGCAGTGCGTACCCTTGTCGACCTACGAGGCTCGGTAGTAACTTGATCAGAAGCTTCTTGATCATCATCATTGGCTTCCTCTTCAACCGCTGCAGGTTCCATAAAAACATCTTTCTGTGCTGCGCAACTCTCTGGTTGAAGCAGAGGTTCAATAACCTCATCAAGTTCTACCTTCCTCCCACTCAATTCTTTCGAGAGAAACTCTTTCTCGAGAAAGGACCCGTTCTTAGCGACAAACACTTTGCCTTCGGATCTGAGGTAGAAGGCGTACCCAACAGTTTCTTTTGGGTATCCTATGAAGACACATTTGTCCGCTTTGGGTTCGAGCTTTTCTGGCTGAAGCCTTTTGACATAAGCATCGCAACCCCAAACCTTGAGAAAAGACAACTTAGGTTTCTTACCAAACCATAGTTCATACGGTGTTGTCTCAACGGACTTGGATGGAGCCCTATTTAAAGTGAATGCAGCTGTCTCTAACGCATATCCCCAAAACGATAGTGGCAAATCGGCAAGAGACATCATAGAACGCACCATATCTAATAGGGTTCGATTACGACGTTCGGACACACCATTACGCTGTGGTGTTCCAGGTGGCGTCAACTGTGAAACGATTCCACATTTTCTTAAGTGATTGCCAAACTCATAACTCAGATATTCTCCCCCTCGATCAGATCGTAGGAACTTGATCTTCTTGTTACGATGATTTTCAACTTCACTCTGAAATTGCTTGAACTTTTCAAAAGTTTCAGACTTATGCTTCATTAAGTAAATATACCCATATCTACTTAAGTCGTCAGTGAAGGTGAGACAATAACGATATCCACCGCGCGCCGTGACACTCATCGGACCACACACATCAGTATGTATGATTTCCAATAAGTCACTTGCCCGTTCCATTGTCCCTGAAAACGGGGTCCTCGTCATCTTGCCCATGAGGCACGGCTCGCATGTGTCAAGTGATTCAAAATCAAGAGACTCCAAAAGTCCATCAGCATGGAGCTTCCTCATGCGTTTTACGCCGATATGACCCAGACGGCAATGCCACAAGTAAGTGGTACTATCGCTAACTACTCTACATCTTTTGGCATCAATGTTATGAACATGTGTATCATCACTATCGAGATTCAATAAGAATAAACCCCTCACTTCGGGTGCATGACCATAAAAGATATTACCCATATAAATAGAACAACCTTTATTCTCTGATTTAAATGAGTAACCGTCTCGCAATAAACAAGATCCAGATATAATGTTCATGCTTAACGCAGGCACTAAATAACAATTATTCAGGTTCATAACTAATCCCGATGGTAATCGAAGAGCGAGCGTGCCGACGGCGATCACATCAACCTTGGAACCATTTCCCACGCGCATCGTCACTTCGTCCTTCGCCAGCCTCCGTTTATTCCGCAGTTCCTATTTAGAGTTGCAAATGTGAGCAACCGAACCGGTATCAAATACCCAGGCACTACAACGAGAGTTGGTAAGGTACACATCAATAACATGTATATCACATATACCTTGCTTGTTGTTGTTGTTGACCCCCTTCTTGTCTGCCAGATACTTGGGGCAGTTCCGCTTCCAGTGGCCGCTCCCCTTGCAATAGAAACACTCAGTCTCTGGCTTGGGCCCAGCCTTGGGTTTCTTCACTGGATGAGCAACTGCCTTGCCACCCTTCTTAGAGTTACCCTTCTTGCCCTTGCCATTCTTCTTGAAACTGGTGGTTTTATTGACCATCAACACTTGATACTCCTTCTGGATGTCTGCCTCAGCGACTTTCAGCATCGAAAACAGCTCGGCGATGGTTTTGTTCATCCCTTGCATGTTATACTGCTGCACGAAGCTCTTGTAGCTAGGCGGGAGTGACTGGAGAATTCTGTCAATGATAGCCTCGTCCGGGAACACAAGTCCCAGATCAGCTATGCGGGTATAGTACCCAGACATCTTCAGTAAGTGCTCACTGACAGACGAATTCTCCTCCATCTTGCAAGCAAAGAATTTATCGGTGGTCTCATACCTCTCGATCTTAGCATTCTTTTCAAAGATGAACTTCAACTCCTGGAACATCTCATATGCTCCATGACGTTCAAAACGCCTTTGAAGTCCTCCTTCCAAGCTATACAAAATGGCACACTGCACTACTGAGTAGTCATCCGAACGCGACTGTCAGGCGTTCATAACGTCTGCAGAGGCCTGAGGAGCGGGGGGTTCACCTAGCGGTGCATTTAGGACATAAACCTTTTGGGCAGCTGTGAGGATGATCCTCAGATTGCGGAGCCAGTCCGCAAAGTTGCTCCCATCATCTTTCAGTTTAGCTTTCTCTAGGAACGCATTAAAATTCAGGGGAGCTACTGCGCGAGCCATCTACAACAAAAGATTTGCAAAGACATTTTAGACTATTGTTCATGATAAGTGAGTTATTACCTAATCAAATTATTTATAACTCCCACTCAAATTGACATCCCTCTGGTCATTCGAGCGTGACATGATCCAGATCCACCAACCCAAGTCCGATCATCACGTGAGATGAGGTGGTGTCAATGGTGAACATCTACATGTTGATCATATCTACTATATGACTCATGCTCGACCTTTCGGTCTTCCGTGTTCCGAGGCCATGTCTGTACATGCTAGGCTCGTCAAGTCTAACCCGAGTGTTCTGCGTGTGCAAAACTGGCTTGCACCCGTTGTATGCGAACGTAGAGTCTATCACACCCGATCATCACGTGGTGCTTCGAAACGACGAACCTTCGCAACGGCGCACACTCGGGGGGAACACAATTTTATCTTGAAATTTTAGTGAAGGATCATCTTATAATGCTACCGTCGTCCTAAGCAAAATAAGATGCATAAAAGGATTAACATCACATGCAAATCATAAGTGACATGATATGGCCATCAACTCGTGCTTTTGATCTCCATCTCCAAAGCACCGGCATGATCTCCATCGTCACCGGCGCCACACCATGATCCCCATCATCATGATCTCCATCATCGTGTCGCCATCGGGGTTGTCGGCGCCCACCATGCTCTTACTACTATTGCTACCGTTTAGCGATAAAGTAAAGCATTACAAAGCGCTTAATGATTGACACGCAGGTCATACAAAAATTAAAGACAACCCTATGGCTCCTGCCGGTTGCCGTATGCATCGACATACAAGTCGATATTAACTATTACAACATGATCATCTCATACATCAAATATATCTCATCATGTCATTGGCCATATCATATCACATACATACCCTGCAAAAACAAGTTAGACGTCCTCTAATTTGTTGTTGCATGTTTTACGTGGCTGCTATGGGTATCTAGCAAGAACGCTTCTTACCTACGCAAAGCCACAACGGTGATATTTAAGTTGCTATTTAACCTTCTACAAGGACCGCCTTGTTCTGTTCCGATTCAACTAAGATAGGAGAGACAGACACCCGCCAGCCATCTTATGCAACAAAAGTCACATGTCTATCGATGGAACCGGTCTCATGTACGTGGACATGTAAAGTTGGTCCGGGCCGCTTCATCCCATAATACCGCTGAATCAAGAAAGACTAAGGAGGGAAGCAATCTAAACATCAACGTCCACAAACCCTTTTGTGTTCTACTCGTGAAAGCATCTACGCAAGATCCTAGCTCATGATGCCACTGTTGGTAACGTTGCATGGGAAACAAAAATTTTTCCTACGTTCACCAAGATCAATCTAGGAGATGCATCTGCGAGGGGAGAGTTGGATCCACATACCCTTGTAGATCGCTAAGCGGAAGCGTTCAAGAACGCGGTTGATGGAGTCGTACTCGCCGCGATTCAGATCGCCGAAGATCCAAGCACCGAAGCAACGGTGCCTCCGCGTTCTTCACACGTACAGCTCGGGGACGTCTCCTCCTTCTTGATCCAGCAAGGGGGGGAGGAGAGGTTGATGGAGACACCGGCAGCACGACGGCGTGGTGGAGATGGTGGTGGAGGATTCCAGCAGGGCTTCGCCAAGCACCGCGGGAAAACGAAGATTGTAGTGGGAGAGGGAGGGCAGCACCGAGGCACGAACGTGTGTGGCTGCCCTCCCCCTGCCTCTCTTTATATAGGGGGAGTAGAGGGGAGGGGGGCACCCTTAGGGTTTCCCCTAGGGGCCGGCGGCCAGGGCAGATGGGGAGGGGCGGCGCCCCCTGGGGCTAGGGTTTCCCCCCCTAGTTGCCTTGCCCCCCAAGGCTAAGGGGGTGCGGCAGCCCTAGGGGGGTCCACCTCCCTTGGCGCACAAGGAGAGGGCCCAGGGGGGGGGCGCACAGCCCTATGAGGGCTGTTGTGTCCCCCTTTGTGGCCCATTAGGCCCGAAACCCCTTCCGGGACCCCCGAAACCCCTTTCGGTCATCCGCCAATTTCCCGATACTCCCCGGAACACTTCCGGACTCCGAACACCTTCATCCTATATATCAATCTTCGTCCCCGGACCATTCCGGAGACCCTCGTCATGTCCGGGATCTCATCCGGGACTCCGAACAACCTTCGGTAACCATGCACTGTTCTCACTAACAACCCTAGCGTCACCGAACCTTAAGTGTGTAGACCTTGCGGGTTCGGAAACCATGTAGACATGACCGAGACACTCCCAGATCAATAACCAATAGCGGGATCTGGATACCCATATTGGTTCCCACACGTTTCTCTATGATCTCATCGGATGAACCACGATGTCAAGGATTCAGGTAATCCCGTATACAGTTCCCTTTGTCTCGTCGGTATGTTACTTGCCCGAGATTCGATCGTCGGTATCTCTATACCTAGTTCAATCTCGTTACCGGCAAGTCTCTTTACTCGTTACCGTAATACATAATCCCGTGACTAACCACTTAGTCGCTTTGAGCTCATTAAGATGACGTATTACCGAGTGGGCCCGGAGATACCTCTCCGTCATACGGAGTGACAAATCCCAGTCTCGATCCATGTCAACTCAACAGATACCTTCGGAGATACCTGTAGAGTACCTTTATAGTCACCCAGTTACGTTGCGACGTTTGGCACACACAAAGCACTCCTACGGTGTCAGTGAGTTACATGATCCCATGGTCATAGGAACTTATACTTGACATGCAGAAAACTATAGCGATAACTGATACGATCAAAAGCTATGTTTAACGTTTGGGTCTCGTCCATCACATCATTCTCCTAATGATGTGATCCCGTTATCAAATGACAACTCATGTCTATGACCTGGAAACCGCGGTCATCTTTGATCAACGAGCTAGTCCTGAAGAGGCTTACTAGGGACACAAAGTTTGTCTATTTATCCACACATGTATATGAGTTTCCAATCAATACAATTATAGCATGGATAATAAACGATTATCATGAACAAGGAAATATAATAATAACTCTTTTATTATTGCCTCTAGGGCATATTTCCAACAGGAGAATCTTCTCTTCTTTCGTAGGGAGCCGTACACTCATTGGAGTAGTGTCCGGGTCTTACACAATTGTAGCAATTTCGTTCACGACTTGAAGATCTTTTGTCATTGTAGGAACTTGACTTGGAACTTCTCTCCTTGCTTCTACTCTTGTAGAACTTGTTGAAGTTCTTCACCATTAGGCTCAATTCTTCATTGAAGGTTTGTTTCTCACTTGATGATGTGGGAGCAACACATGAGGTTTTGTAAGCACCACTTGACTTGTTGTGGAGCTCTTCCTTATCCTTAAGTGACATCTCATGAGAAACAATTCTTCCAATGACTTTCGTAGGCTTGAGATATTTGTAATTGGGCATCATTTGGATCAATGTGCACACGGTATCATATTTTCCATCCAAGGCTCTTAGGATCTTCTTGATGATGAATCTGTCTGTCATCTCCTCACTTCCTAAGCCGACAATCTCATTGTGATGAGAGCAAGCCTAGAGTACATTTCAGCGATACCTTCACCATCCTTCATTTTGAACTTGTCAAGCTGACTTTGAAGCACATCCAATTTGGACTCCTTGACAGAGTCAATACCCTCGTCCATATCAATCAAAGTATCCCAAATTTCCTTTGCATTCTCAAGATGGCTGATTTTGTTGAATTCTTCGGGGCGCAATCCGTTGAAGAGGATATCACAAACTTGAGCATTGTATTGCAGCATATTCAACTCTGCTGCGGTAGCTTCATGGTTTGGTTCTCTCCCATCAAAGAATTCACCTTGGAAGCCAACATACACAATAGCCCAAATGACGGGGTTATGTCCAAGAATATGCATTTTCATCTTATGCTTCCAACTAGCAAAATTAGTACCATCAAAGTAAGGACCTATACGGTGGTAATTTCCCTCGCTAGACGCCATACTCTCCTAGGTTGTGAAACCAAGGCTATGATCACCAAAAGCTATGAAAATCAAGGCAAATGGAGACCTTAGCTCTGATACCACTTGTAGGATCGAAGTATGTCTAGAGGGGGGGGTGATTAGACTACTTGACCAAATAAAAACCTAGTCTTTTACCAATTTTAAGTCTTGGCAGATTTTAGCAATTATGCACAAGTCAAGCAATCAACCTACACATGCAATTCTAAGAGTATAGCAACGAAATGTAAAGCAATTGTATATGAAGATAAAGGGAGGAGTTTGAGGGAGCAAACGCGATGTAGACACGGAGATTTTTTATCCATGGTTCCGATAGGTGGTGCTATCGTACATCCACGTTGATGGATACTTCAACCCACGAAGGGTAACGGTTGCGCGAGTCCACGGAGGGCTCCACCCACGAAGGGTCCACGAAGAAGCAACCTTGTCTATCCCACCATGGCCACCCCCCACGAAGGACTTGCCTCACTAGGGTAGATCTTCACGAAGTAGGCGATCTCCTTGCCCATACAAACTCCTTGGTTCAACTCCACAATCTTGACGAAGGCTCCCAAGTGACACCTAACCAATCTAGGAGACACCACTCTCCAAAAGGTAATAGACGGTGTGTTGATGATGAACTCCTTGCTCTTGTGCTTCAAATGATAGTCTCCCCAACACTCAACCCTCTTTCATAGGATTGGATTTGGTGGAAAGATGATTTGAGTGGAAAGCAACTTGGAGAAGGCTAGAGATCAAGATTTATGTGGTTGGAATGGAATATCTTGACCTCAACACAAGTGTAGGTGGTTTTCTCTCAGAAAATGTATGTTGGAAGTGTAGGCATGTTCTGATGGCTTTCTCCACGAATGAAGAGTGGGTGGAGGGGTATATATAGCCTCCACACAAAATCTAACCGTTACACACAATTTACCAAACTCGGTGGGACCAAATTAGAGAACTCGGTGAGACCGATTTAGTTCATAATGTGACCGTCAGGCATTTTGGTGGGACCGACATGTCAACTCGGTAGGACCAATTTCATTAGGGTTAGGGCATAATGTAATCTCGGTGAGACCAATTACACAAACTTGGTAGGGCCGATTTTGGTAATAAGCTAATCAGAGAGTTGGTCAGGCAAACTCGGTGGGACCGATTCGCTCATTTCGGTTGGACCGAAACGTTACGAAGGGAAAACAAAGAGTTTGCATTGCGAAATCGGTGGGACCGATCGCTCATCTTGGTTAGACCGAAATGTTACGAAGGGAAACAGAGAGTTTGCAATCCCATCTTGGTGAGACCGAGATCCCTATCGGTGAGACCGAAGTGACTAGGGTTTGTGGCAGTGGCTATGTCAACTGAACTCGGTGGCGCCGGATAGAAGGTTTTGGTGGGGCCGAGTTTGACTTTTGATTTGGGACATATGTGGATGTGAGAAAGTGGTTGAGGGTTTTGGAGCATATCACTAAGCATTTTGAGCAAGAAACCCATTAAGCAACACCTCATCCCCTTTTAATAGTTTTGGCTTTCCTATGGACTCAATGTGATCTTGGATCACTAAAATAGAAAATGTAGAGTCTTGAGCTTGAGCCAATATATGTCCTTAGCATTCTGAGGGGTCCACATTTCTATCCCATGCCATGCCAATCATTGAACTTTCCAGAAATATTTATCTTGAGATAGCATTAGTTCAATGAGCTATATGTTGTTAGTAACTAACAAAACCACCTAGGGATAGTTGCACTTTCACTAGGGTTTGGGTCGTGTCTGGTTTCGAGGAGGCAGCGCGGGGTGGAGTGGGGGAGTGGGGACTGCAGCAGGTCCATGCTTCCTATTTAAGAAGGACGGCGACCGTCCGCTGAGCGGATGACAGCTAGGCCCGCCCGTTCGTGTGCATTGAAGTGGGCAGTGGGACGTAGGTGGCCGCCTGCAACGCGGCCTCGAAGCGGGCAAGCGCCGCATCCGTTTGTTGTCCACCTGGACCCAAACGGGCGCATGTTTGCGCTCGAAATGGGTCGGGCCAGACACAAAACTGACAAGATGGGTCCAGACCATCGCGCGCTGGGCCATCTGATATGTCCATTTTGCCTCAAACGGACGGGGCCGGACGGGATGGGGTCGTGCGGTGGAGTTGGCCTGATTTTGTAGAATCGTCAAAATCAGACCACAATCGACAGTGCAACTGAAGCAACGTTTTGGGTCGATTCTGGACCTCCCGCCAATGAAAACGTTTGGGTTTTCAAACTGTATCCCTATTGCAACACGAAATTACGGGAAAAATGCCCTTTCACAGCCCGACCGACCACGGCCCAGAAAACGCATCTGCCGCGCTCGCTCCCCTGTCCTCGCTCGAGGTTTCCTGCAGCCGCCACTAGGGTTCCTAGACCCGCCGCCCCTCCTCCCTCGACGAACGGCGGCCGAAGCAGTGCTCCGTGTGGCCTCCTCCGACCCCGTCCTGCCAGCCCCTGAGGTCCTCCGCTATGGATAGATGGATGTAGATGATTTGTAGCTCTTCTCTGTACATGGAACAATGGATTTCTAGATGGATGTAGATGATTTTGATGGATGGATGGATGGATGGATGATGTTAGTTTATTTGTTAGATTCTTCTATGTACATGGAACAAGAGTTCTTCTCTGTACTGTGTAGGTAGATGATTTTCTTAGTTTCTTTTTGCTACCACGATTGCTCAATGCTACTTGTGAGTGGTTCAGTTTTGCTACTCCTATGTGCTAATGATAGACGTTGTAGATGGAGAAAGAAAAGAAAATCAAGCCCCCTAAAGCAAAGGAAACCATGAGATTAGTCAGTCTATTTGTAATATTTAGCAACTTCTTTTGTAGCAAAGGAAACTTGAAAACCTTCTTTATTGTAATATTTAGCAAGCCGAAATATTCATAAATCATATTCATGCTCACATTTGATGATAATTTGTTCAAAACAACCAAGTGTTAGCAATTCAACACTCAGTTTTACTTCAGGGACATTCCAGACATTTCAGCATACAACTCATTCCATAATCTGAGACCAAAATCTCAGAAAAGAACTCAGACGGCTGATTTTTGGAGAAGCTGATTTGTAGGAAGTTTCTCAAAAGTTAATTCTGGAGAATCAAAAGCTAAAAAGAACTGGGCCCAAGCGGTTGACCAGCGGCCATCCTCGAGAGGACCGGCGGCGTCGGTGCCAAGGTGGGCCTCGGATCCTGTACAGTGCCTTCGAACCCTGGGCCTTATGGGCTTAGGAAGGGCAGACGGGCCGAATTGACAGATCAGGGCCATACAGAAAAGTGGAGACGCGGGACGGCGGAGCCGGCGTGGCGCCAAAAGGAACCCTACCACCGTGCGCCCATCCCCTCCCTCCCCTCCACTCCCCCCCTTCGTCTCTCCTGCCGGCGCGACGCAGCGGCGAACTCGGAGTCGGAGAGGCAGCACCCCCGGCGACCTCCCCGGCCCTCCAGGTACGCGTGCCACCGCCGGCTCGTTCCTTGCCCCAATCCCTAATCCGCCCCTCAGTCCTCGCCCCCCAGCCCAGGCATTTGCGAATTGTGCGGTGGGGCTTCGCGGAGCTGGAGCTTCACTTCCACGGCGTGCAGATCACTACTACTTCTAGATCCCTCCCTGTGCACTCCGGTGCCCGGCGCCACCAACGCTGCCGTGTGATTTTCGTCGCCGGTGTTCTTCACTCCTAGCAGGCTGCTCTTAGCCGCGTTTGGATGTCAGCATTCAGGCATGGAATCAGCGAACTGAAAATTGAAGCCACCGGATAGCGCTGTTTGGCAAATTCCCTTTCACTTGCGCGTCCCTCCCACAGTCCCACGATGCCGAGCCCCTCCGCCTCCGTTTTCGTGGAATTTGGCCACGCCGACTCCATACTCCCTCGATCTCGCGCGGCCCGCCCACCCCTATCTCCTCGACCAAACAGAGCACCTACATCTTGCAACTTACGACTCAAATTTCTCACTATCTATTCCAAATCCTAGGATTTGGGATTTCTAAACCCTAACCCCTCTTGGCCTCCTAACAACTACGTACTGTAGTACCTTTTGCTGTTCTCTACATTTTTTAGAATACTATGGAAATGACATTTTGAATATTTTCACGTTATTTAATTGTAAAGTAATGTAGTCATTAAAATGTAAGCATATATTGTGATTTACAGTGGGCATATCAAGAATATACATCACTCTAATGTTCAAACTGCTGAGAAGTAGCAGTTCACCAGTTCACCACTACGTACACCCAAACAGGAATTGGAATTTGCAACTGCTTGATTCAAACTTGCATTTTCTTGTACAACCAAACAACAGAAATGGGATTGCAGCCCATTTCAATCTCAAGGCTGATTTGGTATTGGACCCCAATTCAATTCCATGAGCCCGATATATACAAGGCAGTAATGGGGTTTGGATATTACAAAAACCCAGATTAACTCCCAAATGGCCACCAATTCCACGTCTAATTGAATAAAATTTAATTATAATGTTTTTTCCTTGATCTGGCACTCCACAGACCAGTAGAGTATATTTGTTGAATGATTAGTTTAGCTTACTGATATAATTTGTCTTTTGAATTATGCCACACTTCAATTTCGTTTTGGAGAATAACATTGGAAATTTGGAACTGAGTAGTTCAAGCACTGTAACATGTATATTTTTAGAATTTCTGTGTGATAGTCCTGTCAAATGAAGATCTCAGATAATTTATGCACTTAAATAATGTCTAATCTCAATTGTTTCGTACGTAGATAAAACCTGGCACTGCATCTCACAGTCAGACAGAGGCAGTTTGACAGACAAAAGTATTAGCTTGGCTTCCTCAGTAGTACCTTATTGGCACTCCAGAAGGTTCTGCAGAAATCATTGGTGGTAAGTTCTTTATGCTTGGATGATCCTTCTCTGTTTTCGTTGTTGTTTTACAGATCAATGATGTCTTATGTAATTAGTTCCTTTCTGGATTAATCCAAATGATGCAGTAGAAGCAGAACCCAAACCGGTGCCACCAGTAACAAAGCTGAAGGGGCCAACGACCATCACTGATGGCGTTGTGGTGTGAGAACATGGCGTTGCCGCCCCGTGTCCTTGTTGCTCCCCGTGAGTTCCCCCAATCCCCTCAACATTTCTAGTACTGCTTCCACTGTTGTATGGTGTATTCAGTTTTAAGCTCTGTTAGTTTGTGTGGCCTGGTTGAAAGGACAG
The DNA here is from genome assembly GCA_902687465.1 of Secale cereale. Lineage (NCBI taxonomy): Eukaryota > Viridiplantae > Streptophyta > Magnoliopsida > Poales > Poaceae > Secale > Secale cereale. The sequence continues at coordinate 648,716,548 of LR738710.1, forward strand.
CAGGATTTAATAAGTCCGCTAGCTGGTGATCACCTCTAGCGTCCGATTTGTGGTGGGAGACCCATATTTATACTCAGACCCCATTGTGTTTCTTTGCAGGTCCTTCTGGTGCCAATGGTCAAGGGAATATTCTATTACTTCGCCATCCAAAACTAGGTGCCCAAGCCTACTACTTCAGTATAAGTTTCTGATCGCCGAGGACATAAAAAAGATACATGATGATGCTTGGGGCTTGTGACGAGTCTATTGCCAATTTAGAATAGTTCTGTTGTAGAAGCATCCTTTAAAGATAAATCAACAGCTTGCATTGACTCTTCCTTATTGTCAAACAGAAGAAGAAACACAGTATCTGTTCACTGATGGCCAACTTCATGAATTCAATTGGTTTAAGGAGCGTTATGGTTCTTGGTTCTTGGGAGATTATGTCTGTGAAGGTATGGTAGAAGCATAAACCAGCCATGCAGTTTGCCATTGCTCTGCAAACTTGATTTATTTTCCTTAGGGCTGAAGCCCATATCTTATTGTTGTTTCCTATAGGCAGCTTGGTTTGTTACCTTGCCTCAGCAAACCTGCCAGTTAAAATTTAGAACACAAGAAAATCAGATATTGCCTTAGTTTTAAGGAATATAATAATAATATAAACTTTTAAAGGAATGATGATATTCTTCTCATTCGCTATTTTGCATATCATGTAGAACACACCGACATAAATCTACCTTGCTTCTGCATTGAATCTCAGTACCTGGTTTTGCTATTGAATCCTGCTTTCCTTCCTACAGATGGTAGTCTTTACTATTGCACACTTGTTGACCCCATCTTCGTTCTTCTACCACTTTTCGAAGCTGCACGTATGTCGGTATGTGTGGTCAAAGAGAAATTTTATTGTACATGATTCTTATTTCATCTAGCTTTTTTTTTCAATTTAAAGGCAATCCTTTTCCCGTGTTGCAGAACGGTAAGGATCTAGGAAAATTCAGACAGCTGGATGAAATTTTATACATCGAAGGTTATCCTGGATATCAGCACCTCATGAGTATAGCAGGAAAGCATATGGAACTGGTTTGTGAAGTTAAAGGTAGGTCTTTGGAATATACATTTGATGTACAATTACAACTATATCAAGTTGCTGTGACATTGTTAATTACTAGTACTCCCTTGCAAGTTGCAACCTGACAGTTGTTCCCTTTGACCACTTGCTACTGCTTGTGTCTGAAACTACAGCATTACTATACATTAGACAGTTCATACATGCGATCTTGTTTTCTTTTTCTTGGATGATGGTTTCCTACTGGTTGTACTGCCAGACAGAATAACTTTTACCATTTTTTGTTGTTTTTTGGCACAAATTATTTCTTTACTTGCATACTATGAGAACATATCCAATAGTTCTTACAGAATCATTTCGTTTTGATGTTATCTTTCCTGCAGAAGTTGCTAATATGAAGTTCTTCAGGCTAGATGATTCCAAGGTCTTAACTTGGCTGTGCTGTAAGGTAGGTTGTGTCAGTTCTTACCCTACCAACTTTCACTATGCTCCCCTATTGATCTTTATCCTTGCTGGAGAAGGTTAGTTCTGCATTGCATTTTATGAAAGCAATGACTTGAACCGCAGTTAGGGTGGGAGGTATGCTATACCACATTAAGAAAAGACGCACACTTACCTGATTATTGAAATCACTTAAATGTTTATTGTTGTTTGCCTTGCACAAGGATGTTAACAATGGAGTCCCAAATTCAGACTACTAAATCATAATTTGCCCACACCATTTTGTAGTTTGCTTTGATTAGATAGGTTGTATAAGAAGGTAGGTTCAGAAAACATTGACCATATTGGACACTTCGTAGGGTATGCACGATTTGTGCTTTGTTTGTCATATCCAGAATCATAGCTAACTTACATACCTCCCGCCCTAACTGCATCCAGATGCTGGCCCTGGAAAGGAGTGACTTGACCAGCGCAGGTCTTGGCACCTTCAAAGAGCGCAGTCATTCCGCAGGGGTGCAGTCTCCATATCCCTTATAACGTGAGGATGATGGGAGATCACACTTCCTTCATCTTGTCAGGGCCGGCACTCTCGGCCGCGCTCTTGATCCAGCTGTTGAAGCTATCACCGGCTTGCAGTGCGATCAACTGAAGGGAGAACTTTGCGAATATCTTGCCACACTTATGAGCGAAGCAGCCAGTGAGTAGGCGTGAGATTGTCTCATTCGCTTGAAAACGTCAGAGAGCAATTGCTGAGAAGGTAATGAGTGTTCACCGTAGTGACTACTAACTAGTGGGCAGCAGAGTCCTACAGCATGATCATCTGACTGCAGGACAATAAGGCTGCTTATTAGCTGATGAGCCGTTTGTTGTCACAAAAATATCTTAAGATATACTACCATTCATTGAGAAACCAATGTAATGCATCTTGTCATGTTCTCTACGTGTGCGGAGGTGGCCCTGACAAAAACAAGACAAAAGATAAGAAAAGTGAACTTACTAACTAAACTAGACAGGCCAAACTAACAAGCATAAACATGAACATAAAATAGATACGCACTGCTGTTGCTAGTTCGCTTAATCCTTGAATGAGAGAAAGGACAACAGTTTCTCATGGTTAGTTGCTACTCTGTTTTAATGGAGTTCTGCAATTACAACTTCGTGGGTGAATTAAATTTAAAATCATGCTTTTTCACTTCCTCTGTACTATTGTGAATTAAATATCTACTCTCAATCTCATTTACAGGTACACAGTATAAAAGAGGCTATCTCCAAGTTAGGTAAAAATTATGCTGCTCAAGGAGAAAGAGAACTATGTATGTCACTGTAACTTCTCGTCATCTTACTTGGACCATATTCGCAATTTATTTACATAGTAGAACAAATCAATTGCCCAGTTTATTTTTACAAGTGTCTGTTCATCTCATAATCAAACAGTTAAATGTTGCTCATAAGTGCCACATTGATACGATCATATTATTCGAACATGGGTCTTTGGTGTTGACCTATATCGGACATGCCTTAAGCTATGACAATAATCCTGACCTATATCGCTCATAACTGTACATGTGGCATGTACTACTTCAATATGAGAAATTCCAATAAAAGTGAAATTCCTGACCCACGTCAGATTTTAGAACCCTAGCTTATAATTTTCTTGATAAGGTGAACTGTGATGTTCTTATGGAGCTGTTTCTACCATTTGTGCTACAGTGAAGGAGGCTGTCCAAATAATCCGCGAAAACCTGAAGGATGAACCATGGCTAACAGTACTCTGCAAGAAGTTTCAGTAAGACTTATCTCTTTCAACAAGAGTCAGTAGTTCCCTCGCAAAAAGAAAAGAAAAGAAGAGTCGGTAGTTCGGTATTGTCCATCTGTCTCATGCTAGCACAATCTGCTCCACTGCAGGTTAGACATCAATGAGATAAATGATATGGCCAAAACCAATGACACGTCATTTTGTGCTGATAATTCTCCTGTACCTGCTCCAGCTCGCCCCTCAGAGGTAAACTCCTCCAGAATGCTTTATATTTTTGCCAGCGCCCATGCCATGTTCTCTAAGCTTGTCAAATGTGTCAATACAGGGGAGCGTAGGAAATGGCAGTGCCAAGTCAAGCAAAGGGAGGCCTGCGAAGAAACTGAAGCCTGAGGTAGGATCAAAGAACATTAAAGACATGTTCCGAAGGGTGACAAGGAGTGGGACATAACCCGCTGCGGCCTGATTTTATCATCAACATCCCAGAAGGTGCTTGATATTCTTGGAGTTGCCGGGTTATCTCCAAATCTGATGTGCTGCGATGCCATCGACCATTGTTGGTTCTTGACCCAGAAACCCCTATATGTAAGCTCCATTAGCTCCTTGACGAACCCTGTTGAGCTGCACTAACTGTAGCCTTAGTAAATCAGATCTGCAGGGTGTTGATTCATTTGTTTGGACTATGAACCTTGGAATTTATTCGTACCCAAATTGTTAATCTCATTGAGCTGCCTGCTGAGGCTGTAACTGAACATATGCAGTTGCTTAAGTAACCTGAGCTGGTTGTAATCTACTCCCTCCGTCCCATAATGTAAGACGTTTTTTGACACTAGTGGAGTGTCAAAAAATGTCTTACGTTATGGGACGGAGGGAGTAGTTTATTTATTGTGTTCATGCTGGCATCCTTAGTTGCTCGAGACTGATATTCAAGAATGTACCCATGAGTACAACATTTACATAGTTATGATTCTAACAGGACGGGGACTGGTAGGAAAAATAACTTCAGTAACTTTAGGGCATGTCTGATTAGCATGATTCTAAACGCGTAAATGGAAAAAGTATTTGGAATCTATACCACTATATAGCATGCGAATAACTATCAATATTGAATGTTGGATAAAGCCATTCTAGTGGTGGAGAGATGACATTTCTGAGCATTGTTTGCCATTGGATATGTCGAGATTTTAATTGACCCATGTTCTAATTAAGAAGAATCTCCACTATCCCTAACCGGTAACCGCCATACACGAGGGCACGTCTCTCCGGACCATCGTGCTTGTTTGATGCATCCCCTTGGGCCTATATATACCTGTAATCACCGTCTCTCATTCTCTACTTGAAACACGTTATCAGCCCTTTGCTCTCCTTTGAGAGAAAAAGGCCATGCCCGATGAGACGGCGGTTATGCACGCACAGAGACCCCCACGGCCGCCTTAGGCAGAGGCGAGGGCATCAAGTGGGCATGCGACCGTCTCCGGCTGAGGCAGCAATTGCAACCCACGTCCGGTGGGCAGCAGTGATGCGATGTGGGTTGCTCGAGCATGGCGGCGGCGCCTCCCTTCGGCGACGGTTCCGGGGTATTTTTTCCCTATTGGAACTGTTTTGAATCAAAGGGATTGATCGATCTCATCGATGGTTACAGGATGCCATTTATATGGTCTGGAGGGATACGACGGTTTGGACTAGACGTCGGTCCCAGACCAGATGCGTCCGTGCGGGAGGCAACTGCACGACGGTTGGGCAAGGGGAGATTTCCCCTAATTACATATGTAATTAATCTTAACACCCCCCTAATCTACGCTTGACCATGTAGAATCGTCTCACGATCTTCCAGGTAGGGCTATCATCTTAAAAGATTTTTCTCCAAAAAGTTCTTCATGAAAACTTGATGAGAACCTGAAACATAAACTCACAAAGAGATAGCATAATGTGATGTCATAGAACAAGGATATCTTAAGAAGAGACTCCTCCTAATCAGCGCTTGTCATAAGAATTCATCATCTTAATTAAGTCTCCTCCAAAAACCCCGTGGGAAAATGTGACGAGTGGTGTAGTATGTGTTGTTAAAACTCCTTCAAACCCAGTGGAAAAACAGAAAGTATGACATATGATCTTGTGTTGATATTACCTCATTAAAAACCTTTATGAGAACATATAAAGTAAACTCATGAAGGGAAAAAGAGTATAATATGATGCTTTTAACAGGAACAACAATTTAGGAAGATACCCCCCCTGATTCTTGCATATTTCAAAGTCGTCATATACCAATTCCGTGAACACATTTCTGGAACATAGAAGTTGGTAGAGACCCGGTGAACAAATCAGTCATATGGTTTGACTTGCAAGATATGCAATATAGCGATATTGCTTATTATGTAACCTGTTTGCATCCGGGCAACACAAGAAACATTATCATTGAGATAATGGTTGGTGGATGTAGCCATGAGGTCTGTTTCGAAGACTCTCAATGAGAGGGCTACCACACCTAGTAGGAACACTAAGTTTGTCCATGATCCGACATAGTGGGGATCTGATCGATGTATCCAATGATATCGGTGTTCACATTCCTGCGAAACTGAAAAACCAGGACAAGATGTTTGATGCCTTGGAGATATCGAAAGATATTCTTGAGTACCAACCAATTGTGTTTGGAGGATCCAATGGCATTATGGAACATTGAGTTCCAATATCTCATTTTCATCATCTCTTGGTCTAATAGATCTTTCTCTATGTCTAGAGAATGAACTACCATGAGAGTTATGGATAGACAAGATTTGTCCACAATGAATTTCTCCAATATATTTTGGATATAGACAACATAGTATACCATAATGTATGAATGAAGGTGCTCAAGTTGTAGTAATGAGCGGTATTTTGGTTTACCCAAATCCTTCATTTTAAAGTCTGTCACTTAGATGATTACATGTGTCGTCATTGCAGACACACAACACATGGATAATCATCATTGTAGGAGTAATCCTTGTGTATAAGGAACTCACTACGTCGGTTGTACCAAATGTACCGACAACAGTAAGCCATATGGCGACTTATTGATTTTGCATAATGTATGTTGCGCATTGCATTTTGATTCAGAAGTGAGATTCCATTGGGAATCAACCATATATGTCTGAATCTAGTGATCCACATGGATATGTGATCACTACATCTATCAACTGCAGAGATAGATGATTTTGTACTGCCAATGATATAAGTAATCGGAAAGAGATTCCACCTCTGGAGAATAGTTGGGTATCTGCGTGAACCCTTGTGCTACAAGACTTGCTCTTTGTTTCACCACCTCGTTGTTCTCAATTCCGTTTCCAGAAGAAAACTGGTGTAGGCATTCTTATGAATACCTTCCCATTATTGAGCAAGATCATTTCTACCTAGATTATACCCTTTGCTTGAGTTCAGTCCGAGTGTTATTCACACTTTGCCATGGCCATGGTCTTTGGATCTGAATCATTTGAAAGGTTTTTGCAATCTAGTTGAGAAATGTATGTCGACAATTGTAAACTTCCGGTTATGTGATTCTCCAGAATTTATATATCAATATATAGTTGATGGAAATATCGTTACCCATGGTGACCGTCCGCGATTTCCCAATGCGTTTGAGTCGGGTATTCCGATTTCCCGGTCATTGTGTGCACTATGACCTGGGTTGGTGGAGGTTTCCCATCCACTGGGTATATACTACCCATTAGGTGTCTGTCAACGTGAAGTTGACTTGCATTTACTAATTCACAGGCCTTGATATCCTTGCTTGCGAGAAGCTGAATCCTGATGTAATTCTGCCATACATCTCCCCCTGTTGCTTTGAACGGGGAGTGGAGTGGATTTTGCTCGTACCTCCACTCTTTCAGGCATTCTTTTGCAGGATTGTAGGATTGTGTGACACCTTTATAGTCAGTAAATGAATCTGGCAGGTTATTTGCAATGTGTTGCAAATCTTCTGAATGCATGGTTCAGATCTTTGAGTACGTGGATTTGAGGCAGAAATGTGTTGAACATTTCACAAATTTCCTGGCATTCTGTATGGTACTTGAAATCTCCCCCTAATGCCTGGAAATGTTCCTCATTGAATCAGCATACTGGTCTTGAATAACTCCCTATGTGAGGGGCTTGAGGTATTGACGGTAATACAGTTATTCCTCACATAGATCCCAACTATATGTTGAGGGGCCAATGATGTATGCCGGGTGGTGATATCGGTATGCAATCGAAGTACTGCAGATGGGAAATACTTGGTAGATCTCCACGTATCAAAGATAGAGGGGAATAATATATGCCGTTTGGTCATGAGTGTGTAAGACTACATGACTCCAACGTAAAGTTGGTAAGTTGCAATTCAAAGTAAAGATCATGCAATGAGCTCAATTCTTTGGATGGGATTCTACCAAACCATTTTGAGTCTAGACATTAAGACAAATTGATAAACTTCAATCCGAGAGCCATAGAGGAGGCACTCAAGAAGAATTCTGCAATGCTATCCATCCGATTTGCTTGAAATCCAATGGTTTCGTGTGAATAAGCACACACTTAAGACCATCATGTGGATATGTCTTTTAGAACCATGGAATACCTGAATAGTCTAGTCAATGGATGGGAAGAGCCACTTACCTCAACTTGATGCATTCAAGGAGTCTGAGTGGTTCAGCGTAGACTTTAAGGTGTGCGGACCTTAAAATTAGCTTCACTGTGTCACTTGTAGTGCACGTAAAATCCAAATGTTGTTAGAATTTAGCATCATAATAATCATAAACTATTGGAATTGCTGATAGTTTCAGTTTCAACCCAATGTCTCGATGGCCAAGGCGAGAGTGCCAAGTTTGTCATGTACAAGACACTCTGGAAAACTATCTCATACGCAACATGTGCTACGGGTTGTGTCCTATGTGTAGTACAATCCAGATGATACACAGAGAATGTGCTTGCCATATCCGTTGCATATGGTAAAGAGAAGTTATTTCTCTTTGTTGTCATCATAAGTTTTGATATGGAAACTATTTTGATGGATACCTCCATAGTATAGTAGGGTATGAGTTAAACCTGGGAAGCAATGAAGCATCCCGACGTTACTCGAGTACCCACAGGGATAGTAAATATGACTCGAGTTGAGCCAACAAATACCTCATCGCGTCTAGCGATTTTAAAATATCTCCTTTCTCTCAACGAGAGTGGAAACATTTCACTTCTGTGAGTATAGAGTTCGTGGTGCATATGTCCACATGCACAAATCATCTTTCATCAGATTGATCCCGTAGAAATCTATATATAGACATGTAGATTCTCAATATGAAAATCAGTCATATATATAGAATACATACAAATGTATTTGTACCAAAGTGTTGATACAGTATATTGTGATATACAATATATGATGACAACAATAATCATGTTCTTATTAGAACATTATAAATGGACATAAATAAATAGATCACTAAGGAGACTAAGGGACTAAATGTATAGTCTTCAAACATGTCGGTTGATGCATATTCAACCATCATGCTCTCCATGCTCATAGGGTCTCGTGACAGCTTGATAGTGTTAGGTTGAGGGTTTTAAGTGAGTTTCAAACCATTACCTTTGAGGTCCATTGCGTCCCGGTGGCGTGACTTGGATTGCACGCGCTATCCCATGATGTGCAAGACTGATCTTTGATGTCCATGGCCCGCTTAAGTAAGTTGTGGTCATTGAGGGCAAGAGCCTCAAATTGTTAGCCATCGATTACTTATAGGGGCAAGCCAGAGATAATTAATTTACAAGAAGGAAATTAAAAATCATCATGGTTTTGTAATAGGAATGCAAAAAATTGACTCAAGTGTATAACTTGAAAATACTCAACCTCAATTGTGGGAACATAACACATTGAAGATCTTACAGATTTCATAGTAATAGAGACTGTCTGCACATGGGCAGTAGATCCAACTCATTACCTTGTGTTTTCCAAATATAATGAGGGAGATGTTATTGTCAAAAATTTACAAGTTTGTTGTGCGGGAGAAATCAATCTCGGCCGCTGTAACATGTTCATGAAGAATGTCAATGTGGTAAACACATAGAACATATCATCTCCGGTGAAAAACCGGTAATTTATTTATATTATGGATTGCGTAATATAAATACATATTAATGTTGCAAAATTAATTGATTTCAAGAAGGTAGCTCGAAATCATTAGTGTGGTTCTCAAATTGCTGAGGATGACACCTTGAATTTTGCATATGTATTTGCAAGAAATTGAAAATCTCAATTGCAAATATACACATTAATCTCGACATGTGATTAACATGGAAATAAATACATCATAGAAATATTCCGAAATACATGGTACTCAACAGAAATCAGTACTAAAATAAATGTACTGAATTAACAGGTCTAAAACAGACTAAATCTGCTAGAACTACTGTTGTCACATATGTGGCAGATAAACCAAACTAGTACTACCAGTACTAGGGAGCATTGTTTCTATCGCATGCACATGTAGCCTGATTGCTCCCTTGCCGCACAGATACTCACGCACATGCCACTTATTGCTTCCCCGCCTCGTGAATGGATAAGGAGACGACCGGCCGACTAGGCAATCCCCAATCGCTCAATCTAATCCTCACGGCCCATACAGGTGGAGAGCACACGGGCACAGCTGGCCGGCCGGCCGCATCACCGGCGGCGAGAAGAACTCCCGCCATGCTCATCCTCGGAGGAAGAGTCACCGGGGCTATGTGTGCCGTTCACAAGTCCAAGAAGGCCAAGCGCAGCAGGGCTCCATGTGCGGAGTGCCGGAGTGGCCGCTCGACGGTGGGCTTGCCAGCGGGATGCCAAGAGCCATGAGCCGACGGCGAGCGCCCGTGCGAGGCGAGGGCGGAGGAGTGGCCGGCGTCGGGGTCGGCAGACGCGGCGCGACGGCGTCGACATCGACGACCGCGTGTGGTTGAAGGAGCCGTTCGCGCCAGAGCGGAAGTTGAAGAGGGTGGCTCCGGTCGGTGCGGACACGAAGGCGAGCGTGACGCCCTCGCGAACCTGCATCTGGGGCGCTTGTCTCTGTTGGGGACAACAGAGGTGCGGTGTCGGCGGCCGCAGGCGCACGACGCGGACACGTGCCCCAACCGTGGTACTGGCAGCATCCCGGCGGCCGCGAGGCCTCGAGTGCCTGGTCGACGTCCTCAAGCATTGCCGCCGTCGCAGTGTTCAGGTGGTGATGAGAGGTTCGATACCCTCCACCGGAGGCGGGACGCGGCGCAGAGGCCGGTGAGTGGCCCAGAGGCCGGGCGGCCGGACGAGGCGGGGCAGGCACGGTCGGGTGCGGGGCGCAAGTCCGGCAGCGCGGACAGGTTCGGTGCGGCCGTGGAGGCCGGGGAGTGGCGCGGACACGGCCAGGAACCGACGATGACAACGCGAGGGCTGCATCACGCGCTTCGGTAGTCGAGAACGCAGACTCCTGTTGCTTTTTCTCTCGGCCAAATCGCTCGAACTTTCGATCTTCTCTTGATCTTGAAGCCCAGATGTTCGTTGCCATCGGCCGCGTCGCCATGGGAGTAGTACCGGGACCAGGCAGACGCTTGGAGGCGCCCTCACTCCGGGCTGGTGCATCAGGGCCGGGAGATGCGGAGTCGTCGACTCGCATCGCGCGCCGCGGTCGTCAAGACCATGTGCGCCGCCACCCCTTCTTGGGGAGCCGTGTCAGGCAGCCGGCCTCACTACCTCGTCGCTGGGTGCCGCCTTCGCTCGGGAGGGGCCGCTGCTATCACGCGCCGCCTTTGGAGTCCGGTTAGGGTTGCGCCAGGGGACGCCGAGGAGGGCGTGCTGGCCCGAGCGCCTACGCGCCCAGGCCGAGAGCCGCATCGTGTGTTCCAGAGGGAGGCCGCATCAAAGGCTGCTGCCGCCATGGGCAGGCAAGGGAGCCGCTCCATGCAAGGGCGTGCCAGAGGGCGTTGCCGCTGGTCGACCGCCTGGGCCGGGCAGCGCGCCATGCCGTGCGTGGCCATGATTGTTGGCTGCCAGTAGCCCGGGGGCCAGCGGGCAGGAGGCATGGCTCCGTATCACGGGCGCGGGCGCCGCGTGTGTGATGAGGGGGGCTCGCCGGGGGCATCGACGGGGCGAGGTCGAGGACCGCCGGGCGCTCCGTCGTCGCTCCCCTCTCGGCCAAATCGCCCTCGGCAAAGAGCGTGCTGATAACGTGTTTTGAATCAAAGGGATTGATCGATCTCATCGATGGTTACAGGATGCCATTTATATGGTCTGGAGGGATACGACGGTTTGGACTAGACGTCGGTCCCAGACCAGATGCGTCCGTGCGGGAGGCAACCGCACGGCGGTTGGGCAAGGGGAGATTTCCCCTAATTACATATGTAATTAATCTTAACAGGAACCACACGGGAGAAACAAAGAGAGAATCTTGTCTCTTTGCCATTTTGCATTAAGATGCCATCATTTGCAGAAATTAGCAAAACATGCAAAATCAGTGGTCCAGGCCAATATTTGCAGAGTATCCTTCAATTTCTGGGATTTCGCAAATTGGTCCTGTTAGCAGTGTTATTTACTAGTATTACTCTATTTTAGACCCTGTTATTTCCGGCATTTGTCTTGAATAATGTGTTTCTGTAGAGTACCTTTTATTCCAGAACATGTGTGATGTAATATATTTTTATGTCCTACAAGTTGAAATTATACATCCACTATTTTCAATTGAGATTTTTTTAATTTCTTGCAAATAGAAATCAATTCATCTAATTGAGCTTTTTGTCTTAATACGAGCAAGAATTGATATGCAAAATTCAAAGTGATTTTCTTCAAATTGATGCTCGGGATCAGAAGATAGTTATATAGATCTACCGCCTATGCAGATTACCAATGACTATTGCTAAAGCCTACATTTTGTCATTCGACATTATGATTGCTTTACAAAGTGCTCTCCTAAACATTCTGCTAACTCATGACATAAGGCATTAGGAGTGAGTATCTACTGATTTCATCAAATTATACTCCCTAGTGCTGCGAGATCTACTCCATTTTGGAGATTACCTTCAAGTTGTCATACTTAGAAATTTAAGATCCACACTAACGGTTTCAAGCCAACTACTTGAAACTTCCATTGATTTTGCGAAGTTCATTACAACATTGATCATGATGGTCTTTAATTTACCAACCATAAATTAATTATCTCCGGTTTACCATATAGTAGGTAACCGATGGCTGGTGAATTTGAGACATTCACCCTCAATGACCACAACTTCCCTACATGAGCCATGTACATCATGATCGCTCTTATGTCTCGTGGTATAATGCGTGCAATCCAAGACCTGGGTACCCTCTACCCGCTGGGTCCACGCCGCTGATGAAATAGAAAAACTATGCCGCCTTGTACATCATAAGGCATCATATACATCCAGATTTCACATCTGGTTATTATGTATTATCAATCCCTGGGACGCAAAGGACCTCAAGGGCAAAGGTTTGAAGATCATTTCAACCTTAAACCCGACATCACCAGTGGTGACGGGGTCCTATGGGCAAGGGGAACGTGATGGTTGAATATGTCTAAACTTACATGTCTGGAGACTATGAATTCCCTCTCGGTCTCTTGAGTGATCAACATAATTTATGTCCATTTTTGATTTTCTAATAAGAACATAAGTATTGTTGTCATCATATATTGTATATGACAATATGTTGTATCCACACTTTGGTACAAATATAATTGTATGTGTTCCATATATACAATAGAGATTTTTAGACTAAGAATCTTTTATGTATATTTATAGATTTCTACAGGGATGAATTCGATGAAAGAAGATAAGTGCCTTGTGGACATATGCACCAAAAAAATGATACTCGGGGAGAATAATTCCACTCTCGCTGAGAGAAAATGAGATATTTTAAAATCTCTAGACGTGATGCGGTAATATTTGGCTCAACTCGAGTTATCTTTACTATCCCTATGGGTACTCGAGTACCATCACAAATGCTTTATTGTGTTCCAGTTTAACTCGTACCCTGCTAATCTATAGAGATATCCGTCAAAATAGTTTCCATAGTGAAACTTATGATGACAAAAAACAGGAATATTTTCTATTCACCATGTACGGATATGGCAAGCACATTATCTCCTTATCGTCTGGATTGTACTAAACATAGTACAAAATTCGTAGCACATGTTGCATACAAGATAGTTTTTCGAAATGTCTTTTGCATGACAAACTTGACATACTCGTCTTGGCCATCGTGACATTGGGTTGAAACATAAACTATTAGCAATTCCATTGGTTTATGACTACTATGATGCTAAATTCTAACATAATTTGGATTTTGTGTGCACTATATGTGACGCAGGGAAGCTAATTTTAAGGCTCGCGCACCTTAAAGTCTACGTTGAACCACCCATACTCCTTGAATACATCAAGTTGAGGTAAGTGACTCTTCCCAATCATGGACTAGACTATTCAGGTACCCATGTTTTTTGGAAGACACATCTACATGATGGTCTTAAGTGTGCTTTATCCATGGGAGAACTAGTATGCGATCGGCAGTTCAGGTGCGATCGTACGATCCATCCATTAGTACCCTTGGATGGGCAATGAGCAGTCCGGATGTAGCAACGTGGTCAAGATGTCACATTTTACACAAAACCCCATTTTTTCTTTCCTCAATGTAGCACTAAGCCCTTTTGATCCCACGTGTACCCAGCCCTTGACAGCACCGCCGCCGGACCTTCCCAAATGTTGCCACCACAATCTCTGCCGCCGGTGAGCCCACCATAGTTTGGACTTTGGACTACTTCCTCGTCGCGCGTTTCATAGATCCCGGCCAGACCCGTTTCCTTTTGCCCCCTTATGGCCTCGTCCCCAACATCGTCGTTCTTCAATCTTCGTCAATACCGCTTGCTATTTAGCGTGCAGCTGCCGGCGCCATGGTCGCGAGTAGATAACACATATCGAACTTATAACTATTTTTCGTGCCTTTTTGGTTCATGATTTGTTCTTCATGTGACTGTATGTGTTCTCTCCAATCTCTCATAGAAGTTTCTGTACATGATATCATGTGGAATCTTCTCGATATTTGCATGTGTTCGTCAAGTTAGCAAAGCTTCTTTCTGATGCATTGATCTCGCGAAATCTTCTTTTTGTTTTGTACATTTTGGCTTCAGGGTTTGTCAAGGTTGTTGTTCTTGAGACAGAGAACACTTTGATTCATGGGTTATAAATAATAACCAACATGCTACTTTTTTAGGCAAAAAAACATGTTGCTGCTGCGTAGTACCTTTTTTGGATTTGCAAACAAGCAACGTGTAACTGCTGTGTACTAAGATCAAGTCATGCTTATCAAACATGAAGATAAAATTTCCAATTTGTGTAGCAGGTATCGCTGTAGATGAATTGGGTTCAGTACACTAGGTATGGCATAATAAGGTTATTTTCTATACCTATTGCGTGTAAATAACAGAAGAGAAAATAAAGTATTTCTGATACGTATATATTTTCATATTTTGACTTGAACAAAGTATCTGTTTCATGTATATTCGCACGTACAGTACCGTGTCAAATCCATTTTGTCTACACAACAAATATACCAGACTGTTGTTAAGTGTTATATTATATAAGTCCAAGGATCTTAATGCAAAATATACCATCTTATCCCACTTTTCATTATATGTACCAGTGGATGGAGATCCAATGGACCATAGTAGTGGATCGCATGATCTCATCTGAACCCCAGATCCCATATAAGTTGCCCCCGCTTTATCCACACAAAACCATTGGCTCATTATCCTGAACATCGATTTCAATCAAAATCAAATGGACAATGTTGCAGAATTCTCCTTGCGCACCTTCGCCATGGCCCTAGGACTAAAATTTAGCACTTTGTCCTATATGTCTAGACTCAAAATGGTTTGGTAGAATCCTTCATCCAAAGAGTTAAGCTCATTGCATTATCTTTACTTGGAATTGCAACTTACCGACTTTATGTTGGAGTCATGTAGTTTTACACGCTCATGACCAAACAACATCATATTATTCCCCTCTATCTTCAATACGTGGAAATCTATCTAGTATTTTTCATCTGCGGTAATTCGCTTGCATACCGATATCACCACCCCGACATATATCATCGGCCCCTCAACGTATATTTGGGATCTACGCGAGGAATAATTGTATTCCTGTCAATACCTCAAGCCCCTCACATGGGGAGTTATTCAAGGCTAGTATGCTGATTCAATGAGGAATTAGGGGAGATTTCAAGTAACATAAAGACTGCGAGGAAATTAGTGAATGTTCAATACATCTCTGCCTCAAATCCACGTACTCAAAGTTCTAGATCATGCGTTCAGAACATTTGCAACACATTGCAAATAACCCGCCAGATTCATTTACTGACTACAATGGTGTATTTTAATCCTACAATCCTACAAAAATGCTTAAAAGAGTGAAGGTACCAACACAATCCACACCACTCCTCGTTCGAAGCAACAGGGGAGATGTATGGCAAAAGTACACTAGGATTCAGCTTCTCGCAAGCAAGGATATCGAGGCCTTTGAATCAGTAAATGCAAGTCAACTTCACATTGACAGACACCTAATGGGTATTATGCACCCAGTGGATGGGAAACATCCACCAATCCATGTCATAGTGCACACAATGATCGGGACATCAGAATACCCGACTCAACTGCATTGGGGAATCGCAGGCAGTCACCATGGGTAATAATATTTCCATCAACTATATATACATATATAGATTCCGCAGAAACATATAACTGGAATTCTACAATTGTCTACATACATTTCTCAACTAGATTGTAAAAACATTTCAAATGATTCAGATCCGAAGACCATGGCCATGGCAAAGTGTGAACAACTCTCGGACTGAACTCAAACAAAGGGTATAATTCAGATAGAAATGATCCCTTAATAAAGGGAAGGTATTCACACAAGCAATACCTACACACTTTTTCTTCTGGAAACAAAATTGAGAACAACAAGGTGGTGAAACATAGAGCAAGTATTGTAGCAAAATGGTTCACGCAAATACCCAACTATTCTCCAGAGGTGGAATCTCGTTCCGATAACTTATATCATTGGTAGTACAAAATCATCTATCTGTGAAGTTGATAGATGTAGTGATTACATATCCATGTAGATCACTAGGTTCAAACATAGATGGTTCCCATTGGAATCTCACTTCTGAACCAAAATGCAAAATGCAACATACATTGTGTAAAATCAGCAAGTCACTATACAACTTATTGGTGTCGGTATATTTTGGTACAACCGACGTAGTGAGTTACTTATTCACATGGATTAGTCCTACACTGATGATTACCCATACACGTTAAGCATGTGATCATCTAAATGACATAATTTGAGATGAAGGATCTGGGTAAAACCTCGAGAATCTTCACTCATACATTATGGTACACTATGTTGTCTATATTGAAAATATATTGGAGAAATTCATTGTGGACAAATCTTATGCATACGTAACTCGCATGGCTTTGTTCTCTAGATGTAGAGAAAGATCAATTAAAACCATGAGTTGATGGGAATGCGATATTGGGACATAGAGTTCATATCCTAGTGCCCTTGGACCCACCACACATAATTGGTCCGGGATCAAGATTATCTTTCGATATCTCCAAGGCATCAAACATTTTGTCATAATCTTTCAGTTTCAGATAAATCTGGAAACCAATATCCTTGGATACATCGATCAGATCCCTATTATGTCAGATCGTAGACAAGGTTTGTGGTCCTACTATGTGTGATAGCCATCTCATGAGAGTCTTCAAAACAAACCTAGTGGCACATACACCAACTATTATCTCAAAGATACTGTTGCTTGTGTTGCCTGGATGCAAACATGTTACGTAATAAATAATATCGCTATATTGCATATCTTGTAAGTCAAATCATGTGACTGATCCAAGTCTCTACCAACTTCTACATGCCATAAATATTTTTATGGAATTGGTATGTGATGGCTTCGGAATTTGCAAGAATAAGGGGGAGTATCTTCCTGATTTTTTTCCTGTTCAAAGCATCATATTATACTATTTTTTTCCTTCATGAGATTACTTTACAGGTTCTTATAAAGGTTTTTTAAATATCAACATGAGATCATATGTCATACTTTCTATTTTCCCCATCGGGGCTTTAGGAAAGTATATACAACATGTTTATTATTTTCCAAACTCCATGGTTCTCACATATTGAGTTAAATGAGACGATAAATATTGTATGTTGTAGCATTTTCTCCTTCTTTTTTCTACTAGGTTTGCAGGAATTTTGGCAACATATCAAAGATCATACTCCTCACATTTTCCTACAGGGTTTTGGAAGAGGTTTCATTTAAGATGATAATGTCTACAAGGATAGCGTAGATTAGGGGGAGCGTTGAGATTTAATTGACCCATGTGTCAATTAAGGAGAATCTCCACTGTCCCTAACCACCATGCACGAGGAACGCGACTATTCGCTCGCGTATCTCCGGACCATCGCGTCTGTCCCTTGGGCCTATATATACTTGTAATCAATCATCAATAAAGACTATTGTTCACTTTACATCTCTGTGTCTAATGTCTCTCGTTCTCTACTCAAAACATGATATCCTATTCGCTATGTTAGATTTTGTCACATGTACAGTCTAGTAGATTCCATTACTAAGGGCATCTCCAATAGTTCTAAGATGGTTGTTGGTAAATTTGCCACATAGGACCTTCTCTGTGACATGTAATAAAAAGGATAAAATACAAGGTTGTATGTATATAAACCAACAACCATTGCACAAGCTCCGAGCTAAGTTGAGAGAGTAACCATATTTATTCTCTCACTTTTCATTGGACATGGTACATGCACTCTATTGGAATAGTTGTACGTAGAGTTGTTGGTTGATGACATGGCTATTTTACCAACAAACTAACATACAACCTATTACAGAGGCTCTAAGCTTAGGCACAATGCACTTATATGAGTAAACCTCAAAGCACTATAATTCCTTTGTTCTAGAATCTTCCATAGTTTAATGCTGCCATATTTTTTCTTTTAAATGAATTGCCATTTTGTTTACTTATGATTATCAATGTGCAATAGGCACAAAACCTCATCACTTTATTAAAGAGAAGTGCAAAATACTTCGTTGCTGTAGTAGTATAGCAATGTGCACATGCCTCTAAAAGAATTGTAATTCATTTTTACTTTATTTTTCTTGTTCAAGGCTTTGATACTATCTTCATAAATGATTTATATTTTATTTTCCAGTGGGACGATAATTAAATCTACATCTCATACATCATGTATACGTGACTCTAAATTTATATATTTTCCCGAGTTATAATGTGGTGTGACATCCCCGATTTGACCGTACACTAATCATGCACGCAAATGTGTACGACCAAGATCAGGGACTCATGGTAAGATATCACAACACAACTCTAGACACAAATAAAATAATACAACCTTTATATTACAAGCCAGGGGCCTTGAGGGCTCGAATACATAAGCTCGAATACACAAGAGTCAGCGGAAGCAACAATATCTGAGTACATACATAAGTTAAACAAGTTTGCCTTAAGAAGGCTAGCACAAAAGCAACATGATCGAAAAGGCAAGGCCTTGTGCCTGGGAGCCTCCTATCTACTCCTGGTCGTCGGCTTCCGTCACATAGTAGTAGGCACCCTCGGGGTAGTAGCAGTCGTCAAAGGTGGCATCTGGCTCCTGGACTCCACCATCTGGTTGCATCAACCAGAAAGAAGAAAGAAGGGGAAAAGAGGGAGCAAAGCAACCGTGAGTACTCATCCAAAGTACTCGCAAGCAAGGATCTACACTACATATGCATTGGTATCAATGAAATGGGTAGTATTTGTGTACTGAATTGCAGAATGCCAGAATAAGAGGGGGATAGCTAGGCCTATTGAAGATTATGCTTCAGCTAGCCTCTATCTTGAAGCATGTAGAAGAGAGTAGCTGGAATAGTAACAAGTAACATCGTATAGCATAATCCTACCGGCGATCCTCTCCTCGTCATCCTGAGGGAAAGCGATCACCAGGTTGTATCTGGCACTTGAAAGGGTGTGTTTTATTAATTATCCGGTTCTAGTTGTCATGAGGTCAGAATACAACTCCGGGTCGTCCTGTTACTGTGGACACGGCTATTCGAATAGATAAACTTCCCTGCAGGAATGCACCACATTACCCAACATGCTCGATCCCCTTTGGTCGGACACACTTTCCTAGGTCATGCCCAGCCTCGGAAGATCAACACGTCGCAGCCCTACCTAGGCACAACAGAGAGGTCAGCCCGCCGGTTTAAACACTAAGCGCACAGGAGTCTGTGCCCATTGCCCATTGCACACCTGCACATTGCGTGGGCGGCCGGTAAGCAAACCTAGCTGATACGTCTCCAACGTATCTATAATTTTTGATTGTTTCATGCTATTATATATGATGTTTTGGATGTTTAATGGGCTTTATCATACACTTTTATATTATTTTTGGGACTAACCTATTAACCCAAAGGCCCAGTGCAGATTGCTGTTTTTGCCTATTTCAGGGTTTCGCAGAAAAGGAATATCAAACGGAGTCCAAACGGAATAAAACCTTCACGAGAGTTATTTTTTGAACAATATCAACACAGAAGACTTGGAGTACACACAAGGGAACGAAGGAGGCGGCGACGAGGGTCCAGGGCGCGCCCCCACCCTCGTGGGCCCTTATGGCTCCCCCGATGTCCTCCTTCCTCCTATATATACCCATATACCCTGAAAACATCGAGGCAACAGAGAAAACCCTAATTCCACTGCCGCAACCTTCTGTTCTCGAGAGATCCCATCTTGGGGCCTGTTCCGGAGCTCCGCCGGAGGGGAGGATCTTCCACGGAGTGCTACATCAACACCATTGCCTCACCATGAGTTGTGAGTAGTTTACCACAGACCTTTGGGTCCATAGTTATTAGCTAGATGGCTTCTTCTCTCTTTTTGGATCTCAATACTGATACGTCTCCAACGTATCTATAATTTTTGATTGCTCCATGCTATTATATATATATATATATATATATATATATATATATATATATATATATATATATGATGTTTTGGATGTTTAATGGGCTTATTTATACACTTTTATATTATTTTTGGGACTAACCTATTAACCCAAAGGCCCAGTCCAGATTGCTGTTTTTTGCCTATTTCAGGGTTTTGCAGAAAAGGAATATCAAACGGAGTCCAAACAGAATGAAACCTTCGGGAGAGATATTTATGGAACGATATCTTCACGGGAGACTTGAGAACCATGACAGAGGGCACACGTGGCGTCCACAAGGGTGGGGGCACGCCCCCTCTTCCTAGGCGCGCCCCCTGCCTCGTGGGCCCCACGTTGCTCCCCCGATGCCCTCCTTCCTCCTATATATACCCATGTACCCTGAAAACATCGAAGCAACAGAGAAAACCCTAATTCCACCACCACAACCTTCTGTTCCCGTGAGATACCATCTTGGGGCCTGTTACGGAGCTCCGCTGGAGGGGGGATCTTCCACAGAGTGCTTCTACATCAACACCATCGCCTCACCATGAGCTGTGAGTAGTTTACCACAGACCTTCGGGTCCATAGTTAGTACCTAGATGGCTTGTTCTCTCTCTTTGAATCTCAATACCTCCTCGGTCTTCGAGGAGATCTATTCGATGTAATCTTTTTGCGGTGTGTTTGTCGAGATCCGATGAATTGTGGGTTTATGATCAAGATTATCTATGAGAAATATTTGGTTCTTTTCTGAATTCTTTTATGTATGATCATAATATCCTTGCAAGTCTCTTCGAATTATCGGTTTGGTTTGGCCTACTAGATCTATAGTTCTTGCAATTGGAGAAGTGCTTGGCTTTGGGTTCAATCTTGCGGTGTCCTTTCCCAGTGACAGCAGGGGCAGCAAGGCACGTATAGTATTGTTTCCATCAAGGATAAAAAGATGGGGTTTATATCATATTGCTTGAGTTCATCTCTCTACATCATGTCATCTTGCTTAAGGCGTTACTCTGTTCTTATGAACTTAATACTCTAGATGCATGCTGGATAGCGGTCGATGTGTGGAGTAATAGTAGTAGATGCAGAATCGTTTTGGTCTACTTGTCACGGACGTGATGCCTATATATAATGATCATGCCTAGATATTCTCATAATTATTCGCTTTTCTATCAATTGCTCGACAGTAATTTGTCCACCCATCGTAGAAATCTGCTATCATGAGAGAAGCCACTAGTGAAACCTATGGCCCCCGGGTCTATTCTCAACATATCAATCTACTTTACTTTGCTGTTTTTACTTTATATTCTTATATCCAAAAATACCAAAAATATCAAACTATCATATCTATCAGATCTCACTTTCGTAAGTGGCCGTAAAGGGATTGACAACCCCTTATCGTGTTGGCTGCGAAGTTCTTATTTGTTTGTGCAGGTGCGAGGGACTCGCGCGTGGTCTCCTACTGGATTGATACCTTGGTTCTCAAAAACTGAGGGAAATACTTACGCTACTGTGCTGCATCACCCTTTCCTCTTCGAGGGAATACAACACAAGCTCGAGAAGTAGCAAGAAGAATTTCTGGCGCCGTTGCCGGGGAGGCTTACGCAAAAGTCATATACCAAGTACCTATCACAAACCCTTATTCTTCGCATTACATTTATTTGCCTCTTGTTTTCCTCTCCCCCACTTCACCCTTACCGTTTTATTTGCCCTTCTTTTTGCCGTGTGTTTACCGTTCGCTTGCTTCTTGTTTGCTTGTGTGTTGGATTGCTTGCTTGTCACCATGTCTAGCACACCTATCGTTATCAATACTCCCGAGAGTGAGGTTCTAAATTTTAAACAAAGGGAGTAGGAAAATCTAAAAGATGCATGGTATAGAATTTGCAATGCTCAAAATAGATCTACTAGGAAGCTTTCCACTTCCGTGCTTCTTCGCAATTTTTATGTTGGCATAACTCCGTGGAACAGATATATTTTAGATACCATTACCGGAGGGAATTTCTTGGGTAGCTATACTTTTGATTCTTATAATGCTATGACTGAATTATTTGGCTCGCCACCTCTTATGGTTAATGGGACTGTTTTAACTCTGGAACATGTTATGCAAAGACTTGAAATCATTGAAAACAAAGTTGCTACTGTAGAGATGGTTGAGAATTTGGATAGAAAGATCCACAATGAAATTACCCAATATGGATCCAAGGTAGGAGTTATTCTGATTTTTTTTAAGAAAAGGAACCCATAGTTAAAGAAAAAATAGATCAAGATTCTACTAGAATCGATAAACTTGAGGATATTATTACTAATGTAGGGTCTGCTGTTTCTGCTATAAAAACTACTCCAAATCCTTGTACCACTAAATTGTCTAAGTTCATGTATGTTCCTAAAAACAAGGAAGAACCATCTAGTAAAGGAATCGTGGATCTTAAATCTATAAGTGTTCTGTAATGCCCAGGATGGGACTATATCTCCTACGTGTCGAGGCACGACTTAAAGATATAAGCCCATTCTGGAATGATCGCAAGTTTGGTATCTTTGCACAACTCATATAAAAGAGGGATTAAATTGCAAAAGGAGATAGTTGGCTTACACTCGCCACTTCACACAATACATTACATAAGCAAGACATCATTCAAAACATCACAGCCCATCTAAGGGTAAGATCCAAAAGACAAGATACCAAACAACATAAAGCCACAGGTCAGGATCGAATCCTAGTAGAAACCACTACTGATCGTCGAAACGTCACAAGCATACGGCCAAACTCTCTTCATCGAGCTCCCAGTGAAGTACTTGAATCAGCTTCTGCATCAAACTCGGCGGAACCTGCATCTGGTGTTGTAGTATCTGTGAGCCACGAGGACTCAGCAATCCCATAACCATGGGTATCAAGACTAGCAAAGCTTTGTGGGTAGGAAGAGGTAAAGTGGTGAGGTTGCAGCAGCGGCTAAGCATAATATGGTGGCTAACTTACGAGTACCAGAATAAGATGAGCATCTACGCAAACGGTCGCAAAAGGTGATCGCTAAAGATCCTGAACTACATACGAATCAAACATAACCCCACCGTGTTCTCTTCTCAAAGTGAAAAGAGACAGTCACGGTTACTCACACAGTTGTGTGTTTTACTTAGGATCCTCTGTCAAGTTTTCTACAACCGGACATTAACAAATTCCAATCTACCACATAACCGCGGGCACGACTTTCGAAAGATCATAACCCTGCAGGGGTGTTCCAACTTAGCCCATCACAAGCTCTCACGATTAGCTGAAGTGATAAATATAATATCACCACTCCTTATCTTAGGGAAAATCCGATCAGGCTCGGCATCCCGGTAGCACAAGACATTTCGACAATGGTAAAATAAGTCCAGCAAGACCTCCCGGCGTGCCGACACCCTGATAGTAGCCGTGCGTATCTCGTCTCAGGCCACGACCGGATAGGTGAGCCTACGGGAGTCAATCCTCGAGTTTCCCCGTGGTGACCCCGCAGTCTCCCCGTTTGGGACCAACACCATCAGCACTGCCCCCCCTGCTATGTAGAAAGAATCCTCAGGTAGCGCTAACTCCCTATGCAAATTTAATTAATTAATTAAGTTGTTATTATGAGCAAATTAAAACCAATGTTGGGCCTTGCTGGAGGAGTTTTATTCAAAGTCGAACTGTCAAGGGGTCCCCATCCACCCATCGTGTAAGGAACGCAAAATCAAGGAACATAATGCCGGTTTATCGACGCCTAAGGTGGCATGAGTGGAACAAAACACCGAGCAAAAGGCCAAGCCTTCCACCCATGCCCAGTATATAGGTGTGTTAATAATAATTATAGATATTGTGATATATCCAACAACAAGTTCCCTCCTGGAACGAACTTCATCTTCACCTGCAACTAACAACGCTATAAGAGGGGCTAAGCAAGCGGGTAACATAGCCAAACAATGGTTTTGCT
Organism: Secale cereale; assembly: GCA_902687465.1. Lineage (NCBI taxonomy): Eukaryota > Viridiplantae > Streptophyta > Magnoliopsida > Poales > Poaceae > Secale > Secale cereale. The sequence goes on from LR738710.1 coordinate 648,740,738, forward strand.
AGGAAGGTTTCAAAGGTTAGAGGTTTCATGGCAACAAGGAGAGACTGACATAAAAGATGGGTAGCGCGACATGTAACGATAGCATCGAGACACTAAGCATGGCAATGGTAGTAAATGTATCCAAGGGTATGATCATCTTGCCTGGGATTCCGCAAGGAAGAAGAACAAGTCCATGAAGCAGAAGGAGCAACAGCCGAGCGAAACCTCTCAACTCCGGAACGAAACCGAAGCTAACAAGAGAAGCAACCGGAAAGAAGCAAACAACACGGTAAACACACAAGCATAAACATGGCATACGATGCACATCCAAGTATGATGCATGTCCGGTTTAATTATGCAAGGCAATGGCAAAGTGCACAAACAAATACTACAGGTTAAGTGGAGCTCAATATGCAACGAGTTGCATATTGACGAAACACCACATTTAATTATTTAATTGACTCTCTTTTATTAACAAGACAAGATTAAATGTTTGTTAACATGGCAAGAGGTGAAGCATAATAAAACTACACTATTAAGACATTTTAAATGAGGCCGGAAAAACAACAACAATTCCGGAAAAACCCCATGAGCATGTTTAGTAATTATAAGCAAACAACAATTTAACATATCAATGTTGTTAACATGATGCGGATGACATGATCAAGTTTTATGCAATTTTATTAAAAGGGTTGACATAAGAGGATATGAAGTATTTGTCACCGTGGTGGAAGAAAAGGGTGCCACGGCAACGATCCGAAAATGATGCAACGCAACATATCGGTTCCGGTAACTCGTTGAGAGTCCGGTGCAAAAGAACGGTGGCGTGAGCGAGTCGAACAAGAGGAAAGGTGGGGTGATCCCGTCACCGGGTTCCCACGGGTCGGCGACGAGGCAACCGAGGAACATGACAAAAGGACGAAACGGGCACGGTGCACACAAGGCAAACATTTCATACAACACAACATTCGTCCACGGGTCATCGTCTCGGGGTTATACCTTCGGAACGGTCGTTCACGGGGCGGTTCGAGATCGTAGGGGAAGTAGAGGAAGTAGTGGTACACGGCCGTAGAGGAAGTAGTTGTTCACGAGGTCGTTTTTGTAGATGTTCGTGCCGTCATGTCGTGGTACTTGGCGATTCCGAGACCGCGGTCGTCGGGGTACTTGGTCGTGGTACTTGTCGGGTCATGTAGAGGTACTTGGTGGTTCGTAGTGGTACTTGATGCTTCCGGCGACGGTAGTCGTACACGGGTCGTAGGCGTTCGGGTATCCGTAGACGTTCAAGTCATCGGTAGCGGTACTTGTTCATGAAGTCGTTCATGACGTTCGGAGACCGGTCTTGCCTGTGGTGCACTTGACGAAAAACAACAGCAACACAAACAAAACATAGCAGTCTCGGTCACGGTCACGACAAGGAGGAGAGACACGGAGGCTGCTCGGGGCTGCTGGTCCTGCGACCGGACGCTGGGAAGGAGCCGATGCGAAGAGGAGGTAGGGCCTCGGAGCAGAGGATGCAGGGCCGAAGGACGGAGGTCGGCTTGGGACGAGGACGGGTGCTGGCTGGCCACCATGGTGACGAGGCGGAGCGGCGGCCTTGGCGCGCCGGACGGCGACGGAGGGGCGCGGTTGCTGGCTCCGGCGACCTGGAGGCCACGGAGCTGCGGCGCTGGCTCGGGGCCAGAGGACGGGGAGGCGCAGGAGATGGCGAGGCGGCGGCTCAGGGCGTTGGAGGAGAGGCCCGAGGCGCGCAGGAGTCATGGCAGCAAGGTGTGGCGGCGCGGCCACCTGGACGAGGCCGGGCAGGGACGCGGCGGCGGCTTCCTGGCCGGCCGGGCCGACTCGCGGGCGTGGAGGACGGGGCTCCTGGCCTTGGCGCGAAGGCAGGGCGCTGGCGGCGTCTTGCTGGAGGGGCGCGGTTTGCCTGGCAGAGGAGAAAGGTGTGGGCGACCTACGGGGAAAGAGGGACGAGAGGGAGATCGAGGCTGTGAGCGAGGGTCGAGGGAATCGGGACGAGGGTGAGTGCGGCGGCGCTGGGAGTTCGAGGAAGGAGCGAGGAGCCTGGGGTCGGCCTCGCTAGGGTTAGCGGAGCGCTGCGGTTGGGCCTAGGGAGGCCTGGGCCGCGCCTAGGGAAGTTGGGCCAGTGGTAGATGGGTCTGGGAGGCCTCGGGAGGCCTGACCGCTGGTGGAGGCCCAAGTGGGCTGCGGCTGGGAGGAGAGGGCCTGGTGGCTGGGATGGCTGCTGGGCTCTCTCTACTCTCTTTCTATATCTCTTTTCTTTTGCAGAATAAAGAAATAGAGAGAGTCAAAATTAATAAGAAAAGAGGCAAAGAACAAGAATAAAATGATGAAACATTTTTGTAAGGCTTTATGGAATATTACCAACCCCACAAAATAGTTCCAACAAAAATAGGGAAGTGCAAACTAAAATAATTAGCTTGCCTTAAGGAGTTTGAAAGGAGTCTAGACTTTAGGAGGAGCCTCGATACAACGGAAAAAGAAATATAGGGAAGGTTTGACGGTGGAACTTGAATTAAGAGGCATGGGAAAAATTATGCAAGTGTGTTGGTTAATTCCAAGCAAATGGAAATATTTATAATATAGCTCCCTAAAAATATTGAGAGGCTTTTATATGTTTTAAAGAGAAGACATTCTTCCCTCGATTTAAATGGACCGAAGGTCCACACAATTTATTTAAGTTGAGATGCAAAGATTAATGACATGATGGCATGATGACATGATGCAATGCAAAAATAAATAACGCAAGCACAAAGACACACACGGAAGAACCCGGAACATCTGGAATCTTCTGGAATCTTCTGGGATCTTCTGGGACGTCGGTCTTCGGGCGTCACATGTTCATCCTAATTTTCTCACTTTTGCAAGAGAACCTTTTGATACGAATGAATTTCTTGATTTCTTGCCCAAAAGTTTGATTATCAATATGAATAAAGAAGTTCCTAAGAATTACAAGTTCTTAATTAAAGAATTACCTTCCAAAGATGGCAATACCTAGACCTATCCTTGTACCATGCCTAGCTAGGGGCGTTAAACGATAGCGCTTGTTGGGAGGCAACGCAATTTTATTTTATTTGTTTTTGCTTTTGTTTAGGAATAAATATTGCATCTAGCTTCTGTTTAGATGTGGTTTTGTATTTTAATTAGTGTTTGTGCCAAGTAGAACCTTTGGGAAGACTTTGTGAAGTTTATATGATCTTGCTGTAAAAAACAGAAACGTTAGAGCTCACGAGAATAGTCACCAGATTTTACTGGAGAGTGCTATTTAGTTGATTATTTTTGCAGATGATTAATAGACAAATGGGAAGTGCAAACTAAAATAATTAGCTTGCCTTAAGGAGTTTGAAAGGAGTCTAGACTTTAGGAGGAGCCTCGATACAACGGAAAAAGAAATATAGGGAAGGTTTGACGGTGGAACTTGAATTAAGAGGCATGGGAAAAATTATGCAAGTGTGTTGGTTAATTCCAAGCAAATGGAAATATTTATAATATAGCTCCCTAAAAATATTGAGAGGCTTTTATATGTTTTAAAGAGAAGACATTCTTCCCTCGATTTAAATGGACCGAAGGTCCACACAATTTATTTAAGTTGAGATGCAAAGATTAATGACATGATGGCATGATGACATGATGCAATGCAAAAATAAATAACGCAAGCACAAAGACACACACGGAAGAACCCGGAACATCTGGAATCTTCTGGAATCTTCTGGGATCTTCTGGGACGTCGGTCTTCGGGCGTCACATGTTCATCCTAATTTTCTCACTTTTGCAAGAGAACCTTTTGATACGAATGAATTTCTTGATTTCTTGCCCAAAAGTTTGATTATCAATAGGAATAAAGAAGTTCCTAAGAATTACAAGTTCTTAATTAAAGAATTACCTTCCAAAGATGGCAATACCTAGACCTATCCTTGTACCATGCCTAGCTAGGGGCGTTAAACGATAGCGCTTGTTGGGAGGCAACGCAATTTTATTTTATTTGTTTTTGCTTTTGTTTAGGAATAAATATTGCATCTAGCTTCTGTTTAGATGTGGTTTTGTATTTTAATTAGTGTTTGTGCCAAGTAGAACCTTTGGGAAGACTTTGTGAAGTTTATATGATCTTGCTGTAAAAAACAGAAACGTTAGAGCTCACGAGAATAGTCACCAGATTTTACTGGAGAGTGCTATTTAGTTGATTATTTTTGCAGATGATTAATAGACAAATTCCTTACGTTTACCAATTTATTTCAATTTTTTTGGAGTTACAGAAGTATGCGAAAGTTACATATTACTACATACTGTTCTCTTTTTGAAATATTCTGTTTTTTGTGTGTTGTTTGCTTATTTTGATGAATCTATGAGTAGTATTGGAGGATATGAATCATAGCGAAGTTGGAATACAGTAGGTTTAACACCAATACAAACAAAGAATGAGTTCATTACAGTACCTTTGGGTGGTGGTTTGTTTTCTTATACTAACGGAGCTCACGAGATTTTTGGCTAAGTTTTGTGTTGTGAAGTTTTCAAGTTTTGAGTATGGATTTGATGGACTATGGAACGAAGAGTGGCAAGAGCCTAAGCTTGGGGATGCCCAAGGCACCCCCCAGGTAAAATTCAAGTACAACCAAAAGCCTAAGATTGGGGATGCCCCGGGAAGGCATCCGCTCTTTCGTCTTCATCTATCGGTAACTATACTCGGGACTATATTTTTTATTCACCACATGATATGTGTTTTGCTTGGAGCATCATGTATGATTTGAGTCTTTGCTTGTTAGTTTTCCACAATCATCCTTGCTGGACACACCTTTTTGAGAGAGATAAATATGGTCTAGAATTTGTTAGAACACTCTATGTGCTTCACTTATATCTTTTGAGCTAAATAGTTTTGCTCTAATGCTTCACTTATATCTTTTAGAGCACGGTGGTGATTTTATTTTGTAGAAATTGTTGATCTCTCATGCTTCACTTATATACTTTTGAGAGTCTTTTAGAACAGCATGGTAACGTGCTTTGGTTATAAAACTAGTCCTAATATGATATGCATCCAAGATAAATGTAGTAAAAACTTTCATACAAAGTGCATTGAATATGATGAGAAGTTTGATACTTGATGATTGTTTTGAGATATGGGGATAGTGATATCAGAGTCATGCTTGTGGATTTATTATGAATTTGAGAAATACTTGTGTTAAAGTTTGTGATTCTCGTAGCATGCACGTATGGTGAACCGCTATGTGACGAAGTTAGAGCATGAGGTATTTGTAGAGTGTCATCCTTTGTGTGGAGGTCGGGGGCGCGTGATGGTTATCTCCTACCAACCTCCCCCCTAGGAGCATGCGCTGATTGCTTTATTTTGATGACTCGTAATTTTTTTCAATAAGTATATGAGTTCTTTATGACTAATGTTGAGTCCATGGATTATACACACTCTCACCCTTCCACCATTGCTAGCCTCTCTTGTACCGCTCAACTTTCGCCGGTACCATACTCCCACTATATACCTTCCTCAAAACAACCACCATATACCTTCCTCAAAACAGCCACCATATCTACCTATCATGGTATTTCCATAGCCATTCCAAGATATATTGCCATGCAACTTTCCACCGTTCCGTTCATATGACATGCTTCATATTGTCATATTGCAATGCATGATCATGTAGTTGACATCGTATTTGTGGCAAAGCCACCATGCATAATTTTTCATACCTGTCACTCTTGATTCATTGCACATCCCGGTACACCGCCGGAGGCATTCATATAGAGTCATACTTTATTCTAGTATCGAGTTGTAAATCAATATAAGTGTGATGATCATCATTATTAGAGCATTGTCCCAAAAAAAGAAGGAAAGGCCAAGAAAAATAAAGGCCCAAAAAATAAAAAATAAATAAAAAAAAGGAAAAAAAAGAAAAGAAAAGAAAAGAAAAGGGACAATGCTACTACCTTTTTTCCACACTTGTGCTTCAAAGTAGCACCATGTTCTTCATGATAGAGAGTCTCATGTTTTGGCACTTTCATATACTAGTGGGAATTTTCATTATATAACTTGGCTTGTATATTCCAACGATGGGCTTCCTCAAATGCCCTAGGTCTTCGTGAGCAAGCAAGTTGGATGCACACCCACTTAGTTTCTTTTGTTGAGCTTTCATACATTTTTAGCTCTGGTGCATCCATTGCATGGCAATCCCTACTCACTCACATTGATATCTATTGATGGACATCTCCATAGCCCATTGATACGCCTAGTCGATGTGAGACTGTCTTCCTCCTTTTTGTCTTCTCCACAACCACCACTCTATTCCACCCATAGTGCTATGGCCATGGCTCACGCTCATGTATTGCGTGAAAGTTGACAGGTTCGAAAAAATTGAGTATGAAAACAACTGCTTGGCTGAAACCGGGGTTGTGCATGATATGAATATTTTGTGTGATGAAGAGGGATCATAGCCATACAATATGATTTTGTAGGGATAACTTTCTTTGGCCATGTTATTTTGGGAAGTCGTGATTGCTTTGCTAGTATGCTTGAAGTATTATTATTTCTTATGTCAATATAGAATTTTGTCTTGAATCTTTCGAATCTGAACATTCATGCCGAAATAAAGAGAATTACATTGAAAATTATGTTGGTTAGCATTCCACATCAAAAATTCTGTTTTTATCATTTACCTACTCGAGGCCGAGCAGGAATTAAGTTTGGGGATGCTTGATACGTCTCCAACGTATCTATAATTTTTGATTGTTCCATGCTATTATATATGATGTTTTGGATGTTTCATGGGCTTATTTATACACTTTTATATTATTTTGGGGACTAACCTATTAACCCAAAGGCCAAGTCCAGATTGCTGTTTTTTTTGCCTATTTCAGGGTTTTGCAGAAAAGGAATATCAAACGGAGTCCAAACAGAATGAAACCTTTGGGAGAGATATTTTTGGAACGATATCTTCATGGGAGACTTGAGAACCACGACAGAGGGCACACGTGGCATCCACGAGGGTGGGGGCGCGCCCCCTCCCCCTGGGTGCGCCCCCCTGCCTCGTGGGCCCCATGTTGCTCCCCCGATGCCCCCTTCCTCCTATATATGTTGGGGAACGTAGTATTTCAAAATTTTCCTACGATCATGCAAGATCTATCTACTAGAAGCATAGCAACGAGAGGGGAGAGTGTATTTACGTACCCTCGTAGACCGGGAGCAGAAGCGTCTAGTGACGCGGTTGATATAGTCGAACTTCTTCGCGATTCAACCGATCAAGCACCGAACGTACGGAGCCTCCGCGTTCAGCACACGTTCAGCTTGATGACGTCCCACGAGCTCTTGATCCAGTAGAGCCTCATGGGAGAGTTTCGTCAGCACGACGGCGTGGTGACGGAGATGATGAAGCTCCGGTGCAGGGCTTCGCCTAAGCACTGCAACGGTATGACCGAGGTATGTTTCTGTGGAGAGGGGCACCGCACACGGTTGGGAGAGATCAATTGATCAACTCGCGTGTCTATGGGGTGCCTCTACCCCCGTATATAAAGGAGGAGGGGAGGGGAGGGGCCGTCCCTCTCTATGGCGTGCCCTAGGGGAGTCCTACTCCCACCGGGAGTAGGATTCCCCTTTCCTAGTAGAACTAGGAGCCCTTCCAAGTATTAGGAGTAGGAGAGAAGGAAAGGGAAAAGAGAAGAGAAGGAAGGAGGGGGCGCAGCCCCTCCCCTTAGTCCAATTCGGACTTGGCCTTGGGGGGCACATCCTTCCTCTTCTCTCTTTCCCCTAAAGCCCAATAAGACCCATATTCTCCCCGACGAATTCCCGTAACTCTCGGGTACTCCGAAAAATACCCGAATCACTCGGAACCTTTCCAATGTCTGAATATAGTCGTCCAATATATCGATCTTTACGTCTCAACCATTTTGAGACTCCTCGTCATGTCCCCGATCTCATCCGGGACTCCGAACTACCTTTGGTACATCAAAACACATAAACTCATAATACCGATCGTCATCAAACGTTAAGCGTGCGGACCCTACGGGTTCGAGAACTATGTAGACATGACCGAGACTCATCTCCGGTCAATAACCAATAGCGGAACCTTTATCGGTCAAACCGCATAACAACATACGTTGTTCCCTTTGTCATCGACATGTTACTTTCCCGAGATTTGATCGTCGGTATCTCAATACCTAGTTCAATCTCGTTACCGTCAAGTCTCTTTATTCGTTCTGTAATACATCATCCTGTGACTAACTCATTAGTCATTTGCTTGCAAGGCTTGTTATGATGTTGATACGTCCAAAACGTATCTATAATTTCTGCTTGCTCCATGCCACTTTTGGGTGATATTGCTATGATATTCATACACTTCCATACACTTTTGATCATATTTGGACTAACTTACTAATCCAGTGCACCCCAGTGCCAGTTTCTGTTTTCGGCTGTTTTTGTATTTCAGGTTTTCACGTTTCGAGAACTGCCCAGAAAAATCCAGAAAAATTATATAAAAAATCAGCGAACCGGAAACAACACTGCGTCCGAAGGGCAGCCTGGGGGGGGGGCACATGGGCTCCAGGCGCCCTGTGGGCGCGCCCCCCTGGGCCGCGCCGGGGGGGGGGGGGGGCGCCTGGGCCCCCCGAGGCTCCCCCGGTGCCCTACTTTGGCATATATTTAAAGGGTCCTCCGTAACCCTCAGAAAAGGACTTCTTTTCGCGATCCCATCTCTGTTCCGCCGCCGCCGCCGCTTCCAAGATCGAGAGCACCAGGAGAACTCTTCCCGGCACCCTGCCGGAGGGGAGGATCACCACCGGGAGCTTCTCCACCACCATGGACGCCTCCCGGATGACTCGTGAGTAGTCTCCCTTGGACCATGAGTCCATGACCAGTAGCTATGTGATGTTCTCCTCCTGTTCTTGTGCTTCACTAATTAGTCCTCGTGAGCTGCCCTACATGATCGAGGCACCTATGTAATCCTTATGCTGTTGCTATGTTGAGTTTGCTGGGATCCGATGGATTATGAGATTATGTTCAGATTGATCTTGAGTAATATATTTGATTCACCTCTTTTATATTTTAGTTCATAAGTAATTCTTGCTTGTTCTCCGTTATTATTTATTGCTTTGGCCGAGTAATAGGTACTGACTCCAAGAGGGAACGTTATGCTCGACTGTGGGTTCATGGCCCTCGATGACTAGCTTGAGTGACAGAAACATGAGTCTAGGGGATGTGCTGTTGCCACAAGGGGGAAAACAACGGTGCTTGTGCCCGCGGGTGCAAGGATTGTTTACTTTACGCAAAGTTCTTTTAATGCAGTTGTCTGTTGCATTGAGTTTACACTATGGGTGGGACTCGCAACTTAATACCAGCGAGATGTTCTGGATAGATATCTCAAGGTGGATGATTAGTAGTAGATATTGATGGATTTCGGTCTACTTACTTTGGCGTACCGCCCATGCTTTGAACCTCAACCTTTCTTTCAATGTAGTCAGCATTGGTTTGCGTTCGTGGTCCTATTAATTGCCCAGCTGTAATTTGTTTACCTCACATAGCTATTTTATCGTCTTTTGGGAGAGAGACATCACTAGTGAACATCATGAGACTCCGGTCCATATTACCATCATTGATCACATCCACTATTTACTTTTTGCTATTTACTTACTATTGCAAAACACTATCTATCACTACTATCATATTGCTTTTAACCCTTTGTGAACTACAAGGCCGGAGAGATTGACAACCTCTCTGTACTCGTTGGGAGAAAAGTTATTTGTATCTGTGTGCAGGTCCACGTTGATTGCTAATTGCGCCGTTAGCAATTGACACCTTCTTGTTGAACCTAGGAGTCTCTGGGGATTCGATCCTTGGCATCTTTGCTAGGGGAAAACACTTCTACTTACTGCATCTTACACCTTCCACTTGGGGTAACCAACGAGGGGTTCGAGGCCCATCAAGGAGTATTTTCTGGCGCCGTTGCAGGGGACTCCACTCTTCAGGATAGGGGAGTTGCATGCTATCTTTTACCTTTGCTTTTTAGTCTTGTTAGTTTACCTTTCATTTTTGCTTTAGTTCCTTTTTATCGAAAATCACAAAAATAGTTATCTTGCTTGCTTGCTACTATGGGTTCCACCGAGAACACCAAGTTGTGTGACTTCACCAGTCACAACAACGATGACTTTATCAGCACAACCTATCACTAACCTGCCACTTCAGCACCTTCATATGAAATTAAACCTGCTTTACTGAATTTAGTTATGAAAGAACAATTCTCCGGTGCTGGAGATGATGCTGCTTTACACTTGAACAACTTTGTTGAACTTTGTGACATGCAAAAGTACCAAGAAATAGATGGTAATATTGTTAAGCTTAAGGTTTTTCCTTTCTCCTTGAGAGGAGGAGCAAAAATTTGGTTTCAGTCTTTGCCTAGAAATAGCATAGATTCATGGGACAAGTGCAAAGATGCTTTTATCGGAAAATACTATCCACCTGCTAAAATTATCCAACTTAGAAGTAACATCATGAATTTTAAACAATTGGATAATGAACACGTTGCCCAAGCTTGGGAACGTATGAAATCTCTTATCAAGAACTGCCCTATTCACGGTTTGACTACTTGGATGGTTATCCAAACTTTTTATGCAGGCTTGAACTTTACCTCGCGGAACTTGTTAGATTCGGCCGCGGGAGGAACTTTTATGTCAACTACACTTGGTGCTGCCACAAAGCTTCTCGATGAGATGATGACCAACTATTCCCAATGGCACACCGAACGCGCTCCAACAGGTAGGAAGGTAAACTCTGTCGAGGAGATTTCCTCCCTTAATGAAAAAGCTGACTTGATCATGTCTCTACTTT
>LR738710.1:648755008-648810987 GCA_902687465.1 Secale cereale
CGGTGCCCTACTTTGGCATATATTTAAAGGGTCCTCCGTAACCCTCAGAAAAGGACTTCTTTTCGCGATCCCATCTCTGTTCCGCCGCCGCCGCCGCTTCCAAGATCGGGAGCACCAGGAGAACTCTTCCCGGCACCCTGCCGGAGGGGAGGATCACCACCAGGAGCTTCTCCACCACCATGGACGCCTCCCGGATGACTCGTGAGTAGTCTCCCTTGGACCATGAGTCCATGACCAGTAGCTATGTGATGTTCTCCCATTCTTGTGCTTCACTAATTAGTCCTCGTGAGCTGCCCTACATGATTGAGGCACCTATGTAATCCTTATGCTGTTGCTATGTTGAGTTTGCTGGGATCCGATGGATTATGAGATTATGTTCAGATTGATCTTGAGTAATATATTTGATTCACCTCTTTTATATTTTAGTTCATAAGTAATTCTTGCATGTTCTCCGTTGTTATTTATTGCTTTGGCCGAGTAAGAGGTACTGAGTCCAAGAGGGAACGTTATGCTCGACTGTGGGTTCATGGCCCTCGATGACTGGCTTGAGTGACAGAAACATGAGTCTAGGGGATGTGCTGTTGCCACAAGGGGGAAAACAACGGTGCTTGTGCCCGCGGGTGCAAGGATTGTTTACTTTATGCAAAGTTCTTTTAATGCAGTTGTCTGTTGCATTGAGTTTACACTATGGGTGGGACTCGCAACTTAATACCAGCGAGATGTTCTGGATAGATATCTCAAGGTGGATGATTAGTAGTAGATATTGATGGATTTCGGTCTACTTACTTTGGCGTACCGCCCATGCTTTGAACCTCAACCTTTCTTTCAATGTAGTCAGCATTGGTTTGCGTTCGTGGTCCTGTCAATTGCCCAGCTGTAATTTGTTTACCTCACATAGCTATTTTATCGTCTTTTGGGAGAGAGACATCACTAGTGAACATCATGAGACTCCGGTCCATATTACCATCATTGATCACATCCACTATTTACTTTTTGCTATTTACTTACTATTGCAAAACACTATCTATCACTACTATCATATTGCTTTTAACCCTTTGTGAACTACAAGGCCGGAGAGATTGACAACCTCTCTGTACTCGTTGGGAGAAAAGTTATTTGTATCTGTGTGCAGGTCCACGTTGATTGCTAATTGCGCCGTTAGCAATTGACACCTTCTTGTTGAACCTAGGAGTCTCTGGGGATTCGATCCTTGGCATCTTTGCTAGGGGAAAACACTTCTACTTACTGCATCTTACACCTTCCACTTGGGGTAACCAACGAGGGGTTCGAGGCCCATCAAGGAGTATTTTCTGGCGCCGTTGCAGGGGACTCCACTCTTCAGGATAGGGGAGTTGCATGCTATCTTTTACCTTTGCTTTTTAGTCTTGTTAGTTTACCTTTCATTTTTGCTTTAGTTCCTTTTTATCGAAAATCACAAAAATAGTTATCTTGCTTGCTTGCTACTATGGGTTCCACCGAGAACACCAAGTTGTGTGACTTCACCAGTCACAACAACGATGACTTTATCAGCACACCTATCACTAACCTGCCACTTCAGCACCTTCATATGAAATTAAACCTGCTTTACTGAACTTAGTTATGAAAGAACAATTCTCCGGTGCTGGAGATGATGCTGCTTTACACTTGAACAACTTTGTTGAACTTTGTGACATGCAAAAGTACCAAGAAATAGATGGTAATATTGTTAAGCTTAAGGTTTTTCCTTTCTCCTTGAGAGGAGGAGCAAAAATTTGGTTTCAGTCTTTGCCTAGAAATAGCATAGATTCATGGGACAAGTGCAAAGATGCTTTTATCGGAAAATACTATCCACCTGCTAAAATTATCCAACTTAGAAGTAACATCATGAATTTTAAACAATTGGATAATGAACACGTTGCCCAAGCTTGGGAACGTATGAAATCTCTTATCAAGAACTGCCCTATTCACGGTTTGACTACTTGGATGGTTATCCAAACTTTTTATGCAGGCTTGAACTTTACCTCGCGGAACTTGTTAGATTCGGCCGCGGGAGGAACTTTTATGTCAACTACACTTGGTGCTGCCACAAAGCTTCTCGATGAGATGATGACCAACTATTCCCAATGGCACACCGAACGCGCTCCAACAGGTAGGAAGGTAAACTCTGTCGAGGAGATTTCCTCCCTTAATGAAAAAGCTGACTTGATCATGTCTCTACTTTCGAAGCAATCTTCTGTTGATCCTCGTTAGGATCCTTTGGATTCTGTGATTGCCGATGCTTATAGGAGTAACTTTGGTAATAATTCTAGAACGTTCCCCTCCAATTCCTATGGGAACAACAATGATTATCCTAACATCAAGAACTCCTTCCAAAAAGATAGAGACTTGTCTGGCTATGAGAAACTGGTAGAAATAGAGGAGGCCACTAAGAACTACATGCACACCCAATATGAACAAAACAAAACCTTCTCGAGGCAATTAAATGAGCATACTGCTATCTTGCAAGACATTAGTAGACGATTAGAGAACATAAATATTGAGATCTCTAACCTCCAGACTAGACTCACTATCACTGAAACCCAAGTTTCCAATATGTCCCATACACAGGCCACTTTGATAAACCAAATGGCAGCTAAACCCGAAGTGGTTGCATCCCTAAGGGAGGAAGAGGAAAGAATTAAGAGCCTTCCTACCCACCACACTGTTGCTACTATCCAAGTTATTGAGGATGCTCACACTCTTAGCACCCAATGTACTCCTGGTCCCAATGGACCTATTAATGGTGATGCTATAGAAACTACCAAACTGGTGAACCTTAAGGACACCACTACCACTTTACTTGATGCTCGTGACCTTGATTTTGATAATTGCACTCTTACAGAAGTTATTGATTTCCTTCACAAGATGTCTAGAGATCCCCGCACTAGCACGCTTAACCTTGCCTTCACGGAGCATATCACTAATGCTCTCATCAAAGCTAGGGAGGAGAAACTTAGAGTAGAAGCCTCCATACCTAGAAAGCTAGAAGATGGTTGGGATTCTATGATTAAAATTAAGATAAACAACTTCTCATGCTATGCTTTATGTGATATTGTAGCTAGTACTTCCATTATGCCCAAAAGACTATATGATATGCTTAAATTAAAATCTTTTGATTCTTGTTCTTTTGGTAATGCTCTCGTTGATTCTTCCATAAAGAAACCTTTGGGGAGGATCGACGATGTTCTTATTGTTGTCAATGATAATTATGTGCCCGTTGATTTCACTATTATGGATATTGAATGTGATCCTTCATGTCCAATTATTTTGGGACGTCCCTTTTTGCGCACCGTTGGTGCTGTCATTGACATGAAAGAGGGTAATATAAAATTTCAGTTTCCTCTCAAGAAAGGGATGGAACACTTCCCTCGTAAGAAGGTCAAGTTACCTTTTGAGTCCGTTGTACGGGCTAGTTATTCTTTTACTCTTGATAAAACTTGATCTATGCATTATGCCTAGCTTAAAGGCATAAAAGAAAGCGCTTTTGGGAGGCAGACCACATGAATAATTTTTTTTCTTTTGTTGTGTCTTGATGTTGTTTACTGCTGTAGCATCATCATTGTATCTTTGCTTTTCATATTTGTGCCAAGTATAGCCTCTGATTGCTAGAAAGTTCAAAAGTTGTGAGGTGCTGTCCAGGAAAGAGATTCTGTCCTTGGATAGAAAAATTCGTATAAAATCAGCAGATCATCTTTTTGGTCTGTATTTTTTCGACAGCGTTCTCTATATAATTGTCTTTCGGGCGTCAGTTCAGAGTTTTTTGATTTGAGTTGCAGAAGTATCCCGAACAGGTCAATTACTGCCTGCTGTTCTGTTTTTCACAGATTCTGTCCTGTTTTGCCTTACCTTCACTTTGCAAATTAATAACTTGTTTTTTCTTTGCAAAAACCTTTTGGCAATCTTGAGAAACAGTAGATATTCAAGATTATCCTTATTTCCAGCAAGGTATAATTATTCTATTAAGGGTACTAACCTCTCTAATCGGATTATGATGAGTTGTGTATGAAGGGAGTTTTCAAGTGTGCGAGGGAAGATGATAAAAAGATTCAGGAGTGTCAAGCGCTCAAGCTTGGGGATGCCCCCGTGCACCCCCAAGAAATATTCAAGGAGACTCAAGCGTCTAAGCTTGGGGATGCCCCCGTGCATCCCCTTCTCCATCAACATTATCAGTTCGTATTTCGTTTCGCTATATTTTTATCACTTCATGTGTTATGTGCTATGCTTGGAGCGTCTTGCTTTTAGTTTTCTTTTTAGTTTTTCATAACGAGTCGGAACCCAGCATTCCTTTATGTGGGAGAGAAACACGCTCCACCTCTACCTAGAATATTACATAGAATTTTCATGTCTATCTAAGCTGTGTGTGTTCTTTGTCTTTTAATAGCTACTATCGTGCTCTGCTCTTAGTATTCATGCTTATCTTTTCAAGAGCTTTTATTTAGTTGGTTGCTTGAACTCTCTTTAATTACCATGCTCACCTTATTAAGAGAGTTTGCTTCCGTTGCATGGGTCAATGTGTCTATGATAAAGATGCTACTTTCATGATGGTGCTTAGTAGTTCAGGTTTTCTTATGGTTAATCTCAAATAGCTGGGGGGTTCCCAATGCGTTATTGGAATACCAACTTGGTTTGTTTGCCTATGATGTGGTATGGTTTAGTAATATCTTCCTTCGAGAATTTATTTTGATTGACTTGGCGTATGCTCACGCATATTCAAGACTGTAAAGAAAGTCTGTCAAGCCTTGATGATCTTTTGTTTCTAAGTCGCGATATAACTACCATGCCTGATTCAATATTGCTTTGTCGCTCTGCATGATTATGACCGTCATTGCTCTCTTAGTTGGTCGCTCCCAGTCTTTTGCTAACCTCCACCTGCACTAAGCAAACTAACCATGCAATACATAGCTCATGGGAAAGTAGCCTAAAAACTATTGTGGTAAAGAATATGTTGCCTATGTATCTTATTTCTTATAAGTTGCTTGCTGAGCGGTAACCATGTTTCTGGGGACGCCATCAACTGTCACACTTTTGTTGAATATCATGTGAGTTGCTATGCATGTTCGTCTTGTCTGAATTAAGGGTGATTTACCGTGGGTTGAATTAATATGCATATTGTTAGAGAAGAACATTGGGCCGCCAACCAAAGCCATGCATCATGGTGGAAGTTTTAGCTTGGACCTTAATCCTCAATCTCTCATGAGAATATGCTTATGCATTAAAGAGGAGTCCATCATCTATTTTCTATGTTGTCCCGGTATGGATGTCCTCAAGTTGAGATTTATCAAAAACGAGAAATCAAATGCGATCTATCTCCTTGGACCTTTGTACAGGTGGCATAGAGGTAACCCTTTGTGACACTTGGTTAAAACATATGCAATGCAATGATAACCCATGGGGATCCAAGCTAATTAGGACAAGGAGCGAGCACTATTGGTATTCGATGCATGAGGCTTGCAACTTATAAGATGTTTTATACATGACACATATGAAGTACTACTACCGTTGACACAATTGCTTCCATGTTTTCAAAATAAAAAGCTTTAGCACTTAACCTTTCTTTTACCTTTATGTTAAAGCACCAACTACTGAGAGCATGATTGTCATTCTGAGTGTAATGTGCATTGTCCCAAAGTAGCATTGTCTTTTGCATGATTGTGATATCGTTTATTCTGAAATGATTGTATCTAGTCATCACTTAAACCTTGAAGGTGCCCTTGCATTTATGTTTTGCATCACTAAAGGGGGCAAGCTAGATATCACTTTATCATATTTGCACATCATGTTCATTGCAAATCTTTTTGATGTTTCAGTTTCATGTTGTAAAACTTTCAGTCATTTGTGATTTTCTCTTGAGACAACTTAATTACTATAGAATCATTGTCTCAGTAAGCTTTTGTCATATGACTATGAGAAAGTCCTATATGGTTAATAGCATGTCACCACAGAAATTATTCTTTTTATCATTTACCTACTCGAGGACGAGCAAGAATTAAGCTTGGGGATGTTGATACGTCCAAAACGTATCTATAATTTTTGCTTGCTCCATGCCACTTTTGGGTGATATTGCTATGATATTCATACACTTCCATACACTTTTGATCATATTTGGACTAACTTACTAATACAGTGCACCCCAGTGCCAGTTTCTGTTTTCAGCTGTTTTTGTATTTCAGGTTTTCACGTTTCGAGAACTGCCCAGAAAAATCGAGAAAAATTATATAAAAAATCAGCGAACCGGAAACAACACTGCGTCCGAAGGGCAGCCTGGGGGGGGGGGGGGCACAGGGGCTCCAGGCGCCCTGTGGGCGCGCCCCCCCTGGGCCGCGCCGGGGGGGCGCCTGGGCCCCCCGAGGCTCCCCCGGTGCTCTACTTTGGCATATATTTAAAGGGTCCTCCGTAACCCTCAGAAAAGGACTTCTTTTTGCGATCCCATCTCTGTTCCGCCGCAGCCGCTGCTTCCAAGATCGGGAGCACCAGGAGAACTCTTCCCGGCACCCTGCCGGAGGGGAGGATCACCACCGGGAGCTTCTCCACCACCATGGACGCCTCTCGGATGACTCGTGAGTAGTCTCCCTTGGACCATGAGTCCATGACCAGTAGCTATGTGATGTTCTCCTCCCGTTCTTGTGCTTCACTAATTAGTCCTCGTGAGCTGCCCTACATGATCGAGGCACCTTTGTAATCCTTATGTTGTTGCTATGTTGAGTTTGCTGGGATCCGATGGATTATGAGATTATGTTCAGATTGATTTTGAGTAATATATTTGATTCACCTCTTTTATATTTTAGTTCATAAGTAATTCTTGCATGTTCTCCGTTGTTATTTATTGCTTTGGCCAAGTAATAGGTAGTGACTCCAAGAGGGAACGTTATGCTCGATTGTGGGTTCATGCCCCTCGATGACTAGCTTGAGTGACAGAATCATGAGTCTAGGGGATGTGCTGTTGCCACAAGGGGGAAAACAACGGCGCTTGTGCCCGCGGGTGCAAGGATTGTTTACTTTACGCAAAGTTCTTTTAATGCAGTTGTCTGTTGCATTGAGTTTACACTATGGGTGGGACTCGCAACTTAATACCAGCGAGATGTTCTGGATAGATATCTCAAGGTGGATGATTAGTAGTAGATATTGATGGATTTCGGTCTACTTACTTTGGCGTACCGCCCATGCTTTGAACCTCAACCTTTCTTGCAATGTAGTCAGCATTGGTTTGCATTCGTGGTCCTGTCAATTGCCCAGTTGTAATTTGTTTACCTCACATAGCTGTTTTATCGTCTTTTGGGAGAGAGACATCACTAGTGAACATCATGAGACTCCGGTCCATATTACTATCATTGATCACATCCACTATTTACTTTTCGCTATTTACTTACTATTGCAAACACTATCTATCACTACTATCTTATTGCTTTTAACCCTTTGTGAACTACAAGGCCGGAGAGATTGACAACCTCTCTGTACTCATTGGGAGCAAAGTTATTTGTATCTGTGTGCAGGTCCACGTTGATTGCTAATTGCGCCGTTAGCAATTGACACCTTCTTGTTGAACCTAGGAGTCTCTGGGGATTCGATCCTTGGCATCTTTGCTAGGGGAAAACACTTCTACTTACTGCATCTTACACCTTCCACTTGGGGTAACCAACGAGGGGTTCGAGGCCCATCAGATGTGTATTAATGAGAGGGCCCAGAGATACCTCTCCGACACTCGGAGTGACAAATCCTATTCTTGATCTATGCCAACACCACGAACACCTTCGGAGACACCTGTAGAGCATCTTTATAATCACCCAGTTACGTTGTGACGTTTGATAGCACACAAGGTGTTCCTCCGGTATACGGGAGTTGCATAATCTCATAGTCATAGGAACATGTATAAGTCATGAAGAAATCAATAGTAGTAAAACTAAACGATCATAGTGCTAAGCTAACGGATGGGTCTAGTCCATCACATCATTCTCCTAATGATGTGACCCCGTTGATCAAATGACAACTCATGTCTATGGTTAGGAAACATAACCATCTTTGATCAATGAGCTAGTCTAGTAGAGGCATACTATGGACACTTTGTTTTGTCTATGTATTCACACGTGTACTAAGTTTCCGGTTAATACAATTCTAGCATGAATAATAAACATTTATCATGATATAAGGAAATAAATAATTACTTTATTATTGCCTCTAGGGCATATTTCCTTCAGTCTCCCACTTGCACTAGAGTCAATAATCTAGTTCACATCTCCATGTGATTTAATACCGATAGTTCACATCGTGATGTGAATAACACCCATAGTTCACATCGCCATGTGACCAATACCCAAAGGGTTTACTAGAGTCAATAAGCTAGTTCACATCGCTATGTGATTAACACCCAAGAGTAGTAAGGTGTGATCATGTTTTGCTTGTGAGAGAAGTTTAGTCAACGTGTCTGACACATTCAGATACGTATGTATTTTGCAAATTTCTATGTCTACAATGCTCTGCATGGAGCTACTCTAGCTAATTGCTCCCACTTCCAATACGCATCCAGATTGATACTTAGAGTCATCTGGATTAGTATAAAGCTTGCATCGGTGTAACTCTTTACGACGAACTCTTTATCACCTCCATAATCGAGATACATTTCCTTAGTCATCCAGTAACTAAGGATAATTTTGACTGCTGTCCAGTGATCTACTCCTGGATCACTTTTGTACCTCCTTGCCAAACTCATGGTAAGGTACACAACAGGTTTGGTACACAGCATGGCATACTTTATAGAACCTATGGCTGAGGCATAGGGAATGACTTTCATTCTTTCTCTATGTTCTGCCGATGTCGTGCTTTGAGTCTTACTCAACTTCATACCTTACAACTTAGGCAAGAACTCCCTCTCTGACTAATCCATTTTGAACTACTTCAAAAACTTGTCAATGTATGTACTCATTTAAAAAACTTATCAAGCGTCTCGATCTATCTCTATAGATCTTGAGGCTCAATATGTAAGCATCTTTACCGAGGTTTTTCTTTGAAAAAACTCCTTTCAAACACTCCTTTATGCTTTCCAGACAATTCTACATCATTTCGGATCGACAATATGTCATTCACATATACTTATCAGAAAAGGATGTAGTGCTCCCACTCACTTTCTTGTAAATATAGGCTTATCCAAAAGTCTGTATAAAACCATATGCTTTGATCACCTTATCAAAGCGTATATTCCAACTCCGAGATGCTTGCACCAGTCCATAGATGGACCGCAGGAGCTTGCACACTTTGTTAGCACCATTAGGATCGACAAAACCTTCTGGTTGCATCATATACAACTCTTCTTTAAGATACCCATTCAGGAATGCAGTTTTGACATCCATTTACCAGATTTCATAATCATAAAATGCCGCAATTGCTAACATGATTCGGACAGACTTAAGCATCGCTACGGGTGAGAAAGTCTCATCGCAATCAACTCCTTGAACTTGTCAAAAACCTTTCGCAACAAGTCGAGCTTTGTAGACATTAAGATTACTGTCTGCGTCGGTCTTCCTCTTGAAGATCCATTTATTTTCAATGGCTTCCCGATCATCGGGCAAGTCAACCAAAGTCCACACTTTGTTCTCATACATGGATCCCATCTCAGATTTTATGGCCTCAAGCTATTTTGCGGAATCTGGGCTCATCATCGCTTCCTCATAGTTCGTAGGTTCATCATGGTCTAGTAACATGACTTCCAGAACCGGGTTACCGTACCACTCTGGCACGGAACGTACTCTGGTTGATCTACGAAGTTTAGTAGTAACTTGATCCGAAGTTTTCATGATCATCATCATGAGCTTCCTCACTAATTGGTGTAGGAATCACTGGAACTTGTTTCTGTGATGTACTACTATCCAATTCGGGAGAAGGTACAATTACCTCATCAAGTTCCACTTTCCTCCCACTCACTTCTTTCGAGAGAAACTCCTTCTCTAGAAAGTATCCATTTTTAGCAACGAATATCTTGCCTTTGGATCTGTGATAGAAGGTGTACCCAACAGTTTCCTTCGGGTATCCTATGAAGACACATTTCTACGATTTGGGTTTGAGCTTATCTGGTTGAATTTTTTTCACATAAGCATCACTGCCCCAAACTTTAAGAAACAACAACTTTGGTTTCTTGCCTAACCACAGTTCATAAGGCATCGTCTCAATGGATTTAGATGGTGCCCTTATTTAACATGAATGCAGCTGTCTCTAATGCATAACCCAAAACGATAGTGGTAAATCGGTAAGAGACATCATAGATCGCACCATATCTAATAAAGTACGGTTACGATGTTCGGACAGACCATTATGCTGTGGTGTTCCGGGTGGCGTGAGCTGTGAAACTATTCCACATTGTTTTAAATGAAGACCAAACTCATAACTACAATATTCGCCTCCGCGATCAGATCATAGAAACTTAATTTTCTTGTTACGATGATTCTCTACTTCACTGAAATTCTTTGAACTTTTCAAATGTTTCAGACTTGTGCTTCATCAAGTAGATATACCCATATCTACTCAAATCATCAGTGAAGGTCAGAAAATAACGATACCCGCCGCGAACTTCAACACTCATCGGTCCACATACATCGGTATGTATGATTTCCAACAAATCTTTTGCTCGCTCCATTGTTCCGAAGAACGGAGTTTTAGTCCTCTTGCCCATGAGGCATGGTTCGCAAGCACCAAGTGATTCATAATCAAGTGATTCCAAAAGTCCATCACTATGGAGTTTCTTCATGGGCTTTACACCAATATGACCTAAACGGCAGTGCCACAAATAAGTTGCACTATCATTATTAACCTTGCATCTTTTGGCTTCAATATTATGAATATGTGTATCACTACGATCGAGATCCAACAAACTATTTTTCATTGGGTGTATGACCATCGAAGGCTTTATTCATGTAAACAGAATAACAATTATTCTATGACTTTAAATGAATAACCGTATTGTAAAAAAACATGATCAAATCATATTCATGCTCAACGCAAATGCCAAATAACATTTATTTAGGTTCTACACTAATCCCGAAAGTATAGGGAGTGTGCGATGATGATCATATCAATCTTGGAACCACTTCCAACACACATCGTCACTTTACCTTTAACTAGTTTCTATTCATTCTGCAACTCTCGTTTCGAGTCACTAATTTTAGCAACTAAACTGGTATCAAATACCCAGGGGTTGCTATGAACACTAGTAAAATAAACATCAATAATCTGTATATCAAATATACCTTTGTTCACTTTGCCATATTTCTTATCCGCCAAGTATCTAGGGCAGTTCCACTTCCAGTGACCATTTCCTTTGCAGTAGAAGCACTTAGATTCAGACTTGAGTTTAGCTTTGGGTTTCTTCACAGGAGTGACAACTTGCTTGTCATTCTTCTTAAAGTTCCCCTTCTATCCCTTTGCCCTTTACTTGAAACAAGTGGTATTGTTAACCATCAACACTTGATGCTCTTTCTTGATTTCTACCTTCGCCGATTTCAGCATCGCGGAGAGCTCGGGAATTACTTTCATCATCCCTTGCATATTATAGTTCATCACGAAGTTCTACTAACTTGGTGATAGTGACTAGAGAACTTTGTCAATTACTATCTTATCTGGAAGATTAACTCCCACTTGATTCAAGCAATTGTAGTACCCAGACAATCTGAGCACATGCTCACTGGTTGAGCTATTCTCCTCCATCTTGTAGGCAATGTACTGTCAGAGGTCTTATACCTCTCGACACGGGCATGAGTATGTGATGTCTACACACGCTTCTACTCTTGTAGACTATGTTGGGCCTCCAAGCGCAGAGGTTTGTAGGACAGCAGCAATTTCCCTCAAGTGGATGACCTAAGGTTTATCGAACTCAGGGAAGTAGAGGTTGAAGATGGTCTCTCTCAAGCAACCGTGCAACTAAGATACTAGAAGTCTCTTGTGTCCCCAACACTTGTTAGATGTATAGGTGCACTAGTTCGGCGAAGAGAGGTTAAATGGCAAGTGATATGGATGGCAAAACAAGGTAATATAAATATGTAATAAAAAGTGCAGCAAGCAAACAAGTGGTAAACGTGAGCACAAATGGTATTGCAATGGTGGAAACAAGGCCTAGGCTTCATACTTTCACTAGTGGCAACTCCCAACAACATTAACATAATCGAATCACATGATATTTCCCATAAAACATGCAAAGGGGACGCACTCGGAGGTCATTCCTTCGTGGTCAAGAGAGGACGAGAATTATGTAGGGCTACAAAAGCACACCTCAAAGTTCGTAGTTCTCAATCTAAGGATTTCCCAATGTCACCGCGGCCATCCAAAGAGAGTCCCACAATCACCACAGCATATCTAAAGGATAGTCAAAGACAAGCACCAAGAGACTCTCAATCTTCAATCAACACACAAGAGAGGAAATCACTCATGAAAATATTGTTCTAATCCATGTCCAATAGACCGCTGTCACCTTGGTCTCGGGGATTATACTAGATAAAGACAAGTGAGTACATCAATCCAATACATAGAGGAAGGGGAAATATCATGGGATCACCCTAGATTAACATAGCCTATGATCACAACGAAGATCACATCATGGGAGAGAGAATTGACCACATAGCTACTGGTAAGAACCTCAGCCCCGAGGAGGAACTACTCCCGCATCATGGAGGGAGGAAGCAACGTCGATGGAGATGAATCCGGGGCACTTCCCCGTCCCGGCAGGGTGCCGGCGCAGGAATTCTGGTCCCCCGAAGCTTGATGGCGATGGCGGCGGAGATCGGAATTGCGTCTGGAGAAAAGGGGTCTGGAATCAGGGTTTCCTTGACACGCTTTAAATATATGCCAAAGGGGGGCACCAGACGGGGGCTCGGGGGGCCCAGGCGCCCCCCCGGCGCGGCGCGGGGGGGGGGGGGGGGGCGCCGCCGGGGCGCCTGGGGCCCTGGCGGCCCCCCCGGCTGTACTTCGGGCGCAAGGTAGGTTCTGGAACGCTAATTTTTTATATATTTTTTCTGGATTTTTCCTGACAGTTCTCGTAATGTGAAAACCTGAAATACAAAATCAGCCGAAAACAGAAACTGGCACTGGGTGCACTGGATTAGTAGGTTAGTCCAAATATGATCAAAAGTGTATGGAGGTGTATAAATATCATAGCAATATCACCCAAAAGTGGCATGGAGCAAGCAGAAATTATAGATACGTTTTGGACGTATCAACATCCCCAAGCTTAATTCCTTCTCGTCCTCGAGTAGGTAAATGATAACAAGAATAATTTCTGTGGTGACATGCTATTAACCATATAGGACTTTTTATAGTCATATGACAAAAGCTTACTGAGACAATGATTCTGTAGTAATTAAGCTGCCTCATGAGAAAAGCACAAAGGACTGGAAGTTTTACAATATGAAACTAGAACATAAAAAAGATTTGCAATGAACATGATGTGCAAATATGATAAAGTGATATCTAGCTTGCCCCCTTTAGTGAAGCAAAACATAAATGCAGGGGCACCTTCAAGGTTTAAGTGATGACTAGATACAATGATTTCAAAATAAACGATATCACAATCATGCAAAAGACAATGCTACTTTGGAAAATTGCACATTACACTTAGAATGACAATCATGCTCTCAGTAGTTGGTGCTTGAAGAAAGAAGGTGGAGACTCATAAAAGTAAAAGAATGGTTATGTGCTAGAGCTTTTTTATTTTGAAAACATAGAAGCAATTTTGTCAACGGTAGTAGTACTTCATATGTGTCATGCATAAGACATCCTATAAGTTGCAAGCCTCATGCATCGAATACCAATAGTGCTCGCACCTTGTCCTAATTAGCTCGGATTTCCATGGGTTGTCATTGCATTACATATGTTTCAACCAAGTGTCACAAAGGGGTACCTCTATGCCACCTGTACAAAGGTCCAAGGAGATAAATCGCATTTGATTTCTCGTTTTTGATAGATCTCAACTTGAGGACATCCATACCGGGACATCATAGAAAATAGATGATGGACTCCTCTTTAATGCATAAGCATATTCTCATAAGAGATTGGGGATTAATGTCCAAGCTAAAACTTCCACCATGATACATGGCTTTGGTTGGCGGCCCAATGTTCTTCTCTAACAATATGCATACTCATTCAACCCATGGCAAATCACCCTTACTTCAGACAAGACGAACATGCATAGCAACTCACATGATATTCAACAAAAGTGTAACAGTTGATGGCGTCCCCAGAAACATGGTTACCGCTCAGCAAGCAACTTATAAGAAATAAGATACATAGGCAACATATTCTTTACCACAATAGTTTTTAAGCTACTTTCCCATGAGCTATGTATTGCAAGGTTAGTCCGCTTAGTATAGGTGGAGGTTAGCAAAAGACTGGGAGCGACCAACTAAGAGAGCAATGACGGTCATAATCATGCAGAGCGACAAAGCAACATTGAATCAGGCATGGAAGTTATATCGCTACTCAGAAATAAAAGATCATCAAGGCTTGACAGACTTTCTTTACAGTCTTCAATATGCGTGAGCATACGCCAAGTCAATCAAAATAAATTCTTGAGGGAAGATATTACTAAACCATACCACATCATAGGTAAACAAATCATGTTGGTACTCCAATAACACATTGGGAACCCCCCAGCTATTTGAGACTAACCATAAGAAAACATGAACTACTAAGCGCCATCATGCACGTAGCATCTTTATCATAGACATATTAACCAATGCAATGGAAGCAAACTCTCTTAATGAGGTGAGCATGGTAATTAAAGAGAGTTCAAGCAACCAACTAAACAAAAGCTCTTTGAAAAGATAAGCATGAATGCTAAGAGCAGAGCATGATAGTAGCTATTAAAAGACAAAGAACACACACATCAAAGATAGTCATGAAAATTCTATGTTATGTTCTAGGTAGAAGTGGAGCGTGTTTCTCTCCCACATAAAGAAAGCTGAGTTCCGACTCGTTATGAAAAGCTAAAGAAAACTAAAAACAAGACGCTCCAAGCATAGCACATAACACATGAAGTGATTAAAATATAGTGGAACGAAAGACGAACTGATAATGTTGATGGAGAAGGGGATGCACGGGGGCATCCCCAAGCCTAGACGCTTGAGTCTCCTTGAATATTTCTTGGGGGTGCACGGGGGCATCCCCAAGCTTGAGCGCTTGACACTCCTGAATCTTTTTATCATCTTCCCTCGCACACTTGAAAACTCCCTTCATACATAACTCATCATAATCTGATTAGCGAGGTTAGTACCCATAATAAAATAATTGCACCTTGCTGGAAATAAAGATATTCTTGAAGTTCTACTGTTTCTCAAGATTGCCAAAAGGTTTTTGCAAAGAAAAAGCAAGCTCTTGGTTTGCAAAATGAAGGAAAGGCAAAACAGGACAGAATCTGTGAAAAACAGAACAGCAGGTAGTAATTGATTTGTTCGGGGCACTTCTGCAACTCAAATCAAAAAACTCAGAACAGAAGCATGAAAGAAAATTATATAGAGAACGCTGTCGAAAAAATTCAGACCAAAAAGATGATCTGGTGATTTTATACGAATTTTTCTATCCAAGGACAGAATCTGTTTCTTGGACAGCACCTCACAACTTTTGAACTTTCCAGCAATCAGAGGCTATACTTGGCACAAAATTGAAAAGCAAAGATACAATGATGATGCTACTGTAGTAACAACATCAAGACACAACAAAAAGCAAAATAAAATTTTATTCATTGTGGGCTGCCTCCCAAAAGCGCTTTCTTTTATGCCTTTAAGCTAGGCATAGGACTTTAATGATGCTCTCGTAAGAATAAGAGCTGAAGAACAAAAGAGGGCATCAAGAAGCAAATGCCAAATACATTTAAGCCTAACATGATTCCTATGCATAGGAATATTGCAATAGAATAATTCATTGAAGCACGAAGCAACTAGCATAGGAAGGCAAAACAAGCATAACTTCAAAATATTCACCATAAAGAGAGGAAACTTCTTATTATTAAGATATTTAGAACCAAGCCTCCCTCTCTCATTATAAATTTCAGTGGCATCATGGATGAACTCAACAATATAAGCATCACATAAAGCATTGTTACCATGATCCACATGCAAAAAGGTACTCTCACTCCCCACATAAGCATAATTTTTCTCATTGGTAATAGTGGGAGTAGGACTATCATAAACAACTTGAACACTATAGATTAGTTGTATATTAGGAGGGTGGTGTTCAACAAGGGAGTAATTCCCCTCATGATTATGACAAGTTTCATAAGGATAATTTCTCCTTATGTCATAGGTACCTTTATAATCACTATAGATTGGAGTTATAACATCATCATGGTAGAGAAGAGCATTATCATTGCTAGCAACTATATTTGTAATCATGTTGTCTTTATTCTTACTAGCAAAAGAATTATCAATTGTCACATCACTAGTGGGTAAAGGATTTGCAATCCTATCATCCCCAAGCTTAGAGCTTCCCATATCTTCACTTTCAGAGTTGGTACCAAAAAGATTTTCAAGATCATAAGCAGCATTATCATCATTTTCCCAATCACAATAAGTAACATGCATATCATAATCAAAATCATCTTCAATAGTACCTACGGACGTATCATCAAGATGATAATTAAGGCAATAAACTTCACCTTCTTCTTTAAACTTACAACCGTTAGGATAAAAGTTGATAGGAGGAATATGCTCAGGCCAGGTTGATACCCATTCTTCTTCCTTCTTGCTCCTCCTCCTCCTCCTCTTCTTTTTCTTCTTCTTCACCTTAGGAGGGGGTGGTTGGAGATGAAGCTTCTCCACATATCATGGTTTATCATTAGAAACAATAGGGGAAACTTGGGAGAAACTCTCCTTTTTATTAGCAGAAATATAAGAGACATTTTTATACTTTGGTAAAGTTCCCTCCTTTCTAATCTTACTTATGTAATCATTTTCATGGCAATTAACAACACAATAGAGATGGCAATTTTGCAAAGTGTTTTTTATTCCTATGGCATTATCATCTAGCCAAGAAGTCTTTTCTGATAACTCTTCACACATCAAAAATAACATAAGCTCATCATAAAGATCAGAGGTGATCATGTTATCACACAACCGGTTAACAGTTATGTTTTGAAAGTTCATGCATTGAAAATTAAAGTGACCCTCTATACGGCAAAGTTCACAAGTAAAAGGATAAAGGTCACACAATTCTCTAGCAATTTCATTTAGATCTCTGACCCAAGTGATAGTTCTTTCATGCTTATGTTGCTTACAATACTTCTCTTCTTCAATCATAGGCCTTTCACAAGGTCTATCCACTCCACAAAAATTAACATGCTTATATAAAACTTCATTTTTAGGAATTGGATCATGCATGTTGCAATCATCATGAACAATTTCATTTTCTTTGCAAGTCTCTTTAAAAGGTTTATGATACTTGATCCAATCCTCCTTAGGCATATTAAGATGTGAAGCAAAAGATTTGAGGAAATCAACAAGGAGTTGAGAATCAAGCCCAAACTTAGCACTAAACTTATTAAAACTTGTAGTTTCAACAAAGGACTTAATGCAATCATACTCATAAATTATACCTGACTCTTTACCTTTGTTGATCTCCCAATCTTCAGTGTTGCGTTGAATTCTTTCAAGGAGTTCCCATTTAGCATCAATCTTTTCGTTTGTGAAAGAACCCATAGAGGAAGCATCGAGCAAATCTTTATCCTGTCGAGAGAGCCTCGCATAGAAGTTAGTAATAATAATATCTATGGGGAGCCCATGGTTAGAACATTTTAGCATTAACATTTTCAGTCTCCCCCAAGCTTGAGCTATGCTCTCTCCGTCATGAGGATAAAAATTATAAACATAATTCCTATTCTCATGGACTTCATGAAGAGGATAAAACTTGGAGTAAAAGAGAGACTCGATCTCTTCCCACTCCAGCAGGTGAGAGTCATTTAGTAGCCTATACCATTCCAATGCTTTTCCTTTCAGTGACAAGGCAAATAATTTTCTCATGACAAACTCCCTCGATACACCTGCAAGCTTAAATAATGAACATAGTTGTGACAGATATAGCAAGTGTTCACCGGGATGTCTGTCTCCTGCATAACGATTAGCCAAAACATAATCGATAATACCAGCCGGTATTTTATAGGGCACAATTTCAGTAGGAGGAGGAGCAACCACCACAGGTGTGGGGCGTCCTCCCGCAAGCAACGATCCAATAGCAAGGTTTTCCATAAACATAACTAGTGAAATAAAAACAAGAAACAAAAAGATTTAATTGCAAGATATAAAGATATACCTTCAAGCGCTCACCTCCCCGGCAACGGTGCCAGAAATAGCTTGATGTCTACACACGCTTCTACTCGTGTAGACTATGTTGGGCCTCCAAGCGCAGAGGTTTGTAGGACAACAGCAATTTCCCTCAAGTGGATGACCTAAGGTTTATCGAACTCAGGGAAGTAGAGGTTGAAGATGGTCTCTCTCAAGCAACCCTGCAACTAAGATACAAGAAGTCTCTTGTGTCCCCAACACACCTAATACACTTGTTAGATGTATAGGTGCACTAGTTCGGCGAAGAGAGGTTAAATGGCAAGTGATATGGATGGCAAAACAAGGTAATATAAATATGTAATAAAAAGTGCAGCAAGCAAACAAGTGGTAAACGTGAGCACAAATGGTATTGCAATGGTGGAAACAAGGCCTAGGCTTCATACTTTCACTAGTCGCAACTCCCAACAACATTAACATAATCGAATCACATGATATTTCCCATAAAACATGCAAAGGGGACGCACTCGGAGGTCATTCCTTCGTGGTCAAGAGAGGACGAGAATTATGTAGGGCTACAAAAGCACACCTCAAATTTCGTAGTTCTCAATCTAAGGATTTCCCAGTGTCACCGCGGCCATCCAAAGAGAGCCCCACAATCACCACAGCATATCTAAAGGATAGTCAAAGACAAGCACCAAGAGACTCTCAATCTTCAATCAACACACAAGAGAGGAAATCACTCATGAAAATATTGTTCTAATCCATGTCCAATAGACCGCTGTCACCTTGGTCTCGGGGATTATACTAGATAAAGACAAGTGAGTACATCAATCCAATACATAGAGGAAGGAGAAATATCATGGGATCACCCTAGATTAACATAGCCTATGATCCCAACGAAGATCACATCATGGGAGAGAGAATTGACGACATAGCTACTGGTAAGAACCTCAGCCCCGAGGAGGAACTACTCCCGCATCATGGAGGGAGGAAGCAACGTCGATGGAGATGAATCCGGGGGCACTTCCCCGTCCCGGCAGGTGTCGGGGGAAACTGTCCGCCACGAACACCTATGGGACCGGAGCCCCTTGTCTGTGCGGTACGAGGGCGGAGGGAGCACGAAGAGCAGATCGTAGCGAGCACGCGGGCAGTTTTACCCAGGTTCGGGCCGCGGTAGACGCGTAAAACCCTACTCCTGCTTAGTTGTGTATTGAGTTGGAGAGCTCGGGAGCTTGAAGAAACAGCTACACCGAGCGTATGAGCGATCTAGGTTCCGAACCCCCTCCACGTTGTGCATGGGCCTCCTTTTATAGTGCAAGGGGTCACCGACAGGTGTCAACGTAGGAGAAAGGGGTAAAAATGTAAAAGAGGTGGTAGTTGTAACAGTGCGGGAACAGTGGAGCTACAGTGCATGAACAGTGGTCGCTACCTACTTTGACAGTGGGGGACAAGGGCATTTAATGCCCGTCGCCGTCGACCCCAAAAGCTCCCGCCCTTGCGTCTCCGTTCGCCACGGCGATGGCTCCACCATCGTGAAGTGCCACCGTGTCCCCCAGGCTGCACAGCCATCCGCCACGCGTCCCTGGAATGGCCCCAGGGCGACGCGTGGGCTGATGAGCTGGAGCGCGGGCACACAACGCATCTCTCCCGGCAAGCATCTTGCCGGGGTCTTGACCTTGCCGGGTCCGGGAGCTTGCCGGGCTCTGAAGCTTGTCGCTCCCCGGGCCCTCGCCGGGACGCATATAGCGCCGGGGCGTGTCTTTCATGATATAATCTTCTAGTCATCCTGGCAAGCTCCTCTTGCCAGGGCCTTGTGTGAGTGATGTAACCTTGAGCCTGGAACGGCCTTCCCGGCAAGCTCCGCTTGCCGGGGTCTCGATCTCCTGTCTTGTATACTTTGTTTTTGAATGGTTTGATATGGAGCAGGAAGGTCTCCGGCGAGCACATGGTAAACCCTGCCGCGGGAAGCTGCGACTGCCCGTGCACAAGTTGGGGTACTGAGGTACCCTTACCTTAGTACACCGACAGGAGCCCCCGGGCCTGGGCCACACACGGTGCCGAGCGCTGTTGGGCCAGGCCCAGAACAGTGCACGGGCACACGCGGCCCACGGCGCGCCGAATCCACTTCCGTATCCGCCGCATCCCCCCGTAACGGCACGCGTCGATTGCGGCGTCGTGGGATGGGACGTGCCCACGTTCCTTCAATGGGAAGAGCGAAACGCCCCCCACTTCCCCATAAAAGCAGAGGAAGCAGGAGCGGTTCCCCTCCTTACGCTTTCATTGCATCCTCTTCTTCCTCCAGAGATCCCCTTTGCGCTCCGCCTCCACACCTCCGCCGCCGCCGGGCTCTTCGTCCCTCTTCCTCCGCCGCCTCCGCCATGGCCCCGAAGACCGAGAAGGCGAAGGCGGAGAAAGCCAAGAAGGAGAAGTCGGAGCAAGCGGCGAGGCTCGCCGCGTATCGGAAGCGGAACCTCGTCTTTCCGCCGAAGCTCAGCGCGCGGGAGCTCTGGAACAAGTATTGCTTGTTCTGGTCCAAGGGAACCGCGGCGCACCCCCGCACCCGAGCTTATCCGGCCGCCGCCTAGGACAACTACCCCGGCGGGTACTATTTCTTCGCAGCCTTCTTCCACTGCGGTCTTTGCCCTCCTTTTTCCGATTTCTTCAGCGACATAATGCACACCTATGGCCTCCATCTTCTTGACTTCACCCCCAACGCCATCCTCACAATGGCGGTTTTCGCACAAATGTGCGAAAACTATATAGGAATACACCCAAACGTAGCTCTGTTTAGGCACTTCTTCACTCCTAGAGCAGAGGCCGGCGCCCCCCTCTCCGGAGGAATTTCTTGGGTTTTCCGTCTGAACAAGAAGGAGTCCTACTTGCCGGGGGAGCTCCGCGGCAAGTGGGAGGAATGGCGTGCGGAATGGTGCTGGATTGTCGAGGACCAGCCGCAATCCTTCACCGCGCCGCGCACAACGCCCATCGTGCGCGGCAGGGACTGGAGCGAGCTGGATTCGGACGACGCCAAGCTCAACGTCGCCCTCATCAGGATTCTGCGTCTCCGGACCGCTAGGCTGTCTGTCGCAGAAGTAGGCACAGACTTCCTTCGCCGCCGCATCGCCCCTCTCCAAGATAGGAAAAGGCCGGCCTGGGAGTACGGCAACTCGGCGGACATCATGAGGCTGCGGCCCGGGCTCAACTACAACTTCACGTCGCTGGAGCTGAAGGGGATGGTCCGGGAGCTGTTTAAGCACGACCCGGCCCACCCGAAATGGTTCAGGGGGCCCCGGGGAGTGGTGCCCCTTTGCAACAGCACGGCTTGTGATCCTCTCCGCGCCATGATGCCCGCGTGTGATTCGCACGGCGTGGACCGCACGTGGATTCCGCCCAAGCCAATAGACATCCTCAGCTTCTTCGACAACCTTGTGGAGGTGGCGAAGAACAAGAACGAGACCCGGGAGCTGACGCGGGACACCACCGACCAGGAGATTGCGTATATCGCTTCTCGGGTTGAAGAGGCCGTTGTAGCCGCAGCGGCAGGGGAGTTCGGCTACACGCCCGACGAGGCAGATGCTGCGGAGGCGTCCTGCCAAGCGGAGGAGGCGGAGATCCGCAGGCTACTGCAGCTGCCTCCCGACGCGCTCGCCGGGGTCCCATCCTTGAGGCACTCCGGGATCATCGGAATCCAGACGGAGGTCGCGGCGAGAAGCCGCGCCGCTGGAGGGAACAGGGGCGCCGCGGGGAGCGGAGGCGCCGGAGGGAAGGAGGCCGCAGCGCAGGGTGCTGGGCCCAGCAAGCCAGCCGGGGAGGAGGAGGAGGAGGACGCCGAGGCCACCAAGGACTCCGGCGGGTCAACGGAGCTCTATGCCGACGACCTCTCCTCGTCGTCGGAGACCTCCCCGCCCCGGGCAAGCCCTAGGCGGTCTCCACTGAAGCGTCTCCGCAAGACGGCGACGGGAGAGAGGGCGCAGGCGCCCCGGCAACAACCAGCTCGCCGGGCAGCTCGCCGGGGGAGCCAAGCTGTGCCGGGGGCGACCGGCGCACCAGCTACAGCGGAGGCGGCCCGCGCGCAGGCCACGACGGAGGCGTCCCGCAAGCAGGCCACAACAGAGGCGCCTCGCAGGCCGGCGTCGAGCCGACAGGAGTCTTCACGGGGCGGAGCGGCGGCTCCGCCCGCTCCCCGGGCCTCGGCTACCACAGGGGCTGGGTCTTCGCAGCCCCCAGTCCCAGGGACCGCCAAGCGCCCGAGGGAATCTTCGCCTCCCGCCCCTCGCGCAGACGCGCCCCAGGTGGAGTTTGATTTCTCCGCCTTGAGCGACGACGACGAGGAGGAGCAGGAGTGAGAACTCGATATCCTTCGTCTTCTCAAATTTCGTCTTGATTATTATTGATGCTAATTCTTGTGTCTTGCTTTGATTTCAGGATCTTGGCGGAGCGAGTGGCAAAGAAAGCCAAGGTGCCCGTGGTCGAGGTCGCGGACGACTCGCCCGCCGCGGCAACTGGAGACGCGCCGGAGCCAAGCTTGCCGGACGCGAGCGCTGCTCCGAGGAGTAGCCCCCAGCGCAGCCCCCAGCGTAAGTCTGGGTTTCGTACTTCCACTCGTCGAATGCGCTTGAGCTTCTATCCTTGTGTTAATATCTTGATTATTTGGTCTTGACTTGTGCAGAGGTGGAGCCACAGCCGCAGGAGCGTCCGGAGGCCGCCCCCGAGGAGCTGCAGGCCCCGCCGTCCCCGCCAAGGCCGAACTCCCCGGCAAGGGAGAGCGCTCCGCCAAGGGCGGGTACTCCGCCAAGGGCGAGTACCCCGCCAAGGGCGAGCAGCCCGGCGAGGGTGGCTACTCCGCCAAGGCAGAGCTCCCCGGCGAGGGAGCCCGCCGCTGACGACGTCCGCCAAGGTAGGTTTTGTAACTTTGTCTTCTTGGCGTTGTTTCTTTTTGGATATTTGCTTGAACTTCTTTTGCTTCTTTTTCTTCTTCTAGATCTTCCTCCCCCCCGAGCCGATGGAGACGGAAGTCATCATCATCGAGGAGGAGGCCGCGCAGGACGGCGGCGGCGACGCCCCTGTCGCCGAGGATACGGCGGGAGCCGCCGAGCCGGCTGCGCAAGAAACCGCTCCGGCTGCGGACGCAGCGGCCGAGGAGGGGGACGGCGACCGCACCGCCGGCCCGGGGGCGGCGGGAGCATCAAGTGCTGCGCCGGCCGCCGACCCCTCCGCCGGAAAGGAGCAGGCCGGCTATTACCTTGAAGCCCCCAACGGCGTCTTCATCCAGGTGCCTTGGGGGTCTTCGTCGCGAGCTCCCGCGGAGGCCGAGGCCTTTGATGGAGAGGTCCTCGCCTCCGCGGGTTTGACGATTGTCGAGGCGCCCGGCGGAAGTGAAAGGCCCGAGGAGGAGAAGCTGCTTCACCAGCTCCTGGCCCTTTACCGGGCCAGGCAGGCGAAGCTTGCTTGTCGGGAGGCCCTCGCCGCCAAGGCCGCCGCGGAGATGGAGAAGCGCGCGGCGGAGCTCAGTGCCGCCAACCAGGCGGCCCTCCGCGAGGTGGCGGAGGAGCGCGAGCGACTCGCCGGAGAATACCAAGAGTGGGTGCTGGAGAAGGCCGAGGCCGAAGAGCAGCAGCGGCTCGCCGGGGTGGAGCTGTCCCGGCGAGAAGGAGAACTCGCCCAGCGGAAGGTCAACCTCGACGCTCACGAGGAAGAACTTGCCACTCGGGAGCAGGCCCTTGGCGGGGAGCTGAAGGAGGCGAGAGCTGCCGCGGCTACCGCGGAGACCGCCAAGGAGGAGCTTGCCGCCAAGGTCGCGCAGCTGGAGGAGTCGCTGAAGGCGAGCGTGGAGAAGGTCGCCGCGCTCAATATAGAGCGCGAGAAGGACGCCCACACTAACTCAGAACTCCAGGTGCGTCTTTCTGAGAGGGGCGACGAATTGAAGGCCGCCAAGGACTCCATCGAGGATCTGGAGCTGAAGGTCTCCACACTGAAGGACTCGCTTGACGCTGCCCGGGGTCGGGAGACCAAATTGAAGGAGGAGCTCCGCAAGGAGCGAGCCTTGGTGGACAGCGTCAACAAGGCGTCCGAGAACTTCCGCCATACCATTGAGGTATGGACCGAGGACTTGGTATCTTCTGCGTCCAACATCGACCAGGAGCTGCTGGCGCTGAAAGTCGAGCATCTCATCTACTCCCCGGATCTGGACCTCCCTCACAGCGCCAAACTCAGCCTCTTCTTCAGAGGGATCGCGCCGGCCCTCGCTAATCTTCGGAATAAGATTCCCGCGCAACTGGCCGAGGAGTCACGTCTGCTCTGCACGGGGACCTTGGAGCGTGTGCTGACGAAGATTGTATACCGCAATCCCGGCATAAACCTCACCAACGTTCTCCGCAGCTTGCCGGCCGACGCAAACATGGAGGCGTTGAAGGAGCAGGTCGCCCACATCATCGCCAAAGTGAGCAAGCTCTCCAGGATCGAGGGCGACCGCGTAGATTAGGCCTCCATTTTCTTTATTTCTTTTTGTTGCTGCACAGGGTGTTATGAACTCATTAGTCCATTGCGACAAGTTATCCTTTGTAAGATATTTATTTCATTTTGATCAATCAGAGCAATGTCATCTTCCTTGTCTTGG
Organism: Secale cereale; assembly: GCA_902687465.1. Taxonomy (NCBI): domain Eukaryota; kingdom Viridiplantae; phylum Streptophyta; class Magnoliopsida; order Poales; family Poaceae; genus Secale; species Secale cereale. The sequence continues at coordinate 648,779,885 of LR738710.1, forward strand.
TCATCTACTTTGTATGCTTTTCGCCCTACGCTCCCGGGGAGCTCGCCGGCAAGGGGCCTTTGCCGCGAGCGCTGAGTACTGGACTCTGAGCAGCCTGCTGGCCAAGGTCTCACCGGCAAGCAACCTTGCCGCAGCTAGTCGCAACGCACTTAGCTTGCTGAGCGAACTCGAAAACGAAGTAAGGGCGCGACACTTGTCGCAGCTCACTTAGATCGTTGAGCGTACTCGGAAACAAGACAAGGGTGCGGCTAGCTACGGGTAGGTTCCTCCGCGCACAGGTTTTCCATACAAAGTGTGATTGTTCAAGGAAGGAAACTAAAATTTAAAAATTTGAACTGGTCAAATTCCAATAACTTAGCTTTCATATGTTGCTGCTTCTCGGTAAGGCTTCTCTTTCTTGAACAGCACTTGGTTCCTCTTCCATCTCCTTCCCCCCGGCAAACTTGTGTGCGAGGAACGTTCCTTCTGCTTAAGAGGCAAAGGAAAAGAAGAGGGAAACAAGTATAAGGCCTTTTGGCGCTCCAATGCTTACCGGATGTGTATGTTGCACAAGATGCCAAATAACACATGCAAATAGCAAAGAAAAGCATGCAAAAGGCAAATAGCGCAAAACACAAAATCTTTACTGATGCACGGGGTCTGCGCCCGGCTTTGTACAAAGGGTTACATGCAACAGCGGCAAAGCTTGTACAAAAGGTGGTTGCCGGAGCGGATCGCGGCAACCGCGCCTTATGGGTGAAACTTGCGAAGATGCTCTATGTTCCAGGAGTTGTTCACCGGTAAGCCTTCTTCGGTCTCGAGGCGGACAGCGCCGGGCCTCGTGACTTGTCTCACCCGATAAGGGCCTTCCCACTTCGGCGTCAACTTGTTGGAATTCTTGGCGGACTGAACACGCCGAAGAACAAGGTCGCCTTCCTCGAGACTCCTGGCCTTGACCTTGCGGCTATGGTAGCGACGCAAGGCTTGCTGGTATCGAGCAGCTCGTACAGCAGCCTGGAGACGTCCCTCCTCGAGGAGCAACACATCATCTTGTCGCAGTTGCTCTTGCTCGAGCTCATGATAAGCGAGCACTCGAGGAGATCCGTATACGAGTTCCGTGGGGAGAACTGCCTCTGCTCCATAGACTAGAGCAAAGGGTGTCTGTCCGGTGGCTCGACTTGGTGTCGTTCTGATTGACCAAAGAGCCGCCGGTAGCTCCTCTATCCAATTTCTTCCGCACTTGCGCAGCCTGTCAAAGGTTCTTGTCTTGAGTCCGCGCAGCACTTCAGCATTGGCCCTCTCCGCTTGACCGTTGCTCCTCGGGTGAGCAACAGAAGCGAAACAGACCTTGGCGCCAAGGTCTTGGACGTACTGCATGAAGGTGCGACTAGTAAATTGTGTACCGTTGTCGGTGATGATCCTGTTAGGGATTCCGAAACGGCAAACAATCGACCTGAAGAACCTGACCGCTGACTGTGCTGTCACCTTTCTCACTGGCTCCACTTCTGGCCACTTCGTGAACTTGTCGATTGCAACGTACAAGTACTCAAAGCCCCCGACGGCTCGGGGGAAGGGGCCGAGGATATCGAGCCCCCAGACCGAGAAGGGCCAGGATAAAGGAATTGTTTGGAGAGCTTGAGCTGGCTGATGAATCTGCTTTGCATGGAACTGGCACGCTTCACACTTGGTTACTAGTGCAGTTGCATCTTGGAGGGCTTCTTGCCAAAAGAACCCTTGCCGGAAAGCTTTCCCGGCAAGCGCCCTTGCGCCAATGTGGTGGCCGCATACGCCTCCGTGTATTTCCGCCAACAGCTTCTGTCCATCTTCCCTGGAGATGCACTTCAACCTCACACCGTTGAGCCTTCTTCTGTACAGCTCGTTATCCACGAACTGGTACATACTTGACTGCCTGGTTATCTTCTCTATTTCTTCTGGGTCGTCGGGAAGTTCTCCAGTTTGCAGAAAACGGACGATCTGCTGCGCCCATGCCGGAGCTTGAGGCTCTACGGCAAGGACTAAAGGCATGAGGGCCGCTGCGGGAACCTCAGCTTCTACGGCAAGAACCTCTGGCTCTGCTGGAGCTGAAGGTCCCCCGGCAAGCTCGCCGGGGCGAGACTTGTCGGGAACGCTTGCTTCAACTGTACAGACCCGAAGATCTGCAGGAGCAAACTGTTCCTCAGCGTTCTGGTTGTTGATCTTGGGGACCTTGGCGGCGGTTTCAGGAAGATCCGCCGGCAAGCAGTCGCCGGAGACCAACTTTCTCTTCTTGGACTGCCCAATTGATGGTGTAACGGATGGCTGAGTCAGCTTGAGCAAGAAGGTCCCTGGCTCCACAGGTAACTTCATCGAAGCGCACTTTGAAAGGCCATCTGCTATTTCATTTTGAGCTCTCGGGACATGCTCCATCTGCAGACCTTCAAAGTGCTCCTCAAGCTTCCTCACTTCATCGACATAAGCTTCCATCAAAGGGCTCTGATAACTCTTGTTAACTTGCCAGACCACCAACTGAGAATCTCCCCGCACAATCAGCTTCCTGATCCCAAGTTCGGCCGCAATCCTGAGGCCGGCAAGCAAGCCTTCATATTCAGCAGTGTTGTTTGTCGCTTGCTCCCTGGGAAAGTGCATCTGGATAACATATTTGAGGTGTTCTCCGGTGGGCGCGATGAGTACCACGCCAGCACCGGCGCCTTGCAGCGAGAAGGCACGTCAAAATACATTACCCATTCACTTGTCGCTTCTTGTACGGGTGCACTTGTCTCTTGGATTTCTTCATCGGGCGTTGGGGTCCACTCAGCTATGAATTCTGCCAAAGCTCGGCTCTGTATGGTTGAAGTACTCTCAAACTTGAGTCCAAAGCTTGACAGCTCCAGTGCCCACTCAACGATCCTGCCTGTTGCTTCTGGGTTGTGCAATATCCTCTTCAGCGGAAAGCGAGTGACCACTGTTATCTCGTGTGCTTGGAAGTAATGGCGCAGCTTTCTTGAGGCCATGAGGAGGCCGAAAAGCAACTTTTGCACACCAGAGTATCTTGATCTAGCCCCCTGGAGAAGGGAACTTACAAAATACACTGGGCGCTGCACCATCTTCTTCTGTGCTTCATCCTGTTCCTGCGCAGAGTTGTCCTTGTCGGGGCCAGAGCTTGCCGGAGCAGCCCCCTGCTTGTCGCTGGACTCGCTTGCCGGTGGTGTAGACTCCTCGTCGGACTCCCTCTCCGCTACCAATGCAGCACTAACCACCTGGTTGGTTGCCGCCAGGTATAGCAACAACTTTTCCTGTGGTCTAGGTGCGACAAGTATTGGAGTGGAGGATAGGTACCGTTTCAAATCTTGCAGCGCTGCCTCCGCTTTTGGAGTCCACTTCATGGGACCTGCCTTCTTCAAGATTTTGAAGAAAGGTAGGGCGCGTTCTGCAGACTTCGAAATGAACCTACTGAGGGCAGCTACACAACCTGCAAGCCTTCTGACATCCTTGACGCGCTTCGGGGCCTCAATCTGCTCAATGGCGTTAATCTTGTCGGGGTTGGCTTCAATCCCCCTCTGCGATACAAAGAACCCGAGAAGCTTGCCGGAGGGGACTCCAAAGACGCACTTCTCGGGGTTCAACTTGAGCTGTATTCTGCGCAGGTTCTGAAATGTCTCTTCCAGATCTTGGACCAGGGTTTCCTTGCTCTTACTTTTCACCACGATGTCATCCATGTAAGCCTCTACATTTCTGTGGATCTGTGGCTCGAAAGCAGTGTACACTACCCTTGCAAACATTGATCCTGCATTCTTCAGTCCAAATGGCATGCGTATGAAGCAATAAGTGCCACATGCAGTGATAAATGCAGTCTTCTCTTCATCCTCTTTGGCCATAAAGATCTGGTGGTAGCCTGAATATGCATCAAGAAAACAGAGTAGCTCACATCCGGCAGTGGAGTCAACGATCTGGTCAATGCGCGGCAAAGGGAATGGATCCTTGGGACATGCTTTATTCACATCGGTGAAGTCTATACACAGTCTCCACTTCCCGTTGGCCTTGCGCACGACGACTGGATTTGCCAACCACGTCGGATGGATCACACCTCTAACTAGGCCTGCTGCCTCTAGTTTCTTGATCTCTTCGTTGATGAATTCTTGGCGCTCCACGGCTTGCTTCCTCACTTTCTGCTTGATGGGCCGCGCATGAGGACAAACAGCAAGCTTGTGCTCAATTACCTTCCGGGGAACACCAGGGATGTCAGATGGTTGCCAGGCAAACACATCGACATTCGCCCGCAGGAAGGCAACGATCACGCTTTCCTATTTGCTGTCCAGCGTGGCACTGATGGTGAAGGTACCACCAGTGCCGTCCTCCTTGGCGGACACCTTCTTGGTTGCCGGAGGAGCGGCCATTCCTTTCTTACACTTGCCGGTGGAGCTCGATGGGACGTCCTCGACGGCAGCGCAGCACTCCGAAGAGGTGCGGTTGCCGGAGTGGGCCCCAGAGCACTTGCCGGACTTGGTCTTCGTCTTCTTCCCCCCGGGAGCTTCAGCGGCAAGTGTATCCTTCTCTGCCGCAGCTGCCGCATCCCGGTAGATCTTGTCGGCGCAGACAAGCGCATCTTTCTTGTCGCTGTGGACAGTGATGACGCTTATCGGCCCCGGCATCTTGAGTACGTTGTAAGCATGATGGGAAGCTGCCATGAACTTGGCGAGGGCGGGACGGCCGAGTATTCCATTGTATGGCAATGGAATATCGGCGACGTCGAAAGTGATACGCTCAGTTCTGAAGTTGAGCTCCCCGCCAAAGGTCACCGGCAGAGTGATCTTCCCCTTGGGCTTGCTCCTTCCCGGGTTGATTCCTTGGAAAGAACCGGTCTCTTCGAGCTCGCCATCTGGAATTTGGAGTTTCTTGATCACAGCAGAGGAGATCAAGTTTAGCCCGGCCCCGCCGTCAACCAACATTTTGGTGACCTTGAGGTTGCGGATGGTGGGTGAAACCAGCATCGGCAAGCACCCGACCGCAGTTGTGCGGTCAGGGTGATCCTCAAGATCAAAAATGATGGGCGTGCTGGACCATTTGAGGAGCCTGCGCGACTCCACGGGCGGCTCTGCTGCATTCACCTCACGCACCCACTGCTTGAGCTGGCGGTGGGAGGTGTGCAGAGAGGCGCCACCGTCGACGCACAGGACCTCCGTGGCCTTCTGGAACTCCTGCTCGCTGTTATCCCCGTCCTCCATGTCTTCATCGTCGTCTTCTTCATCCTTGTCGCGGCCCCGGGGAGGTCGATCACCTTGCCGCTGCTTGGCCTTGCCGCGGCGTCCTCCCCGGCCATTGAATGGCCGCTTCTTGCTTGGCTCTCCGCCGCCACCTTGGGCCTTCTCCTTGTCGCGCCTCTCGTACTCAGCTTTCTGCTGCTCGACGAGGTACTCGACGCGCTTGCAGTTGGAGAGGTCGTGGCCCTTGGTGCGGTGGATTTTGCAGTATTGCTTGTCGGAGGCGTCCTGCTTGTCGGCCGCCGCTACAGGGGCGGGCTCCTTGCCGGAGCCGCCAGCCTGTGCTTGCTTGGCGGGAGCCTCCTTGCCGGACTTCTCGACGGCAAGCACTTCCTTCTTGCCTTTCCTTCTGTTATTCCGCCGCCGGCTCTTCTTTGCCGGGGCGGCGTCGTCGCTGTCGCTTCCTCCTGCGCCAGCATCCTCCCCGGGGAGTCTCCTCCCCTCTTCTGCGCGTGCGCACTTGTCAGCAAGAGCATAGAGCTCGCTGACATCCCGAATCTTGGTCATCGCCATTTCCTCACGCATGCGGCGGTTACGCACGTTCTGGTGGAACGCGCTGATAACCGCGGCAGGGTGGACGTCAGGGATGTTGTGCTGTACACGGCTGAAGCGTTGGATGTACTTGCGCAAGGATTCTCCTTCCTTCTGGGCCAAAATGTGGAGATCGCTCTCCTGGCCGTGGGGTTTGTGGCCGCCGGTGAAGGCGCCAACAAACTGATGGCAAAGGTCGGCCCAAGAAGAGATGGAACCTTCCGGCAAGTGCATAAGCCACGAACGGACGTTCGGCTTAAGCACGAGCGGGAAGTAGTTTGCCAAAATCTTCTCGTCGCGCCCCCCGGCAGCCTGCACCGCGATGGTGTAGACGTTGAGAAATTCCGAGGGGTGCGTCTTGCCGTCGTACTTCTCCGGTACGTCGGGCTTGAAATTCTTCATGCTGGGCCACTGGACGCGCCGCAGCTCGCGGGTGAACGCAGGGCAGCCTGCCGCGTACGGCAAGTCGCCTGGTTCACCGGGCGCGCGCGCGTCGACAGCGTCTCCAGCCCTTTGATCTGATTGTCGCCGAGCTTCTCGGCGGCGCTCGATTGTTGTGCGAGCGTCTTCTTGTCGCCGGTCGTCAAGGACTTGGCGCTGGTCCCGACGAGCCCGCGGATCCGACGATGCCGTGGAGCCGTCGTCGGCGTTGTTCCGGCGGGGCGGCGTCTTCTGCTTCCGTGGCGGGGAGTGCACGCTTGTCGCACCCCCGGCAGTCTTGTCGCCGTCGGCCTTCGTCTTCTCAGCTTGCCGCGGCCGCGAGGCCGCAGGCTGCTGTGGAGAATCGTTGTTGGCGAAGGCTATCAGGCTCTGGATGGTGGCCCTCCAGTCTTCGGCCTTGTCTGCCGCTGGAGGGAAGTTGAGGAGCAGTTGTGCCCTTGCGAGCGCTTCTGCTGGAGTGGAGGGAAACGGGGGCGAGCGGCGCGAGGAGCGGGATATGCTCGGACTCCTAACAACGTTAGAAGGAGCAGGGTCCCGCGCCGGCGTCTTCGCTTTGCTTGTGCCCGGACGGTGGTCCGGGGCGTCCCGCGAGCCTCCGGTTTGTCCTTGCCCCAGCAAGCGGATACCACCTCCTGTGGTATGGCGCTGCTGGGTTGTCGTGTGCTGAGACGGACGCGGCGCGTCCACGGAGACCGAGGCTCGGTCGTCCGTCTTGTCCTTGGATCTGGTGGCGCCGCGAGTGTCCTCGCCGGCGACCACCCTTCCGACGGCGCCTCCCCCGCCCACCGTTGGCTCCGGTGGCGGCGGATGAGACGCAGACGGGCCTCCGACCTCCGAAGCCTTCTTCTTCGGGGCCATGGTGCTGTTGCTGATGAAGTTGCTGATGAAACTAGAGAGGTCGATGAAGAATGCGCCCGCGCGGACGCCGGATCAGATTCGCACAACCTCGACGCCCCCCTACCTGGCGCGCCAAAGATGTCGGGGGAAACTGTCCGCCACGAACACCTATGGGACCGGAGCCCCTTGTCTGTGCGGTACGAGGGCGTAGGGAGCACGAAGAGCAGATCGTAGCGAGCACGCGGGCAGTTTTACCCAGGTTCGGGCCGCGGTAGACGCGTAAAACCCTACTCCTGCTTAGTTGTGTATTGAGTTGGAGAGCTCGGGAGCTTGAAGAAACAGCTACACCGAGCGTATGAGCGATCTAGGTTCCGAACCCCCTCCACGTTGTGCATGGGCCTCCTTTTATAGTGCAAGGGGTCACCGACAGGTGTCAACGTAGGAGAAAGGGGTAAAAATGTAAAAGAGGTGGTAGTTGTAACAGTGCGGGAACAGTGGAGCTACAGTGCATGAATAGTGGTCGCTACCTACTTTGACAGTGGGGGACAAGGGCATTTAATGCCCGTCGCCGTCGACCCCAAAAGCTCCCGCTCTTGCGTCTCCGTTCGCCACGGCGATGGCTCCACCATCGTGAAGTGCCACCGTGTCCCCCAGGCTGCACAGCCATCCGCCACGCGTCCCTGGAATGGCCCCAGGGCGACGCGTGGGCCGATGAGCTGGAGCGCGGGCACACAGCGCATCTCTCCCGGCAAGCATCTTGCCGGGGTCTTGACCTTGCCGGGTCCGGGAGCTTGCCGGGCTCTGAAGCTTGTCGCTCCCCGGGCCCTCGCCGGGACGCATATAGCGCCGGGGCGTGTCTTTCATGATATAATCTTCTAGTCATCCTGGCAAGCTCCTCTTGCCAGGGCCTTGTGTGAGTGATGTAACCTTGAGCCTGGAACGGCCTTCCCGGCAAGCTCCGCTTGCCGGGGTCTCGATCTCCTGTCTTGTATACTTTGTTTTTGAATGGTTTGATATGGAGCAGGAAGGTCTCCGACGAGCACATGGTAAACCCTTCCGCGGGAAGCTGCGACTGCCCGTGCACAAGTTGGGGTACTGAGGTACCCCTACCTTAGTACACCGACAGCAGGGTGCCGGCGCAGGAATTCTGGTCCCCCGAAGCTTGATGGCGATGGCGGCGGAGATCGGAATCGCGTCTGGAGAAAAGGGGTCTGGAATCAGGGTTTCCTCGACACGCTTTAAATATATGCCAAAGGGGGGCACCAGACGGGGCTCGGGGGGCCCAGGTGCCCCCCCGGCACGGCCCAGGGGGGGCGCGCCGCCAGGGCGCCTGGGGCCCTGGTGCCCCCCCCCCCCGGCTGTACTACGGGGCGCAAGGTAGGTTCTGGAATGCTGATTTTTTATATATTTTTTCTGGATTTTTCCTGACAGTTCTCGTAATGTGAAAACCTGAAATACAAAAACAGCCGAAAACAGAAACTGGCACTGGGGTGCACTGGATTAGTAGGTTAGTCCAAATATGATCAAAAGTGTATGGAGGTGTATAAATATCATAGCAATATCACCCAAAAGTGGCATGGAGCAAGCAGAAATTATAGATACGTTTTGGACGTATCAACATCCCCAAGCTTAATTCCTGCTCGTCCTCAAGTAGGTAAATGATAACAAGAATAATTTCTATGGTGACATGCTATTAACCATATAGGACTTTTTATAGTCATATGACAAAAGCTTACCGAGACAATGATTCTGTAGTAATTAAGTTGCCTCATGAGAAAATCACAAAGGACTGAAAGTTTTACAATATGAAACTGAAACATCAAAAAGATTTGCAATGAACATGATGTGCAAATATGATATAGTGATATCTAGCTTGCCCCCTTTAGTGAAGCAAAACATAAATGCAGGGGCACCTTCAAGGTTTAAGTGATGACTAGATACAATGATTTCAAAATAAACGATATCACAATCATGCAAAAGACAATGCTACTTTGGAAAATTGCACATTACACTTAGAATGACAATCATGCTCTCAGTAGTTGGTGCTTGAAGAAAGAAGGTGGAGACTCATAAAAGTAAAAGAATGGTTATGTGCTAGAGCTTTTTTATTTTGAAAACATAGAAGCAATTTTGTCAACGGTAGTAGTACTTCATATGTGTCATGCATAAGACATCCTATAAGTTGCAAGCCTCATGCATCGAATACCAATAGTGCTCGCACCTTGTCCTAATTAGCTCGGATTTCCATGGGTTGTCATTGCATTACATATGTTTCAACCAAGTGTCACAAAGGGGTACCTCTATGCCACCTGTACAAAGGTCCAAGGAGATAAATCGCATTTGATTTCTCGTTTTTGATAGATCTCAACTTGAGGACATCCATACCGGGACATCATAGAAAATAGATGATGGACTCCTCTTTAATTCATAAGCATATTCTCATAAGAGATTGAGGATTAATGTCCAAGCTAAAACTTCCACCATGATACATGGCTTTGGTTGGCGGCCCAATGTTCTTCTCTAACAATATGCATACTCATTCAACCCATGGCAAATCACCCTTACTTCAGACAAGACGAACATGCATAGCAACTCACATGATATTCAACAAAAGTGTAACAGTTGATGGCGTCCCCAGAAACATGGTTACCGCTCAGCAAGCAACTTATAAGAAATAAGATACATAGGCAACATATTCTTTACCACAATAGTTTTTAAGCTACTTTCCCATGAGCTATGTATTGCAAGGTTAGTCCGCTTAGTATAGGTGGAGGTTAGCAAAAGACTGGGAGCGACCAACTAAGAGAGCAATGACGGTCATAATCATGCAGAGCGACAAAGCAACATTGAATCAGGCATGGAAGTTATATCGCTACTCAGAAATAAAAGATCATCAAGGCTTGACAGACTTTCTTTACAGTCTTCGATATGCGTGAGCATACGCCAAGTCAATCAAAATAAATTCTTGAGGGAAGATATTACTAAACCATACCACATCATAGGTAAACAAATCATGTTGGTACTCCAATAACACATTGGGAACCCCCTAGCTATTTGAGACTAACCATAAGAAAACATGAACTACTAAGCGCCATCATGCACGTAGCATCTTTATCATAGACATATTAACCAATGCAATGGAAGCAAACTCTCTTAATGAGGTGAGCATGGTAATTAAAGAGAGTTCAAGCAACCAACTAAACAAAAGCTCTTTGAAAAGATAAGCATGAATGCTAAGAGCAGAGCATGATAGTAGCTATTAAAAGACAAAGAACACACACAGCAAAGATAGTCATGAAAATTCTATGTTATGTTCTAGGTAGAAGTGGAGCGTGTTTCTCTCCCACATAAAGAAAGCTGAGTTCCGACTCGTTATGAAAAGCTAAAGAAAACTAAAAACAAGACGCTCCAAGCATAGCACATAACACATGAAGTGATTAAAATATAGTGGAACGAAAGACGAACTGATAATGTTGATGGAGAAGGGGATGCACGGGGGCATCCCAAGCTTAGACGCTTGAGTCTCCTTGAATATTTCTTGGGGGTGCACGGGGGCATCCCCAAGCTTGAGCGCTTGACACTCCTGAATCTTTTTATCATCTTCCCTCGCACACTTGAAAACTCCCTTCATACATAACTCATCATAATCTGATTAGCGAGGTTAGTACCCATAATAAAATAATTGCACCTTGCTGGAAATAAAGATATTCTTGAAGTTCTACTGTTTCTCATGATTGCCAAAAGGTTTTTGCAAAGAAAAAGCAAGCTCTTGGTTTGCAAAATGAAGGAAAGGCAAAACAGGACAGAATCTGTGAAAAACAGAACAGCAGGTAGTAATTGATTTGTTCGGGGCACTTCTGCAACTCAAATCAAAAAACTCAGAACAGACACACGAAAGAAAATTATATAGAGAACGCTGTCGAAAAAAATCAGACCAAAAAGATGATCTGGTGATTTTATACGAAGTTTTCTATCCAAGGACAGAATCTGTTTCTTGGACAGCACCTCACAACTTTTGAACTTTCCATCAATCAGAGGCTATACCTGGCACAAAATTGAAAAGCAAAGATACAATGATGATGCTACTGTAGTAACAACATCAAGACACAACAAAAATCAAAATAAAATTTTATTCATTGTGGGCTGCCTCCCAAAAGCGCTTTGTTTTATGCCTTTAAGCTAGGCATAGGACTTTAATGATGCTCTCGTAAGAATAAGAGCTGAAGAACAAAAGAGGGCATCAAGAAGCAAATGCCAAATACATTTAAGCCTAACATGATTCCTATGCATAGGAATATTGCAATAGAATAATTCATTGAAGCACGAAGCAACTAGCATAGGAAGGCAAAACAAGCATAACTTCAAAATATTCACCATAAAGAGAGGAAACTTCTTATTATTAAGATATTTAGAACCAAGCCTCCCTCTCTCATTATAAATTTCAGTGGCATCATGGATGAACTCAACAATATAAGCATCACATAAAGCATTGTTACCATGATCCACATGCAAAAAGGTACTCTCACTCCCCACATAAGCATAATTTTTCTCATTGGTAATAGTGGGAGTAGGACTATCATAAACAACTTGAACACTATAGATTAGTTGTATATTAGGAGGGTGGTGTTCAACAAGGGAGTAATTCCCTTCATGATTATGACAAGTTTCATAAGGATAATTTCTCCTTATGTCATAGGTACCTTTATAATCACTATAGATTGGAGTTATAACATCATCATGGTAGAGAAGAGCATTATCATTGCTAGCAACTATATTTGTAAACATGTTGTCTTTATTCTTACTAGCAAGAGAATTATCAATTATCACATCACTAGTGGGGATAGGATTTGCAATCCTATCATCCCCAAGCTTAGAGCTTCCCATATCTTCACTTTCAGAGTTGGTACCAAAAAGATTTTCAAGATCATAAGCAGCATTATCATCATTTTCCCAATCACAATAAGTAACATGCATATCATAATCAAAATCATCTTCAATAGTACCTACGGACGTATCATCAAGGTGATAATTAAGGCAATAAACTTCACCTTCTTCTTTAAACTTACAACCGTTAGGATAAAATTTGATAGGAGGAATATGCTCAGGCCAGGTTGATACCCATTCTTCTTCCTTCTTGCTCCTCCTCCTCCTCCTCTTATTTTTCTTCTTCTTCACCTTAGGAGGGGGTGGTTGGAGATGAAGCTTCTCCACATATCCTGGTTTATCATTAGAAACAATAGGGGAAACTTGGGAGAAACTCTCCTTTTTGTTAGCAGAAATATAAGAGACATTTTTATACTTTGGTAAAGTTCCCTCCTTTCTAATCTTACTTATGTAATCATTTTCATGGCAATTAACAACACAATAGAGATGGCAATTTTGCAAAGTGTTTTTTATTCCTATGGCATTATCATCTAGCCAATAAGTCTTTTCTGATAACTCTTCACACATCAAAAATAACATAAGCTCATCATAAAGATCAGAGGTGATCATGTTATCACACAACCGGTTAACAGTTATGTTTTGAAAGTTCATGCATTGAAAATTAAAGTGACCCTCTATACGGCAAAGTTCACAAGTAAAAGGATAAAGGTCACACAATTCTCTAGCAATTTCATTTAGATCTCTAACCCAAGTGATTGTTCTTTCATGCTTATGTTGCTTACAATACTTCTCTTCTTCAATCATAGGCCTTTCACAAGGTCTATCCACTCCACAAAAATTAACATGCTTATATAAAACTTCATTTTTAGGAATTGGATCATGCATGTTGAAATCATCATGAACAATTTCATTTTCTTTGCAAGTCTCTTTAAAAGGTTTATGATACTTGATCCAATCCTCCTTAGGCATATTAAGATGTGAAGCAAAAGATTTGAGGAAATCAACAAGGAGTTGAGAATCAAGCCCAAACTTAGCACTAAACTTATTAAAACTTGTAGCAACAAAGGACTTAATGCAATCATACTCATAAATTATACCTGACTCTTTACCTTTGTTGATCTCCCAATCTTCAGTGTTGCGTTGAATTCTTTCAAGGAGTTCCCATTTAGCATCAATCTTTTCGTTTGTGAAAGAACCCATAGAGGAAGCATCGAGCAAATCTTTATCCTGTCGAGAGAGCCTCGCATAGAAGTTAGTAATAATAATATCTTTGGGGAGCCCATGGTTAGAACATTTTAGCATTAACGTTTTCAGTCTCCCCCAAGCTTGAGCTATGCTCTCTCCGTCATGAGGATAAAAATTATAAACATAATTCCTATTCTCATGGACTTCATGAAGAGGATAAAACTTGGAGTAAAAGAGCGACTGGATCTCTTCCCACTCCAGCAGGTGAGAGTCATTTAGTAGCCTATACCATTCCAATGCTTTTCCTTTCAGTGACAAGGCAAATAATTTCCTCATGACAAACTCCCTCGATACACCTACAAGCTTAAATAATGAACATAGTTGTGACAGATGTAGCAAGTGTTCACCGGGATGTCTGTCTCCTGCATAACGATTAGCCAAAACATAATCGATAATACCAGCCGGTATTTTATAGGGCACAATTTCAGTAGGAGGAGGAGCAACCACCACAGGTGTGGGGCGTCCTCCCGCAAGCAACGATCCAATAGCAAGGTTTTCCATAAACATAACTAGTGAAATAAAAACAAGAAACAAAAAGATTTAATTGCAAGATATAAAGATATACCTTCAAGCGCTCACCTCCCCGGCAACGGTGCCAGAAATAGCTTGATGTCTACACACGCTTCTACTCTTGGAGACTATGTTGGGCCTCCAAGCGCAGAGGTTTGTAGGACAGCAGCAATTTCCCTCAAGTGGATGACCTAAGGTTTATCGAACTCAGGGAAGTAGAGGTTGAAGATGGTCTCTCTCAAGCAACCCTGCAACTAAGATACAAGAAGTCTCTTGTGTCCCCAACACACCTAATACACTTGTTAGATGTATAGGTGCACTAGTTCGGCGAAGAGAGGTTAAATGGCAAGTGATATGGATGGCAAAACAAGGTAATATAAATATGTAATAAAAAGTGCAGCAAGCAAACAAGTGGTAAACGTGAGCACAAATGGTATTGCAATGGTGGAAACAAGGCCTAGGCTTCATACTTTCACTAGTGGCAACTCCCAACAACATTAACATAATCGAATCACATGATATTTCCCATAAAACATGCAAAGGGGACGCACTCGGAGGTCATTCCTTCGTGGTCAAGAGAGGACGAGAATTATGTAGGGCTACAAAAGCACATCTCAAAGTTCGTAGTTCTCAATCTAAGGATTTCCCAATGTCACCGCGGCCATCCAAAGAGAGTCCCACAATCACCACAACATATCTAAAGGATAGTCAAAGACAAGCACCAAGAGACTCTCAATCTTCAATCAACACACAAGAGAGGAAATCACTCACGAAAATATTGTTCTAATCCATGTCCAATAGACCGCTGTCACCTTGGTCTCGGGGATTATACTAGATAAAGACAAGTGAGTACATCAATCCAATACATAGAGGAAGGGGAAATATCATGGGATCACCCTAGATTAACATAGCCTATGATCACAACGAAGATCACATCATGGGAGAGAGAATTGACCACATAGCTACTGGTAAGAACCTCAGCCCCGAGGAGGAACTACTCCCGCATCATGGAGGGAGGAAGCAACGTCGATGGAGATGAATCCGGGGGCACTTCCCCGTCCCGGCAGGGTGCCGGCGTAGGAATTCTGGTCCCCCGAAGCTTGATGGCGATGGCGGCGGAGATCGGAATCGCGTCTGGAGAAAAGGGGTCTGGAATCAGGGTTTCCTCGACACGCTTTAAATATATGCCAAAGGGGGGCACCAGACGGGGCTCGGGGGGCCCAGGCGCCCCCCCGGCACGGCCCAGGGGGGGCGCGCCGCCAGGGCGCCTGGGGCCCTGGTGCCCCCCCCCCCCCGGCTGTACTTCGGGCGCAAGGTAGGTTCTGGAACGCTGATTTTTTATATAATTTTTCTGGATTTTTCCTGACAGTTCTCGTAATGTGAAAACCTGAAATACAAAAACAGCCGAAAACAGAAACTGGCACTGGGGTGCACTGGATTAGTAGGTTAGTCCAAATATGATCAAAAGTGTATGGAGGTGTATAAATATCATAGCAATATCACCCAAAAGTGGCATGGAGCAAGCAGAAATTATAGATACGTTTTGGACGTATCAGTATGAAATACTAATTGCAACTCCTGGAACATCTCATATGCTCCATGGCGTTCAAAACGTTTTTGAAGTCCGGTTCTAAGCTGTAAAGCATGGTGCACTAAACTATCAAGTAGTCATCATACCGAGCTTTTGTCAAAATGTTCATAACGTCTGCATTTGCTCCTGCAATAGGTCTGTCACACAGCGGTGCATCAAGGACATAATTCTTCTGTGCAGCAATGAGGAAAATCCTCAGATCACAGAACAAGTCCGCATCATTGCTACTAACATCTTTCAACTTAGTTTTCTCTAGGAATATATCAAAAACATAAGGGAGCTATAATGCGAGCTATTGATCTACAACATAATTTGCAAATACTATCAGGACTAAGTTCATGATAAATTAAAGTTTAATTTAATCATATTACTAAAGAACTCCCACTTAGATAGACATCCCTCTAGTCATCTAAATGATCACGTGATCCAAATCAACTAAACCATGTCCGATCATCACGTGAGGTGGAGTAGTTTTCAATGGTGAACATCTTATGTTGATCATATCTACTATATGATTCACGCTCGACCTTTCGGTCTCCAGTGTTCCGAGGCCATATCTGCATATGCTAGGCTCGTCAAGTTTAACCCGAGTATTCTGCATGTGCAAAACTGTCTTACACCCGTCGTATTTGAACGTAGAGCTTATCACACCCGATCATCACGTGGTGTCTCGGCACGACGAACTTTCGCAATGGTGCATACTCAGGGAGAACACTTATACCTTGAAATTTAGTGAGAGATCATCTTATAATGCTACCGTCGATCTAAGCAAAATAAGATGCATAAAAGATAAACATCACATGCAATCAATATAAGTGATATGACATGGCCATCATCATCTTGTGCCTTTGATCTCCATCTCCAAGGCACCGTCATGATCACCATCGTCACCGGGGCGACACCTTGATCTCCATCGTAGCAACATTGTCGTCTCGCCAACTATTGCTTCCACGACTATCGCTACCGCTTAGTGATAAAGTAAAGAAATTACATGGCGATTGCATTTCATACAATAAAGCGACAACCATATGGCTCCTGCCAGTTGCCGATAATTTTACAAAACATGATCATCTCATACAATAACGTATAACTCATCACGTCCTGACCATATCACATCACAACATGCCCTGCAAAAACAAGTTAGACGCCCTCTACTTTGATGTTGCAAGTTTTATGTGGCTGCTACGGGCTTAGCAAGAACCGTTCTTACCTATGCATACAAAACCACAATGATATTTCATCAAGTATGTGATGTTTTAACCTTCACAAGGACCGGGCGTAGCCACACTTGATTCAACTAAAGTTGGAGAAACTAACACCCGCCAGCCACCTGTGTGTGAAGCACGTCGGTAGAACCAGTCTCGTGTAAGCGTACAGGTAATGTCGGTCCGGGCCGCTTCATCCAACAATACTGCCGAATCAAAGTATGACATGCTGGTAAGCAGTATGACTAGTATCGTCCACAACTCACTTGTGTTCTACTTGTGCATATCATCTACGCAAAGACCTGGCTCATGACGCCACTATTGGGGAACGTAGTATTTCAGAAACTTCCTACGATGATGCAAGATCTATCTACTAGAATCATAGCAACAAGAGGGGAGAGTGTGTCTACGTACCCTCGTAGACCGGGAGCGGAAGCGTCTAGTGACGCGGTTGATGTTGTCGAACTTCTTCGCGATCCAACCGATCAAGCACCGAACGTACGGAGCCTCCGCGTTCAGCACACGTTCAACTTGATGACGTCCCATGAGCTCTTGATCCAGTAGAGCCTCATGGGAGAGTTTCGTCAGCATGACGGCGTGGTGACGGAGATGATGAAGCTACCGGCGCAGGGCTTCACCTAAGCACTGCAACGGTATGACCGAGGTATGTTTCTGTGGAGAGGGGCACCGCACACGGTTGGGAGAAATCAACTGATCAACTTGTGTGTCTATGGGGTGCATCTACCCCCTTATATAAAGGAGGAGGGGAGGGGAAGGGCCGGCCCTCTCTATGGCGCGCCCTAGGGGAGTCCTACTCCCACCGGGAGTAGGATTCCCCTTTCCTAGTAGAACTAGAAGCCCTTCCAAGTATTAGGAGTAGGAGAGAAGGAAAGGGAAAAGAAAAGAGAAGGAAGGAGGGGGCGCAGCCCCTCCCCTTAGTCCAATTCGGGCTAGGCCTTGGGGAGGGGGGCAGCCTTCCTCTTCTCTCTTTCCCTTAAAGCCCAATAAGACCCATATTCTCCCCGGCGAATTCCCGTAACTCTCGGGTACTCCGAAAAATATCCGAATCACTCGGAACCTTTCCGATGTCTGAATATAGTCGTCCAATATATCGATCTTTACGTCTCGACCATTTTGAGACTCCTCGTCATGTCCCCGATCTCTTCCGAGACTCCGAACACATAAACTCATAATACCGATCATCATCAAACGTTAAGCGTGCAGACCCTACGGGTTCGAGAACTATATAGACATGACCGAGACTCATCTCCGGTCAATAACCAATAGCGGAACCTGGATGCTCATATTGGCTCCTACATATTCTACGAAGATCTTTATCGGTCAAATCGCATAACAACATACGTTGTTCCCTTTGTCATAGATATGTTACTTTCCTGAGATTTGATCGTCGGTATCTCAATACCTAGTTCAATCTCGTTACCGTCAAGTCTCTTTATTCGTTCCGTAATACATCATCCCGTGATTAACTCATTAGTCATTTGCTTGCAAGGCTTGTTATGATGTGTATTAACGAGAGGGCCCAGAGATACCTCTCCGACACTCGGAGTGACAAATCCTATTCTTGATCTATGCCAACACCACGAACACCTTCGGAGACACCTGTAGAGCATCTTTATAATCTCCCAGTTACGTTGTGACGTTTGATAGCACACAAGGTGTTCCTCCGGTATACGGGAGTTGCATAATCTCATAGTCATAGGAACATGTATAAGTCATGAAGATATCAATAGTAGTAAAACTAAACGATCATAGTGCTAAGCTAACGGATGGGTCTAGTCCATCACATCATTCTCCTAATGATGTGACCCCGTTGATCAAATGACAACTCATGTCTATGGTTAGGAAACATAACCATCTTTGATCAATGAGCTAGTCTAGTAGAGGCATACTAGGGACACTTTGTTTTGTCTATGTATTCACACATGTACTAAGTTTCCGGTTAATACAATTCTAGCATGAATAATAAACATTTATCATGATATAAGGAAATAAATAATAACTTTATTATTGCATCTAGGGCATATTTCCTTCAGTCTCCCACTTGCACTAGAGTCAATAATCTAGTTCACATCTCCATGTGATTTAATACCGATAGTTCACATCGTTATGTGAATAACACCCATAGTTCACATCGCCATGTGACCAATACCCAAAGGGTTTACTAGAGTCAATAAGCTAGTTCACATCGCTATGTGATTAACACCCAAGAGTAGTAAGGTGTGATCATGTTTTGCTTGTGAGAGAAGTTTAGTCAACGGGTCTGACACATTCAGATACATATGTATTTTGCAAATTTCTATGTCTACAATGCTCTGCATGGAGCTACTCTAGCTAATTGCTCCCACTTCCAATATGCATCCAGATTGATACTTAGAGTCATCTGGATTAGTATAAAGCTTGCATCGGTGTAACTCTTTACGACGAACTCTTTTTCACCTCCATAATCGAGAAACATTTCCTTAGTCATCCAGTAACTAAGGATAATTTTGACTGTTGTCCAGTGATCTACTCCTGGATCACTTTTGTACCTCCTTGCCAAACTCATGGTAAGGTACACAACATGTTTGGTACACAGCATGGCATACTTTATAGAACCTATGGCTGAGGCATAGAGAATGACTTTCATTCTTTCTCTATATTCTGCTGATGTCGGGCTTTGAGTCTTACTCGACTTCATACCTTACAACTCAGGCAAGAACTCCTTCTCTGACTGATCCATTTTGAACTACTTCAAAAACTAGTCAAGGTATGTACTCTTGAAAAAACTTATCAAGCGTGGTCTCCAAAAAATACCAAAAATATCCAAAAAATACCAAAAATATCAAACTTATATCCAAAAAATACCAAAAATATCAAACTATCATATCTATCAGATCTCACTTTCGTAAGTGACCGTAAAGGGATTGACAACCCCTTATCGCGTTGGCTGCGAAGTTCTTATTTGTTTGTGCATGTGCAAGGGACTCGCGCGTGGTCTCCTACTGGATTGATACCTTGGTTCTCAAAAACTGAGGGAAATACTTACGCTACTATGCTGCATCACCCTTTCCTCTTCGAGGGAATAAAACGCAAGCTCGAGAAGTAGGAAGAAGAATTTCTGGCGCCGTTGCCGGGGAGGCTTACGCAAAAGTCATATACCAAGTACCTATCAAAAACCCTTATCCTTCACATTACATTTATTTGCCTCTCGTTTTCCTCTCCCCCACTTCACCCTTGCCGTTTTATTTGCCCTTCTTTTTGTCGTGTGTTTACCGTTTGCTTGCTTCTTGTTTGCTTGTGTGTTGGATTGCTTGCTTGTCACTATGGCTCAGAACAATACCAAATTGTGTGACTTCTCCAATACCAACTATAATGATTTTATTAGCACTCCGATTGCTCCTATTACCGATGCTGAATCTTGTGAGATCAATGCTGCTATGTTGAATCCTGTCATGAAAGATCAATTTTCCGGCCTTCCTAGTGAATATGCCGCTACCCATCTGAACAACTTTGTTGATTCGTGTGATATGCAAAAGAAGAGGGATACGAATAATGATATTGTTAAATTGAAGCTATTTCCGTTTTCACTTAGAGATCGTGCTAAAACTTGGTTTTCCTCTTTGCCTAGAAATAGTATTGATTTGTGGAACAAGTACAAAGATGCTTTTATCTCTAAGTATTTTCCCCCTGCTAAGATTATCTCTCTTAGAAACAACATTATGAATTTTAAGCAACTAGATCATGAGCATGTTGCACAACTTGGGAGAGAATGAAATTAATGATACATAATTGCCCTACACATGGTTTGAACTTATGGATGATTATACAAAACTTTTATGCTGGCTTGAATTTTGCTTCTAGAAATCTTTTAGATTCGGCTACGGGAGGCACTTTCATGGAAACTACCTTAAGAGAAGCTACCAAACTCCTAGATAATATTATGGTTAATTATTCTCAATGGCGCACCGAAAGATCTACTAGTAAAAAAGTGCATGCTATTGAAGAGATTAGTGTTTTGAGTGGAAAGATGGATGAACTTATGAAATTATTTGCTACTGAGAGTGATTCTTCTGATCCTAATGATATGCCTTTATCCACATTGATTGAAAATAATAATGAATCTTTGGATGTGAATTTTGTTGGTAGGAATAATTTTGGTAACAATGCTTATAGAGGAAACTTTAATCCTAGGCCTTTTCCTAGTAATTCCTCTAATAATTATTGTAATTCCTACAATAACTCTTATGTAAATTTTGGTAAGATGCCTTCTGAATTTGAAACTAGTGTTAAAGAGTTTATGAATTCACAAAATAATTTCAATGCTTTGCTTGAAGAAAAATTGCTTAAGATTGACGAGTTGGCTAGAAGCGTGGATAGAATTACTCTTGATGTTGATTCTTTGAAACTTAGATTTATTCCACCTAAGCATGATATCAATGAGTCTCTCAAAGCCATGAGAATTTCCATTGATGAATGCAAAGAAAGAACCTCTAGGATGCATGCTAAAAAAGAGTGCTTTATGAAAGCGTGTTCTTCTAGTTATCATGAAAATAAAGATGAAGATCTGAAATTTATTGACGTGTCTCCTATTAGATCCTTCTTTTTTAGTATTAATCTTGATAAAGATGGGACTGGAGATGAGTCTACTTTAATACAAAGGCGTCCCAATGATTCAGAGTTTTTAGGTCTTGATGCTAAAATTGTTAAAAGTGGGATTGAAGAGATTAAAACTTTGCATAGTGATGAACCCACTACTTTGGATTTCAAGGGATTCAATTATGATAATTTCTCTTTGATTGATTGTATTTCATTGTTGCAATCCGTACTAAATTCTCCGCATGCTTATAGTCAAAATAAAGCTTTTACCAAACACATAGTTGATGCTTTGATGTAATCTTATGAAGAAAAACTTGAACTAGAAGTTTCTATCCCTAGAAAGCTTTATGATGAATGGGAACCTACTATTAAAATTAAAATTAAGGATCATGAATGATTTGCTTTGTGTGATTTGGGTGCAAGTGTTTCCACTATCCCAAAAACTTTGTGTGATTTGTTAGGTTTCCATGAGCTTGATGATTGTTCTTTAAATTTGCATCTTGCGGATTCTACCATTAAGAAACCTATGGGAAGGATTAATGATGTTATTATTGTTGCCAATAGGAATTATGTGCCCGCAGATTTCATTGTTCTTGATATAAATTGTAATCCTTCATGTCCTATTATTCTTGGTAGACCTTTCCTTAGAACGATTGGTGCAATTATTGATATGAAGGAAGGAAATATTAGATTCCAATTTCCATTAAGGAAAGGCATGGAACACTTTCCTAGAAATAAAATCAAATTACCTTATGAATCCATTATGAGAGCCACTTATGGATTGCCTTGCAAAGATGGCAATACCTAGATCTATCCTTATATCGTGCCTAGCTAGGGGCGTTAAACGATAGCGCTTGTTGGGAGGCAACCCAATTTTATTTTATTTATTTTTGCTTCTATTTAGGAATAAATATTGCATCTAGCTTCTATTTAGATGTGGTTTTGTATTTTAATTAGTGTTTGTGCCAAGTAGAACCTTTGGGAAAACTTGTGTGAAGTTTATATGATCTTGCTGTAAAAAATAGAAACGTTAGCACTCACGAGAATAGTCACCAGATTTTATTGGAGAGTGATATTTAGTTGATTATTTTTGAAGATTATTAATATACAAATTCCTCACGTTTACCAATTTATTTCAATTTTGTTGGAGTTACAGAAGTATTCGAAAGTTACAGATTACTACAGATTGTTCTGTTTTTCGTGTGTTGTTTGCTTATTTGGATGAATCTATGAGTAGTATTGGGGAGTATGAATCATAGAGAAGTTGTAATACAGTAAGTTTAACACCAATATAAACAAAGAATAAGTTCATTACAGTACCTTTGAGTGGTGGTTTGTTTTCTTATACTAACGAAGCTCATGAGATTTTTGGCTAAGTTTTGTGTTGTGAAGTTTTCAAGTTTTGAGTATGGCTTTGATGTACTGTGGAACAAAGAGTGGCAAGAGCCTAAGCTTGGGGATGCCCAAGGCACCCCAAGGTAAAATTCAAGGACAACCAAAAGCCTAAGCTTGGGGATGCCCCGGGAAGGCATCCCCTCTTTCGTCTTCATCTATCGGTAACTATACTTGGGACTATATTTTTATTCACCACATAATATGTGTTTTGTTTGGAGCGTCATGTATGATTTGGGTCTTTGCTTGTTAGTTTGCCACAATCATCCTTGCTGAGCACACCTTTTTGAGAGAGATAAATAGGGTCTAGAATTTGTTAGAATACTCTATGTGCTTCACTTATATCTTCTGAGCTAAATAATTTTGCTCTAGTGCTTCACTTATATCTTTTAGAGCACGGTGGTGATTTTATTTTGTAGAAATTGTTGATCTCTCATGATTCACTTATATTATTTTGAGAGTCTTTTAGAACAGCATGGTAATGTGCTTTGGTTATAAAACTAGTCCTAATATGATAGGCATCCAAGATGAATATAGTAAAAAACTTTCATATAAAGTGCATTGAATATGATGAGAAGTTTGATACTTGATTATTGTTTTGAGATATGAGGATGGTGAAATTATAGTCATGTGATGACCCACAAGTGTAGGGGATCTATCATAGTCCTTTCGATATGTAAGACTGTCGAACCCAACGAGGAGCAGAAGGAAATGATAGGCAGTTTTTAGTAAGGTATTTTCTGCAAGCATTGAAATTATAGGTAACAGATAGTTTTATGATAAGGTAATTGGTAGCAAGTGATAAAAGGTAAAAGTAAATAAGGTGCAGCAAGGTGGCCCAATCCTTTTTGTAGCAAAGGACAAGCCTGGACAACTCTTATATAAAGGAAAGCGCTCCCGAGGACACATGGGAATTATCGTCAAGCTAGTTTTCAGCACGATCATCTGATTCACGTTCGGTACTTTGATAATTTGGTATGTGGGTGGACCGGTGCTTGGGTGCTGTCCTTACTTGGACAAGCCTCCCACTTATGATTAACCTCTAATGCAAGCATCCGCAACTACAAAAGAAGTATTAAGGTAAACCTAACCATAGCATGAAACATATGGATCCAAATCATCCCCTTACGAAGCAACGCATAAACTAGGGTTTAAGCTTCTGTCACTCTAGCAACCCATCATCTACTTATTACTTCCCAATGCCTTCCTCTAGGCCCAAATAATGGTGAAGTGTCATGTAGTCGACGTTCACATGACACCACTAGAGGAGAGATAACATACATCTCATCAAAATATCGAACGAAGACCAAATTCACATGACTACTAATAGCAAGACTTCTCCCATGTCCTCAGGAACAAAAGTAACTACTCACAAGACATAATGTTGTTCATGATCAGAGGGGTATTAATATGCATAATGGATCTGAACATATGATCTTCCACCAAATAAACCAACTAGCATCAACACAAGGAGTAATCAACACTACTAGCAACCCACAGGTACCAATCTGAGGTTTGGGCACAAAGATTGGATACAAGAGATGAACTAGGGTTTGAGAGGAGATGGTGCTGGTGAAGATGTTGATGAAGATAGCCCTCCCCAAGATGGGAGAGTTGTTGGTGATGACAGCGGTGACGATTTCCCCCTCCCGGAGGGAAGTATCCCCGGCACAGCAGCTCTGCTGGAGCCCTAGATTGGTTTCCGCCTCGGTTCCGCCTCGAGACGGCGGCGTCTGGTCCCCAAAGCCTCCTTATGATTTTTTTCCAGGTCAAAACACCTCATATAGGAGAAGATGGGCATTGGGGGGCCTTCGAGGGGCCCACGAGACAGGGGGCGCGCCCTGGGCAGGGGGGCGCGCCCCCACCCTCGTGGACAGCCGGTGCCCCCCCCATGAACTTCTTTCGCCAGATATTTTTTATATTTTCTGAAACGGAGTCTATTGAGTTTTGGGGCTTTTGGAGTTGTGCAGAATAGGTTTCCAGAGTCTCCTCCTTTTCCAGCCCAGAATTCCAGCTGCCGGCATTCTCCCTCTTCTTGTAAACCTTGTAAAATAAGAGAGAAAAGGCATAAGTATTGTGACAAAACAAGTAATAACAACCCATAATGCAATAAATATCAACATATAAGCATGATGCAAAATGGACGTATCAACTCCCCCAAGCTTAGACCTCGCTTGTCCTCAAGCGAAAGCCGATATCGAAAAATATGTCCACATGTTTAGAGATAGAGGTGTCGATAAAAACAGAATACGGACATGAGGGCATCATGGTCATTCTCATAGCAACAACATATATATAATGTCATATGATTCTTATGCTAAAGTAACAATTCATCCACAATATCAAGCATGAATCATAAACTTCATTGAAAACTAACAAACTTTGATCTCGGTCATTGAAGAAATTGCAATTTATCGTAACATCGGAAAGAGTCAATAAAAGAGCTTTTCAGGAGGCCTACATACTCAACTATCATATAGTCTTTCACAATTGCTCACACTCACGCAATACTTATGGTTATGGAGTTTTAAGCACACACAGAGAAAGATAGGGGCTTATGGTGTTGCCTCCCAACCTTTTACCTCAAGGGTAATGTCAACAGTAATAGACCATGAAAACTTACATCCAAGTGGGTATATATGTCAGGATCTTTCCAACACAATGTGCTTGCCAAAGGATAAAATGTAAAAAGGAAAGGTGAATTTCACCTTGACTCTTATAAGGCAAGAATAATAGATAGGCCCTTCGCAGAGGGAAGCAGAGGTTGTCATGTGTTTTTATGGTTGGATGCACAAAGTCTTAGCATAGAAGAAGTTCACTTTTATTGTCACTTGTGATATGGACCTTTATTATGCGGTCTGTTGCTTTTATTACTTCCATATCACAAGATCGTATAAAGCTAATTTCTCCCACACTAATAAATCATACATATTTTAGCGAGTTTGCAACATGACAACTTACTTGGAAGGATCTTTCTCAAACCATAGATAGGTATAGTGGACTCTCATGGCAAAATTGGGTTTAAGGATGTATGGAAGCACAAGTAGTATCTCTACTTAGTGCGAGGAGTTTTGGCTAGCATGAGGGGGAAAGGCAAGCTCAACATGTTGGATGATCCATGACAATATACTTTATTTCGGATATAAGAAGACATAACCCATTATGTTGTCTTCCTTGTCCAACATCAACTCTTTAGCATGTCATACTTTAATGAGTGCTCACAATCATAAAAGATGTCCAATATAGTATATATGTATGTGAAGCCTCTCTTCTTTTATTACTTCCTCTTAATTGCAACGATGACCAAAACTATGTTTGTCAACTCCCAACAACTTTTATTTATCATACTCTTATATGTGAAGTCATTACTTCCCATAAGATCAATAAGATCTCTTTGGTACTTTTCATATTTTCTTTCATTTTATCATGACCCCAAGTGAGGAAATCAAGCCCTTGACTCAACACTAATCTTTATTATATAGCTCACGGACTCGATTACAAAGGGTAAAGATCATAAGGCAAAAGCTCACAACTAGATCATGCTAACTTTATTCTACTAGATCAAGATACTACCAAAAGGATCGAACTAAGGAAAACGGTAAAGATAGGAGCGATGGTGATACGATACCAGGGTCACTCCCCCAAGCTTGAAAGTTGCCAAGGGGAGTGCCCATACCCATATGATTATGTCTCCTTCTTCGGGGGTGGTGATGATGGAGTTGTTGATGATGTAGGATTGTTTTCCACCTTCCAAGGCATGGGTTCACCATCGTAGAAGGATGATCGAGTCTCCGGGATAGTCAAATCTGCAGCCAAACTCATCTTCTTGAATCTATATTCATACTCACAGTTTTGGTTTTGCAGGTCATAGATCTGGGCTTGGAGGTGTTCGATCTTCTCTTGAAGATTGGAGATAGCTTCCCCAAAGATCCTTGAGTCCGACTTGAGGTTGTTGGCAAGCTCCGAGATCATCATGTGGTTGGCGTTGAGTCCTCGTTCCACCATACCTTGGCACTTGAAAACTTGCTGCTCCATTGCTTCGAGTCTTGTCTCCACGCTTCCGGTCCTCCTCGGCCCCTCAACATCACGGATGTGCAGCACCCCCTCATGCAACTCCATGGTTTTAGGGTAGTGCAGCACCTCCGCAAGGTAGGGGTTGATGAACTTCTCGAAGAATTTGTCCTTGGGGATGTTGGAGGGCGCCATGATGATCTAGATCTATCAAAAATAGCAGGTTGAAACGAAAACAGAGGATTTTTGCGTGATACAGAGGTCAAAACCTTCGGGAGTATATATAATGAATTTTTACCGACCAAAAGGAGTAAGCCACAAGAAATCGGAGTCCGGGAGGCACACGAGCTGCCCACAAGGCAGGGGGGCGCGCCCTCCACCCTCATGGACGGCTCGTGTCTCTTCCGGACTACTACTTATTTTTCTAAATATTCCAAAACGGAGAAAAATTGCCTTTATAGCTGTTTTGGAGTCGGTTTACTCACCGTATCACATACCTCTTCCTTTTCGAAGGCTGAATCGTTCTGAAAAGTGTCCCTTATGTATTCCTCCGGGGTTACGGTTTCAATAATATTGGTTTCAACATTTATAGGATTACCTGAGATATAATGTTTAATTCTTTGACAGTTCACCACCTTTGGATTTGTGCCTTCAAAGTTGTTGATTTTTATGGCACCAGAACGATAAACCTCCTTAATAACGTAAGGTCCTTCCCACTTGGAGAGAAGTTTTCCTGCAAAAAATCTTAAACGAGAGTTGAATAGCAAGACATAATCACCTACGTTAAACTCACGCTTTTGTATCCTTTTGTCATGCCATCTTTTAACTTTTTCTTTAAACAGCTTGGCATTCTCATAGGCTTGGGTTCTCCATTCATCGAGACAACTAATGTCAAATAGCCTATTTTCACCGACATGTTTGAAATCATAATTGAGCTCTTTAATAGCCCAATATGCCTTATGTTCTAGCTCAAGAGGTAAGTGACAAGCTTTTCCATATACCATCTTATATGGAGACATACCCATAGGATTTTTATATGCAGTTCTATAGGCCCATAATGCATCATCAAGTTTCTTGGACCAATTCTTTCTAGACCTATTAACTGTCTTTTGCAAAATTAATTTCAACTCTCTATTACTTAGTTCTACTTAACCACTAGTCTGTGGATGATAGGGGGATGCAATTCTATGGTTGACATCATATTTAGCAAGCATCTTACGGAAAGCACCATGAATAAAATGTGAACCACCATTAGTCATTAGATATTTAGGGACTCCAAACCTCGGAAAAATAACTTCTTTAAGCATCTTAATAGAGGTGTTATGATCATCACTACTAGTTGGAATAGCTTCTACCCACTTAGTAACGTAATCAACAACAACTAAAATATGTGTGTATCCATTAGAGGCAGGAAATGGTCCCATATAATCAAAGCCCCAAACATCAAATGGTTCAATAACAAGTGAATAATTCATAGGCATTTCTTGTCGTCTACTAATATTACCAATTCTCTGACATTCATCACAAGATAAGACAAACTTACGGGCATCCTTGAAGAGAGTAGGCCAATAAAAACCGGATTGCAATACCTTGTGTGCAGTTCTATCTCCCGCATGGTGTCCTCCATAAGCTTCAGAGTGGCACTTGTGTAAGATATGTTCCTGTTCATGCTTAGGTACACAACATCTAATGATACCATCTACTCCTTCTTTATAAAGATGTGGGTCATCCAAGAAGTAATGTCTCAAATCATAGAAGAACTTTTTCTTTTGCTGGTATGTGAAGCTAGGAGGTATAAACTTAGCAACAATATAATTAGCATAATCAGCATACCATGGAGCAGTACGAGAAGTATTTATGACAGCTAGTTGTTCATCAGGAAAGCTATCATCAATAGGTTGTGGGTCATCAAGTATATTCTCTAACCTAGACAAGTTATCTGCAACGGAGTTCTCAGCTCCCTTTCTATCAATAATATGCAAGTCAAACTCTTGCAGCAAGAGAACCCATCTAATAAGTCTAGGTTTAGCATCTTTCTTTTCCATAAGGTATTTGATAGCAGCATGATCAGTGTGAATAGTTACTTTAGAATCAACAATATAGGGTCTAAACTTATCACAAGAAAATACAACTGCTAAAAAATCTTTCTCAGTAGTAGCATAATTTCTTTGGGCACTGTCTAGAGTTTTACTAGCATACTGGATAACATTCAATTTCTTATCAACTCTTTGCCCTAGAACAGCTCCTACAGCATAATCACTAGCATCACACATAATCTCAAAAGGTAAATTCCAGTCAAGAGGCTGGACAATAGGTGCAGAGATCAATGCTTTCTTAAGTATTTCAAATGCTTCTAGACAATCATCATCAAAGACAAAATGAATATCTTTTTGTAAGAGATTAGTCAGAGGCCTGGAGATTTTGGAGAAGTCCTTTATGAACCTCCTATAAAACCCGGCGTGACCAAGGAAACTTCGTATACCTTTGATGTCCTTTGGGATGGCATCTTTTCAATAGCATCAACTTTAGCTTTGTCAACTTCAATACCTCTTTAAGAAATTTTATGTCCCAAGACAATGCCTTCATTAACCATAAAGTGGCACTTCTCCTAATTCAAGACAAGGTTAGTGTCTTCACATCTCTGCAAAACTCGATCAAGGTTGCTCAAGCAATCATCAAAAGAAGCTTCGTAAACGGAGAAATCATCCATGATAACCTCAACAATCTTTTCACAAAAATCAGAGAATATAGCCATCATGCATCTTTGAAAGGTAGCAGCTGCATTACATAAACCAAAAGGCATACATCTATAAGCAAAGGTACCGAAAGGACAAGTAAAAGTGGTCTTTTCTTGATCCCCTTTTGACACAGGTATTTGAGAGAAACCGAAATAACCATCTAAAAGGCAGAAATGAGTATGTTTGGATAACCTTTCTAGCATTTGATCAATAAATGGCAAGGGATAATGATCTTTCTTAGTAGCTTTATTTAACTTACATAAATTAATTACCATCCTATAGCATGTAACTATTCTTTGCGGGCTCAATTCATCTTTATCATTAGGAACGACAGTCATACCTCCTTTCTTAGGGACACAATGGACAGGACTAACCCACTGGCTATCAGCAACTGGATAGATAATACCTGCCTCTAGAAGCTTTAGTATTTCCTTCCTTAGCACTTCTTTCATTTTAGGATTTAACCGTCGATGATGATCAATAACCGGTTTAGCATTTTCTTCCAAATTTATCTTGTGTTGGCATATAGTGGGACTAATGCCCTTAAGATTATCCAGAGTATATCCAATAGCAGCACGGTGCTTCTTCAGAGTTTTCAATAGTTTTTCTTCTTCCTGCTCTGAAAGGTTAGCACTAATAATAACAGGATATATTTTCTTTTCATCAAGATAAACATACTTAAGATTATCAGGTAAAGGTTTGAGTTCAAACACGGGATCACCCTTGGGTGGAGGAGGATCCCCTAGGATTTCAACAGGCAAGTTGTTTTTCAGTACGGGTCCATGTTTAAAGAATATTTCATCTATTTCCCTTCTCTCATTCATATGCATATCATTTTCATGATCTAGTAAGTATTGTTCTAAAGGATCATTAGGAGGCACAGCAATAGAAGCAAGACCAATAATTTCATCCTTATTGGGTGGTTCCTTTTCAAGGGGTTGTCTATGAAGTTTAACAAAGTTAAAATCATGAGACATATCCCCTAACCCAACAGTAACAATATCTTTCACGCAGTCAATCTTGGCATTAACGGTATTCATGAAGGGCCTACCAAATATAATTGGACAAAATTCATCTTGTGGGGAACTAAGAACAAGAAAATCAGCAGGGTATTTAACCTTCCCACACAAGACTTCAATATCTCTAACAATCCCAACTGGTGAAATAGTGTCTCTATTAGCAAGCTTAATAGTAACATCAATCCCTTCTAACTCAACAGGTGCAATGCCATGCATAATTTCTTGATATAAGGTATGAGGGATAATACTTGCACTAGCGCCTACGTCACATAAACCATGATAGCAATGATCTCCTATCTTAACCGAGATAATAGGCAAGCCTACAATAGGTCTATGTTTGTTCCTAGCATTGGGTTTGGCTATTCTAGCAGACTCTTCTTGGAGGTAAATAACATGTCCATCTAAATCTTCTACCAAGAGATCTTTAACCATAGCAACACTAGGTTCAACTTTAATTTGCTCGGAGGGTGTAGGTGTTCTAGTATTACTTTTACGAACTACAGTTGAAGCTTAAGCATGATCCTTTATCCTAACAGGGAAATGTGGTTTCTCAATATAAGCAGTAGGAACAACAAGATCAACATTATAAGTGACAGTCTTTTCTTCAACTTTAATAGGTTCAACTACTTTTACTTCAATAGGGGGTGGTATTTAAACCACTTCTCCTTGGGGAGATCAACATGAGTAGCAAAAGATTCACAGAAAGAAGCTACTATCTCAGAGTCAAGTCCATATTTAGTGCTAAACTCACGGAAAACATCGGTATCCATAAAAGCTTTAACACAATCAAACTTAGGGGTCATACCTAACTCCTTACCTTCGAGGGGCCCACGAGACAGGGGCGCGCCCTAGGCAGGGGGGCGCGCCCCCCACCCTCGTGGACAGCC
>LR738710.1:648811054-648830843 GCA_902687465.1 Secale cereale
CCCCCGTGAACTTCTTTCGCCAGATATTTTTTATATTTTCTGAAACGGTGTTCTGTTGAGTTTCGAGGCTTTTGGAGTTGTGCAGAATAGGTTTCCAGAGTTTGCTCCTTTTCCAACCCAGAATTCCCGCTGCCGTCATTCTCACTCTTCTTGTAAACCTTGTAAAATAAGAGAGAAAAGGCATAAGTATTGTGACAAAACAAGTAATAACAGCCCATAATGCAATAAATATCAACATATAAGCATGATGCAAAATGGATGTATCATAATGCTAGTGGAGTAATTATGAATTTGAGAAATACTTGTGTTAAAGTTTGTGATTCCCGTAGCATGCATGTATGGTGAACCGCGATGTGATGAAGTTAGAGCATGAGGTATTTGTTGAGTGTCATCCTTTGTGTGGAGGTCGGGGGCGCGCGATGGTTAGCTCCTACCAACCTCCCCCCTAGGAGCATGCGTTGATTGCTTTGTTTTGATGACCCGTAAATTTTTGCAATAAGTATATGAGTTCTTTATGACTAATGTTGAGTCCATGGATTATACGCACTCTCACCCTTCCACCATTGCTAGCCTCTCTTGTACCGCGCAACTCTCGCCGGTACCATACACCCACCATATACCTTCATCAAAACAGCCACCATACCTACCTATCATGGCTTTTCCATGGCCATTCCGAGATATATTACCATGCAACTTTCCACCATTCCGTTCATATGACACGCTTCATATTTTCATATTGCCATGCATGATCATGTAGTTGACATCGTATTTGTGGCAAAGCCACCATTCACATTTAATTCATACATGTCACTCTTGATTCATTGCACATCCCGGTACACCGCCGGAGGCATTCATATAGAGTCATATTTTGTTCTAGCTTCGAGTTGTAATTTTTGAGTTGTAAGTCAATAAAAGTGTGATGATCTTCATTATTAGAGCATTGTCCCATGTGAGTAAAGACCAAATATATATTAAAAAAAAAGAGATGGCCCAAAAAAATATAAAGAGGGGCTAAAAAAAGAGAAAGCCCCTCCAAAAAATGAGAGAAAAGAGAGAAGGGACAATGCTACTATCCTTTTCCACACTTGTGCTTCAAAGTAGCACCATGATCTTCATGATAGAGAGTTTCTTGTTTTGTCACTTTCATATACTAGTGGGAATTTTCATTATAGAACTTGGCTTGTATATTCCAACGATGGGCTTCCTCAAATGCCCTAGGTCTTCGTGAGCAAGCAAGTTGGATGCACACCCACTTAGTTTCTTTTGTTGAGCTTTCATACACTTATAGCTCTAGTGCATCCGTTGCATGGAAATCCCTACTCACTCACATTGATATCTATTGATGGACATCTCCATAGCCCATTGATACACCTAGTCGATGTGAGACTATCTTCCTCCTTTTTGTCTTCTCCACAACCACCAATCTATTCCACCTATAGGGCTATATCCATGGCTCACGCTCATGTATTGCGTGAAAGTTGAAAGGTTTGAAAAAAATTGAGTATGAAAACAAGTGCTTGGCTGAAATCGGGATTGTGCATGATATGAATATTTTGTGTGATGAAGAGGGAGCATAGCCAGACTATATGATTTTGTAGGGATAACTTTCTTTGGCCATGTTATTTTGAGAAGACATGATTGTTTTGTTAGTATGCTTGAAGTATTATTATTTCTTATGTCAATATAGACTTTTGTCTTGAATCTTTCGGATCTGAACATTCATGCCACAATAAAGAAAATACATTGAAAATTATGTTGGTTAGCATTTCACATCAAAAATTCTGTTTTTATCATTTACCTACTCGAGGACGAGCAGGAATTAAGCTTGGGGATGCTTGATACGTCTCCAACGTATCTACAATTTTTTATTGTTCCATGCTATTATATATGATATTTTGGATGTTTAATGGGCTTTATCATACACTTTTATATTATTTTTGGGACTAACCGATTAACCCAAAGGCCTAGTGCATATTGCTATTTTTGCCTATTTCAGGGTTTCCCAGAAAATGAATATCAAACGGAGTCCAAACGGAATGAAACCTTCGCGGGAGTTATTTTTGAAACAATATTTACACAAAATACTTGGAGTACATGCGAGGGAACGAAGGAGACGGCCACGAGGGTCCAGGGCACGCCCCCTCCTACAGGTTGCGCCCCCACCCTGATGGGCCCCCTCTGGCTCCCCCGATGCCCTCCTTCCTCCTATATACACCTATATACCCTGTAAACATCGAGGCAACAGAGAAAACCTTAATTCCACTGCCGCAACCTTCTATTCCCGTGAGATCCCATCTTGGGGCCTGTTTCGGAGCTCCGCCGGAGGGGGGATCTTCCACGGAGTGCTTCTACATCAACAATATTGCCTCACCATGAGTTGTGAGTAGTTTACCACAGACCTTCGGGTCCATGGTTATTAGCTAGATGGTTCTTCTCTCTTTTTGGATATCAATACCAGGTTCTCCTTGGTCTTCGAGGAGATCTATTCGATGTAATCTTTTTGCGGTGTGTTTGTCGAGATCCGATGAATTGTGCGTTTATGATCAAGATTATCTATGAGAAATATTTGGTTCTTTTCTGAATTCTTTTATGTATGATTATAATATCCTTGCAAGTCTCTTCAAATTATCGGTTTGGTTTGGCCTACTATATCTATAGTTCTTGCAATGGGAGAAGTGCTTGGCTTTGGGTTCAATCTTGCGGTGTCCTTTCCCAGTGACAGCAGGGGCAGCAAGACACGTATTCTATTGTTGCCATCGAGGATAAAAAGATGGGGTTTATATCATATTGCTTTAGTTTATCCCTCTACATCATGTATTCTTGCTTAAAGCATTACTCTGTTCTTATGAACTTAATACTCTAGATGCATGCTGGATAGCGGTCGATGTGTGGAGTAATAGTAGTAGATGCAGAATCGTTTCGGTCTACTTGTCATGGACGTGATGCCTATATATAATGATCATGCCTAGATATTCTCATAATTATTCGCTTTTCTATCAATTGCTTGACAGTAATTTGTTCACCCACCGTAGAATTCTGCTATCATGAGAGAAGCCACTGGTGAAACCTATGCCCCTCGGGTCTATTCTCAACATATTAATCTACAATCTACTTTACTTTGCTGTTTTAATTTCTGTTCTTATATCCAAAAAATACCAAAACTATCAAACTATCCTATCTACCAGATCTCACTTTCGTAAGTGACCGTAAAGGGATTGACAACCCCTTATCGCGTTGGCTGCGAAGTTCTTATTTGTTTGTGCAGGTGCGAGGGACTCGCGCGTGGTCTCCTACTGGATTGATACCTTGGTTCTCAAAAACTGAGGGAAATACTTACGCTATTGTGCTGCATCACCCTTTCCTCTTCGAGGGAATACAACGCAAGCTCGAGAAGTAGCAAGAAGAATTTCTGACGCCGTTGCCGGGGAGGCTTATGCAAAAGTCATATACCAAGTACGTATCAAAAACCCTTATCCTTCGCATTACATTTATTTGCCTCTCGTTTTCCTCTCCCCCACTTCAACCTTGTTGTTTTATTTTCCCTTCTTTTTGCCGTGTATTTACCGTTCGCTTGCTTCTTGTTTGCTTGTGTGTTGGATTGCTTGCTTGTCACTATGGCTCAGAACAATACCAAATTGTGTGACTTCTCCAATACCAACATTAATGATTTTATTAGCACTCCGATCGCTCCTATTACCAATGCTGAATCTTGTGAGATCAATGCTGCTCTGTTGAATCTTGTTATGAAAGATCAACTTTCCGACCTTCCTAGTGAAGATGCCGCTACCCATCAGAACAACTTTGTTGATTTGTGTGATATGCAAAAGAAGAGGGATACGGATAATGATAATGTTAAATTGAAGCTATTTCCGTTTTCACTTAGAGATCATGCTAAAACTTGGTTTTCCTCTTTGCCTAGAAATAGTATTGATTCGTGGAATAAGTGCAAAGATGCTTTTATCTCTAAGTATTTTCCCCCTGCTAAGATTGTCTCTCTTAGAAACGACATTATGAATTTTAAGCAACTAGATCATGAGCATGTTGCACAAGCTTGGGAGAGAATGAAATTAATGATACGTAATTGCCCTACACATGGTTTGAACTTATGGATGATTATACAAAACTTTTATGCTGGCTTGAATTTTGCTTCTAGAAATTTTTTAGATTCGGCCGCGGGAGGCACTTTCATGGAAACTACCTTAGGAGAACCTACCAAACTCCTAGATAATATTATGATTAATTATTCTCAATGACACACCAAAAGAACTACTAGTAAAAAAGTGCATGCTATTGAAGAGATTAGTGTTTTGAGTGGAAAGATGGATGAACTTATGAAATTATTTGCTACTTGGATGGAACCCAGGCCCATCGCTACCTGATGGAACCACATGTCCCTCCAACCTCCACTCTGTGAATCAACTGCGGATACTGTCGTGGAATTGGCACGGCGGATGTCCGGTTTAGAGGGCTTAGGTGTGGAGCCATCGCGCGGGTTAGCTTGAAGAGGTTAAAGCACACAAAGAACACAGAGGGTTTATACTAGTTCGGCCCCTTCGATGAAGGTAAAAGCCTACGTCTAGTTTGGTTTGGTATTGCTTGGGCGTCGATGAATAGGGAGCGGATTGCTTGCCTGTGTCTCGACGGGTTGTCTCTTGTCCTTGAACCATCGCCGGGTCGTCCCTTTATATAGGAGGCAACGCCCGGTCCGGTTTACAGAGTCCCGAGGCCGGTTCATAATCGTGTCCGCCTCGGTCTCTGCTCTTTCTATCTTACACCTCAAGTTACATGGTATGACGGTTTACAAACCGTAAGCTTTACATATGGGCCCTAAGCCTTCATGGGCCGTAACCTCCGGTTCATATTCTACTAGGCTTATGATAATACAACTATGTAAGTGTAATCCGGATCTTCCTAGACGGTTTATACCTGCTAGTAATATCCCTGACATTAGGCCCCAGATTGATTTGAACTTGTTCATGTCAGTCTTCTAAGTCTTTGCATAAATTTCCTCTCTGTAACTTCTCTGCTTTGTAAACCGGCTATGACGTCATCTCCAGAAATCATCTCAATCTGTCGTGACATCACCTTCGTATTTATTGCTCACCTCTGTTTGTTACCTTTGTTAAATGCTATCCCGAAGATCGAGGCGACAACAGAATCTTTATCCAATCTCTGAGCTCCTTGATTCCCGCGCTTGCCGTTTCACCTCATCAGCTTAGAAATACTGCGTCGGCCTGTTTCTTTTCTTCCTTGTGCCTTCGTCTTCCTTCGTCGCCCGAAGCTCCGCCGCCGTTCTTCGAGCCCGTCGCCGTCGTCAAGCCAGGCCGCTGCATCACCCTGAACCATGTCCAGAGCACTCCGCCGACATCTTTTTCTTCCTCAGGTACTCTTTCTTTCTTACTGTAGATCTTAATCTAGGGTTCCTCCATAGCTTCCGCCATGACACCTTGAAGCTTTGCTGTTCATCCCTGTGGGTTACGCTTGCCGTAGATTAGATTCGTTTTGAGTGCGCTCCTGCTCCGCGGTTCAAACCTTCGATTCAAATCTTAGATTCAAACCTTAGATTCATTTGGTCTGTAGAAACCCTTCGTGGTTCTTCCTGTATAAGACTTGCATATATTTCATCTTTTTCTTACGTCTCAGATCCATTTTTACTTTAGCCTTCTGTAGAAACATGTTTCTTCGTCTTGTAGATCTGTAAGCTACTCACCGGTTTAACCAATGACATGCTCTTCTTGTAAAGAATTAGTCATAAGCCCAACGGTTTAGCCTCCTCTTTTCTGTTATCATAAACCGGTAGCAGTTCGCTTCACATCTGCTTCCGGGTTGTCACTGCCATTAGTCCCTTGTCTAAACCGTCGATATAATTTGATGTTACGCTCCGGTTTATGCTTCAGTACTTAGTAATCCGGATTTTGCACTGTATCTTTCAGCGTTTCCTTTAGTCGAGATGACTGCCAAACAGTTCGTTTGTTGCAACTGGGCTCCTTCCCGCATTACAGAAGAAGATTTAACAAAGGTCGCTTCAATTGGTCTTCTGGGTCCTAAAAATGTTCTGCACTGGCGGGCCCTAGGAGATGAATGCCCCCTACCCCTAAGGAAGGAGAGATCATTGTTTTCTTTGATCACATGGCCCGGGGTTTTAGCCCTCCCTGTTCAAAATTCTTCCGGGATGTGCTAGCCGCTTTTCAGCTTCATCCTCAAGATATAGGTCCGAACTCTATATCAAATGTCTGCAATTTTCAAGTCTTCTCGGAAGCATACCTTCAAGAAGAACCATCAGTGGATCTGTTCCGAGACTTTTT
Source organism: Secale cereale (assembly GCA_902687465.1). Classification (NCBI taxonomy): domain Eukaryota; kingdom Viridiplantae; phylum Streptophyta; class Magnoliopsida; order Poales; family Poaceae; genus Secale; species Secale cereale. The sequence goes on from LR738710.1 coordinate 648,817,360, forward strand.
CCACTTAAACCGGCGGACAGAGTTTACTGCCGAACCGCATCAAGAGTTGGGCGGTGTTAGCATTCAAAAGAGAAGAGATGTGACCTTCCCTCACGCTGCTCTCCATACACACCCCAAGGAATGGAACCAATCATGGTTCTATTGTAAAGATACCTCGCCTGAAGGAGAAAACCCACTGCCGGGCTATCGTGCCCATCGTCTACCTGAGGATCATCCCCTGCCGCAGCGCCTTAGTGCTCCAGCGTGGGCCCGGTTTGCCCCTCAGCTTGCTAAGCTTAGGGCCTTTATGGCCAACGGTTTAACCGGAGTAGACTTTGTTCGCTGTTGGCTCGCCTGGAGCATCCTTCCACTGAGCCGGCGCTCCAGCCTGATGTGCGAGTATACCGGAAAAACGGATGACCCTCAAAGCCACATTGACATAATACTTCCTGAGAAAGAAGTCACTGAATCCGCAAAGAAAATGCTCAACATCTCTCTGGAAGAGTGCAGCCAAACCAGATTGGCTCCATTCTATGAAAACAACAAACCACCAGCGGTAAGTTCTTTCTGACATCTTCTGCTTTTTCTGATCCATCCATATCAATTGTCTTCTATTTATTTTTCATCTTCTGCACAGGCCAACGACCCCTTCTGGAAGAGAAAACCTCAAGATAAGTCAGGCAAACAGCCACGCCAGAAGACGTATGTTATCAAGAAGAAAAAGACGGCTGCTGCCTCCGGTTCACATCCTGAGGAAGATGATCTAGATTCCGAGGTATGAATTGATCCTGATATGTTTTAATCTCCCTTTATCCAAATTTATGTTAACAGTGTCTTTCCACAGGATTTGGCTGAAGGAAGTAAAGCGGCAGAAGTTGAGGTAATCTCTCTTTCTTCAGACTCAGAACCGCCGGCGCCCAAAATCCGTCGGGCATCCCGGAAATACCCTTATTCTCATCCTTACGCTCAATTGGACCCCAAATTTCTTTTGAAGAAGCAGCAGCATGAAGCACGCCGGACTACGCGCCATAGTGGCCACGTAGTAGAATCCTCCGGAATATCTCTTACTCCGGCTCACAGGCGCCGCTCTGAGGTTTTACTTTTTCCAACTCTTCTTCATCCAAAGGTCGGACTTATACGTAAACCGCTTAAACCGTCTGATCCTAACTATCAAGAGACTCCTTTGTCCTCTTCTGGCGAGTCGACTGCCACACAGGTCCCTGTGCTGAAGACCGTGCCTGAGTAAGCCCTTTTCAACAGCCGGTTTATCTTTGTATTTGTACCTTGATGATTCTCATTGTTCCTTCAATTTTCTCCAGCAAGCCCAAGCCTAGCAAGAAGGCGAAAGCCACCAAAGCGGCTGCCGAGACTGCTACCGCTGAACCGGCAGTTGATCCGGACGAAATCATCCCTCCAGAGAACGATCATGCAGCTCAGTTTGACGACCCTATTCCCATGGATCACGATGACATTGTTGCCCCGGAAGATGCTAATATGGAAAATGTAGTTGAACCGGCGAGTCCTGTCCGGGTTAGCCCTTCTCGGACTAACCCAGCTCCTGTTAGCCCGGCACCTACTGTTGCCCCTTCTCAACCAACTACTGCTTCTTCCCCGGATGTTCAGATAACCGGGTCAGGTTTTACCGCTCCTGCTGAGCCTATCATCTTGGCCAAACATACTGCCAAAGAGGAGAAGCTTCAACAAGAAAAGGGCAAGTGGAGCACCGACTTGTCCAGCTATGCCCAATTGAGTGCCCAGGAACTTTATTCCGGGTATTTGAACCGGCTTCATACCAGCCGCGATTATGAATTGGGGTTGGTTAATATGATGAAGGATAAGTATGAGGTAACTTCCTTCACTTGTCTCTGTTTTGTATTCTTTGTACTCCTATCTTTAGGCCATAGTAGCCCCCAAGTGCCGGTTTAGCTTCGTTGTAGGTGAACCGGCACTTCCATTGTATGCAAAATGAACTTACATTAGCCCCCAAGTGCCAGGGGCATAACTTGTTTTATGTGCCTGGGACTTGTCAGAATTTCTCTTTTAATACTTCAACTATACATTAGCCCCCAAGTGTCAAGTGGATAACTTGTTTATATGCTTGAGACTTGTCTGAATTGTCTTTTACTCCATTTGATTTCCTTGTAGGCTGACTTGACCCGAAGGGCTGCAGAGGTAACTGAGCTCCGGAATAGACTGGCCGCTACTGAAACTGCTGCTGCCAAAGCTAAGGAAGAGCTTGCTCTGAACTTAACCGGCGCCGAAAAGTTGAAAAAGGACTTTGAAGCGGAGCGGTCCGCCTGGGAGGTGCAGAGGAATGCTCTTGAGAAAAGAGCAAAGGACGCTGAAGCTGCCCTTAATCCGGTGACGCAAGAGCTGACTGGCTTAAGACAGCAAATAGAACTTATGACCTCTGCTATCATTGGTGAGCACTAAATTTGCATGTGTTTTCATCTCTACAATTGTTGTTCCGCTCCGGTTTAACTTTAACAATCAATTTTAGGGCGACGCATAACTCATCTTGGAGATGACATCCAAAAGAAGCTCAAGGCCTCTTATACCTTGGTGGAGCAGCTGTATTCCGGCGCTCAAAGGATTATAAGTGCAATGTCCCATCAGAAGGCTGCTCCAACTAATATCCAAGATACTTTAGAGAAGCTATCCATCCTGCCTGTACGTTTGGTAGAGGTGAAGAAATCTGCTGCACGGGCCGGTTCACTTGTAGCACTGACTCGGGCCAAGGCATGGGTTCCAGATTTTGATCCGGAGGAAGCTATGAACGGGTATCCCAGTAACGAGGAAGATGGATCTGCCTTCTCTGGCGAGGACCTCCGTGCTTTAACCAAGGAGATGCGCCCTCTTGCCAGCAAGCTCGCCGATGAAGCGGACCTGACCAGGTATCATCCGGCATATGACTTAGAAAATGAACGGGTGGACCGGCCGGTTTATGATACCGAGAATCTGATTCCGCCAGTGCGTGCCCATACTTTTGCTCCAGATATTGATCCGTCCGATCTTATTACCGAGGAAATGTACTTCCGTGCACTATCCAAGATTGACTGGCGCGTTCCCAACTTCCAGCCGCTTCAAGAAGATGACGAAGTTCCGGAACAAGCCGATCCTCAGCCTTCGCAGCAGGAAGAAGAATCATAAACTGCTTAGTTTAACTCTTAGCTGCTGAAATCTGTTGCCAAAAAACTTTAATCCGTCCAGGCCTGCAAGTGCCTTGTAATAGGATAGTTCGAAACATTGTCTGTCTCAATCCGGATGTCACAGCTTGACTTGGCGTCTGCCAATTTTAATCCCTTGTCTGCTATGGTTGATCCTTTATGTTATTTGTATCTGCATAGACAACGCTAAAAAGATGTCCTGGCGGTTTACCACCGGACCTATTACATTGCTCCCATAGGCATATATATTGAAAGAGTATCTGTTTTATACCCAAAAATACTTCATACCTTTAACTAAGTGTGCTTGACATCCTTAATCCGGTAGGCATAATTGAACGTGTAGATTCTGATTAGGCTCTTGGCCCACTTGGCATTTGCCCAATGATTGTTCCGGGCTATGATAAACGCCGGTTTAAATCATGCTGGTGTTCTATGACCCAGACTTTTGTAGATATGTGGTCAACTTTGAAGTTGCCCAGTTCCGGATCAAAAACTTAGTTATCCACGAAAAACTTTGAAAAATCACAAAAAACAAAGCATTGTTGCAAATAAGACCATGTAGTCGAGGCTTTTTGCGAGCTGCCAGGCTCCAAATCGAGGCTTCTGATTCGAATGTGATCAGTGAACCGGAAATTTTGCCAATCAATGGATGCAATCCAAGGAGCTATGATTCATTTTGCCAATCAATGGATGTAATCCAAGGAGCTATGATTCATTTTGCCAATCAATGGATGCAATCCAAGGAGCAATGATTTATTTTGCCAATCAATGGATGTAATCCAAGGAGCAATGATTTATTTTGCCAATCAATAGATGTAATCCAAGGAGCAATAATTTATTTTGCCAATCAATGGACGTGATCCAAGGAGCAATAATTCGAAACCGGACCAAAAAGGGGTTAAGCTCGGATTCGAATACGATCCGTAGCCCCCTAATGACCGTGGAGGCAGGGTACCTATAAGAGAGTTGCGCTTGTATGGCAAGTCCTGTTTGGTCCCTTATAGAATTGTCCTGCATAGCAAAAATAGATTGATCAAAGCATCGTGTTCTTCTTGATGAAAATGATATATATCAAGAGAAGTAAACTTTAGATGGATATCACCTGAATGAACTCCCATAAGACATTTATTTAGGAAAAAAAGGCTGATTCCCCGGTTTACCAGGGGTGCCAGTTTATTTATTAATCATAATATATACAGGATACATGAAGCGGAGCTCATGGCTCAAGTGTAGTAAGGCCGCAGAAGAGCAATGTTCCACGGCCTCTTCGTCTCTTCCTCTGCTGTCCGTGAGTCTTTATGTTCTCGAACGTCCACCAGATAGTACGAACCATTGTGTAGGTTCTTGCTGACCACAAAGGGTCCTTCCCAGGGTGGGAATAACTTGTGCATATCTGTCTGGTCCTGGATGAGCCGGAGTACCAGGTCCCCCTCGTGGAACGTCCTGGTCTTAACCCGGCGGCTGTGATATATGCGCAAGTCCTGCTGATAAATTGCAGATTGTGCTGCTGCTATGTCATGCTCTTCATCCAGCCGGTCTAAGTTGTCCTGTCTTGCTTGCTCATTGGTCGTTTCAACATAAGCTGCCACCCGTGGTGAGTCGTGCCGGATATCACTTGGAAGAACCGCTTCAGCACCGTACACCATGAAGAAGGGCGTGTAGCATGTAGACCTGTTAGGCGTAGTGTTGATGCTCCAGAGGACAGAAGGTAACTCCTCAACCCAGCACCCTGGTGTTCTCTGCAAGGGAGTCATAAGCCGGGGTTTAATGCCTCGCAAGATTTCTTGGTTGGCCCTTTCAGCTTGACCATTGGATTGAGGGTGAGCTACCGAAGACACATCCAGGCGAATATGTTCCCTTTGGCAGAATTCTTCCATCTCTCCCTTGGATAGATTGGTGCCATTATCAGTAATAATGCTGTGTGGAAAGCCAAACCGGAAAATTACCTTTTTGATGAATTTAACCGCTGTTGCCGCATCACACTTACTGACAGGCTCTGCCTCAATCCATTTTGTAAACTTGTCCACTGCCACCAACATGTGGGTTTTTTGATCTTGGGATCGTTTAAAAGGCCCAACCATATCAAGCCCCCAAGTCGCGAACGGCCAAGTAATTGTAATCATCCGCAGCTCCTGTGCCGGAACAAGAGCCCGGCGAGAAATTTTCTGACAAGCGTCGCATCTCCGGACTAGATCCTCCGCATCAGCATGAGCGGTTAACCAGTAAAACCCGTGACGAAAAGCCTTGGCTACTAGTGACTTTGAACCGGCGTGATGACCACAATCTCCTTCATGTATCTCTCGAAGAATATCATTGCCTTCTTCCGATGATACACAACGCTGAAACGCCCCAGAAACGCTACGGTGATGAAATTCTCCGTTAACAATGGTCATAGACTTGGATCGCCGGATTATCTGCCTAGCTTCAACCTCATCATCTGGCAACTCTCCTCGGCTCAGGTACGCCAAATACGGGAGTGTCCAATCCGGAATAACATGAAGTGCTGCCACTAACTGTGCTTCCGGATCAGGAACAGCCAAATCCTCCTCCGTTGGTATCTAAACTGACGAACTGTGTAACTCATCCAAGAAAGTGTTTGGTGGCACCGGTTTACGCTGAGAACCTAGCCGGCTTAGAGCATCGGCTGGTTCATTTTTTCGCCGGTCTATGTGATCCACCTGATATCCTTTGAAACATCCTGCAACTGCTTCAACTTCTCGCCTGTAAGCTGCCATGAGAGGGTCTTTAGAGTCCCACTTGCCAGATACTTGTTGCGCCACTAAATCTGAATCACCAAAGCACTTGACCCGGCTCAAGTTCATCTCCTTAGCCATCCGCAGGCCATGAAGCAGTGCTTCATATTCAGCCGCATTGTTAGTGCAAGGAAACATTTGTCGGAGGACATAACAAAACTTGTCACCTCGTGGGGAAGTTAACACGACTCCAGCCCCCGAGCCTTCTAATTGCCTTGAACAGTCGAAGTGAATAGTCCAGTATGTATGATCCGGCTTCTCCTCCGATGCTTGCAATTCTGTCCAATCATTGATGAAATCTACCAATGCTTGGGATTTGATAGCAGTACGTGGTACATACTTCAATCCATGTGGGCTGAGCTCAATGGCCCACTTTGCTACTCTGCCAGTGGCTTTTCTGTTCTGGATTATATCCCCCAACGGAGCTGAGCTAACAACAGTGATTGGGTGGCCCTGGAAGTAGTGCTTCAGCTTCCGGTTCGCCATGAACATGCCATACACCAGTTTCTGCCAGTGTGGGTACCTTTGCTTCGATTCTAAACCGGGTGCTGAACCGGATATTCCTTGCCTGCTTCTTTGCGCTCCACCACAATTGCCACGCTAACTGCACGGGCATTGGCGGCCACGTATAACAGCAGTGGCTCGTTGTCAACAGGGGCAGCAAGGACCGGTGGTTCTGCTAATTGCCGCTTCAAGTCCTCAAATGCAGCGTTTGCAGAATCGCTCCATATAAACCGGTCTGTCTTTTTCAGCATCTGATAAAGCGGAATTGCCTTCTGTCCCAAACGGCTGATGAATCGGCTTAACGCTGTAATCCGGCCAGCTATGCACTGGACATCATTGATATAAGCTGGTTTAGTCAAGGATGTGATCGCCTTGATCTTCTCCATATTGTCCTCTATTCCTCTGTTTGATACTAAGAATCCAAGGAGCTTGCCAGCCGGAACACCAAAAACGCACTTCTCCGGATTAAGCTTCATCTTATAAACCCGGAGGTTGTCAAAGGTTTCCCTTAGGTCTTCTATCAGCGTCTCCTCCTTCCTTGACTTTACAACGATGTCATCCACATAAGCATGGACATTTTTTCTGATCTGCCCCTTAAGACAGTTCTGTACACAACGCTGGTAAGTTGCTTGGGCACTCTTGAGCCCAAAGGGCATAGATACATAGCAGACGGCTCCAAAGGGAGTTATGAAGGTTGTCTTCTCCTCGTCCTTAACTGCCATCTTGATCTGGTGATACCCTGAATATGATCCAAAAAACTTAGCCGCTCACATCCTGCCGTAGCATCAATGATCTAATCAATACGGGGGAGAGCAAAAGGATCAGTTGGACAAGCCTTGTTTAGGTCTGTGTAATCCACACACATCCTCCACTTTCCATTTTTCTTTAACACCAGAACCGGATTAGCCAACCACTCCGGATGGAACACCTCAACTATGAACCCTGCGGCCAAAAGCCTGGCCACTTCCTCACCTATAGCCTTGCGCCTTTCTTCGTTGAAGCGGCGCAAATACTGTTTGACCGGTTTGAACTTTGGATCAATATTAAGACTGTGCTCAGCGAGTTCCCTCGGTATACCTGGCATGTCAGAAGGTTTCCATGCAAAGATATCCCGGTTCTCACGGATGAACTCGATGAGCGCGCTTTCCTATTTGGGGTCAAGGTTAGCGCTGATAGTGAACTGCTTGGATGAGTCGCCTGGCACAAAGTCAACTTGCTTAGTTTCCTCTGCCAATTTAAACTTCAACGCCAGATCATGCTCTGTAGTTGGCTTCTTTAACGGGGACATATCTGCCGGATCAACGTTGTCTTTGTAGAACTTCAACTCCTCAGTAGCACATACTGCCTCTGCATAGGCTGCGTCTCCTTCCTCGCACTCCAATGCAATCTTGCGACTTCCGTGAACCGTGATGGTTCCCTTGTGACCTGGCATCCTGAGCTGTAGATAAACATAGCACGGTCTAGCCATGAACTTGGCGTAAACCGGCCTTCCAAACAGAGCATGATATGGGCTCCGGATCTTTACAACCTCAAAGGTCACTGTCTCTGACCTGGAGTCCTGCTCATCTCCAAAGGTGACCTCCAGATCAATTTTCCCTACTGGGTAAGCCGATTTACCTGGCACCACTCCATGGAACACCATGTTGGACTATCTCAACTTCTTGTCCGTCAACCCCATACGACGGAAAGTCTCGTAATACAAGATGTTGATACTGTTGCCGCCATCCATGAGTACCTTTGTGAATTTGTAGCCACCCACCTGTGGTGCCACCACTAAGGCCAACTGGCCCGGATTATCAATCCGTGGCGGGTGATCCTCTGTGCTCCACACAATAGGTTGTTCCGACCAACGCAGAAAACGTGGTGTTGCCGGTTCAACTGCGTGTACCGCCCGCTTCAGGATTTTTTGATCTCTTTTGCACAAACTCGTAGTAAAGACATGGTACTGTCCACTACTTAGCTCCTTCGGATTACTCTGGTATCCGGATTGCTGCTGCTGTTGACGCTGCTGATTGCCTTGGTTATTGTAACCACCCTGACCATGCTGGTGGTTTCCTTGGTTGTTATAACCACCCTGACCATGCTGCTAGTGGTTGCCTTGGTTGTCGTTATTGTTGCCACCATGATATCCTGATCCGGACCCATTACCCTGGTGACCCGGACCTTGAAAACCGGAACTCGAGCCGCCGCCCGGTGGTCCATTGTTGTATTTGGCTTGTCTCATGGCCTCTACCATGATCCGGCATTCCCCCCATGTATGTTTAGCTGGGTGCTCCGGCGTGCTATGTTTCGGGCAAGGCTCATTCAACTGTTGATCCAGATTGACGGATCCTCCTCCGTTCCGTGGAGGTGGCCTACCCTTGCGGCGCTAAAAATTTCCTTGAACATTGGTATTGGCCACAAAATCAGAGCTGCCCTCTTCCTTTCACTTACCATTAAAACTTGTTCCTGCCGGATTAGCCTGCGCCGGTTTACCAGCCTTGTTTGCTTTCCCGGACTTGTCTCCATCTGCCTCGGGGTACTTAGCATTATCAGAGTCCCCATACTTCACCAGAGTGCTCATGAGTGTCCCCATGTCATTACAATCCCGCTTGAGCCGTCCCAACTTCAGCTTCAGAGACTCAAACCGGCAATTGTTTTCCAGTGTCACTATCGCCGTACTGGGATTGATGCTATTGGAAGAGTGCAGGATTTCTGACACTCGCCGTACCCAGGTGCTCGTAGGCTCCTGCTCTCCTTGAACACATGCCGCTAAGTCTACTACTGACATTGGCTGCTTGCACGTGTCTTTGAAATTTTTGATAAACTGGCGACGTAGTTCACCCCATGATCCGACGGAGTTAGGTGGTAAGCCGTTTAACCATGTCCGGGCTGTACCCTCAAGCATCATGGTAAAATACTTGGCGCATGCTGCTTCATCCACATCTAGCATCTTCATAGCCATCTCATAGCTCTCAACCCATGCCTCTGGAACCAGGTCTGTCGTATAGTTGGGCACCTTGCGCGGACCTTTGAAATCTTTGGGTAACCTTACACTTCGCAAAGCAAGGACAAGACACTGTACTCCAAAGGAACTCGCCGTGACTCCTGTCTCTGCTGTGGTTGGGTGAACCGACGTCATTTGATGGGTATCCTCGCGGGCGGTAGGTCTGGCCCGGTTCATCGCCTCCTGGGCGTGCGCCTCTGCTCCGGCCGGATTATCCTGCCTGTGACGATGACGTCTCCGTTCCCTGCTAGACACTTCCGGTTCATCCCAACGCCTAGTGTAACTCCTGCTGTGGCGGGGGGTTGAATGAATCCTTTCCCTGCTGTAAGAGTACGCCTGTTGCTGTGTCAACGCTGTGTCCAGCAATTCCTTGGCCCGACGCGCTTCCATCGCCATAGGGGACGTCCCCTCAATTAGGTAAAGCAGCCAGCCGTGAAGCGGCGGCGACAATGTTGTCCAATGGGTTTGAATAATGGCCAGGAGGGGTGGGGATGTGCGGCGCGGGCACAACCTGATGATTTCGCTCTGCGGCCGACTGTTGAACCGGTGCGCCTGCTCCTGGGGCTCCTCCCCGGTTTACTTCTAGGTTATTGCTGGCTCCCGCTCCTGGTGTGCCAAAGAGATTCATCGCCTCATAGACCGGTGGTAGACGAGTTTGCTGCCTTCTGTTCCTTACCTCCTGCGCAGAAGTCTGATCAATCCTGAGCCAGAAAGCTTGGGAATCCAGCTCTGCTTGCCTTGTAATCATCATGGCTTTCTCTGCGTCTAGATCCCGTTTAGCTTGCTCAATCCGGCCCTTCAGCTAAAGGATCTCCGCATCATGCTGCGCCTTGTTGGCAGGAGCTACTTCTGCTATTGCGCATGTTGTCAACTCCTCAACCAAGGTGGATAGAGCGTCAGTGGGTGAGAGGGCTTGGCTGCTCGCCCCCGCACCAGCTACCTCTGCTGTGAACGCCCCAGTCACCGTGGGCTGCTGCATAGACTGTGATCCGGCCATGAAGACAGCCACCCGGTTTGGCGGATCAAAGGGGTCCGGAATACTGTCACCATCGGATACACCCCCGGATCGGCCGTCCTGCAACAGATACAAAGATTCGGTCTCCCCGGATGAAGATTCATCGTCAGAATAGACAAATGTCTCGCCACCAGAATCCGATCTGTCCTCGGCTTGGACTCCATGTACTGCTCCAACGAAAACACGCTTCACGGCGGGCTGAATCCGGGCCTATCTCGCACGCTGAGCCGGCTCGACGATGTTGGGGAAGATGTCCGGCTCAGGTCCCGGTTCACCAATCTTGCCGATGAAGACGTGGATGCCGCCGAAGGGGACCCGGTACCTGTATTCGATTGAATCGGCCTCGGGGCCCAAGCCTGCGTCATCGATGTAGATCCGGCCGCGGCGACTCTTGGTCATCCGGCCAACCGCGTAACCCTTGAGTCCTTCAAAGCTGCCCTTCAAGAACTCGAAACCATCGTGCGATAGCCCCACGGTGGGCGCCAGCTATCGTGGAATTGGCACGGCAGATGTCCGGTTTAGAGGACTTAGGTGTGGAGCCATCGCGCGGGTTAGCTTGAAGAGGTTAAAGCACACAAAGAACACAGAGGGTTTATACTAGTTCGGCCCCTTCGATGAAGGTAAAAGCCTACGTCTAGTTTGGTTTGGTATTGCTTGGGCGTCGATGGACAGGGAGTGGATTGCTTGCTTGCGTCTCGACGGGTTGTCTCTTGTCCTTGAACCATCGCCGGGTCGTCCCATTATATAGGAGGCAACTCCAAGTCCGGTTTACAGAGTCCCGAGGCCGGTTCATAATCGTGTCCGCCTCGGTCTCTGCTCTTTCTATCTTACACCTCAAGTTACATGGTATGACGATTTACAAACCGTAAGCTTTACATATGGGCCCTAAGCCTCCATGGGCCGTAACCTCCGGTTCATATTCTACTGGGCTTATGATAATACAACTATGTAAGTGTAATCCGGATCTTCCTAACCGGTTTATACCTGCTAGTAATATCCCTGACAGATACTCTACGAGCCAACCCAACTTTAGTCATCATGGTTCTATGGTAAGTCAAAGTTACCGTGTGTCCAAAACAACAAGGGGTAACCCGAGGAATCACCCTCGATGGATTCCCACTCGATGTAACCTTCAAGGTGGACTCAGAGGAATCGCCCTCGATGGTCCACACTTGAGGGGTTGCACGACAGAGTCGTTATCGGGAATGTTGAAGGAGGGATCACCCTCGATAACCATGATCGAATAGCTACCCTACAGGGTTAACATCAGAAGTGCTGACAAGGTATCACCCTTGGCACTCGATAGTAACTCTACAGAGGCGTACAACTAGGGGGGGGGGTGATGTGCGTTGTCGGACCTGGACATCGATCACGTTGATCGAGTCATCGAACATAAAGCGAGGCAACTGGTACAAGGTTGGGGTCACTGATGGATCACCAACCAACCTATACTAAGCAGTTTAGGATAGCAGATAAATGTATCAATAGTTATAGCAACAATGACAGGCTATGCAACAGAATATGAGCTATCAAATAATCAATAGTAACAAACCTAATGCAAGAATAAGAGAGAAAAGAATGGGCGATATCTGGTGATCAAGGGGGGTTGGCTTGCCTGGAAGCTCGGCAGAGAAGGAGGAGTCGTCAACACCGTAGTCATTCGGGGCAGCGGCAGCGTCGGTCTCGTAGTCTACCGGAGAGAAGAGGGGGAAGAAACAATGAATACAATGAAAACAAATGCATGACGATGCATGACATGACACTAAGTGGTGCTAGGTGTGTCCTAACGCGGTACTAGGTGCTAATGGCGAAGGGGGAAAACATCTGGAAAGTATTCCCGACGTTTGACATTTTTGGACAGATGAACCGGAGGTGGATTGTTGCATGTTTTCTATGCTAGGGACGTGTGGCTGACAAATGGACTGCGTATTCGAATTCGTCTCGAAATTCCGAGCAACTTTCATGTACAAAGTATTTTCATCCGAGTTATGGATTATTATTTTAATTTTATTAATTTCTGGAATGTCTAGAATTAATTTAATTCCAAAATATATTAAAAACTAAAAGCTATGGGTACACAGAAGTGTACCCAGAGATGTGTATGTGTGGCTGACAAGAGGGCCGAGTTGACTGGGTCAACGGCAAATCATCAGAGGCTAACTAGTGGGGCCAGGAGGGGCTGAGTCAGCAGCCCAGTCAGCAGTCAACAGTTTGACTGTTGACTGGTCAAAGCTGACCAGTGGGCCCCATTGTCCAGTGAGACAGTTAATGTTTTAATTAATCTATTTAATTAACTAGGTCCCACCCGTAAGTGCCTCTGGGGTTAATTACCAGCGTTTAGTTAATTTAAATGTGGTTAATTAGTGTGTGGGGCCTACTGTCAGTGGGGTGGGTTTAATTAGCAGGGGTTAACTAAGAGCTAATGGTACTTTAGTCAGTGATTAACCGGAGCACGGCGGTGTCGGCCGTTCAGCCAACTCCGACGCCCGGAGGGCGCGCGGCTAGGCGCGTTGTAGCGCTCGCAGGGAGGCGAGTCGGGTGGTGCCCCCGGCTTGTGCAGGGGCGGCCGGAGCTGGTGCTTGCTCGGGCGCGCACGAGCGCGATGGCCAGCGACGCGGGCAGGGAGCGGGGTGCGACGAGCGCGGCCCCGAGGCGAGCCAGAGGCGGGCACGACAAGAGACGTGTAGGGGACTAGGGGGTGACAGGCATGCGCGAGGTCGACGGCCCGACGAGCACTCAGTTGCGGGGAAGCGACGACGAGCGATGGGTACGGCCGGGCGATGGGAACAGGGGGAAGAGGGGGCGGAGGAGGAGGCTCACTGGGGAGCAGGAGGGGCAGTTGGCGAGGGTCAAGGTGGTCCGGTGAGGGGGAGGCCGGGGAAGCGATCCTGCAAAGTTCGGCGGCGTCCTGGCGGCTCAGGTTGGGGGCGACGGGATCGGGGCGGCATCCGGGCCGCCGCCGACGAGGCCGGTTGGTCGATGTCGCGCGACGTGTCGGGGGCGTCGGTTGCCCCCGATCCAGATCCACTCGGGGGCGTGGTGGGGAGACAAGAGGGATCGGGGGAGGAGTGTGGGGTTAC
>LR738710.1:648839783-648857568 GCA_902687465.1 Secale cereale
CCTAGGGTTGGAAACCCTAGGGGTGGGGGCGCCCCACCTGACTTGGGGGGCAAGTCCCCCCCCCCCTGGCCGCCACCCCCCCTTGAGATTGGATCGCTAGGGGGCCGGCGCCCCCGAGGGTCCCTATATATAGTGGGGGGAGGGAGGACAGCCACACCCAAGCCCTGGCGCTTCCCTCACCCTCCCATGACATCTCTTCCTCCTCCAGTAGTGCTTGGCGAAGCCCTGCTGGAATCCCGCTGCTTCCACCACCACGCCGTCATGCTGCTGGATCTCCATCAAGCTCTCCTTCCCCCTTGCTGGATCAAGAAGGAGGAGACGTCTCTGCTCCATACGTGTTTTGAACGCGGAGGTGCCGTCCGTTCGGCGCTTGGTCATCGGTGATTTGGATCACGACGAGTACGACTCCATCAACCCCGTTCTCTTGAACGCTTCCGCTTTGCAATCTACAAGGGTATGTAGATGCACTCCCCTCTCCCTCGTTGCTAGATTACTCCATAGATTGATCTTGGTGATGCATAGAAATTTTTTGATTTCTGCTACGATCCCCAACAGTGGCATCATGAGCTAGGTCTATGCGTAGTTTCTTGCACGAGTAGAACACAAAGTAGTTGTGGGCGTCGATTTGTCAATTTACTTGTCGTTACTAGTCTTATCTTGATTCGGCGGCATCGTGGGATGAAGCGGCCCGGACCGACCTTACACGTACTCTTACGTGAGACAGGTTCCACCAACTGACATGCACTAGTTGCATAAGGTGGCTAGCGAGTGTCTGTCTCTCCCACTTTAGTCGGATCGGATTCGATGAAAAGGGTCCTTATGAAGGGTAAATAGAAATTGGCATATCACATTTTGGTTTTGGCGTAGGTAAGAAACGTCTTGCTAGAAACCTATAGCGGCCACGTAAAAACTTGCAACAACAATTAGAGGACGTCTAACTTGTTCTTGCAACATGTGTCGTGTGATGTGATATGGCCAAAAGGATGTGATGAATGATATATATGTGATGTATGAGATTGATCATGTTCTTGTAATAGGAATCACGACTTGCATGTCGATGAGTGTGAAAACCGGCAGGAGCCATAGGAGTTGTCTTATTTTATTGTATGACCTGCGTGTCACTGAAAACGCCATGTAATTACTTTACTTTATTACTAACCGTTAGCCATAGTAGTAGAAGTAATGTTTGACGAGACGACTTCATGAAGACACGATGATGGAGATCATGGTGTCATGCCGGTGACGATGATGATCATGGAGCCCCGAAGATGAAGATCAAAAGGAGCAAAATGATATTGGCCATATCATGTCACTATTTGATTGCATGTGATGTTTATCATGTTTTACATCTTATTTGCTTAGAACGACGGTAGTAAATAAGATGATCTCTCACTAAAATTTCAAGAATTGTGTTCCCCCTAACTGTGCACCGTTGCTAAGGTTCGTTGTTCCGAAGCACCACGTGATGATCGAGTGTGATAGGCTCTAACGTTCGCATACAACGGGTGTAAGCCAAATTTACACACGCAATACACTTAGGGTTCACTTGACGAGCCTAGCATGTACATACATGGCCTCGGAACACGGAAGACCGAAAGGTGGAATATGAGTCGTATAGAAGATACGATCAACATAAAGATGTTCACCGTTGATGACTAGTCCGTCTCACGTGATGATCGGACACGGCCTAGTCGATTCAGATCATGTATCACTTAGATGACTAGAGAGATGTCTATCTGAGTGGGAGTTCATTAAATTTGTTTAGATTAACTTAATTGTCATGAACAATAGTCTAAGTTGTCTTCGCAAATTATGTTGTAGACCAATAGCTTGCGTTGTAGCTCCCTTGTTTAATACGATCCTAGAGAAAGACAAAGTTGAAAGATATTGTAAGCAATGATGCGGACTGGGTCCGTAGTCCGAGGAGTGTCCTCACTGCTACGCAGAAGCCTTACGTCTTTGATGCACCGCTCAATGTGCAAACCCCTACAATGTCGTCTGTGGATGTTGTGAACACCTGACAAACACGTCCCGATGACTACTTGATAGTTTAGTGCACCATACTTTACGTCTTAGAATCGGGATCCCAATGACGTTTTGAACGCCATAAGACATATGAGATGTTCAAAGAGCTGAAATTGGGATTTTAGGCTCATGCCCGTGTTGAGAGGTATGAGACCTATGGCAAGTTCTTTTGCCAACAAGATGGAGGAGAATAGCTCAACTAGTGAGCATGTGCTCAGAATGTCTAGGTGCTAAAATCACTTGAACCAAGTGGGAGTTAATCTTCCAGATGAGATAGTGGTTGACGGAATTCTCTAGACACTATCACCAAGCTACTAGAACTTCGTGATGAACTATGACATGCAAAGGATGGAGATGATCCCGGAGCTATTAGCGGTGCTTAAAGACTGCAAAAGTAGAAATCAAGAAGGAGCATCAAGTGTTGATGGTTTAACAAGACCACTGGTTTCAAAAGGGGCAAGGGCTAGAAGGGAAACTTCATGAATGGCAAACCAGTTGTCGCTCTCATGAAGGAACCCAAGGTTGAACCCAAACCTCGAGACTAAGTGCTTCTATTGTAAGGGGAACGGTCACATGGTAGCGGAACTACCCCAAATACATGGTAGATAAGAAAGCTGGCAACTTCAACAAAGTATATTTGATATACGTGTTATTGATGTGTACCTTACTAGTACTCCTAGTAGTACCTGGGTATTGGATACCGGTTCAGTTGCTATTATTAGTGACTTGAAGCAAAAGCTACGGACTGAACGGAGACTAGCTAAGGGCGATGTGACGATGTGTGTTGGAAGTGTTTCCAAGGTTGATAAGATCACCATCGCACGCTCCCTCTACCTTCGGGATTAGTGTTGAACCTAGATAGATGTTATCACGTGTCTACATTGAGCATGATATGATTAGATCATGTTCATTGCGATACGGTTATTCATTTAAGTTAGAGAATAATGGTTATTCTGTTTACATGAATAATACCTTTATGGTCATGCACCCAATGGTTAGTAATACACATGATAATAATATGAAACGCCAAAAGATGTAGAGTTAATAATGATAGTACCACTTTCTTGTGGCACTGCCGCTTAGGTCATTTTGGCATAAAATGCATGAAGAAACTCCATGCTGATGGATGTTTGGAGTCACTTGATTTTGAATCGCTTGACACATGCGAGCCATGCCTCATGGGCAGGATGACTAAGATCCCGTTTTCAGGTACAATGAAACGGACAAGTGACTTTTTGGAAATCATACATGCTGATGTGTGTGATCCAATGAGAATTAAGGCGTGTGGTGGATATCGTTATTTTCTCATCTTCACTGATGATTTGAGTAGATATGGGTATATTTACTTAATGAAGCAAAAGTCCGAAAGGTTTGAAAAGTTCAAGCAATTTCAGAGTGAAGTTAAGAATCATCATAACAAGAAGATCATGTTCCTACGATCTGATCAAGGGGAGATTTTCTGAGTTATGAGTTTGGCAATCACTTAAGACATTGTGGAATTGTTTCGCAGTTGAAGCCACCTGGAACACCACAGCGTAATGGTGTGTCCGGACGTCGTAATCGAACCTTATGAGATAGGGTGCGATCTATTATGTCTCTTACCGATCTATCGCTATTATTTTGAGGTTATGCATTAGAGACAGCTGCATTTACTTTAGAATAGGTCACCATCTAAGTCCGTTGAGACGACGCCGTATGAACTATGGTTTGGCAAGAAACCAAAGTTGCCGTTTCTTAATGTTTGGGGCTGCGATGCTTATGGCTTCAGCCAGAAAAAGCTCGAACCCAAAACGGACAAATACATCTTCATGGGATACCCAAAGGTAACAGTTGGGTATACCTTCTATCTCAGATCCAAAGGCAAAAATATTTGTCGCTAAGAACGGGTCCTTTCTCGAGGAGTAGTTTCTCTCGAAAGAATCGAGTGGGAGGAAGATAGAACTTGATGAGGTTGTCGAACCCTCACTTCAACTGGAGAGTAGTGCAACACAGAAAAATGTTTCTGTGGAACCTACGACTGTTGAAGAGGAAACTAATGATGAAGCTTCAGATCAAGTTGCTATCGAACCTCGTAGGACGACAAGGATATGTACTACTCCTGAGTGGTACGGTGATCCTGTCTTAGATGTCATGTTGTTGGACAACAATGAACCTACGAACTATGGAGAAGCGATGGTGGGCCCGTATTCCGACAAATGGTTAGAAGCCGAGAAATCCGAGATAGGATCCATGTATCAAAGCAAAGTATGGACTTTGGTGGACTTGCCCGATGATCGGCAAGACATTGAGATAAATGGATCTTTAAGAAGAAGACGAACGTGGACGGTAATGTCACCGTCTATGAAGCTCTACTTGTGGCGAAGAGTTTTTCACAAGTTCAAGGAGTTGACTACGATGAGATTTTCTCACCCGTAGCGATGCTTAAGTCCGTCGAAATCATGTTAGCATTAGCTGCATTTATGAAATCTAGCAGATGGATGTCAAAACAAGTTTCCTTACCAGTTTTCGTAAGGAAAGGTTGTATGTGATACAATCAGAAAGGTTTTGTTGATCCTAAGGATGCTAAAAGGTATGCTAGCTCCAGCGATCCTTCCATGGACTAGAGCAAGCATCTCGGAGTCAGAATATACGATTTGATGAAGTGATCAAAGTTTTTGGGTTTATACAAAGTTTGTTAAAAACTTGTATTGAAAATAAAGTGAGTGGGAGCAATACAACATTTCTGATAAGTATATGTGAATGACATATTGTTGATCCGAAATGATGTAGAATTTCTGGAAAGCATAAAGGGTTGTTTGAAAGGAGTTTTTCAAAGGAAGACCTGGATAAAGCTGCTTACATATTGGGCATCAAGATCTATAGAGATAGATCAAGACGCCTGATGATACTTTCAAAAAGAACACACACCTTTGACATGACTTTGAAGGAGTTCAAAATAGATCAGTCAAAGAAGGAATTCTTACCTGAGTTGTAAGGTGTGAAGTTGAGTAAGACTCAAAGCTTGACCACAGCAGAAGAAAGAGGAAGGACGAAGGTCGTCCCCTATGCTTTTGTCATAGGCTCTATACGGTATGCCATGCTGAGTACCACACCTGATGTGTGCCTTGCCACATGTCTAGCAAGAGGGTACAAAGGTGATCCAGGAGTGGATCACTAGATAGCGGTCAAAATTATCCTTAGAGGAATAAGGAAATGTTTCTCGGATATGGATGTAATATAGAGTTCGACGTAAAGATGTAAGTCGATGCAAGCTTAACACCTATCCGGATAGCTCTGAGTAGAGATACCGGATACGTATAATGGAGCATGAATTTGGAATAGCTCCAAGTGGAACGTGGTAGCAGCATCTATGATATGACATAAAGTTTTGCGAAATACATAGGGATCTGAATGTTGCAGACACGTTGACTACAACCTCTCTCATGAGCATAACATGATCAAACCTAGAACTCATTGAGTGTTAATCACATAGTGATGTGAACTAGATTATTGACTCTAGTAAACTCTTTGGATGTTAGTCACATGGCGATGTGACCTGTGAGTGTTAATCACATGGCGATGTGAACTGGATTATTGACTCTAGTGCAAGTGGGAGACTGTTGGAAATATGCCCTAGAGGCAATAATAAATTGGTTATTATTATATTTCCTTGTTCATGATAATTGTTTATTATCCATGCTAGAATTGTATTGATAGGAAACTCAGATACATGTGTGGATACATAGACAAACACCATGTCCCTAGTAAGCCTCTAGTTGACTGGTTTGTTGATCAATAGATGGTTGCGGTTTCCTCACCATGGACATTGGATGTCGTTGATAACAGGATCACATCATTAGGAGAATGATGTGATGGACAAGACCCAATCCTAAGCCTAGCACAAGATCGTGTAGTTCATATGCTAAAGCTTTTCCAAATGTCATGTATCTTTTCCTTAGACCATGAGATTGTGCAACTCCCGGATACCGTAGGAATGCTTTGGATGTACCAAACGTCACAACATAACTGGGTGGCTATAAAGGTGCACTACGGGTATCTCCGAAAGTGTCTGTTGGGTTGGCACGAATCGAGACTGGGATTTGTCACTCCATGTGACGGAGAGGTATCTCTGGGCCCACTCGGTAGGACATCATCATAATGTGCATAATGTGATCAAGGAGTTGATCACGAGATGATGTGTTACGGAACGAGTAAAGATAACGAGATTGAACAAGGTATCGGGATACCGACAATCGAATCTCGGGCAAGTACTATACCAGTAGACAAAGGGAATTGTATACGTGATTGATTGAATCCTTGACATCGTGGTTCATCCGATGAGATAATCGTTGAGCATGTGGGAGCCAACATGGGTATCCATATCCCGCTGTTGGTTATTCACCGGAGAGTCGTCTCGGTCATGTATTCGTGTCTCCCAAACCCGTAGGTTCTACACACTTAAGGTTCGGTGACGCTAGGGTTGTAGAGATATAAGTATGCGGTAACCCGAAAGTTGTTCGGAGTCTCGGATGAGATCCGGACGTCACGAGGAGTTCTGGAATGGTCCGGAGGTAAAGATTTGTATATAGGAAGTCTAGTTTCGACCACCGGGAAGGTTTCGGGGGTCACCGGTATTGTACCGGGACCATCGAAAGGGTCCCGGGGGTCCACCGGGTGGGGCCACTTATCCCGGAGGGCCCCATGGGCTGGAGTGGGAAGGGAACTGTGACGCCCCCGATTTGACCGTACACTAATCATGCACGCAAATGTGTACGACCAAGATCAAGGACTCACTGGAAGATATCACAACACAACTCTAGACACAAATTAAAATAATACAAGCTTTATATTACAAGCCAGGGGCCTCGAGGGCTCGAATACAAAAGCTCGAAAACACAAGAGTCAGCGGAAGCAACAATATCTGAGTACAGACATAAGTTAAACAAGTTTGCCTTAAGAAGGCTAGCACAAATATAGCAACGCTCGAAAAGGCAAGGCATCCTGCCTGGGACCTCCTAACTACTCCTCGAAGCCGAACTCCATGTAGAAACATCCTCGGGATCATCTGGTTCCTGGACTCCATCAATCTGGTTGCATCATCCGAGAAGAAGGAACAAGAGGGGAAAAGGGGGAGAAAAGCAACCGTGAGTACTCATCCAAAGTACTCGCAAGCAAGGATCTATACTACATATGCAAAGATATATGTGTAAAGGGGCAATATATGTGGGCTAAACTGCAGAAAGCCAGAATAAGAGGGGGGTAGCTAATCCAATCGAAGACTACGCTTCTAGCAACGTCCAACGTCCATCTTGCAGCAGAGGAAGAGAGTAGCTGGAAGTAACAAGTATCCTCGCTTCTAGCAGCCTCCGTCTTGCAGCAGTAGAAGGGAAAAGATGGTAAGTTCACCAAGTAACATTGTATAGCATAAACCTACCCGGCGATCCTCCCGCACATCACCCTGTGAGAGAGCAACCACCGAGTTATATCTGGCACTGGTAAGGGTGTGTTTTATTAAGTATCCGGTTCTAGTTGTCATGAGGTCGGAGTACAACTCCGGGTCGTCCTTTTACCGAGGGACACGGCTATTCGAATAGATTAACTTCCCTGCAGGGGTGCACCACATATCCCAGCACGCTTGATCCCATTTGGCCGGACACACTTTCCAGGGTCATGCCCGGCCTCGGAAGATCAACACGTCGCAGCCCTACCTAAGCACAACAGAGAGGTCAGCACGCCGGTCTAAACCCTAAGCGCACGGGGGTCTGGGCCCATCGCCCAATGCACACCTGCATGTTGCGAGGGCAGCCGGTAAGCAGACCTAGCCTCTCCTAATACCAGAGTAGGCTTTCCAGTCCAATCCGGCGCGCGCCGCTAAGTCGCTGACGTCAAGAAGGCTTCGGCTGATACCACGACGTCGAGTGCCCATAACTGTTCCCACGCAGCTGGTTAGTGCGTATAGACCAAATGGCCAGACTCAGATCAAATATCCAAACTCGTTAAGCGTGTTATTATGAATTAACCGCAGACAACGACCAGGGCCAGGCCACCTCTCCACCGGGTGTCTCAACCTGCCCTGTCGCTCCGCCACAACGATCCACTTGGGGGCCGTCAGGAACTCAGGCCCACCACTACCTGGATGGAGCCACCTGTCCTTTCAGCCCCCACATCAAATCAATTGCGGGTACTCAATGAGCCAACCCGACTTTAGTCACATCATGTATCATGTAAAGTATGTATATAGTATATACCCGCGATCACACCCAAGTGATCACGGCCCGATAGAATAGCAGGGCAGACGGACAAGGGTGTAGGGCCACTGATGGAGTACTAGCATCCTATACTAAGCATTAGGATGACAGGTAATGTATCAACAGTTGTAGCAACAATGACAGGCTATGCATCAGAATAGGAGTTATCGAATCACAACAGTGGTAAACTAATGCAAGAGTAAGAGGGAGGAGAATAGGCGATATCTGGTGATCAAAGGGGGGGCTTGCCTGGAAGCTCTGCAGACGAAAGGAATCTTCGGAAGCATAGCCGTAGTCGAACACCGAAGCATCAAGGGTCTCGGGGTCTATCACGGTATCGGAGTCTACCGAAAAGAAGCAACGAAGGGGAAACAAATAAATAACAGAGCAAACAATAGCAACACAAAGAATAACATGGCAAAAGGCGGTGCTACATGTGACCTAACTCGGTGCTCGGTGATACAGGCAAAGAGGAAAATCACCCGGGAAAGTATCCCCGGTGTTAGGCATTTTTGGGCAGATGAAACGGAGGGGGAAAGTTGCGTGTTCGGTATGATAGAGATGTGTGGCGGACGAACGGACCGCAAATTCGGATTCGTCTCGTCGTTTTGAGCAACTTTCATATATAAATTATTTTCATCCGAGTTACGGTTTAAAAGTTATGATTTTCTAAAGTTTTTATTAATTTTCAAAGTTTAATTGAATTTCCAAATTATTTAATAGGTGGACTAAGTCAAAGGTCCAGTCAGCAGATCCAGTCAGCGTTGACTGGGTCAATGTTGACCAGTCAATAGGGTCAAGGGGGACCCACATGTCATTGACTGATATCTAGTTAACTAAGTTAGTTAGTTTAATTAACAGATTAATAGGTTAATTAGTGATTAGGTTAATCTAACAGAATTAATTAAGTTAATTAAGTAATTAATTAATTAATTAAAACCTCTTATTATTTATTAATTATTTTTATTATATATATATATATATATTTATCTTTCTTTTTTTTAACGTTCAGGGGCGGGGCCCCATGTGTCATTGGCCCTGGGGGCCAAAGCGGGTCGGGCGACGGGCACATGGGTGGCGCCCGACTGGGCGCCCGAACGGCGCTATGGCCAGCGGGCGAAGGGGCGGGCGCGCGGCCCAGCGCCGGCGGCCGTGGCCGCGGCCGGAGCAGGCTAGCGGGGCAAGCACGGGCGCTCGCCCGCAGTAAGCGACGGGCGGAGGCGGGACTGTGGCGCGCGGACGGAGTGCGGCGGCCGCGGCGAGCATCAGAAACGGCAGCGGGCGCGGCGAGCCAGCGGTCGCGCGGCGAGCATCAGAAAAGGCAGCGGGCGCGGCGAGCGTGACCAGGACGGCCAGGGGCGCGATCCGGAGGGGGGGCATAAGCGCGAGGTGTGGGAGGCCGGGCCCGTGCGTGCGCGATGAGCAGGGACACGGCCACGCATCGGGTGCGGACGATGCGGGCGTGCAGGTGTGTGTTGCCGGAGCGCGGGGAAGAGGAGAAGGAGGGGGCCTCACGGGGGGGTTGCAGGGCACGAGGCAGTGGGGGGGTCGAGGAGGAGGACGGAGACGACGCGAGCTCCGGCGACGATGAGGTATGCGAGCGGCGGTGGTGGCGTTCCGGCGAGGGGAGGTAGACGAGGGGTCGGCTCCAGCGACCGTGGACGGCGACGTTGTCTTGGCGTCGGCGGGTCCATGCCCCGATCCAGAACAAGGGCAGAGAGGGAGGGGATCGGGGGGAAGGGGAAGTGGGGATGAGTGGGAAGGGAACCGCTAGGGTTCCAGTCGCCGAGGGGATATGGGGGCGGCTGGGCCTGTGGGCTGGTGGGTTGGATGCCCAATTGGGCCAAACGGCCGAAGGGGAGGGGGGAAGGCCAAGGGTTGTCCCT
Source organism: Secale cereale (assembly GCA_902687465.1). Classification (NCBI taxonomy): domain Eukaryota; kingdom Viridiplantae; phylum Streptophyta; class Magnoliopsida; order Poales; family Poaceae; genus Secale; species Secale cereale. The sequence goes on from LR738710.1 coordinate 648,849,922, forward strand.
TTTTTCCCATTTCTTTGTTTTCTTTTTATTTCAACTTTTGTTCTCCATTTAGTTTCATCTTGTTTTAGTTTAAATAAAATATAAAACTAGTTCCTAATTTAGTTTAAATAAATATGCCACTGTCCCCATAGTTTCGGGCAATACAATAAATTAGCTTAATATTCATTAATTGAAAAGCATTTAATTATTGGTTTTGGCTGCGGTTCTATTTAATTCAGAGTATTTAAACATTTTATAAAAGTGTGGTTCCTCCACCATAATTCCTTATGATTTATTTGACACATCCCGAACATTTTAGTTTTAATGTTTGAAAACTTTTGTTGCTTTCTTTTAATTCAATTTTTAATTTGGATCTGTTTCGAACTAACACGAGATTAGCAACAGTGATCGTGGTGACATGTCGTCATTAGTAGAGGGTTACTGTAGCTTAACTATCCGGGCGTCACAATTCTCCTCCACTACAAGAAATCTCGTCCCGAGATTTAAGCGGTGGAGTAAGGAGGGATAGGTGCTGGTAGCGAAAAGCTAACGAGACTTCTCGGTCTTGGCTGCCCTTTCGAAGAGGTCGACTCCTTTCGTTGATGTCTTCATTCTCTCTGCTTCAAGTCATCGTGATCAAGTCGTCATCCTTTCTTCGGGATCTCCATCGTCCTACGAACGTGACCAGGGGGAAAACTTTGGAGGAACGTATCTTCCACGGAGGCTGTGCATACGACGGCGAATTCAGAAAGTGATATACGAAGTACCATACGAGTAGTATTTCAGTGAATGCATAGAGAGAGCAATAAGCGATGGTACCAAAGTTTCAATTGGGTAGGCAAACATTCGATGCCTAGATAGACGCTGGAATGGGGCTTGAACAACGAGAATAACAATGTGTTTAATTCCAGGATGAATAATGGTATAGAATTTGGCTCGTTGATCACACACGAAGCCAGGTGCAAAGGATACATTAGAGTCTGGATTGTAAAGAACAGTCAGGTTTCGATCCAGTGGACCTGTGGGTTATGGGCCCACCATGTGGATTAAGAGTAGGAAGGGCGATGACATCTTGCACAGAAAGCAAGGCATGTCAGAGAATAGTCTGTCAGCTAAGTTGGCAACAATGTCGGTACCAAGGACGGGGAACAAAGAGAACCATTGTCTTGCTCGTTGAAACGAGGCGGACCGGTAGGCAAAATTTTCGTCCACCGGCAGTACCGGAATGTTATTAACAATAGAATCAAGGTCGTACTGACAGAGTTGTACAACGAGGTGTTTACATTAGCAGAGTAATATTACTGCTTAGATTATATGTAGATCAAGGGAAGGTTAAACAAACAAATGGAAAGGAAAATTGTGATTACACACAATTATTAGGAGTATACCCATCCCATGGACAAGAAGAATCATGGCAGACAGGGTAGGAGAGCAAGCACCCAACCATTCAGATAAAGAGGCAACGATTAATCAAGACGTTACCCATACAACGGTGTTTGGATAACTGACCAAGAAACATTTAGCATTGGGCTCCAAATGCTCTTGTTGAAAATTGAAGTACCACAGACATGCTTCGAGATAGCATGGGCATGGTCTCGAAGCAAGGTCGGACTTGGATACACAAAGGATTCATCAGGAACAACTTATAGAATAAGTCTTATAATTTCCTCCTGGAAGAATGGTTATCCTTGCAAAAGAGAATATAATAATAGGTCCTCCAGCAGGGGTGCTAGGCATGACATCATTAACATCAAAGGACCAATATTATAAGTACTGGAAAGTTGTCCCAACCATCATATCTGACCGAGATTCAGATCTGATTGGTGTCATTTTACCTCAGACTCGGGATGTTCGACAAGAAACGGTGCAACATTAATCAATGAAATGACATTGCAAGATTCTCTAGAATGAACTATGGGAGCGGGTTCCTGGAACAATAGTTCATCATTAAACCAAGGAGAGGATGAGGAGGTGGCTGATGGGCTCAGCGACAATTCACCGAGAATTCCAAACAGATGGATTTCCACAATAATGTGAACAAGAAGATGACAATTATCAATTCAAATGATATAACGTTGTATGCTCGAGAAAAACATACACCATTAATCATGAGTTGAAAGGTGTGCCCGAAATATGACCTTAGACAGCAAGATCAATGTTAGAGTGATGATTCAATAACCAACAGTCTAAGAACGAACTGTCGATCGTTAACTTCATAGCAATAGGGTTGCTGGAAGTATAGAACTCAAACAGCATCGTTAGTATATTGTTATCCCGGTTAAAAACAACACGGGGACCAAGGAAGAATGGTGATGGTGAGAAGTATCATCATACCGAGAATTTCTAAGAGGTGGAGCAATCCCCACAACATTTCCGACATAAAAGACAGTAATACTTCAAGGCAGAACACAACACTAGCTGGAGAGCAAGTTGTATTCATAATGTGGACAAGTTCGCGATGAAAGGAAGTCAAGGGTGTTACCGATGATAATGAAAATCATCAAGGGCAAGGAGGGTATTTCTCATCATGAACACAATTGACATCTTGGTAGTAGTCAAAGTGTTGAAGGTGATCCGACACATTTGCCGGGAGGTTTCAAGGGGATGCAATCAAACAACAACGGCAACAGGCAAGAGAATGATGAAGTGGCAAGTTATAGAATCAATATAAAAGATGCTAGATCGGAACCAACGTTGCCGTTCGAGACAAGCAACATGATATTGAAAGCTCGATGTAAGTCGTGCTCACACACTGAAGAATTCGTGCACCAAAGAAGGACGAGGTAGCACAATCAAAGACAGCTAGACAAGGGATGTACCCGATAGTCTAGGAATAAAACCAGATTGAGTTTAAAAATTTCCCAGTAACATCTACTAGGGGTGTTGAATTTTTAGAGCAGATTTGATTTACTAAACGGTGTCCTCGGTTGACGGCAACCTAGAACCCGTAGAGTGATTACGACAAGCAAACATATTGTTCATCAAAAGTTCAAAAGGTGTGGTGCAAAGGCATGATATCCTCGAGATATCAGAGGGTAAAACTCGAAGGTAGAACACGATAGAAGTTGAACTAGGTCATTGACCTATGACAGTAGATACTTTAACCTAGCCAAAATAGACGAGGCACTGGAATGAATTCTCATCAGATATATTAGATCAGGACAGCATGGTCGGATCCATAATTGTAAGGAATCAATTCAAGAATACCGAAAGATTCATACAGCTGGATAATCATTTTGCAAGAAGCTTCCGAGACGGTCTACATCATTTTCATGGGCATGAACAAAAGCTCAAGGTCGACTCCCGTTTCTCCAATGCATACGTTTCATTTACCTCTTGCTTTGATTAAAAAGTAGTGTTGGAATTTTTATCCGGTAGAACACCAGAAGGGTATGACTTATGAAAACTTTTGGGTTCTCACGGATTAGGGGAAGGCATAGGTTCAACCCATCGGGCATCTTAGTAACATATACCACAAGTTTCAAAAGTAAATATCACCAGCTCCAAGGAAGAGCATGGTTGTCAAAGAAGAGGATACAATTTACCGAAGGTATTATGCATCAGGGACAGAACTTCTCGAGGTTTTTGTATACGAAGGACACTGTCGGATAATATTTCAACAAAGGATCGAGCGATCCACAACGGAGCTGATGTGAGTATCGGTACTCACTCAGAGGAAGAAGAATGCAGAGGCATCAGATTCAAGAATCACCTGATTAGTATGAAGCTTAAATAGAAAGAAATTATGGTTTCCAAAACGAAGGATCAGAAGCAGACGCTCTGATCCAGGATGGATAAGTTGAAAACACTTAGTTGTACAATCAATAAAGGTTTGAATTGCCGAGAACCTACTCATGTCCGGAATGACGTCTGAGTCGGAAACATAATTTTATAAAGGATAACATGATGACTGCGTGCATACGCACACATTGAATCAATAGGCTCAAAATGGCTAAGACAAGGGATGTTAACGAAGACTACTAGTCATATGGATTTAACCATAATGCAAGCAGGCAAGAATTACAGGAGTAACAGGCTGCAGAGGATTTGCGAAAGATCAAAAGGTATCCCGATGAACTTTGTGAGACACATGAACAATCGAGAAGAACGGGTCCTCGATAATTGTGAGGAAATAACCGTAAGGGTTTTCATGTGACATAAGGCTGCAAGACAGTAAACTCAAAGGATTCTCGAGACAACGGAGAATATTTCGAGGCCTCTTGTAACAACAAGAGCGACGAGGAATGATCATGAGTATGACAAGTGCATGCAGATATCCATAGGGATATATCGATGGCAGTGAATTGCGAAGGCGATGAACACAAGTTCTCGGGTTAACAGCGGAGAGTATCTTCAGGGTCTTCTGGTGCAGCGGACGATCATCTATCATAAGGTGCTCTCCGGGTGAAAGTGATAACGAGATCCTAATGTTAGATTTAGCAAAATTCCTTTATCTCGAATAGAAGAGAGATAAGAGTCCCAGAGTATAGACGAGGAGTAAAAGATCCTAATACCACCCATTGGTGTTGTGGGCCCGTAAGCCACACAACAAGTTAGCAAATTTGTTTTTTCAAAGACTAGACTCAACTTCGGCCAAGGAGTTGGAAAGAGGGATTCCTACAGGCAGTCGGCTCTGATACCAACTTGTGACGCCCCCGATTTGACCGTACACTAATCATGCACGCAAATGTGTACGACCAAGATCAAGGACTCACTGGAAGATATCACAACACAACTCTAGACACAAATTAAAATAATACAAGCTTTATATTACAAGCCAGGGGCCTCGAGGGCTCGAATACAAAAGCTCGAAAACACAAGAGTCAGCGGAAGCAACAATATCTGAGTACAGACATAAGTTAAACAAGTTTGCCTTAAGAAGGCTAGCAAAAATATAGCAACGATCGAAAAGGCAAGGCATCCTGCCTGGGACCTCCTAACTACTCCTCGAAGCCGAACTCCATGTAGAAACATCCTCGGGATCATCTGGTTCCTGGACTCCATCAATCTGGTTGCATCATCCGAGAAGAAGGAACAAGAGGGGAAAAGGGGGAGAAAAGCAACCGTGAGTACTCATCCAAAGTACTCGCAAGCAAGGATCTATACTACATATGCAAAGATATATGTGTAAAGGGGCAATATATGTGGGCTAAACTGCAAAAAGCCAGAATAAGAGGGGGGTAGCTAATCCAATCAAAGACTACGCTTCTAGCAACGTCCAACGTCCATCTTGCAGCAGAGGAAGAGAGTAGCTGGAAGTAACAAGTATCCTCGCTTCTGGCAGCCTCCGTCTTGCAGCAGTAGAAGGGAAAAGATGGTAAGTTCACCAAGTAACATTGTATAGCATAAACCTACCCGGCGATCCTCCCGCACATCACCCTGTGAGAGAGCAACCACCGAGTTATATCTGGCACTGGTAAGGGTGTGTTTTATTAAGTATCCGGTTCTAGTTGTCATGAGGTCGGAGTACAACTCCGGGTCGTCCTTTTACCGAGGGACACGGCTATTCGAATAGATTAACTTCCCTGCAGGGGTGCACCACATATCCCAGCACGCTTGATCCCATTTGGCCGGACACACTTTCCAGGGTCATGCCCGGCCTCGGAAGATCAACACGTCGCAGCCCTACCTAAGCACAACAGAGAGGTCAGCACGCCGGTCTAAACCCTAAGCGCACGGGGGTCTGGGCCCATCGCCCAATGCACACCTGCACGTTGCGAGGGCGGCCGGTAAGCAGACCTAGCCTCTCCTAATACCAGAGTAGGCTTTCCAGTCCAATCCGGCGCGCGCCGCTAAGTCGCTGACGTCAAGAAGGCTTCGGCTGATACCACGACGTCGAGTGCCCATAACTGTTCCCACGCAGCTGGTTAGTGCGTATAGACCAAATGGCCAGACTCAGATCAAATATCCAAACTCGTTAAGCGTGTTATTATGAATTAACCGCGGACAACGACCAGGGCCAGGCCACCTCTCCACCGGGTGTCTCAACCTGCCCTGTCGCTCCGCCACAACGATCCACTTGGGGGCCGTCAGGAACTCAGGCCCACCACTACCTGGATGGAGCCACCTGTCCTTTCAGCCCCCACATCAAATCAATTGCGGGTACTCAATGAGCCGACCCGACTTTAGTCACATCATGTATCATGTAAAGTATGTATATAGTATATACCCGCGATCACACCCAAGTGATCACGGCCCGATAGAATAGCAGGGCAGACGGACAAGGGTGTAGGGCCATTGATGGAGTACTAGCATCCTATACTAAGCATTAGGATGACAGGTAATGTATCAACAGTTGTAGCAACAGTGACAGGCTATGCATCAGAATAGGAGTTATCGAATCACAACAGTAGTAAACTAATGCAAGAGTAAGAGGGAGGAGAATAGGCGATATCTGGTGATCAAAGGGGGGGCTTGCCTGGAAGCTCTGCAGACGAAAGGAATCTTCGGAAGCGTAGCCGTAGTCGAACACCGAAGCATCAAGGGTCTCGGGGTCTATCACGGTATCGGAGTCTACCGAAAAGAAGCAACGAAGGGGAAACAAATAAATAACAGAGCAAACAATAGCAACACAAAGAATAACATGGCAAAAGGCGGTGCTACATGTGACCTAACGCGGTGCTCGGTGATACAGGCAAAGAGGAAAATCACCCGGGAAAGTATCCCCGGTGTTAGGCATTTTTGGGCAGATGAAACGGAGGGGGAAAGTTGCGTGTTCGGTATGATAGAGATGTGTGGCGGACGAACGGACCGCGAATTCGGATTCGTCTCATCGTTTTGAGCAACTTTCATATACAAATTATTTTCATCCGAGTTACGGTTTAAAAGTTATGATTTTCTAAAGTTTTTATTAATTTTCAAAGTTTAATTGAATTTCCAAATTATTTAATAGGTGGACTAAGTCAAAGGTCCAGTCAGCAGATCCAGTCAGCGTTGACTGGGTCAATGTTGACCAGTCAATAGGGTCAAGGGGGACCCACATGTCATTGACTGATATCTAGTTAACTAAGTTAGTTAGTTTAATTAACAGATTAATAGGTTAATTAGTGATTAGGTTAATCTAACAGAATTAATTAAGTTAATTAAGTAATTAATTAATTAATTAAAACCTCTTATTATTTATTAATTATTTTTATTATATATTTTTTTTATCTTTCTTTTTTTTTAACGTTCAGGGGCGGGGCCCCATGTGTCATTGGCCTTGGGGGCCAAAGCGGGTCGGGCGACGGGCACATGGGTGGCGCCCGACTGGGCGCCCGAACGGCGCTATGGCCAGCGGGCGAAGGGGCGGGCGCGCGGCCCGGCGCCGGCGGCCGTGGCCGCGGCCGGAGCAGGGTAGCGGGGCAAGCACGGGCGCTCGCCCGCAGTAAGCGACGGGCGGAGGCGGGACTGTGGCGCGCGGACGGAGTGCGGCGGCCGCGGCGAGCATCAGAAACGGCAGCGGGCGCGGCGAGCCAGCGGTCGCGCGGCGAGCATCAGAAACGGCAGCGGGCGCGGCGAGCGTGACCAGGACGGCCAGGGGCGCGATCCGGAGGGGGGGCATAAGCGCGAGGTGTGGGAGGCCGGGCCCGTGCGTGCGCGATGAGCAGGGACACGGCCACGCATCGGGTGAGGACGATGCGGGCGTGCAGGTGTGTGTTGCCGGAGCGCGGGGAAGAGGAGAAGGAG
>LR738710.1:648857888-648882414 GCA_902687465.1 Secale cereale
GGAGAAGGAGGGGGCCTCACGGGGGGGTTGCAGGGCACGAGGCAGTGGGGGGTCGAGGAGGAGGACGGAGACGACGCGAGCTCCGGCGACGATGAGGTATGCGAGCGGCGGTGGTGGCGTTCCGGTGAGGGGAGGTAGACGAGGGGTCGGCTCCAGCGACCGTGGACGGCGACGTCGTCTTGGCGTCGGCGGGTCCATGCCCCGATCCAGAACAAGGGCAGAGAGGGAGGGGATCGGGGGGAAGGGGGAGTGGGGATGAGTGGGAAGGGAACCGCTAGGGTTCCAGTCGCCGAGGGGATATGGGGGAGGCTGGGCCTGTGGGCTGGTGGGTTGGATGCCCAATTGGGCCAAACGGCCGAAGGGGAGGGGGGAAGGCCCAGGGTTGTCCCTTTTTTCCCATTTCTTTGTTTTCTTTTTATTTCAACTTTTGTTCTCCATTTAGTTTCATCTTGTTTTAGTTTAAATAAAATATAAAACTAGTTCCTAATTTAGTTTAAATAAATATGCCACTGTCCCCATAGTTTCGGGCAATACAATAAATTAGCTTAATATTCATTAATTGAAAAGCATTTAATTATTGGTTTTGGCTGCGGTTCTATTTAATTCAGAGTATTTAAACATTTTATAAAAGTGTGGTTCCTCCACCATAATTCCTTATGATTTATTTGACACATCCCGAACATTTTAGTTTTAATGTTTGAAAACTTTTGTTGTTTTCTTTTAATTCAATTTTTAATTTGGATCGGTTTCGAACTAACACGAGATTAGCAACAGTGATCGTGGTGACGTGTCGTCATTAGTAGAGGGTTACTGTAGCTTAACTATCCGGGCGTCACAGGAACCAGCCCATGGTGGGCTGGTGCGCCCCCCATGGGCCTCCCCCTGCGCCTAGGGTTGGAAACCCTAGGGGTGGGGGCGCCCCACCTGACTTGGGGGGCAAGTCCCCCCTGGCCGCCCCCCCCCCCTTGAGATTGGATCTCTAGGGGGCCGATGCCCCCAGGGCCCCTATGTATAGTGGGGGGAGGGTGGGCAGCCGCACCCAAGCCCTGGCGCCTCCCTCTCCCTCCTGTGACACCTCTTCCTCCTCTAGTAGTGCTTGGCGAAGCCCTGCTGGAATCCCGTTGCTTCCACCACCACGGTGTCGTGCTGTTGGATCTCCATCAACCTCTCCTCCCCCCTTGTCGGATCAAGAAGGAGGAGACGTCTCCGCTCCGTACGTTTGTTGAACGCGGAGGTGCCGTCCGTTCGGCGCTTGGTCATCGGTGATTTGGATCACGACGATTACGACTTCACCAACCCCGTTCTCTTGAACGCTTCCGCTTTGCGGTCTACAAGGGTATGTAGATGTACTCCCCTCTCCCTCGTTGCTAGATTACTCCATAGATTGATCTTGGTGATGCGTAGAATTTTTTTGATTTCTGCTACGATCCTGTAGGATCGAAAGTAGGTCTAGAGGGGGGGTGATTAGACTACTTGACAATATAAAAAATCTGCCTTTAGATCATGCAATGTTTTTGGCAGTTTCACAAACAAGATCAGTTCAAGTAACACCCTACACATGCAATTCTAGAGTTTATGCAGCGGAAAGTAAATTGCACATGTAAAAGAGAGGTGGAGAAGATCAAACGCAGTTTGGTGACACGGAGATTTTTGTCGTGGTTCCGATAGGTGGTGCTATCGTACATCCACGTTGATGGAGACTTCAACCCACGGAGGGTAACGGCTGCGCGAGTCCACGGAGGGCTCCACCCACGAAGGGTCCACGAAGAAGCAACCTTGTCTATTCCATCACGGCCTACGCCCACGGAGGACTAGCCTTACTCGGGGTAGATCTTCACGAAGTAGGCGATCTCCTTGCCCTTACAAACTTCTTGGTTCAACTCCACATCACGACGGAGGCTCCCAAGCGACACCTAACCAATCTAGGAGGCACCACCCCCCAAAAGGTAATAGACGGCGTTGATGGTGATGAACTCCTTGCTCTTGTGCTTCAAGTGATAAACTCCCCAACACTCAACTCTCCTCACTGATATGGCTGTGGTGGAAGAAAGATTTGAGTGGAAAGCAACTTGGGAAGGCTAGAGATCAAGTTTCATATGGTAGGAATGGAATGGCTTGATCTCAACACAAGGGTAGGTGGTTCACTTCTCAGAAAGTGTGTGGTAGAAGTGGTGGTACTTTCTGATGGCTCTCCTCACGAATGAGGAGGGGGTGGAGGGGTATATATAGACTCCACACAAAATCCAACCGTTACACACACATTTGACCAATCTCGGTCAGACCGAAGTGAAAACTCGGTTAGACCGAAAGTTCAAATATAGTGAACGTTGGGATTTTCGGTGGGACCGAAAATACCATCTCGGTGAGACCGAAGTGAGTCAAAGGTTAGGGTTTGCCATCTCGGTGAGACCGAAAATATAAACTCGGATATTCCGAATTGATGTCAACCGATCACAGAAGGTTGGCAGCCCTTTTTCGGTGAGACCGAAACTCAGAATCGGTGTGACCGAGAATTTAGGGTTTGGAGAAACAACTGAAGTGGTTCATCTCGGTGGGACTGAGTTGGAGAAATCGGTGTGACCGAGATTACTTATGGGTGTGTGTTAAGTAGTGAATAGTGCTGATAGTTGAGGGAGTTAGATCACCAAGCACTTGAGCAACGAGAACATTAACACAACCTCATCCCCTTTTAATAGTATTGGCTTTCCTATGGACTCAATGTGATCTTTGATCACTAAACCAAAAATGGAGTCTTGAGCTTTTGCCAATGCTTGTCTTAGCATTTTGAGGGGTCCACTTCTTCAGACATTTCCTTACCCACATCATCGAACTTTTCTGAAATGATTCTCAAGAGAATATTAGTTCAATGATATATATGTTATTATTAATTACCAAAACCACCCGGGGATTAGTTGCACTTTCAATCTCCCCCTTTTTGGTAATTGATGACAACATATAGATCAAAGCTTCGACAAAAGATATAATCAAAGAATAATATCGTCGCTTTGAGAAGTATGTGATAAACAAGAGCTCCCCCTAAATTTGTGCATTATTTAAAATTTGCGTTTGAATGCAAATGCACAATCGATTAGGATTATGGGTCACTCTTCCATATCACATACATCTTGGTGGAGCGCACAAAATGATAAGAATGAATAACATGCACTCAATCACCAAGACAAGAGTAAATAGCCATACAATAAGAAATAGCATATGATAAACAATAAGCACACATTAAAGCATAGTATGACTAAGCACTCATTAAGGTAGCATCAAACGTAGTAGCAAGCACACTTAAAGTATCTGGAACCAAAAGAAACCAATGTATCTCAAGGAAAACGGCAAAAGAACGACAAGACGAAAGAGCACTCTCTCTCTCGAAGCCCTATGATCTATAGCAATTTCTCCCCCTTTGGCAACAAGTTACCAAAAAGTTCGAAAAGGTATAGAGCTAAACGTCACTGCGGGCTCGGCTGGCTGCTCCCGTCTGGGTCGATGTCGGTGTAGAGATAGTTGCGTCGGCGAAGACTTCTGCGGATGTCTGCGCTGGAGGAGTGGATGCTGGAGCTGAAGGAACTGCTGGAGCTGTAGCTGGTGCTGAAGTGGTAGCCCTGGAGTCTGTCACTGGGATAGCTGCAGACCTGGATCCTCTGGGAACCGGAGCAGTCTGGCGATGAGAGTCCTGGACTATATCATCCTGCATAAGCTCTGGCCTCTCCTGCCTAGTCTCCTCCATGTCTGCCTCAAGCTTGTTGACAGACACCTGAATCTCAGTCAGCTTCACGTCTAGAGCGTGGATCTTGTCCTCGACGATCCTCTCAAGGCTCTCCTGAGATTGCTCAATGCTGGCCAGGCGTTGTTCAATTCTCCGGGTTGCTTCAAGAATCTGATCTCCGAAGCTCTTTGGCTTAGCTGCTGCTGCTGCTGCCTCTCTGTCAGCTTTGGCTTTCTTTGCAGCTTCGATCTTGGCTTGCCCTTCAACTGAGGTGGGATCCTCTTCATCCATCACAACTACGTTGTCCTCATGCTCTGGCTGCAGTGGTAAGTGCTTCCTATCCAACATGAATTTGCCCGTGCCAAACTTGGCGTTGATAAGCATCTGTATCTGCGGTGCAAACCCACACGACCTCTTCTGGTCAGCTGCAGTCCTCTTAATGGTCTCTACCATCAAGTCCATCACCTTAAAAGGTGCCTTCTCATCGAGAATGTGCAGCATGTTGATAGAATAGCCTCGTATCATCCGGTGGTCACCTGACTTAGGCATCAAAGTATGCCTCAGGATAGTGTTAGTGGTGGTCAGACCTGCCTGGAGATAATACACTGAGCCGAGTTTCCATCCCTCCAAATCAGCAGCTGGGATCTCCTTGTACATATTCTTCATAGAATCATGACTCTTCTTAGGAATCCCATAGACATCAATGTCGTCCTCTCTCTGCACTGGAGCGTTCAGAAGTTCTGCCCATTCTGCAACAGTTGAAGAAAACCTTTGACCTTCAGTCATCCAGGTGATCTTGCCATCAGGATAGAAATGGGCTGTGGCATAGAACTGCATGATCATCTCGTCATTCCAGGCTGTCAGTTCTTGACCCACAAAATCAGCAACTCCACATGCAGTAAAGCTCTCATGCACATGGGGAAGGAAGTCCCGATGCTCTCTGCTGTCAATATACTTCCAGTCGACATACCTGGTGTCAGCAACAATGGGCTTCTTATCCATTAGCACTGTCTCATAGAAATCCTGCTGCTCTCTGGTGTGGAATCTGGGGTCAACAGCAGTCCTTCTTCTTACGGCATATGGATCAGACTGTCTCCATAGCCTGAGACCTTTGTCCTTTCTTGCCTTCATATCCTCAGCTTGAGGATGAGCATCATTGTGGAGTGGCAACTTGGGACGGAGCTTGAGCAACACATGCTCTTCATCTGACTCAGAAGGTGGCATCTCACCTTTGTTCTTCTCAGAAGCTGGAATGCTTCTGGTTGTCCTCTTGGGCTTCTCTGGAGCTGCCTTAGCTGGAGCAGGCTTCTTGGGTTTGGAGGAGGCTTGAGCCCGAATAGCATCACCCATGAACTTAGCTTTCTGAGGAGGAGGCTGGGGTGCATCTTCTTCTTCTTCTTCAGCAACTTCTTGAGGTTCAGTATATACAACTCTCTTCCTTTTGGAAGTCTTCTTCACCTTGCTTGGAGCTGGCTCTTCCAAGTTGAGCTTCTTAGCAACTGCAGACTGCTTCACTTTGCTTGTGCCTTTCTTTGGCTGCTGCCCTTGGAGCTCTTTGGCAACCACTTGCCTCTTTGGCTTGGAGGTAACTTCCTCAGCAACAAAGTCGGAATCCTCATCATCAGACGTTCTCTTCTTCCTGGTTCTCGTAGCAGCAGGAGGCAGACCACTGGGGGTACTCCTCTCACCATCATCACTAGAGCTGCTAGCCTCAGGACTTGTACCTGCCTCTGGAATCTCAGCAAACGGTGATTCGGACCTGTTCTGGCTGTCACTGACATCTGACATGGCTGAAAGACCTGTGAATAGATAAGGTGTAGGCAGAGTAGAAGAGTTATCACAACTGCAGAAGTTTTTGCAAAAAAAATGAGTTCAAAAACTTAGTTTTGAGTTTTCACAGAATGTATTTCGGTCAAACCGATTTCAAGTTTCGGTGTAACTGAAGTGTTCAACAGAACCTACACACCACTTTCGGTCAGACCGAAATGGGTTTCGGTCCTACCGAAAACTTAGGGTTTCACAGAAACTTTAATTCGGACATTCCGATTTTCACAACTCGGTCAGACCGAACTATGTAGTGCAATGGTCAGAGACCAAATCGGTCAGTCCGAGTTTCAGGAATCGGCTTCACCGAGATGCATTCCGTGGAAACCTAAACCTAAGAATTTTCCTCGAAACTAAACGATCTGAACTATGTATTGGGATCATATCAAACGTGGATTGAATCAGGGCAGTCCTATCATGCAAGAATCAGAAGTGGAGCATGAAAGGGATCGGGACACACCCTAACTTGGTGGTGTCCCTCTACGGCGGCAACGGCGGAGAAGATTACCGTTGACGGCGGCGGAGACCTGCGGCGAGGGCGCACAGGCGACGAAGGCGACGATCCTTAGATCAGGGCGACGGCAGCAGGGGTCTTGGAGGGCGAACGGTTTGAAAGGAATAGATCGCGCGCAGCCCTCAGTATATATAACCCCGTGCTGTCGGTGGGACCGAGTTGAAAAACTCGGTGTCACCGAGATGCATAATTGCAGTGCAGTTACGCATATCGGTCAGACCGAGATTTTGAACTCGGTTTCACCGAGATGAAACCTAGATCAATCTAAGTGTTTCGGTTGGACCGAGATTGAGAAACCGGTCAGACCGAAATGGACTTAGAAGGTTTTGGAAGTCAGCCTTAGACGAATCGGTAGTTCCGAGTGCTCCTCACTCGGACTGTCCGAAAAAGACTTGTTCAAAGTTGTGATATGAGCATGAAAAGAATTTTTGAGACAAGAAAGCATAGATAGCTAGGGAAGGTGCTTAGGCATTCTTGTCCATCCATTTGGCCAGAAGAAGAAACCAAAACAATCAAAACCACAAATGGATGTCCTTGAATGGATAAAATCATGCATTCAACATGCTCACACAATAAGATAGCAAATGAAATATGTGTCAAACATGCACAACCAATCACTCTAGCTACTAGCACACAATTTGTCGATGACTAGGTCATCTATATATGAGTATGTTGACTTAGGAGTCAAATGAGAACATTTGATCATAGGTCATACTCATCGTTTAAGCACAAGTGGGGTTACCACTTTTACATAAAGCATTTATGTGTTCACATCATTAGAAGATGCTTTAGCTCATTTTTTTAGAGCAAAGCTCCCCCTAGATGTGAGAACCCCTTTTAAAGGGTCAAACTAACCTTGGGTTGTCGTAGAAGACTTCATGTAGATGTTGAAGACGTGGATGCTCAATGTTGATGTAGATCATCATGAGTTAGGAGCAATCCTTTGAATTAGGGCACTTTCAATACCTTGTCCCTTGACTTACCAACAAGAGGGTTTGTGACTCCATGAACAAGTGCATGATGTGGAAGTTGATTGCACAAGTTCTTGCCAAAATGAATATGAGTGAAGTTTGTTGGCGGAGTCACCCTCAAGAACCTACTAGTTCTTCTTCTTTGGGATCCACATCATCTTGATGGGAATCCTTGGTGTTGTAGTTGAGCTTGACGAAGTAGAACTTGATGTGTCCTTGGGAACCCACTTGACCATGGCTTGAGGTGCTTCAGTGAATGCATCAATCTCCTCTTGAAGCTTGTCCTTGGCCTTTAGCTTGTGGTCTTGTGGTGGAAGGTCATCTTGAGCTTGTTCCACATTGGAAGAAGTAGGATCATACTTCTCCTTTTGTGAAACAAACTGTGGAGTAGGGTATTGACCTTCTTCCCACTCAACACCTTCGGCGTTGAACTTTCGCTCAAAACCAATCCCTTGATTCTTCCGGTGTCTTCCTTGTTTGCGAACAATATCCTCAAAGTTCTTGCTTCCGGCAAGACTCTTGTAGACACCTTTCTCTATGATTTCCTTCAATAAGCTATTTTCTTGCTCAAGTGTAACTTGGCTTGAAACATTGTTAGTGGAATCAAGAGAACTACTAGAAGCAACAATATTGGATTTAACATTGTTATTGTTACTACTAGAGGAAGAATTTTTCTTATGCTTGTCATGCTTAGTCTTAATAGGTGGCAAGAAATTAGACAAGAGAAGTCGCTTGGCAAGATATGAAGAACTCTTCTTTCGAAGATCGTCATTGATCGCTTTTAGAAACTCATGTTCTTGCTCTAGAGTGAGCTTCTCGAAGCGTAGCTTCTCATGAGATCTTAGGAGCTCTCTATGATCTTCTTGAGTTGTTTCATGAGCTAACTTAAGAGTGTTTAGTTCTTTAGTTAGACGCTCAATCTCCTTCATAGCATTGTCATTCGACTCTTCTCGACTATAAAGACTACTAGCATTTTCATCATTACTAAGCTCACTAGATTTATCATGCAAGAGCTCATCTTCACCAAGTAAGTCATCCTCATCACTATCAAAGTCAATGAACTCAGGGTGTGTTACCTTGGGGCCTTTAGCCATGAAGCATCTTCCAATTCCCTCATTCGGTGAATCAAATAAGTCGTAGGAGTTGGAGTTGGAGGATACGAGTGCAAGTCCGGCAACACCTTCATCTTGACTATAGTCGGAGTCGGAGACCCATTCACCAACATGAGCTTGATGTCTTCTTCTTGTGTAGCTCCTTGATGACTTGTCTTTCCTCTCCGAATCCTTGCTTCTCCGAGGAGGTCTTCGTTCATAACGATCATCTCTACTCCTTCTCTCTTTCCGAGGTGACTCATCTCTTGCTCTTCTTCTTGGAGATTCTTCTCTTCTCTTGTGGGGAGCCGTACACTCATTTGAGAAGTGTCCGGGTCTTCCACAATTGTAGCAGTTTCGATCACGACTAGAAGATCTCTTTCCATCATATGATCTAGACTTTGAGCTTCTCTCTTTGCCTCTATTCTTGTAGAACTTGTTGAAGTTCCTGACCATTAGGCTTATGTCTTCATTGGAAACTAACTTGTCACTTGAGGTAGTAGGAGCATCACTTGTAGCTTTGTAAGCACCACTTGACTTGTTGTGAAGCTCTTCCTTATCCTTAAGTGTCATCTCATGAGCAACAATCCTTCCAATGACTTCAGTTGGCTTGAGAGTCTTGTAGTTTGGCATCATTTGGATCAAAGTGCACACGGTGTCATACTTTCCATCCAAGGCTCTGAGAATCTTCTTAATGATGAATCGGTCGGTCATTTCTTCGCTTCCTAAGCCAGCAATCTCATTTGTGATGAGAGCAAGCCTAGAGTACATTTCAGCGACTCCTTCACCATCCTTCATCTTGAACTTGTCAAGCTGACCTTGAAGAATATCTAGCTTTGATTCCTTCACAGATTCAGTACCTTCGTGCATTTCAACCAAAGTATCCCAAATCTCCTTAGCATTCTCAAGACGGCTGATTTTGTTGAACTCTTCGGGACACAAAGCATTGAAGAGAATGTCACAAGCTTGAGCATTGTTTTGCAACATCTTCAGTTCTTCGGGTGTAGCTTCGCGATCCGGAACTTTTCCTTCTTCAAAGAAGTCACCTTGCATGCCAACACAAATAATGCCCCATGCGGCTGGGTTATGACCAAGAATATGCATTTTCATTTTATGCTTCCAACTAGCAAAATTTGTACCATCAAAGTAAGGACCTCTACGATAATTACCCTCACTAGACGCCATACTCTCCTAGGTTGTGAAACCAAGCTTATGGAGTCCAATGCAATGGAAACCAAGGCAATGGAGACCAAAGCTCTGATACCACTTGTAGGATCGAAAGTAGGTCTAGAGGGGGGGTGATTAGACTACTTGACAATATAAAAAATCTGCCTTTAGATCATGCAAAGTTTTTGGTAGTTTCACAAACAAGATCAGTTCAAGTAACACCCTACACATGCAATTCTAGAGTTTATGCAGCGGAAAGTAAATTGCACATGTAAAAGAGAGGTGGAGAAGATCAAACGCAGTTTGGTGACACGGAGATTTTTGTCGTGGTTCCGATAGGTGGTGCTATCGTACATCCACGTTGATGGAGACTTCAACCCACGGAGGGTAACGGCTGCGCGAGTCCACGGAGGGCTCCACCCACGAAGGGTCCACGAAGAAGCAACCTTGTCTATTCCATCACGGCCTACGCCCACGGAGGACTAGCCTTACTCGGGGTAGATCTTCACGAAGTAGGCGATCTCCTTGCCCTTACAAACTTCTTGGTTCAACTCCACATCACGACGGAGGCTCCCAAGCGACACCTAACCAATCTAGGAGGCACCACCCCCCAAAAGGTAATAGACGGTGTTGATGGTGATGAACTCCTTGCTCTTGTGCTTCAAGTGATAAACTCCCCAACACTCAACTCTCCTCACTGATATGGCTGTGGTGGAAGGAAGATTTGAGTGGAAAGCAACTTGGGAAGGCTAGAGATCAAGTTTCATATGGTAGGAATGGAATGGCTTGATCTCAACACAAGGGTAGGTGGTTCACTTCTCAGAAAGTGTATGGTAGGAATGGTAGTACTTTCTGATGGCTCTCCTCACGAATGAGGAGGGGGTGGAGGGGTATATATAGCCTCCACACAAAATCCAACCGTTACACACACATTTGACCAATCTCGGTCAGACCGAAGTGAAAACTCGGTTAGACCGAAAGTTCAAATATAGTGAACGTTGGGATTTTCGGTGGGACCGGAAATACCATCTCGGTGAGACCGAAAGTGTTACAGATATGAACGTTGGAGATTTCGGTGAGACCGAGAATACCATCTCGGTGAGACCGAAGTGAGTCAAAGGTTAGGGTTTGCCATCTCGGTGAGACCGAAATATAAACTCGGATATTCCGAATTGATGTCAACTGATCACAGAAGGTTGGCAGCCCTTTTTCGGTGAGACCGAAACTCAGAATCGGTGTGACCGAGAATTTAGGGTTTGGAGAAACAACTGAAGTGGTTCATCTCGGTGGGACTGAGTTGGAGAAATCGGTGTGACCGAGATTACTTATGGGTGTGTGTTAAGTAGTGAATAGTGCTGATAGTTGAGGGAGTTAGATCACCAAGCACTTGAGCAACGAGAACATTAACACAACCTCATCCCCTTTTAATAGTATTGGCTTTCCTATGGACTCAATGTGATCTTTGATCACTAAACCAAAAATGGAGTCTTGAGCTTTTGCCAATGCTTGTCTTAGCATTTTGAGGGGTCCACTTCTTCAGACATTTCCATACCCACATCATCGAACTTTTCTGAAATGATTCTCAAGAGAATATTAGTTCAATGATATATATGTTGTTATTAATTACCAAAACCACCCGGGGATTAGTTGCACTTTCAGATCCCCAACAGGACACACATGTGACAGGCTTCATCTTTACCATTTATGCATCTACCAATAAAGAGACCAAAGTAATGAATAGCAGGAAAATGTATGCTCCCCGTAGTGGCTTGTGTGATGTCCCTAGATTCTCCCATTGGAATACTAGCAAGGAATTCTGTAAATTCAGATTTACGGGGATCACTCATACTGCCCCACTGTGAGAGCTTGCAGGCTTCATTAAAATCCTCTAATTCCATGGTATAAGATTTGTCATAAAGATCAAATAGGACAGTGTGAGAATTACATGAAGATGAAAATTTAAACCTTCTCACAAAGCTATCAGTTAAGCCACAGTATTGGAGGCACTTATCTTGCATGAAGTCCTCGAGGTCAGCGTTACGCACATATGCGTAAAATTCATCTTTGATGCCCGCTTGACTCATAAATTCGTCTGACGGCCATTCACAAGGCCGTACATCAGCATCCCTCGGTGGTTCATCGTCCGGCTCACGGAATGCGAGCCTCGGTTCTTGTTTCCTTGAAGGACCACCTTGGAAGTTTTTTCTAGACATTTTTCTGAAATTTTCTGAAATTTTTAGTAACTCACGATAAAAGTTAACAAAACTCAACAAGAATGATAGCAACAACTCCTATAAGTGCCTAGAGGCTATATCATGCATTAGAACTACTTGGGACCAAGAAAATTTGACATGCAAGCTCAAGAACAAGGTCACCATAGCAGCACAAATTTGCAACAAATAAAGCACTAGGACAAAAACTAACTGGACCAATGGAGGAGTCACATACCTAGGAACAATCTCCCCAACCAGTTTGGTGAATGGTGCTTTGAGAAAGGAGATCGAAAATGGCAGCAAAATGAGCTAGAACTCGGGTTTCAGCTGGTTGGGGATTTTTTTGGGAGGAAGAATAAGAGCATGGGTGAAAGGATAAGTGGAGGGGGGCCACGTGGGGCCCTCGAGGCAGGGGGGCGCGCCCTGTGCCCTCAAGGCCACGTGTTGTCTCCCCTCGTTGTGTGTTCAGTGCCATATTTTCTTAAATATTCTAGAAAAAATCATATTTCATTTTCATGGCATTTGGAGAACTTTTATTTTCGGGATAATTTTTTATTGCACGGATAAGTCTGGAAACAGACAGATAATGCTATTTTTGTTTTATTTAACCTAATTAACAGAAAGTAAAAGAAGGGTACGAAAGGTTTGTGCTATCTAGATTCACCTATCCCATGTTCATCAAAAGGAATCCATTAACAAGGTTGATCATGTCTTATTAGTAAACTCTTTCCGAGTAACATGAAACCGGAGAATTTTCGAATAACACTATGTTACCTCAATGGGGATATGTATGTCCCCAACAGTAAGTATGTCATAAGCCTTCTTGATAGTAGGAATAGGAAACTCAAAACCTCCAATAGTAATAGTTGAAGTTTTTTCAATATAATTGATACTATAGACCTGAGGTTGTTTCCTCGGGAAGTGTACCGTATGCTCATTACAATTGACATGAAAAGTGACATTGCCTTTGTTGCAATCAATAACAGCCCCTGCAGTATTCAAAAAAGGTCTTCCAAGAATAATAGACATACTATCATCCTCGGGAATATCAAGTATAACAAAGTTCGTTAGAATAGTAACATTTGCAACTACAATAGGCACATCCTCACAAATACCGACAGGTATAGTAGTTGATTTATCGGCCATTTGCAAAGATATTTCAGTAGGTGTCAACTTACTCAAGTCAAGTCTACGATATAAAGAGAGAGGCATAACACTAACACCGGCTCCAAGATCACACAAAGCAGTTTTAACATAGTTTCTCTTAATGGAGCAAGGTACAGTAGGTATTCCTGGGTCTCCTAGTTTCTTAGGCATTCCACCCTCAAAAGTGTAATTGGCAAGCATGGTGGAAATTTCTACTTCAGGTATCTTTATTTTGTTGGTAATAATGTCTTTCATATACTTGGCATAAGGATTTGTTTTAAGCACATCAGTCAAACGCATACGCAAAAAGATAGGTCTAATCATTTCAGCGAAGCGCTCAAAGTCCTCATCATCTTTTTTCTTGGATGGTTTCGGAGGAAAAGGCATGGGTTTATGAACCCATGGTTCTCTTTCCCTACCGTGCTTCCTAGCAACAAAGTCTCTCTTATCATAACGTTGATTCTTTGATTGTGGATTATCAAGATCAATAGTAGGTTCAATCTCTACATCATTATCATTGCTGGGTTGAGCATCAACGTGAACATCATTATTAATATTATCACTAGGTTCATGTTCATTACCAGATAGTGTCTCAGCATCAGAAACATATATATCATTGGGATTCTCAGGTGGGTGAGCTACAGGTTCACTAGAAGCATGCAAAGTCTTATCATTTTTCTTTTTCTTCTTTTTAGAAGAACTAGGTGCATCTAAATTAGCTCTCTGAGAATCTTGCTCAATTCTCTTGTGGTGGCCTTCAGGATACAGAGGTTCCCGAGTCATTTTACCACCTCTAGTTGCAACTCTAACATCATAGTCATTATTCTTACTATTTGATTCATTGAGCAAATCATTTTGAGCCTTAAGTACTTGTTCTACTTGAGTGGTAACCATGGAAGCATGTATACTAATAAGTTTCAGTTCATTTTTAGCACTAGACAGATAATCACTCAAGCGTTCAATCATATAAGCATTGTGTTGTAATTGTCTACCAACATAAGCATTGAAGTTTTCTTGTTTCACAATAAAATTGTCAAACTCATCTAAGCATTGGCTAGCAGACTTATAACGAGGAATATCACTTTCATCAAATCTATAAAGAGAATTTACCTTTACGACCCGTGTCGGGTTATCAAGACCATGTATTTCTTCAATAGGCAGTAAATTCTTAACATCTTCAGCTTTAATACATTTTTCTTTCATAGATTTATTTGCCTCTTGCATGTCTTCAGGACTGTGAAATAGAACACCTCTTTTCTTCGGAGTTGTCTTAGGGGCGGGTTCAGGAAGTGTCCAATTATTTTCATTAGCCAGCAAATTATCCAATAGTAATTCAGCTTGTTCAACTGTTCTTTCCCTGAAAACACAACCAGCACAACTATCCAGATGGTCTCTGAAAGCATAGGTTAGTCCATTATAAAAGACATCAAGTATATCATGCATCTCAAGAGGATGATCAGGCAAAGCATTAAGTAACTGGAGAAGCCTCCCCCAAGCTTGTGGGAGACTCTCTTCTTCAGTTTGAGCAAAGTTATATATTTCCCGTAAGGCAGCTTGTTTCTTATGGGCGGGAAAATATTTAGCAGAAAAGTAATACATCATATCTTGGGGACTACGCACACAACCAGGATCAAGAGAATTAAACCAAGTCTTAGCATCACCCTTTAACGAGAACGGAAATAGCTTAAGAATATAGTAGTAGCAAATCTTTTCATCATTGGTAAACATGGTGGCTATATCATTCAACTTGGTAAGATGTGCCACAACAGTTTCAGACTCATAGCCATGGAAAGCATCAGATTCAACTGAAGTAATTAACTCAGGATCAACATAGAATTCATAATCCTTAGCAGTGACACATATAGGTGAAGTAGCAAAAGCAGGGTCATGTTTCATTCTAGCATTCAAGGACTTTTCTTTCAGCTTAGCTAATAATTTCTTAAGATCATATCTATCATTGCAAGCAAGAAAGTCTCTAGCAGTTTCTTCATCCATAACATAACCCTCAGGCACAACAGGCAATTCATATCTATTGGGAGTAGTTTCATCATCACTTTCATAAATATCATCAACATTTGCACTCTCCCTAACCTTAGCAATTTGTTCATCTAGAAATTCACCTAGTGGCATAGTATCAAGCATAGAGGTAGTTTCATCATACATAGCAGAAGTAGCATCATCAAGAACATACGACATATCAGATTCAATAGCAGGAGTAGGTGTCGCAAGTTTACTCATAATAGAAGGAGAATCAAGTGCAGAGCTAGATGGAAGTTCCTTACCTCCCCTCGTAGTTGAGGGTAAGATCTTGGTTTTTGAGTCCTTCAAATTCTTCATAGTGATAAGCAGATATAAATCCCAAGTGACTTAAAGAATAGAATTATGCTCCCTGGCAACGGCGCCAGAAAATAGTCTTGATAATCCACAAGTGTAGGGGATCGCAACAGTTTTCGAGGGTAAAGTATTAAACCCAAATTTGTTGATTCGACACAAGGGGAGCCAAAGAATACTCTTAAGTATTAGCAGATGAGTTGTCAACTCAACCACACCTGGAAACTTACTATCTGCAGCAAAATAGTAGCAAAGTAATATGATAGTGGCGATAGCAGCAATAAAAGTAACGATAGTGTTTTTGTAGTTTTTGTAATAGTAGCAACAGAAAAGTAAATAAGCGGCAAGCAATATAGGTAAAGCTCGTAGGCATTGGATCGGTGATGGGAAATTACGTCGGATGCAATTCATCATGTAGAAGTTATAACCTAGGGTGACACAGAACTAGCTCCAGTTCATCAATGCAATGTAGGCATGTATTCCGAATATAGTCATACGTGCTTATGGAAAAGAACTTGCATGACATCTTTTGTCCTACCCTCCCGTGGCAGCGGGGTCCTATTGAAAACTAAGGGATATTAAGGTCTCCTTTTAATAGAGTACAGGACCAAAGCATTAACACATAGTGAATATATGAACTCCTCAAACTATGGTCATCACCAGGAGTGGTCCTGATTATTGTCACTTCGGGGTTGCCGGATCATAACACATAGTATGTGACTATAGACTTGCAAGATAGGATCAAGAACATACATATATTCGTGGAAACATAATAGGTTCAGATCTAAAATCATGGCACTCGGGCCCTAGTGACAAGCATTAAGCATAGCAAAGTCATAGAAACATCAATCTCAGAACATGGTGAATACTAGGGATCAAACCCTAACAAAACCAACTCGATTACATGATAGATCCCATCCAACCCATCACCGTCCAGCAAGCCTACGATGGAATTACTCACACACGGCGGTGAGCATCATGGAATTGGTGATGGAGAAAGGTTGATGATGACGATGGCGACGATCTCCACTCTCCGG
Source organism: Secale cereale (assembly GCA_902687465.1). Lineage (NCBI taxonomy): Eukaryota > Viridiplantae > Streptophyta > Magnoliopsida > Poales > Poaceae > Secale > Secale cereale. The sequence continues at coordinate 648,873,898 of LR738710.1, forward strand.
AGTCCCGAACGGACTCCATATCAGCCCTCCCGAGAGAGATTAGGGCTTGGCGGCGGCTCCGTCTTGTAAAACGCGATAATTCTTTCTCCTTGATTTTTCTCTCCACGAAACGGAATATATAGGACCTGGGGATACGTCGGTGGGGCATCGGGGTGCCCTCGAGGCAGGGGGGCGCGCCCTGGGAAGGGGGCGCGCCCCCCACCCTCGAGGACAGCCCGTGGGCCCCCCGGTGTGGATCTTCTTGCAGGTATTTTTTATATTTTCTGAAATAATTCTCCGTTGATTTTCAGGCGATTCCGAGAACTTTTTATTTCTGCACAAAAACAACACCATGGCAGTTCTGCTGAAAACAGCGTCAGTCCGGGTTAGTTCCATTCAAATCATGCAAGTTAGAGTCCAAAACAAGGGCAACAGTGTTTGGAAAAGTAGATATGTTGGAGACGTAGCAACGCCGGCGGCGAAAAACCCACTTGGGGGGCCTTGTTTTTTTTCTATTGAAAACTACTTCCCCACTTTATTAGACTAGTTCAGGTAGTTCGTCTGAAACAATACGAAGAATACAATCCGGAGGAGCTAAATCCCACGAAACCGAAGCACTATTACATAAACCAAAACGGGCTAACTCATGGGCCTTGTTGGGGCGCGGTTGAAGATGCTCCAAGTCCTCATAGAACCATCACATCAGAATAGCAACATCGCCCATGAAGAGAGTCGTAGATATCGATACCATATATTAGCAGATTTTCATGAGAGCACAAACTAATATTTGTTATACAAAATAAAAGAAACAACGATAAACGAGTACCCCAAATAGCAACTTCTTTTGGAGAGCGGCTATTTGGCTTCCGAGCTCATCTGCTCTAGCCATGAACAGTGGAAAAAGAGGTAATATCATCAAAAGTCATAAAATTTACGCTTGATGTTTAGTTTGGTGCTAAAACTTCAAAAATACGAATTTGTTGTCATCCAACTTGTGTTTTGTGCAAATACGGTCAGTTCGCTCGTATTCAGACGTATCCCGTGCTTATGTAGCACACCAGCATGGCTATATTTTTTTTTTTTGCATAAGCACCGCTAATTCTATATTTAATTAAAAATAGAGAAATGAGAATAAAAAGTGGGCGCGGGCAATTCAAATTCCAGACCTCGTATGCAACGAGCACACTAGCAACCACTGCATCAACTATTTTTTTAATGAAAGTACATACACGTACATAGATACAGTCTATCAATTTTACTCCCTCCGGTCCTAAATATAAGTCTTTGGAGAGATTCCACTATGAACCACATATGGAGCAGAATGAATGAATCTACAATCCAAATGCATCTATATACATCCGTATATGATTGATAGTGGAATCTCTACAAAGACTTATATTTAGGAACAAAGGGAGTATAACGGAAGCCGATCTTCTTTTGTATTTTTTCTTGGGTTTCGGAAAAAATCTTAGCTTTTTTCACCAAATATTTCAAATGAATTCAAATGAAAATAATGCGTCGAAGTATATAATGCTTAACCCACAATGTACAAAGCTTTTTCACAAGCAAGATTATTTTTTGATTTCTTTTTTTCTGGAAGTGGCAGGAAAAATCCGAGTTTCAAAATATCTGAGAAATTCCAGTTTTTTTCGCTTAAAATTTCAAAAAGAATTTTAAATTCAACTACTTTTAACATCTAATATATTTAGTTGAACAAAAAAAATAAGTTATCAGAAATTTGGTCCAGGAGAAAAAAAATCAATACGAGTAGTTGTCGTGGCCAAAATATAAAGGGTTTTTACTATTTATGTCACCGATTGTGTTCCATTACTCAGTATTTCTTTTTATATGTTTTTGTGCAAAATTAGCTATGCGCGTGGGTTATGAACTTCTGCTTGACCAATTGACAGATGGGCCCTGCGTAAATTAGCCTAATTACCTGGTTATCTAGCACGTTGTTAGTATCCTACTGACTAGTGGCCCACCCCTAAATTACCCATTAGACAGTATGAGCGTTTTTATCTGATTAACAGACACAAACTTGACATGCTGTTTCGTTTAATCTTACATTCTTAAGAAGTTGAACCCACAACAATTCTCTCAACGTGCACACTATCCACATCAGCTTCATGCCACATCATCGTTCACATGAGCATTAACATGCATCTGATGCCATGTCATCCTGCTGTTCCACCTCATCATATTTTAAATACTAAAGTTTAGTTGTTCATGCATACTATCCACCCGCGCTGGTGGGATGGATATGCGGGTGAGCGTTTTACTAACCCGTCCTAGATTCGAATCTCGTCCGCCTCATCTTTTTTAATTATATTTGAGGCCTTTTTCGGGTAATTAAATAAATTGCAAGGGAGTTTTCTGGAAACAAATCGTGCGTGGGTCATCCAACGCTTGTGCATTCCTAGCCACTGGTAGGTGGGTCTCCGGCAGGCTGGTGTGCCATGTGAGCAGGCCATACGTCTGGATACGGTCTGGATATGAGAGGAAGCACCGTATTTGCACGAATACGCACTTGAAAGACCACAAATCCATATTTTTTAAAGTTTTAGCACCAAATTAAATATCGAACACAAGTTCTGCGACTCCCGATGATATTACCTCTAGAAAAAAATACTAAAAAAATCCTTTATTTTGCATGAAAGATGCTTCAGTTCATGAGATCCGTGCCAAAATCTCATTTGGACATTTGAGTAGCTCTCTGAAAAAAAGATAAATTTGGGGTATGCAAAATAGTTTATTGTTCATGTACTTTTCAAACCCATTTTTTAGCTACTCAGATGTCCGAACGAGTTGAAAATTGGCACGGACCTCACGCACTGAAACATCTTTCATGTCAATTTTTTGGAATTTTCATATTCTTTTGAATTTACTGTTCACCCGATGTAGATAAGCTTGGACTCAAAATTGAATATTCACTTCTTTTGCATTAAGTTTGTTATTTTTCCATGATGTCAGTTCTTGTAATTGCACTAACCTATGGAGGAACTCATAGTATCAAAAAGTATGTACACATACAAGTGATTTTGTTTCCAAAATCACAATAGTATGGACCTTTTATTTTTAACGAGGGACCATAATGTCGAATTTAAGTGTTTCTAGAGAGAGCATATATGTTCCACTAGATAGAGAGTTCCGCAAACAAAATAAGGTTTGTATCAATACATGAAATGGTCATGAAAAGAAGTAAATTCTTCAAACGTACATCGTTCCATAAACCACTGGTCTAGGGGCAACTTCGAGATTTGCATGTTTTTTTAGGGGTACAAAGATGATGCTTTTATGCTAGATGTCCTTTTGGTATTTTTGTGTAATCTACTTGCGAAGTAAAGATGGTTAACGCATATCATGGTTTGACGGATGTACACAATATCAGTATACAGTGATGGCCAGATAGGAGGTGTGGCTAGGAAAACCTATATTTCTACGGTCGCCTCCTTCCCCTCTCGTCGTTGCCAGAGTGCGCCGGCGCTGGTGGCGGCATGGAGGTCCTACTTGTGGATGGTGTTCTAGTGGATCGATTTGGTGGGTGGTGAGACAATTGTGTTGCCTCAGTTTAGGAATAATGCCCTCCCCGTCCTATCTTCGTCCCATCGGTGCGCTTAGCGCCTGTGGATGGCATATGAAGGTGTGTCTTCGACGGATCCTTTTGGATTCGGCCGGTTTTGGTCTCCAATGGATCTGTTCAGATTCAATTGGTATTGGTGGTATTTAGAGTATCTATAGGCTCTTTTCGACGTATTCTTCTATGGGGCGGCGATTTGCTACGCAAGGTCATGGTCGCTGGCGTCTTTTGGCCTACAACAATGACTTCCCAGCGGCTACTTCTATAAATTCCTGGGTTTAAACAGGTTTGCTCCATCGAGACGGAGACTCAGAGGTAACATCGAGCTTTGCTTATGATGCGCGCGCCGGTGGATGTATGAGGAAGAATATTTTGACAAACTGCAAATTTGGATGTTTTCTTCTTCTTCTTCTTCTTCTGTAAGGGTGTGTTTATAAAGACTTGTCATGCTTAATATATGACCTTAGATCTTTTCATACAAAAAAGTAAAGAGCGTTGCCATCTATGAAGATTTTTATCAAAACGGCTAGAGATTATGTGAAAACGACATCCGATCGCCTGATGGAATCTAATGGAGCCACTCATACGATGTTAGAGTGACGAAGGAAGAGGGCGACCCACTAGATTTCCATCTACTTACGTTTGACTATTATGACTCGTCTGGTTTGCAATGATTTTGTTTAAGGATTCCTGTGATTTCCTTTTCAATATTTCGTTCTAAGTTGCTCACCAAATGGGCCTGAATTCCTATAGGATTTCAACCATGAGGATTTTTTTCTATGCATGGCACTAATTTCACATGAATGAAAGGTATTGGTCTCCATAGAGTTGTGTCCATTTTAGCTTACACTCTAAGGATTTTTGGCATTAGGTTGGACCTTAAAAAATCCTAAGAGTTAAAGCGAACAGGACATTATAATCCTTTAACTTTCATATTTCTGTAACTTGGAATTTATGTAAGCCGAACGAGGCATGCCAGCCTGAGCTAACGGGTGATGCCAGAAAGAAGACATGAGAAGAGGTAATAACTTGCGAAAAGAAAGAAAGAAGAAATGAGAAGAGAACCGCGCACGAGACAGAGAGGGCCGCGAGACACCGGTCCAGTCCAACCAGCGGCCCTGCGAGCCCGACCTTGATTGTTTTTTTTTTTAGAGCAAGCCCGACCTTGATTGTTTTTTTTTTTGAGAGCAAGCCCGACCTTGATTGAAGCAGGGGCAAGGATGGAACCAACTCCCCGTTACACGTTCGTATCTCTTCAGCTGCAGCTGCAGGTCGACCCTACTTTTTTTTTTTTTTTGCGAAACAGGTCGACCCTACTTGGAAGCCGCCGCCCGCACCTCCCCCCGTACCCCCGTGACCGTGAGCAAGCAGATCTGTCAGAGAGCGGAGAGCCCCGTTGCTCCGACAGTGCGCGAGGCAGGGGCCGAGGCCGAGGGCGAGGTGCGCCGGCCGGTCTGCCCCCCGAAGCTTGGGAGCCCCGGGGCGGGCTTGGTCAGGAACGACCGGCCGCGGCCGACGCCCTTCTTCCTTGCCGTGCTCGCGCTCGTCAGATGGGGGGAGGAAGGGTTTGGGGCGAGGTGGCAGGATCCCGCCAGGAGGCCCCTCCGGCGTGAGGTACGGACTGTCCCGATCCCCTCTGTGCCCCGTCTCTCTCTTAGTTAGCCCTGTAATCGCCTAAGAAATGAAGAAAGACAAGGTCACACACTGCTGCGCGTTGGGATTTTATCGGTGCTTTGCTTCAAAATTCTTGAGCAGTCCTTGTGACTCCATTCCCCAATCGATGGTGCAATCAATGGCCCATAGCACACTGGATTCTGATAGCAGTTGCCCTTTGGCTCCACTTCACTAGTTTATTATCCAAGGATAAGTTAACATACCTGTGCAAGCTTGGGATGTTGCAGGGCGTGTCCAAGCTGTGATGAAGTTAACATCATGTTCTTCCAATCAGTTTCTCGTGATGATAACCCTCTTATTTATGTGACCTTGAAACCCAGAAGTGAAAAAACCGACTTCGGTGGCAAAATTGACTTGAATCACGGGCATTTCGCAAACTAATTCCAGACAGAGGGAGTATAAGTCAATCAAATGTGTTCAGTGTAAAAATCCAAACATCTATTAAGATAAATACCAGTTTCTGTGTTTTCATCATGAAATATAGCTTCTCTGTACTCTTTAGGTATTGATTGGTGCACATCTATTTGTTAATGCAGTTAAGGTGGTGTTTTGCGATTCTCTGCAATTTTCCATGTCATCTTTGGTAAAAGAAATTTGTTATCACCACAATAATTTGCTTACTGATGTAGAAATGAAGCACAATCTAACTAAGTATTTTAATTTGCCTATTTAGCCTATTCTAGCTAGTTTTTTTCTTTTGTGGAAATCATCCTGACCAGTTCATGCACGGTTATTAATGTCTTACGGTTATGTTGACCCAGGATTCTGGTTACCGAGTGTTGGTGCGATGGACAGCCTTCAGAGTGATCCTTATACAAGGAGCAGCTTGCAAATGCAGCTCATTGACACCTCCACATCCTTCGAAACTAGCAATTTGGATTTGGTTAGGCATGAAGTTCCCACCCCTCAAGTTGGCATGACTTTTGAGACAGTTGATTTGGCATACCAGTCTTACCTAGAGTACGGGTACCGCGCAGGCTTTGGAGTTTCAAAAAGAACTTCCCATAGTGTTGATGGGGTAAAATACCGCGCAACATTTGTTTGTTACAAAGGTGGCATTGCTAGGATTAAGCCCGGGCTTAAAGCTCGAAGAAGACTTGTTGCGAAGACTGGCTGCAAAGCTATGATGGTGGTGAAGTATAACGCAAGTGAGAATCATTGGGAAGTAGTGTTTGTTGAGCTGGAGCATAACCACCCATGTAATCCTGAAATGGTCAGATTCATGATGTGTTTTAAGGATCTCCCTGACTGGCAGAGGGAGCACCGACCATTCAATGCGAAAACTAGATTGAACCCAAAGATTCATTCTGGTAGAGGCAGGCCACCCAACCAAAACAAAGATTTCATGGTGAGGTCCTTCTCTCAGTCTAATTATTCAATTGAAGCAGCTGCCAAGTGTGGGAAGCTGAGATTTGCAGAGGGTGACGTTGAGGCATTATTAGTCTTTTTCGATAAGATGCAAGCTCAAAATTCCAACTTTTTCTACAACTGGGACATGGATGATGAAGGCCGGCTTAAAAATGTTTGCTGGGTCGATGCAAGATCGAGAGCTGCATATCAACATTTCAGTGATGTTGTCTGCTTTGATACTGTTTATTTGACATACCAGTTTGTCATTCCATTGGTTGCTTTTCTTGGAATCAACCATCATGGTCAATTTGTATTGTTAGGATGCGGTTTACTAGGAGATGAGTCTCCAGAGACTTTTTCATGGTTATTCAAAAAATGGCTCAAATGTATGAATGATAAAGCACCTGAAGCAATTATTACCACCCATTCAAGACCAGTAGTCAAAGCAGTCTCTGAGGTATTTCTAAATACTCGTCACAGATACAACCTTTGGCACATAATGAAAGAGCTTCCTGAAATGTCTGGAAGAGTTGAGGATAAGGAGGCAATTAGCCTGAGAATGAAAAAGGTAGTCTACGACACCATTACAGCAGCTGATTTTGAGAGGGAGTGGGTTGAGATGGCCAATCAGTACAACCTTCATGACAATCGTTGGCTCACAACCTTGTTTGAGGAAAGGGCAAAATGGGTGCCAGCATATGTGAAAGATGCTTTCTGGGCTGGTATCTCTACTGTTCGCCGCAGTGAACGGTTGGAGGCCTTTTTCGATGGATATATTACACCAGAGACCACAATAAAGATATTCATTGAACAATTTGATACTGCTATGAAGCTTAGGTCCGATCGAGAAGCCTATGATGATTTCCGTTCTTTTCAGCAAAGGCCACAAGCCCTCTCTGGTCTGTTGTTTGAGGAGCAATTTGCAAATGCTTATACGATAAATATCTTCCAGAAGTTCCAGGATCAGTTAAAGCAGCTGATGAATGTGACTTGCACTGAAGTCAGTAGGAATGGATCGATAGTGACCTACACTGTGACTGTCATTGGGAAGGAGAGGAAGTTTGACTATAGAGTGATGTATAATGGTGCCGAGAAAGAGGTGTGGTGTATCTGCAGGTCGTTCCAGTTTAAAGGGATTTTGTGTAGCCATGCTCTTGCAGTCTTGAAGCAAGAGCTTGTGATGCTAATACCTTCCAAATATATTCTTGATCGATGGAGGAAGGACTATAAATGCCCTGAGGAAACTAAGGAAACTGCAATCATACCAGAAGCGGCTAAAGCAACAGGGAAGGGCACAAAACCCGAAAATGTCCGTGAAGATAAAGTGGACAACCTCTACAACGATGGCCACCAGTACTTTGCTGACATTGTGGAAATGGGAGCAACTGATCCTGATGCAATGGAGTATGTTCTGTCTGTGATGAAAGAAGCTAAAGAGAAGGTACGAAGGTTTGAGGAATCCCGAAAAGAGAAAAGGCCCGAAGGAAATCCAGTTTCTGCTAGTAAGAAAGGCGCCAAGTCTGCGAAGCCATCTGTTGAAGATGTGGGAAACAGCACATCTGTCTCGGCACTTGCGAATACAACGGCGACAGTGGCACCAACAATGATGGTGGCAGCCGCTTCAGCAACTCCGGCGGCACCTACACCAATGCCAGTGCCGTCATGTACACAAATGTCAGTGCCGCCAGCGATGATGGCTATGGCTACCACGTCGGCAGCTGTCCCACCAGGAATGTTTTTAGTACCGATGCACCCACATATGGTTTTTCCACCCTTCACCCCTGGATTACCAGCAGCAGTACCACCTGTAGCGCCACCCCCAGCCCCAACAGCCAATCCGGCGGGAGTTGTTCCCAACCCCACGAAGAAGAGAAAGAAAAGAAAGGGGAATAATTGATCTTCTGACAATGATGAAGTAAGCTATTTTCAGTCTG
>LR738710.1:648882470-648893591 GCA_902687465.1 Secale cereale
CCCCCCCCCCCCCCCTATGTATTTTACAGTGAGGCCAGTAATCAATTGCTCATGTTATTATTTCATAATTCCAGGCTTAGAAAGAGTTTTTTTTTCCGTGCATGTTATTGACTAATCACCGTCTGCTGCTGCAGGACGAGCTGCACTTGGGATTGCCTGCTGTACATCGTCGCCCTTGGCTTGGAACCACTAATCTTTTATATGTAGTGCGGCTTCTGAATGTTAGTCTGCTTTTGATCTCGCGGATCACGATTTTGAGGAGGCTGGTACAACCCTTGCAGACTCTTATGTTGCTGGAGATTTCGCCAATTCTGTAATCACGCTGTGTGGCCAGCCACCGATGCTTGTTAGAGAACACACTAGTATGCTCATCGTACATAAACTCATCATCTGTTATGCTGTGGGTACTTTTTTTCCCCATTATTTCTAGCAGGAATGTCCAGAGTAGATAGCTGTCATCCATTCTTGTTCTGATTTTGGGTGAACCTTTGGTGGCCTTGATACCTAACAGTTGTGGTGCAATGTAATTGTTGGCGGTGAGGTCGAGATGTTCCGGTGTACTAATCTGATCATGGGTGCATGATAAAACACAAAATCGTTGCCCAAGTGGAAACGAATAGGGGATGGAATCACATCTTCTTGTTCGGCCATGCCGGGACGAGCATGATGACGATCCAGATCCACGAAGAAGAAGAGGATGCGGAGACAAAGGAGGTCGAGCAGATGGTGGAACCGCGGCCGCTGCAGCAGGAGACGACAATCACGCAGCGTTGCTCACCGTGTTTCCCCTGCCAGTCACCGTGCCTTTTCAGTCTCTCGCGCTCTGCCGCGGCAGAGTAGGCTTCTCTCCTGCTGGCAACCGCTTCTGGTTGCTAGTTGGAGAGGAGTCTGACGAAGAGCAGGTACCTCAGCTGTCAGGCCCCGCACCTCGATCATACTCAAGATGGACACTAGAGCAAGTTCAGGCAAGCAACGGCTAAGATGAAGCGATGGCATTTCAGAGAAAATCAACGGCTCGGATTGGATCCTCGCCGTCCTCCAGTAGTTTAAATTTCGTACTGTTCTGTTACCGTTTAACTACAGTAACTGAGAGTTATAGTGATGAGCTGGGCAGATATAAGTAAGCCCAGGTCGCGGCGGTCGAGGCTAAGTTGTAATTTCCCCATTACCTAGCAAGATAGAACCCTAGCTATGTACTGCAAGACGGGGTATCTCCCCTCTTGATTTATCTCATATATTCCAGATTCCCTGTGAATTCCACCTAATTCTGTTGAATCCGCATAGATCATCTTCACTGGTAGTTCGATCCTTACAAGGGTATCAGAGCGCTGGTCGATTTATCCTCGGCAACGACGGAAGGCGGCGATTCGGACAGAGGAGGGCAGGGGTTGGGATTTCTCGTAAAATCCCTGTCGTCCCTCCCTGTTCGCGGCGGCGGTGTGGTCAGGCGAAGGAGGCGAAAACGCTTCAGACGACAGCAGCAAGCCGACGGTGAAATTCGGGCGTAAATCTCCAGTCCGAGACGGTTGCTGGAAGACAATCTTCCGGTGGTAAAATTCCGGTCTCTGAAGAGGTTCGTGCGCCACGGGCTGTAGGTACGGGTGTGTGCAGTGGCAGGAAGAGCTCAAATTACTCAGAGAAGATGGCGGGCACAAGAGCTAAGGTACAGATCACAGTGGATAGGGTTGGGAAAGAAGTGGCAGATCTGCGAGCTGACCTATCTGATTTGCAAGATCTTTGGAAAGAGGTGATGCAGCTGAGAGCAGAAATGATCACCATGCCCCAAGGTGGAGGCCAAGTTATCAGAGATGAATGCAGACATTCAGAAGACACTTCAACTCATTCGGCAAAACATGCAGTTTAACAGTCAGAAAACAGAAGCAGTAACTCCAATACATCATGTCGACATAGCTGATGTACAACCAGGTCCTAAATCAAGTGCTGAAGGGATGACAAGGAATGTTCCTCACCACCAGAGAAATCTCACCACCAGAGAAATCTAGAGAAGGATTTTTACTACAAACCAAAGCAGTCTTATTGCTCCAATGCAAGGAGTAACTGCAGGGCTGCCAAACACCAATGTTTTTGTAGAGAGCATTAAAGTCAATACAGAAAAGCAGAAAGAAATTCAAGAGCAACCTCCATTCAGAATGTCGACTAGCAATACCTCTGTGGCAGTACAAGCACACACCTTAGGGTTCTCTGGGAATAGTGGATATTTTGCATAAATAGGTGCACCACTATACACACCTCCTCATACTTATAACCCTATCGCTGGACAATACATAAACAACTCAACAACTGGTTCTCAAATACTACCAGTGTATCAAGCGGTGGGAAATTTATATGATGCTCAAAGGAATCAACATGCAACACAATTAGGAGGTCCATCTTACTTTGCAGAAACAGTATTAAAGGGTCCAAGATTGGAGATTCCACTCTTCAATGGGGAAGATCCTATAGGTTGGCTCATAGCATGTGAGAAATTCTTTGATATGTCAGGAACTCCATATGATCAATGGGTAAATCTGGCAACAGGCCATTTACATGGAAGAGCATCCAATTGGTTGAAGAGTATATGTGTACCCTGGCAAATGGTGACTTGGCAACAGTTTTGTCAGATGGTAGCTGACAGATTTTCAGAGGCTAGTGTCCATGAAGTAGTGGAATTACTGAAAAACATTCAGCAAACAAACACAGTGGCTCAATATATAGATAACTTTGAACAGTGTGTAGCATTAGTCAAAAGAGATCATCCTTGCTTGCAAGAAAATTTCCCGCTCAGCTATTTCATTGGAGGGCTTAGATCTGACATTAAACATGAAGTGTGTGGTCAGAAACCTACATGCATAATTGCAGCATATTGGTATGCTAAGGTGTATGTAAAAGCTGCTGCAGCCAGAAAACTACAGTCACAATCAGTCTACAAACCAAGGGGCTATCAATCCAACTACAAAACAACTGCTACTCCTCTACAAGTGCAAGTTCCAACACAGGAGAAATATACTGTACCATTCCCAATAGATGCAAGAGGTTGTTGCTATTGCACAGAGCCTTGGTCAAGACAACATAAGTGCAAAATTGGGAAAACACTACACATACTTCAAGAGTTAGATGATGAAGAGGACAGTGACACAAATGATGAAACTCATGTACAAGAACAGATATATCATACAACCCCTAATGATAGGCGAGAACCCGTTGAACAAGTTCCCACTCGAGGGTGGCCCGATCTTCACGTCGTAGGATCGAATCGGGAGGGATAACTAGCTGCAAGCAGCTGGGATAACTAGCTTTATAACTGCCAATGTTGGATGCAACCCATACGTTGGGGCTGGCTGACCGAAGCTACAAGAACTCCAACCCGCCGTCCGAACAATCGCAGAACCACAAACCTGGACTAATCCACACAAAACGGCCGGAACCGTAGAGCACGAACTAGGGGGAACCAGAGGCTCCTTATCGCGAATCCTAATGAACTCACAAGAGCAAAGGTAGCAAGATCTCTCGGATCTCTAGCAGTCTTGCTGCATAAGCTTATAGCTGAATGGTTTTGACAAAAGGTTTTTTAGAGAATGGGGGAGATGGGGTTTTATAGCAGGGACAACCCCCCTTAGCTAGGTGTGAAAATGGTTTCAAAAGTAAGAAGGTTTGCATGGCTTCCTTGGGTGAATAAGCAGTCAACTTTGGGACTTGTTGCAGGGCTCCTCGGAAATCCGCGAAGTCTTGACAGCCTCGACACCTTCCATGAGAATGACTAGAACTTTTGACTCACAACTCCAAATGATGTGAGGTTTATTGCATTGGAAAGATAATTTGATTTAGCTTCTGTTGATGTACCCTTATGGCCACGTCTCTTCACCACATGGGTCTGGCACACCAAAACATTAGAGGTAAAAACTGACAGCATCAACTTCACTTGAAACTTATTTTCTCCAAACTTGTTCCTCCAAACCGGTTGCTTCAAGAGCTCATAGGTTGTTGGATTTCTTCCATGTGATACCTAAGTTCAACCAACCACAATGGGGATGAAATCATAGTATTGTCATCAAGGTTACAAGGTAAACTTAGGTTAGCGTTCACCCGGTCACTTATTAGTTTGGCGCGACTTCTTGTGATTGGACCTGTAATTGTTGGAGACTTATTGATGATTGTGGTGTCCTCATCACCTAATACACCAGACAAGGAAAAAGCAAACGACACTACTATGGAGAAAAGTACACAAGCAATGCATATTTCTGCTCATGCTGCAGAAGGAACTTCAGGAGCAAATACATTCTCACTAATCATAGAGATTGCAGGAAAAAAGTCCACTGCTTTATTTGATAGTGGATCTTCAGACACATTTATGAGCACCGAGTTTGCAGTGAAGAGTAACTGCCACCAACAACCAATACAACCAAGGAAGGTAACTGTAGCTGGTGGAGGGTGATACGTCCAAAACGTATCTATAATTTCTGCTTGCTCCATGCCACTTTTGGGTGATATTGCTATGATATTCATACACTTCCATACACTTTTGATCATATTTGGACTAACCTACTAATCCAGTGCACCCCGGTGCCAGTTTCTGTTTTCGGCTGTTTTTGTATTTCAGGTTTTCACGTTACGAGAACTGCCAGGAAAAATCCAGAAAAATTATATAAAAAATCAGCGTTCCAGAACCTACCTTGCGCCCGAAGGGCAGCCGGGGGGGGGGGGCACCAGGGCTCCAGGCGCCCTGGCGGCGCCCCCCCCCTGGGCCGCGCCGGGGGGGCGCCTGGGCCCCCCGAAGCCCGTCTGGTGCCCCTCTTTGCCATATATTTAGAGCGTCCCTCGAAACCCTCGGGACGGGAACTCTTTTTCGCGATCTCATCTCTGTTCCGCCGCCGCCGCCGCTTCCAAGATCGGTAGCACCAGGAGAACTCTTCCCGGCACCCTGCCGGAGGGGAGGATCACCATCGGGAGCTTGTCCACCACCATGGACGCCTCCCGGATGAGTTGTGAGTAGTCTCCCTTGGACCATGAGTCCATGAACAGTAGCTATGTGATGTTCTCCTCCCGTTCTTGTGCTTCACTAATTAGTCCTCGTGAGCTGCCCTACATGATCGAGGCACATATGTAATCCTTATGCTGTTGCTATGTTGAGTTTGCTGGGATCCGATGGATTATGAGATTATGTTCAGATTGATCTTGAGTAATATATTTGATCTACCTCTTTTATATTTATGTTCATAAGTAATTCTTGCATGTTCTCCGTTGTTATTTATTGCTTTGGCCAAGTAATACGTAGTGACTCCAAGAGGGAACGTTATGCTCGATTGTGGGTTCATGCCCCTCGATGACTAGCTTGAGTGACAGAAACATGAGTCTAGGGGATGTGCTGTTGCCACAAGGGGGAAAACAACGGTGCTTGTGCCCGCGGGTGCAAGGATTGTTTACTTTACGCAAAGTTCTTTTAATGCAGTTGTCTGTTGCATTGAGTTTACACTATGGGTGGGACTCGCAACTTAATACCAGCGAGATGTTCTGGATAGATATCTCAAGGTGGATGATTAGTAGTAGATATTGATGGATTTCAGTCTACTTACTTTGGCGTACCGCCCATGCTTTGAACCTCAACCTTTCTTGCAATGTAATCAGCATTAGTTTGCGTTCGTGGTCCTGTCAATTTCCCAGCTGTAATTCGTTTACCTCACATAGCTGTTTTATCGTCTTTTGGGAGAGAGACATCACTAGTGAACATCATGAGACTCCGGTCCATATTACCATCATTGATCACATCCGCTATTTACTTTTCGCTTTTACTTACTATTGCAAACATTATCTATCACTACTATCATTTGCTTTTAATCCTTTGTGAACTACAAGGCCAGAGGGATTGACAACCTCTCTGTACTCGTTGGGAGCAAAGTTATTTGTATTTGTGTGCAGGTCCACGTTGATTGCTAATCCGCGCCGTTAGCAGTTGACACCTACTTGTTGAACCTAGGAGTCTCTGGGGATTCGATCCTTGGCATCTTTGCTAAGGGAAAACACTTCCACAACACTGCATCTTTCACCTTCCACTTGGGGTAACCAACGAGGGGTTAGAGGCCCATCAAGGAGTATTTTCTGGCGCCGTTTCCGGGGACTCCACTCTTCAGGATAGGGGAGTTGCACGCTATCTTTTACCTTTGCTTTTAGTCTTGTTAGTTTACCTTTCAGTTTTTGCTTTAGTACCTTTTATCGAAAATCACAAAAATAGTTATCTTGCTTGCTTGCTACTATGGGTTCCACCGAGAACACCAAGTTGTGTGACTTCACTAGTCACAACAACGATGACTTTATCAGCACACCTATCACTACACCTGCCACTTCAGCACCTTCATATGAAATTAAACCTGCTTTACTGAACTTAGTCATGAAAGATCAATTCTTCGGTGCTGGAGATGATGCTGCTTTACACTTGAACAACTTTATTGAACTTTGTGATATGCAAAAGTACCAAGAAATAGATGGTAATATTGTTAAGCTTAAGCTTTTTCCTTTCTCCTTGAGAGGAGGAGCTAAAATATGGTTTCAGTCTTTGCCTAGAAATAACATAGATTCATGAGACAAGTGCAAAGATGCTTTTATCGGAAAATACTATCCACCTGCTAAAATTATCCAACTTAGAAGTAACATAATGAATTTTAAACAATTGGATAATGAACACGTTGCCCAAGCTTGGGAACGTATGAAATCTCTTATCAAGAACTGCCCTACTCATGGTTTGACTACTTGGATGGTTATCCAAACTTTTTATGCAGGCTTGAACTTTACCTCGCGGAACTTGTTAGATTCGGCCGCGGGAGGAACTTTTATGTCAACTACACTTGGTGCTGCCACAAAGCTTCTCGATGAGATGATGACCAACTATTCCCAATGGCACACCGAACGCGCTCCAACAGGTAGGAAGGTAAACTCTGTCGAGGAGATTTCCTCCTTAAATGAAAAAGTTGACTTAATCATGTCTCTACTTTCGAAGCAATCCTCTGTTGATCCTCGTGATGTTCCTTTAAATTCTTTGATTGCTCAAGAACAAGTAGATGTGAACTTTATCTCTAGAAACAATTTTAACAACAATGCTTATAGGAGTAACTTTGGTAACAATCCTAGACCGTTCCCCTTTAATTCTTATGGGAACAACAATGCTTATCCTAGTACCAAGAACTCCACTACTGAACTAGAGATTATTCTTAAAGATTTCATCACTACCCAAAAAGCCTTTAATAAGAGTGTAGAAGAAAAACTACATAAACTAGATGATCTTTCTTTTAAGGTAGACCATTTAGCCAATGAGGTGAAATTGCTAAATATTAAAACTTCTCCTCTTGAGGAGAGGGAAGTCACTCCTATAAATGCTATTCAAGTGCAAATTAATGAAAATATTAGGATGATGGCTAAACTTAAAGAGAGATGGGCTAGAGAAAGGGAGGAAGAAGATAGAATTAAGAGCCTTCCTACCCACCATATTGTTGCTACTATCCAAGTTGTTGAGGATATCCAAACTCTTAGCACCCAATGTACTCCTGGTCCCATTGGACCTATTAATGGTGATGCTATGACTATAGAAACTACCAAACATGTGAACCTAAAGGACACTACTACCACTTTACTTGATGCTAATGACCTTGATTTTGATAATTGCACTCTTACCGAAGTTATTGATTTCCTTCACAAGATGTCTAGAGACCCCCGCACTAGCACGCTTAACCTTGCCTTCACAGAGCATATCACTAATGCTCTTATCAAAGCTAGGGAAGAGAAACTTAGAGTAGAAGCCTCCATACCTAGAAAGCTAGAAGATGGTTGGGATCCTATGATTAAAATTAAGATAAACAACTTCTCATGCTATGCTTTATGTGATATTGTAGCCAGTACTTCTATTATGCCCAAAAGACTATATGATATGCTTACATTGAAACCTTATGATTCTTGTTCTTTTGGTGTTCGTCTCGTTGATTCTTCCATAAAGAAACCTTTGGGGAGGATCGACGATATTCTTATCGTTGTTAATGATAATTACGTTCCCGTTGATTTTACTATTATGGATATTGAATGTGATCCTTCATGTCCAATTATTTTGGGACGTCCCTTTTTACGCACCGTTGGTGCTATCATTGACATGAAAGAGGGTAATATAAAATTTCAGTTTCCTCTCAAGAAAGGGATGGAACACTTCCCTCGAAAGAAGATCAAGTTACCTTTTGAGTCCGTTGTACGGGCTAGCTATTCTTTTACTCTTGATAAAACTTGATCTATATGCATTATGCCTAGCTTAAAGGCATAAAAGAAAGCGCTTTTGGGAGGCAGCCCACATTAATAAATTTTTATATTTTGCGTTTGTTGTGTCTTGATGTTGTTTACTACTGTAGCATCATCATTGTATCTTTGCTTTTCATATTTGTGCCAAGTATAGCCTCTGATTGCTAGAAAGTTCAAAAGTTGTGAGGTGCTGTCCAGAAAACAGATTCTGTCCTTGGATAGAAAAATTCGTATAAAATCACCAGATCATCTTTTTGGTCTGAATTTTTTCGACAGCGTTCTCTATATAATTGTCTTTCGTGATTCTGTTCTGAGTTTTTTGATTTGAGTTGCAGAAGTGCCCCGAACAAATCAATTACTACCTGCTGTTCTATTTTTCACAGATTCTGTCCTGTTTTGCCTTTCCTTCATTTTGCAAATCAAGAGCTTGCTTTTTCTTTGCAAAAACCTTTTGGCAATCTTGAGAAACAGTAGAACTTCAAGAATATCTTTATTTCCATCAAGGTATAATTATTTTATTAAGGGTACTAACCTCGCTAATCAGATTATGATGAGTTATGTATGAAGGGAGTTTTCAAGTGTGCGAGGGAAGAAGATAAAAAGATTTAGGAGTGTCAAGCGCTCAAGCTTGGGGATGCCCCCGTGCACCCCCGAGAAATATTCAAGGAGACTCAAGCGTCTAAGCTTGGGGATGCCCCCGTGCATCCCCTTCTCCATCAACATTATCAGTTCGTCTTTCGTTTCGCTATATTTTTATCACTTCATGTGTTAAGTGCTATGCTTGGAGCGTCTTGCTTTTAGTTTTCTTTTTAGTTTTCCATAACGAGTCGGAACTCAGCTTTCTTTATGTGGGAGAGAAACACGCTCCACTTCTACCTAGAACATAACATAGAATTTTCACGTCTATCTTTGCTGTGTGTGTTCTTTGTCTTTAATAGGTACTATCATGCTCTGCTCTTAGTATTCATGCTTATCTTTTCAAAGAGCTTTTGTTTAGTTGGTTGCTTGAACTCTATTTAATTATCATGCTTATCTTATTAAGAGAGTTTGCTTCCGTTGCATTGGTTGATATGTCTATGATAAAGATGCTACGTGCATAATGGTGCTTAGTAGTTCAGGTTTCTTATGGTTAGTCTCAAATAGCTGGGGGATTCCCAATGTGTCATTGGAGTACCAACTTGATTTGTTTGCCTATGATGTGGTATGGTTTAGTAATATCTTCCTAAGAGAATTTATTTTGATTGACTTGGCGTATGCTCACGCATATTTAAGACTGTAAAGAAAGTCTGTCAAGCCTTGATGATCTTTTATTTCTGAGTAGCGATATAACTACCATGCCTGATTCAATGTTGCTTTGTCGCTCTGCATGATTATGACCGTCATTGCTCTCTTAGTTGGTCGCTCCCAGTCTTTTGCTAACCTCCACCTGTACTAAGCAGACTAACTTTGCAATACATAGCTCATGGGAAAGTAGCTTAAAAACTATTGTGGTAAAGAATATGTTGCTTATGTATCTTATTTCTTATAAGTTGCTTGCTGAGCGGTAACCATGTTTCTGGGGACGCCATCAACTGTCACACTTTTGTTGAATATCATGTGAGTTGCTATGCATGTTCGTCTTGTCTGAAGTAAGGGTGATTTGCCATGGGTTGAATGAGTATGCATATTGTTAGAGAAGAACATTGGGCCGCCAACCAAAGCCATGTATCATGGTGGAAGTTTTAGCTTGGACATTAATCCTCAATCTCTTATGAGAATATGCTTATGCATTAAAGAGGAGTCCATCATCTATTTTCTATGTTGTCCCGGTATGGATGTCCTCAAGTTGAGATCTATCAAAAACGAGAAATCAAATGCGATTTATCTCCTTGGACCTTTGTATAGGTGGCATAGAGGTACCCCTTTGCGACACTTGGTTAAAACATATGTAATGCAATGATAACCCATGGAAATCCGAGCTAATTAGGACAAGGTGCGAGCACTATTGGTATTCGATGCATGAGGCTTGCAACTTATAGGATGTCTTATGCATGACACATATGAAGTACTACTACCGTTGACAAAATTGCTTCTATGTTTTCAAAATAAAAAGCTCTAGCACATAACCATTCTTTTACTTTTTGAGTCTTCACCTTCTTTTAAAAGCACCAACTACTGAGAGCATGATTGTCATTCTGAGTGTAATGTGCATTGTCCCAAAGTAGCATTGTCTTTTGCATGATTGTGATATCGTTTATTTTGAAATCATTGTATCTAGTCATCACTTAAACCTTGAAGGTGCCCCTGCATTTATGTTTTGCTTCACTAAAGGGGGCAAGCTAGATATCACTTTATCATATTTGCACATCATGTTCATTGCAAATCTTCTTGATGTTTCAATGCCATGTTGTAAAACTTTCAGTCATTTGTGATTTTCTCATGAGGCAACTTAATTACTATAGATTCATTGTCTCAGTTAGCTTTTGTCATATGACTGTAAAAAGTCCTATATGGTGAATAGCATGTCACCACAGAAATTATTCTTGTTATCATTTACCTACTCGAGGACGAGCAGGAATTAAGCTTGGGGATGTTGATACGTCCAAAACGTATCTATAATTTCTGCTTGCTCCATGCCACTTCTGGGTGATATTGCTATGATATTCATACACTTCCATACACTTTTGATCATATTTGGACTAACCTACTAATCCAGTGCACCCCGGTGCCAGTTTCTGTTTTCGGCTGTTTTTGTATTTCAGGTTTTCACGTTACGAGAACTACCAGGAAAAATCCAGAAAAATTATATAAAAAAATCAGCGTTCCAGAACCTACCTTGCGCCCGAAGGGCAGCCGGGGGGGGGGGGGGGGGGG
>LR738710.1:648893601-649247077 GCA_902687465.1 Secale cereale
ACTCTTCCCGGCACCCTGCCGGAGGGGAGGATCACCATCGGGAGCTTCTCCACCACCATGGACGCCTCCCGGATGAGTTGTGAGTAGTCTCCCTTGGACCATGAGTCCATGACCAGTAGCTATGTGATGTTCTCCTCCCGTTCTTGTGCTTCACTAATTAGTCCTCGTGAGCTGCCCTACATGATCGAGGCACATATGTAATCCTTATGCTGTTGCTATGTTGAGTTTGCTGGGATCCGATGGATTATGAGATTATGTTCAGATTGATCTTGAGTAATATATTTGATCTACCTCTTTTATATTTATGTTCATAAGTAATTCTTGCATGTTCTCCGTTGTTATTTATTGCTTTGGCCAAGTAATACGTAGTGACTCCAAGAGGGAACGTTATGCTCGATTGTGGGTTCATGCCCCTCGATGACTAGCTTGAGTAACAGAAACATGAGTCTAGGGGATGTGTTGTTGCCACAAGGGGGAAAACAACGGTGCTTGTGCCCGCGGGTGCAAGGATTGTTTACTTTACGCAAAGTTGTTTTAATGCAGTTGTCTGTTGCATTGAGTTTACACTATGGGTGGGACTCGTAACTTAATACCAGCGAGATGTTCTGGATAGATATCTCAAGGTGGATGATTAGTAGTAGATATTGATGGATTTCGGTCTACTTACTTTGGCGTACCGCCCATGCTTTGAACCTCAACCTTTCTTGCAATGTAATCAGCATTGGTTTGCGTTCGTGGTCCTGTCAATTGCCCAGCTGTAATTCGTTTACCTCACATAGCTGTTTTATCGTCTTTTGGGAGAGAGACATCACTAGTGAACATCATGAGACTCCGGTCCATATTACCATCATTGATCACATCCGCTATTTACTTTTCGCTTTTACTTACTATTGCAAACATTATCTATCACTACTATCATTTGCTTTTAATCCTTTGTGAACTACAAGGCCGAAGGGATTGACAACCTCTCTGTACTCGTTGGGAGCAAAGTTATTTGTATCTGTGTGCAGGTCCACGTTGATTGCTAATCCGCGCCGTTAGCAGTTGACACCTACTTGTTGAACCTAGGAGTCTCTGGGGATTCGATCCTTGGCATCTTTGCTAAGGGAAAACACTTCCACAACACTGCATCTTTCACCTTCCACTTGGGGTAACCAACGAGGGGTTAGAGGCCCATCGGAGGGAAACTTCTCTCAATGTCACAAATGCATGTCATGGATTTCAAGATACAAGGTCATACATTTTGCAACAAATTCAAGGTGCT
The DNA here is from genome assembly GCA_902687465.1 of Secale cereale. Classification (NCBI taxonomy): domain Eukaryota; kingdom Viridiplantae; phylum Streptophyta; class Magnoliopsida; order Poales; family Poaceae; genus Secale; species Secale cereale. The sequence goes on from LR738710.1 coordinate 648,894,866, forward strand.
AGACTTAGTAGCATATGATATCATCTTAGGAGCTGATTGGATATACCAGTACAACCCCATTTGCTTGGACTTGGTGGAAAGGTTACTCATAATCACTAAGAATGGACAACCAGTGAAACTATTTCTGTTGGGGAACGTAGTATTTTAAAATTTTCCTACGATCACGCAAGATCTATCTACCAGATGAATAGCAACGAGAGGGAAGAGTGTGTCTACGTACCCTCGTAGACCGGGAGCGGAAGCGTCAAGTGACGCGGTTGATGTAGTCGAACTTCTTCACGATCCAACCGATCAAGCACCGAACGTACGACACCTCCGCGTTCAGCACACGTTCAGCTTGATGACGTCCCACGAGATCTTGATCCAGTTGAGCTTCACGGGAGAGTTTCGTCAGCACGACGGCGTGGTGACGGATATGATGTGTTCACCGGCGCAGGGCTTCGCCTAAGCTCCGCGACGGTACGACCGAGGTGTGATTCTGTTGAGGGGGGCACCGCACACGGCTAAAACAATTCAACTTGTGTGTCTTTGGGTGCCCCCTGCCCCCGTATATAAAGGAGCAGGGGAGGGGGGCCGGCCGGCCCTTCCTGGTGCGGCTAGAGAGGGAGTCCTACTAGGAATAGGATTGCAATCCTATTCCTAGTAGGATTCACCGAAGGAAGAAGGGGGAAAGGAATAGGAGAGGTGGCGCCCCCCCCAATCCTAGTCCAACTAGGAATGCTAGGTGGGGGCGCCGGCCAGCCCTATGGGCTGCCTCTCTCTTTCCCTTTAGGCCCACTATGGACCATCCCCTCTCGTAGGGGGTTCCGGTAACCCCCTCCGGCATTCCCGATAAATCCGAAACTTTTCCGGTATACTTCCGGTGTCCGAATATAGCCGTCCAATATATCAATCTTTATGTCTCGGACATTCCGAGACTCCTCGTCATGTCCGTGATCTCATCTGGGACTCCGAACTACCTTCGGTACATCAATACTCAAAAACTCATAATACCGATCGTCATCAAACGTTAAGCGTGCGGACCCTACGGGTTCGAGAACTATGTAGACATGACCGAGACTCATCTCCGGTCAATAACCAATAGCGGAACCTGGATGTTCATGTTGGCTCCTACATATTCTACGAAGATCTTTTATCGGTCAGAACCGCATAACAACATACGTTGTTCCTTTTGTCAAACGGTATGTTACTTGCCCGAGATTCGATCGTCGGTATCTTTATACCTAGTTCAATCTCGTTTACCGGCAAGTCTCTTTACTCGTTCCGTAACACATCATCTCGTGACTAACTCATTAGTCTTTTGCTTGCAAGGCTTATTATGATGTGTGTTACCGAGAGGGCCCAGAGATACCTCTCCGACACTCGGAGTGACAAATCCTAATCTTGATCTATGCCAACACCACAAATACTTTCGGAGACACCTGTAGAGCATCTTTATGATCACCCAGTTACGTTGTGACGTTTGATAGCACACAAGGTGTTCCTACGGTATTCGGGAGTTGCATAATCTCATAGTCATAGGAACATGTATAAGTCATGAAGAAAGCAATAGCAGTTAAACTAAACGATCATAGTGCTATGCTAACGGATGGGTCTTGTCCATCACATCATTCTCCTAATGATGTGATCCCGTTAATCAAATGACAACTCATGTCTATGGCTAGGAAACATAACCATCTTTGATCAATGAGCTAGTCTAGTAGAGGCATACTAGGGACATACTGTTTTGTCTATGTATCCACACATGTACCAAGTTTCCGATTAATACAATTCTAGCATGAATAAAAGACATTTATCATGATATAAGGAAATACAAATAACATCTTTATTATTGCCTCTAGGGCATATTTCCTTCAGTCTCCCACTTGAACTAGAGTCAATAATCCAGATTACAAAGTGATGATCCTCACACCCATGGAGTCTTGGTGCTGATCATGTTTTGCCCGTGGAAGAGGCTTAGTCAACGGGTCTGCAACATTCAGATCCGTATGTATTTTGCAAATCTCTATGTCTCCCTCCTTGACTAGATCGCGGATGGAATTGAAGCGTCTTTTGATGTGCTTTGTTCTCTTGTGAAACCTGGATTCCTTCGCCAAGGCTATGGCTCCAGTGTTGTCACAAAAGATTTTCATTGGACCCGATGCACTAGGTACTACACCTAGATCGGATATGAACTCCTTCATCCAGACTCCTTCATTTGCTGCTTCCGAAGTAGCTATGTATTCCGCTTCACACGTAGATCCCGCCACGACGCTCTGCTTGGAACTGCACCAGCTGACAGCTCCACCGTTCAATAAAAATACATATCCGGTTTGTGACTTTGAGTCATCCGGATCAGTGTCAAAGCTAGAATCGACGTAACCGTTTACGAAGAGCTCTTTGTCACCTCCATATACGAGAAACATATCCTTTGTTCTTTTCTGATACTTTAGGATGTTTTTGACCGCTGTCCAGTGATCCACTCCTGGATTACTTTGGTACCTCCCTGCTAGACTTATAGCAAGGCACACATCAGGTCTGGTACACAACATTGCATACATGATAGATCCTATGGCTGAGGCATAGGGAATGACTTTCATTTTATCTCTATCTTCTGCAGTGGTCGGGCATTGAGTCTTACTCAACTTCATACCTTGTAAAACAGGCAAGAATCCTTTCTTTGACTGATCCATTTTGAACCTTTTCAAAATCTTATCAAGGTATATGCTTTGTGAAAGTCCAATTAAGCGTCTTGATCTATCTCTATAGATCTTGATGCCTAATATGTAAGCAGCTTCTCCGAGGTCTTTCATTGAAAAACTTTTATTCAAGTATCCTTTTATGCTATCCAGAAATTCTATATCATTTCCAATTAACAATATGTCATCTACATATAATATTAGAAATGCTACAGAGCTCCCACTCACTTTCTTGTAAATACAGGCTTCTCCAAAAGTCTGTATAAAACCATATGCTTTGATCACCTCATCAAAGCATATATTCCAACTCCGAGATGCTTGCACCAGTCCATAGATGGATCGCTGGAGTTTGCATACTTTGTTAGCATCTTTTGGATCAACAAAACCTTCTGGTTGCATCATATACAACTCTTCTTTGAGATATCCATTTAGGAATGCAGTTTTGACATCCATTTGCCAGATTTCATAATCATAAAATGCGGCAATTGCTAACATGATTCGGACAGACTTAAGCATCGCTACAGGTGAGAAAGTCTCATCGTAGTCAACTCCTTGAACTTGTCGAAAACCTTTCGCAACAAGTCGAGCTTTGTAAATAGTAATATTACCGTCTGCGTCGGTCTTCCTCTTGAAGATCCATTTATTTTCGATGGCCTGCCGATCATCGGGTAAGTCAACCAAAGTCCACACTTTGTTCTCATACATGGATCCCATCTCAGATTTCATGGCTTCAAGCCATTTTGCGGAATCTGGGCTCATCATCGCTTCCTCATAGTTCGTAGGTTCATCATGGTCTAGTAACATGATTTCCAGAACTGGGTTGCCGTACCACTCTGGTGCGGAACGTACTCTGGTTGATCTACGACGTTCAGCAGAAACTTGATCCGAAGTTTCATGATCATTATCATCAACTTCCTCACTAATTGGTGTAGGAATCACTGGAACAATTTCCTGTGATGTACTACTTTCCAATATGGGAGAAGGTACAATTACCTCATCAAGTTCTACTTTCCTCCCACTCACTTCTTTCGAGAGAAACTCTTTTTCTAGAAAGGATCCGTTCTTAGCAACGAATATTTTGCCTTCGGATCTGTGATAGAAGGTGTACCCAACAGTCTCTTTTGGGTATCCTATGAAGACACATTTTTCCGACTTGGGATCGAGCTTATCAGGTTGAAGTGTTTTCACATAAGCATCGCAGCCCCAAATTTTAAGAAACGACAACTTTGGTTTCTTGCCAAACCATAGTTCATAAGGCGTCGTATCAACGGATTTTGATGGTGCCCTGTTTAACGTGAATGCAGCTGTCTCTAAAGCATAACCCCAAAACGATAGTGGTAAATCGTTAAGAGACATCATAGATCGCACCATATCCAATAAAGTACGGTTACGACGTTCGGACACACCATTACGTTGTGGTGTTCCAGGTGGCGTGAGTTGTGAAACTATTCCACATTGTTTCAAATGAAGACCAAACTCGTAACTCAAATATTCTCCTCCACGATCAGATCGTAGGAACTTTATTTTCTTGTTACGATGATTCTCTACTTCACTCTGAAATTCTTTGAACTTTTCAAATGTTTCAGACTTGTGCTTCATTAAGTAGATATACCCATATCTGCTCAAATCATCAGTGAAGGTCAGAAAATAACGATACCCGCCGCGAGCATCAACACTCATTGGTCCACATACATCAGTATGTATGATTTCCAACAAATCTGTTGCTCGCTCCATAGTTCCGGAGAACGGAGTTTTAGTCATCTTGCCCATGAGGCATGGTTCGCAAGCACCAAGTGATTCGTAATCAAGTGATTCCAAAAGTCCATCTTTATGGAGTTTCTTCATGCGTTTTACACCAATATGACCTAAACGGCAGTGCCACAAATAAGTTGCACTATCATTATTAACCTTGCATCTTTTGGTTTCAATATTATGAATATGTGTATCACTACAATCGAGATCCAATAAGAATAGACCACTCTTTAAGGGTGCATGACCATAAAAGATATTATTCATCAAAATGGAACAACCATTATTCTCTGATTTAAATGAATAACCGTCTCGCAATAAACAAGATCCAGATATAATGTTCATGCTCAACGCTGGCACCAAATAACAATTATTTAGGTCTAAAACTAATCCCGAAGGTAGATGTAGAGGTAGCGTGCCGACGGCGATCACATCGACTTTGGAACCGTTTCCAACGCGCATCGTCACCTCGTCCTTAGCTAATCTTCGTTTGACCCGTAGTCCCTGTTTCGAGTTACAAATATTAGCAACCGAACCGGTATCAAATACCCAGGTACTACTACGAGAATTAGTAAGGTACACATCGATAACATGTATATCACATATACCTTTGTTCACCTTGCCATCCTTCTTATCCGCTAAATACTTGGGGCAGTTCCGTTTCCAGTGTCCAGTCCCCTTGCAGTAGTAGCACTCAGTTTCAGGCTTGGTTCCATAATTAAGGCTTTCTGCGAGAACAGCAACAATCTTGCTATTCTCCTTAAAAATCCCTTCCTTGCCCTTTTTCCTGAAACTAGTGGTATTGTTAACCATCAACATTTGATGCTCCTTTTTGATTTCTACCTCCGCAGCTGTGAGCATAGCGAAGAGCTCGGGAATTGTCTTTTGTATCCCTTGCATATTATAGTTCATCACGAAGCCATTATAGCTTGGTGGTAGTGATTGAAGAATTCTATCAATAACACTATTCTCATCAACTTGGCAACCAAGTTGAGTCATATGATTGTAGTGCCCATACATTGTGAGCAAGTGTTCACTGATAGAACTATTCTCCTCCATCTTGCAGCTATAGAACTTATTGGAAATCTTATATTTCTCAATCCGGGCATTTGCTTGAAATATTAATTTCAACTCCTGGAACATCTCATATGCTCCATGACGTTCAAAACGTCGTTGAAGTCCCGGTTCTAAGCCGTAAAGCATGGCACACTGAACTATCGTGTAGTCATCAGACCGCGACTGCCAGACGTTCAAAGCGTCTGCATCAGCGGAAGGGGGCTTGTCACCTAGCGGTGCTTCAAGGACATAATTCTTCTGTGCAGCAATGAGGATAATCCTCAGGTTACGGACCCAGTCCGTGTAATTGCTACCATCATCTTTCAACTTAGATTTCTCTAGGAATGCATTAAAATTCAAAGGAACGGTAGCACGGGCCATTTGATCTACAACGACATAGATATGCAAAACTATCACGACTAAGTTCATGATAAATTAAAGTTCAATTTAATCATATTAATTTAAAGAACTCCCACTTAGATAGACATCCCTCTGGTCATCTAAATGATCACGTGATCCAAATCAACTAAACCATGTCCGATCATCACGTGAGATGGAGTAGTTTTCAATGGTGAACATCGTATGTTGATCATATCTACTATATGATTCACGCTCGACCTTTCGGTCTCCAGTGTTCCGAGGCCATATCTGTATATGCTAGGCTCGTCAAGTTTAACCCGAGTATTCTGCGTGTGCAAAACTGGCTTACACCCGTTGTATTTGAACGTAGAGCTTATCACACCCGATCATCACGTGGTGTCTCGGCACGACGAACTTTCGCAACGGTGCATACTCAGGGAGAACACTTATACCTTGAAATTTAGTAAGGGATCATCTTATAATGCTACCATCGTTCTAAGCAAAATAAGAAGCATAATAAGATAAACATCACATGCAATCAAAATATGTGACATGATATGGCCATCATCATCTTGTGCTTTTGATCTCCATCTTCAAAGCACCGTCATGATCACCTTCGTCACCGGCTTGACACCTTGATCTTCATCGTAGCATCATTGTCGTATCGCCAACTATTGCTTCCACGACTATCGCTACCGCTTAGTGATAAAGTAAAACAATTACATGGCGATTGCATTTCATACAATAAAGCGACAACCATATGGCTCCTGCCAGTTGCCGATAACTTTACAAAACATGATCATCTCATACAAAACCGTATAACTCATCATGTCTTGACCATATCACATCACAACATGCCCTGCAAAAACAAGTTAGACGTCCTCTACTTTGTTTGTTGTAAGTTTTACGTGGCAGCTACGGGCTTAGCAAGAACCGTTCTTACCTACGCATACAAAACCACAACGATGTTTCGTCAAGTATGTGCTGTTTTAACCTTCACAAGGACCGGGCGTAGCCACACTTGATTCGGCTAAAGTGAGAGAGACAGACACCCGCCAGTCACCTTTAAGCAACGAGTGCTCGTAACGGTGAAACCAGTCTCGCGTAAGTGTACGCGTAATGTCGGTCCGGGCCGCTTCATCTCACAATACCGCCGAAGCAAAGTATGACATGCTGGTAAGCAGTATGACTAGTATCGTCCACAATCTCATTGTGTTCTACTCGTGCATATCATCTACGCATAGACCTGGCTCATGATGCCACTGTTGGGGAACGTAGTATTTTAAAATTTTCCTACGATCACGCAAGATCTATCTACCATATGCATAGCAACGAGAGGGAAGAGTGTGTCTACGTACCCTCGTAGACCGGGAGCGGAAGCGTCAAGTGACGCGGTTGATGTAGTCGAACTTCTTCACGATCCAACCGATCAAGCACCGAACGTACGGCACCTCCGTGTTCAGCACACGTTCAGCTTGATGACGTCCCACGAGCTCTTGATCCAGTTGAGCTTCACGGGAGAGTTTCGTCAGCACGACGGCGTGGTGACGGATATGATGTGTTCACCGGCGCAGGGCTTCGCCTAAGCTCCGCGACGGTACGACCGAGGTGTGATTCTGTGGAGGGGGGCACCGCACACGGCTAAAACAATTCAACTTGTGTGTCTTTGGGTGCCCCCCTGCCCCCGTATATAAAGGAGCAGGGGAGGGGGGCCGGCCGGCCCTTCCTGGTGCGGCTAGAGAGGGAGTCCTACTAGGAATAGGATTGCAATCCTATTCCTAGTAGGATTCACCGAAGGAAGAAGGGGGAAAGGAATAGGAGAGGTGGCGCCCCCCCAATCCTAGTCCAACTAGGAATGCTAGGTGGGGGCGCCGGCCAGCCCTATGGGCTGCCTCTCTCTTTCCCTTTAGGCCCACTATGGACCATCCCCTCTCGTAGGGGGTTCCGGTAACCCCCTCCGGCATTCCCGATAAATCCGAAACTTTTCCGGTATACTTCCGGTGTCCGAATATAGCCGTCCAATATATCAATCTTTATGTCTCGGACATTCCGAGACTCCTCGTCATGTCCGTGATCTCATCTGGGACTCCGAACTACCTTCGGTACATCAATACTCAAAAATTCATAATACCGATCGTCATCAAACGTTAAGCGTGCGGACCTTACGGGTTCGAGAACTATGTAGACATGACCGAGACTCATCTCCGGTCAATAACCAATAGCGGAACCTGGATGTTCATATTGGCTCCTACATATTCTACGAAGATCTTTTATCGGTCAGAACCGCATAACAACATACGTTGTTCCTTTTGTCAAACGGTATGTTACTTGCCCGAGATTCGATCGTCGGTATCTTTATACCTAGTTCAATCTCGTTTACCGGCAAGTCTCTTTACTCGTTCCGTAACACATCATCTCGTGACTAACTCATTAGTCTTTTGCTTGCAAGGCTTATTATGATGTGTGTTACCGAGAGGGCCCAGAGATACCTCTCCGACACTCGGAGTGACAAATCCTAATCTTGATCTATGCCAACACCACGAATACTTTCGGAGACACCTGTAGAGCATCTTTATGATCACCCAGTTACATTGTGACGTTTGATAGCACACAAGGTGTTCCTACGGTATTCGGGAGTTGCATAATCTCGTAGTCATAGGAACATGTATAAGTCATGAAGAAAGCAATAGCAGTTAAACTAAACGATCATAGTGCTATGCTAACGGATGGGTCTTGTCCATCACATCATTCTCCTAATGATGTGATCCCGTTGATCAAATGACAACTCATGTCTATGGCTAGGAAACATAACCATCTTTGATCAATGAGCTAGTCTAGTAGAGGCATACTAGGGACATACTGTTTTGTCTATGTATCCACACATGTACTAAGTTTCCGGTTAATACAATTCTAGCATGAATAAAAGACATTTATCATGATATAAGGAAATACAAATAACATCTTTATTATTGCCTCTAGGGCATATTTCCTTCAGTCTCCCACTTGAACTAGAGTCAGTAATCTAGATTACAAAGTGATGATCCTCACACCCATGGAGTCTTGGTGCTGATCATGTTTTGCCCGTGGAAGAGGCTTAGTCAACGGGTCTGCAACATTCAGATCCGTATGTATTTTGCAAATCTCTATGTCTCCCTCCTTGACTAGATCGCGGATGGAATTGAAGCGTCTTTTGATGTGCTTTGTTCTCTTGTGAAACCTGGATTCCTTCGCCAAGGCTATGGCTCCAGTGTTGTCACAAAAGATTTTCATTGGGCCCGATGCACTAGGTACTACACCTAGATCGGATATGAACTCCTTCATCCAGACTCCTTCATTTGCTGCTTCCGAAGCAGCTATGTATTCCGCTTCACACGTAGATCCCGCCACGACGCTCTGCTTGGAACTGCACCAACTGACAGCTCCACCGTTCAATAAAAATACATATCCGGTTTGTGACTTTGAGTCATCCGGATCAGTGTCAAAGCTAGAATCGACGTAACCGTTTACGACGAGCTCTTTGTCACCTCCATATACGAGAAACATATCCTTTGTTCTTTTCAGATACTTTAGGATGTTTTTGACCGATGTCCAGTGATCCACTCCTGGATTACTTTGGTACCTCCCTGCTAGACTTATAGCAAGGCACACATCAGGTCTGGTACACAGCATTGCATACATGATAGATCCTATGGCTGAGGCATAGGGAATGACTTTCATTTTCTCTCTATCTTCTGCAGTGGTCGTGTTGGGGAACGTAGTATTTTAAAATTTTCCTACGATCACGCAAGATCTATCTACCAGATGCATAGCAACGAGAGGGGAGAGTGTGTCTACGTACCCTCGTAGACCGGGAGCGGAAGCGTCAAGTGACGCGGTTGATGTTGTCGAACTTCTTCGCGATCCAACCGATCAAGCACCGAACGTACGGCACCTCCGCGTTCAGCACACGTTCAGCTTGATGACGTCCCACGAGCTCTTGATCCAGTTGAGCTTCACGGGAGAGTTTCGTCAGCACGACGGCGTGGTGACAGATATGATGTGTTCACCGGCGCAGGGCTTCGCCTAAGCTCCGCGACGGTACGACCGAGGTGTGATTCTGTGGAGGGGGGCACCGCACACGGCTAAAACAATTCAACTTGTGTGTCTTTGGGTGCCCCCCTGCCCCCGTATATAAAGGAGCAGGGGAGGGAGGCCGGCCAACCTCTCCTGGTGCGGCTAGGGAGGGAGTCCTACTAGGAATAGGATTGCAATCCTATTCCTAGTAGGATTCACCGAAAGGAAGAAGGGGGAAAGGAATAGGAGAGGTGGCGCCCCCCCCCCCCAATCCTAGTCCAACTAGGATTCCTAGGTGGGGGCGCCGGCCAGCCCTATGGGCTGCCTCTCTCTCACCCTTTAGGCCCACTATGGACCATCCCCTCTCGTAGGGGGTTCCGGTAACCCCCTCCGGCATTCCCGATAAATCCGAAACTTTTCCGGTATACTTCCGGTGTCCGAATATAGCCGTCCAATATATCAATCTTTATGTCTCGGACATTCCGAGACTCCTCGTCATGTCTGTGATCTCATCCGGGACTCCGAACTACCTTCGGTACATCAATACTCAAAAACTCATAATACCGATCGTCATCAAACGTTAAGCGTGCGGACCCTACGGGTTCGAGAACTATGTAGACATGACCGAGACTCATCTCTGGTCAATAACCAATAGCGGAACCTGGATGTTCATATTGGCTCCTACATATTCTACGAAGATCTTTTATCGGTCAGAACCGCATAACAACATACGTTGTTCCTTTTGTCAAGCGGTATGTTACTTGCCCGAGATTCGATCGTCGGTATCTTTATACCTAGTTCAATCTCGTTTACCGGCAAGTCTCTTTACTCGTTCCGTAACACATCATCTCGTGACTAACTCATTAGTCTTTTGCTTGCAAGGCTTATTGTGATGTGTGTTACCGAGAGGGCCCAGAGATACCTCTCCGACACTCGGAGTGACAAATCCTAATCTTGATCTATGCCAGCACCACGAATACTTTCGGAGACACCTGTAGAGCATCTTTATGATCACCCAGTTACGTTGTGACGTTTGATAGCACACAAGGTGTTCCTACGGTATTCGGGAGTTGCATAATCTCATAGTCATAGGAACATGTATAAGTCATGAAGAAAGCAATAGCAGTTAAACTAAACGATCATAGTGCTATGCTAACGGATGGGTCTTGTCCATCACATCATTCTCCTAATGATGTGATCCCGTTGATCAAATGACAACTCATGTCTATGGCTAGGAAACATAACCATCTTTGATCAATGAGCTAGTCTAGTAGAGGCATACTAGGGACATACTGTTTTGTCTATGTATCCACACATGTACCAAGTTTCCGGTTAATACAATTCTAGCATGAATAAAAGACATTTATCATGATATAAGGAAATACAAATAACATCTTTATTATTGCCTCTAGGGCATATTTCCTTCAATTTCATCATACCATACCTAAGAAAAAGTGTATTGTATCAGCAGCCAAAATGGAAAAGTTATTGCAGAAAAGGGTCATGGGGTATATTTTGAAAATCCAAGAAGAGGAAATAGAGAATAACAAACAACCTTCTACTCCTCCTGCAGCCTTACAACCTCTCCTTCACAAGTTTGCTGACATTTTTGAAGAATCTTAGAACGCCCCCCCCCACAAAAGAAGCTATGATCACATGATCATCTTACAAGAAGGAGCTAAACAACCAAACTTAAGACCTTACAGAGTCCCTCACTATCAGAAAGCTGCTATGGAAGAAATTATCAAACAGCTCATTAAAAAAGGAGAGACACAAGAAAGTTTTTGCCCTTATTCTTCTCCAGCCATTATGATCAGAAAAAAGGATGGAGGATGGAGACTCTATGTGGACTATAGAGAACTTAATGCAATCACTGTTAAAAACAAGTTCCCAATGCCCATAATTGAGGACTTATTGGATGAGCTGTTTGGAGCTAAAGTATTCTCCAAGCTAGATTTGAGGTCTAGATACCACCAAATCAGAATGAATCCTGAAGATATTTCTAAAACAACTTTTAGGACACATATGGGCCATTACGAGTTCATTGTAGTACCGTTTGGGCTGTCTTGTGGTCCTGGCACATTTGAACAGTGTGTGTGAAGAAATCAATGAACATGAACAAGAAAAGTTCACATTAGTTTTCTTTGATGACATTCTCATATTCAGCAAATCACTAGAGGAACATTGCAGACATTTAGAAAGAACATTGGAGATTCTGAGGAAGCATGAACTTTATGTCAAATTATCCAAGTGCACTTTTGCAACTAACCAAGTGTCTTATCTGGGTCACCTGATTTCTGCTCAAGGAGTGTCAACGGATCCTGAGAATATACATGCCGTCAAAAATTGGCCAGAACCTGAAAATAGAACAAAGTTAAGAGGTTTTTTGGGATTGACAGGCTACTATAGAAGGTTTGTCAAGGATTATGGGAAAATTTGCAGACCTTTACATGATATGCTCAAAAAGGATGGTTTTCAATGGGGCACCGCACAAACTCAAGCTTTTCAGAAGCTAAAAGATGCCATGACTAGCTGTCCTGTGCTAGCATTACCAGACTTCACTGTACCCTTCACAATAGAAGTTGATGCATGTGCAAAAGGGCTGGGAGCTGTCCTCATGCAAAAAGGAAGACCAATTGCATTTCTTAGCAAAAGCCTGGGTCCCAAATCTGCAGCACAATCAATATATGAAAAAGAAGCCATGGCTATTTTAGAAGCACTAAAAAGTGGAGACACTATATATGGGGAAACAAATTGATCATCAAAACTTGTCAACACTCCTTGAAATATATGACAACTCAGAGGCTAACTAAAGGAGTTCAACACAAACTTTTAATGACATTGCTGGAATATGATTACATCACTGAGTACAAAAAAGGAAAAGAGAATGTAGTGGTTGATGCTCTCTCAAGAAAATATACATTGTTCTATGTACAGAGTCAGTCTACTACTGTTGTCATTCCTAAATGGACTGCGGATGTGATCCAAAGCTATCAAGGAGATAAAGATAGTGACAAACTACTGACGAAGGTGGCTGCTGATACAGATCCTACACCAAAATTTTCTTCACGTAATGGACTACTGAAATACAAGAACAAAGTTTATGTGGGTGCTAGTGATGACCCACAAGTGTAGGGGATCTATCGTAGTCCTTTCGATAAGTAAGAGTATCGAACCCACGAGGAGCAGAAGGAAATGATAGGTAGTTTTCAGTAAGGTATTTTCCGCAAGCACTGAAATTATAGGTAACAAATAGTTTTGGTGACAAGGTAATTGGAAGCAAGTGACAAAAGGCAAAAGTAAATAAGGTGCAGCAAGGTAGCCCAATTCTTTTTGTAGCAAAGGACAAGCCTGGACAAACTCTTATATAAAGGAAAGCGCTCCCGAGGACACATGGGAATTATCGTCAAGCTAGTTTCATCACGATCATCTGATTCACATTCGGTACTTTGATAATTTGGTATGTGGGTGGACCGGTGCTTGGGTGCTGTCCTTACTTGGATAAGCCTCCCACTTATGATTAACCTCTATTTCAAGCATCCGCAACTACAAAAGAAGTATTAAGGTAAACCTAACCATAGCATGAAACAAGTGGACCCAAATCAGCCCCTTACGAAGCAACGCATAAACTAGGGTTTAAGCTTCTGTCACTCTAGCAACCCATCATCTACTTATTACCTCCCTATGCCTTCCTCTAGGCCCAAATAATGGCGAAGTGTCATGTAGTCGACGTTCACATGACACCACTAGAGGAGAGACAACATACATCTCATCAAAATATCGAACGAATACCAAATTCACATGACTACTAATAGCAAGACTTCTCCCATGTCCTCAGGAACAAAAGTAACTACTCACAAGACATAATATTGTTCATGATCAGAGGGGTATTAATATGCATAATGGATCTGAACATATGATCTTCCACCAAATAAACCAACTAGCATCAACTACAAGGAGTAATCAACACTACTAGCAACCCACAGGTACCAATCTCAGGTTTGGGTACAAAGATTGGATACAAGAGATGAACTAGGGTTTGAGAGGAGATGGTGCTGGTGAAGATGTTGATGAAGATAACCCTCCCCAAGATGGGAGAGTTGTTGGTGATGACGGCGGTGACGATTTCCCCCTCCCGGAGGGAAGTATCCCTGGCAGAATAGCTCTGCTGGAGCCCTAGATTGGTTTTCGCCAAGGTTCCGCCTCGAGACGGCGGCGTCTGGTCCCGAAAGCCTCCTTATGATTTTTTCCAGGTCAAAACACCTCATATAGGAGAAGATGGGAATCGAGGGACCCACGAGGCAGGGGGCGCGCCCAGAGAGGGGGGGCGCGCCCCCACCCTCGCGGACAGGTGGTGGCCCCCATGGTGATCTTCTTTCGCCAGATATTTTTTATATTTTCTAAAATGGTGTCCAGTGAAGTTTCGGGGCTTTTTGAGTTGTGCAGAATAGGTTTCCAGAGTTTGCTTCTTTTCCAGCCCAGAATTCCAGGTGCCAGCATTCTCCCTCTTCATGTAAACCTTGTAAAATAAGAGAGAAAAGGCATAAGTATTGTGACATAACGTGTAATAATAGCCCATAATGCAATTGCAATTCATGATTCTTATGATTGTCATATGATTCTTATGGTAAAGTAAAAATTCATTCACAATATCAGGCATTAATCATAAACTTCATTGAAAACCAACAAACTATGATCTCGGTCACTGAAGCAATTGCAATTTATCGTAACATCGGAAAGAGTCAATATAAGAGCTTTTCAGCAAGCCTACATACTCAATTATCCTATAGTCTTTCACAATTGCTCACACTCACGCACACTCACGCAATACTTATGTTTATGGAGTTTTAATTGGACACAGAGAAAGATAGGGGCTTATGATATTGCCTCCCAACCTTTTACCTCAAGGGTAATGTCAACAGTAATAGACCATGATAACTTACATCCAAGTGGGTATATATTTCAGGATCTTTCCAACACAATGTGCTTGCCAAAGGATAAAATGTAAAAAGGAAAGGTGATTTCCACCTTGACTCTTAAGGAAGAATAATAGATAGGCCCTTCGCAGAGGGAAGCAGAGGTTGTCGTGTGCTTTTATGGTTGGATGCACAAAGTCTTAGCACAGAAGAACATCACTTTATATTGCCACTTGTGATAAGGACCTTTATTATGCAGTCCGTCGCTTTTATTACTTCCATATCACAAGATCATATAAAGCTTATTTCATCCACACTAATAAATCATACATATTTTAGCGAGTTTGCAACATGACAACTTACTTGGAAGGATCTTACTCAATCCATAGGTAGGTATGGTGGACTCTCATGGTAAAACTGGGTTTAAGGATGTATGGAAGCACAAGTAGTATCTCTACTTGGTGCGAGGAGTTTTGGCTAGCATGAGGGGGAAAGGCAAGCTCAACATGTTGGATGATCCATGACAATATACTTTATTTTAGATATAAGAAAACATAACCCATTATGTTGTCTTCCTTGTCCAACATCAACTCTTTAGCATGTCATATTTTAATGAGTGCTCACAATCATAAAAGATGTCCAAGATAGTATATTTGTATGTGAAGCCTCTCTTTCTTTAATACTTCCTATTAATTGCAACGATGACCAAAACTATGTTTGTCAACTCCCAACAACTTTTATTCATCATACTCTTTATATGTGAAGTCATTACTTCCCATAAGATCAATATGATCTCTTGACACTTTTTATGTTTTCTTTTATTCTATCATGACCAAAGTGAGGAAATCAAGCCCTTGACTCAACACTAATCTTTATTATATAGCTCACGGACTCGATTACAAAGGGTGAAGACCATAAAGCAAAAACTCACAACTAGATCATGCTAACTTTATTCTACTAGATCAAGATACTACCAAAAGTATCGTACTAAGAAAAACGGTAAAGATAGGAGTGATGGTGATACGATACCGGGGTCACTCTCCCAAGCTTGACATTTGTAACGCCCCGGACACACCCGCCGGTGGTCGTTACTCCTGGCGGGATCTAGACTGGCCTCACATATCAATACTAGTCTTTTCTGCGCACTTTGTCCTCACTCGTGCGCACCCGGGAGCAACTTCCCGGTCGGTCACCCATCCTGAAACTACTCCAAGCCGAGCACGCTTAACTTTGGAGTTCTATCCGAATGGGCTCCCGGAAAAGAAGGAATTCCTTATTGATATGAGTAGTCTATCATCCCTAATAAGCCAGGCTATCACATACACCCTCACTCAGAGGAACCGACATCCTCGTCGGGCCACAGGAACGTTCCCTCTTGGCACAACCGTCTGTGCATCCAGTCCGATACATGTGCCATGTCGTGTGCCACGACGGGTCACAAACGTCATGAACAACATGACCGAGCACCTGTCTGCAACCATCCGTGTAACCGCGAGGGTCGGCTCTGATACTAACTTGTAATGCCCAGGATGGAACTATACCTCCTACGTGTCGAGGCACGACTTAAAGGCATAAGTCCATCCTAGAATGATCTCAAGTTTGGTATCTTTGCACGACTCATGTAAAAGAGGGATTAAAAAGCAAAAGGAGATAGTTGGCTTACACTCGCCACTTCACACAAAACAATACATAAGCAATACATCATTCAAAAACATCACAACCCGACTACGGGTGAAGATCCAAAAGAAAGATACCAAACAACATAAAGCCACAGGTCAGGATCAAATCCTAGTAGAAACCACTACTGAACGTCGAAACGTCACAAGCAAACGGCCACAAGCTCTTCATCGAGCTCCTGGTGAAGAACTGAACCAACTCCTGCATCAAACTCGGCTGGACCTGCATCTGGTGTGGTGAAGTAACTATGAGCCACAGAGGACTCAGTAATCCCGTTCCCGGGTAACAAGACTATTTAAGCCTTGGGTGAGGACAAGGCTGAAGAAAGAACGAGAGGTGAAGGAACAAACAAGAGTCTGCAGCAGCAACTAGCACTAACTTACGTAAAAGAGAGCGAGAAGAGAAGTGCATCGGTCGAAAGATGATCACGAAGTGATCCTAGCTAAAGCCGGTCAAACATAACCCCACCGTGTTCATCTCCCGAATCCCTATTCGGAAATTGACAGTCACGGTACACACGCTGGTAGTGTATTAGTAACATTGTGTCAAGTTATCTACAACCGGAATTAACAAGCTCCCATCTGCCACATAACCGCGGGCACGGCTTTCGAAAGTTCAAACCCTGCAGGGGTGTTCCAACTTGACCCATTACAAGCCCACGATCCGCGGAGTCGCAACTCCATAGTTGGGAAGACCCGAGTATTCTCGGAATCCCGTGCTCAAGTTAAACCGAACTAAGGTAAGGCTAATCCAGCAAATCCTCCCGGCGTGTCGACACCCTGATAGTAGCCGCGCGTATCTAGGTCTCAGGACACGACCGGATGGGCGATCCCACGGGTTTTTACCAAACCTTGAGTTTCCTCGAGGAGGCCCCGCGTAACCCCCGTTTCGGACCAACACTCATGTGGAGCACTGGCCCGGGGTTGTTGAATTAAATAAAAGGGATAGCTAGTCCACATGCAAGTTTTATTAGTTATTAGGCAAATAGTACCATTGTTGGGACTTGCTGGAAAAGACTTAGCACTTAGCGGTTTATCAAGGGGGTCCCATACACCCCAACCGTGTTAGGAACGCATAAACAAGGAACATAACACCGGTTTATACGGTTCCTAACGGCATGAGTGGAACAAAACACCAAGCAAAAGGCTTAGCCTTCCACCCTTGCCAGTATATAGATGATTTCAATTTAAGCATTTATATAGTGTGATATAACCCAACCAAACTTCACATGAAGCAAGCATCTTCGATCTTCACCTGCAACTAACAATGCTATAAGAGGGGCTGAGCGAAGCGTACTTAGCCAAGCAACGGTTTGCATAGGTAGGTTGGTTAAACATGGCAATTGGTTACAAGTAGGAGGCTGACAAGAAAGACATGGGCATCGAGGCAAAACTATAGATCGAGACTACTAGCAATAGGCAAAGATAGTAATGGTATCCGGGTTCGGTCATCTTGCCTGGGATTCCACAAGGGAGAAGAACGGATCCAGAAGTAGACGGAGCAACAGTCGAGAGAAACCTCACAACTCCGGAACGAAACCGAAGCTATCAAGAGAAGCAAACCGGAAAGAAAGAAACAACACGGTAAACACACAATCATAAACATGGCATACGATGCACATCCAAGTATGATGCATGTCCGGTTTAATTATGCATGGCATGGCAAAGTGCACAAACAAATCTACAAGTTAAGTGGAGCTCCATATGCAACGAGTTGCATATTGACGAAACACCACATTAATTATTAATTGACTCCCGTTAATTAACAAGACAAGATTAAATGTTTTTAGCATGGCAAGAGGTGAAACATAATAAAACTACACAACTAGACATTTTAAATGAGGCCGGAGAATAACAACAACATATCCGGAAAATCCCCATGAGCATGTTTAATAATTATAAGCAACAACAAATTAACATATATAATGTTGTTAAATGATGCGGATGACATGAACAAGTTTATGCAAGTTTTATTAAAAGGTTGACTTAAGAGGATAAGAAGCATTTGTCACCGTGGTAGAAAGAAAGAGTGCCACGGCAGCGATCCGAAATGAGGCAAAGGCAACAACTCGGTTCCGGTAACTCGTTGAGAGTCCGATGCAAAAGGTAAGATGGCATGAGCGAGTCAAACGAGATGAAAGAGGTGGGGCGATCCCGTTACCGGGTTCCCACGAGTCGGTGACGAGGCAACCGAGGAACAACAAAAGGGACGAAACGGACACGGAGCACACACGGGAGACATTTCATACAACACAACAAGCATGCACGGGTCATCGACGGGGTTATACCTTCGGAACACTCGTTTCGGGACGGTTCGAGTTCGTAGTGGAAGTAGCCGTAGTAGTGGAAGTAGTGGTACACGGCCGAAGAGGAAGAAGTCGATCCGCAACTCGTAGAGGAAGTAGTTGTTCCGTTCGTCTTGGCGGTTCCACGACGGCGGTAGTTGTTCACGGTCATCGGTAGTCGTTCGGGTCGTCGTGGTACTTTTCGGGGCCGTCTTGGCAACGTAGTTGTACACGTGGCCGTCGTGGGAAGTAGTGGAACTTGGTCGTTTTCCGAGCGTCGGTAGTCGTACACGGGGCGTTTCCGTTTCCGAAGAGGTACTTGTCGCGTCCGCCGTATCGACGTGTAGGGGTACTTGGTCGTGTCATGTAGAGGTACTTGCACGTCGTGTAGTTGTTCACATCTCCAAAAGAGTACACGGGTCTCCTGTCCAAACATTACAGCACGGCAACAAAACTAAAACAAAAACAAACTACAGCAGCAGGACAAGGGGCTGCACGAGGCCATGGCAGCAGCACACGAGGCGACGGCCGCGGGATCCGGTGGCCGGACGCGGGGCTCGCGGCAAGGCAGCAGGGGGCGGCGGCCCAGAAGAGGCAGCAGGGGCCCTCGTCGCGGGAAGGGCCAGCGTCCATGGCGCTCGGGGCCGGGACGCGGGCGCGCGGCGCTGCTCTTGCGGACGATGAGGCGAGGGCCAGCAGCTCGCCGCTCTGAGGACGGAGGAGGGAGCCTGGACGGAGGGAGGAAGATGGGCGCGGCGCGCGCTGGTGGCCGGCTGCCGCTGGCTCGACCTGGAGGGGCCGCGCGGAGGGAGCCGCAGAGACTCGGCGCGTCGCAGGGGTTGCAGGGGCTCGATCTGGAGGAGAGCGACCGGATGGGCGGCCTGGGGCCGTCGCGGCGCTCCTGGTGTGGCGGAGCTCGGAGGAGAGGAGGGGACGGGAGGAGGTGCGGGAGGCGAGCTGGGGCGGCGACCTGGCGAGGCGGGCGCTCGGGCCAGGGGGCGAGCGAAGGGGAAAAATCGGGGCAGAGCGCTCGGGCGACGAGGGAACGAACGGGAGGTGAGGGAAAAAAACGGGCGCTGGGGACGAGAGAGTGGCGGCGCTTGCGGGAGAGGGAGGGAGCGATGCGAGGCTGAGATCGCTAGGAGCTAGGGTTCGTCGGGAGGCCGGGCCTGATGGGCCAGGGCGCGGCTGGAGTGGCCCAGATGGAGGAGAGGCCTAAGAGGCTGCGGCTGAGAGGGAGGTTTGCTGGCCTGGGCCTTAGGGAGGCCTGGGCTGGCTGCCTTCTTTCTATTAACAAAACTACTGCTGTTTTACTAAAAAAACAGAAAACAACAACAAGAAGAAAAGAAGGGAGGTGCTAGGAAAGGAGTTAGGGCAAGAGGTAAAATTCCCTGGACCCGCAAAAATGTCAGGAATTAAAAGAAAATAGGAGGAGAGTTTTTGGAAGAACCTCGAAACAACGGAAAGAAATATAGGGAGGGTTCGACGGGAAACTCGAAGTGGAAAAGACATGGGGAAATTATGCAAGTGTGTTATGGTGATTCCGAAGCAATGGAATATTTATTAATATAGCTCCATAATATTTGGAGGATATGTTATAAAGAGAAGTCACCTTCCCTCGATTTAAATGGACCGAAGGTCCACACAATTTATTAGGTTGAGATGCAAAATAAAATGACATGATGGCATGATGCAATGCAAAAATAAATAACACAAGCACAAAGAACACACGGGAGACCCCGGAACATCTGGAATCTTCTGGAAGCTTCTGGAATCTTCTGGGACGCCGGTCTCGGGCGTCACAACTCTCCCACACTAACAGAGGATCTCGACCCGAGATCCTGGAGATATCACCGGGTAAAAACGGAAGAGGAAGAGGTAAAACAAAGTTGCTTCTTTGACAGACGAGTGAAACCAAAGAACCTTGAGAGGTTGAACAAAATGAAAGAAGAATGCAACGGAGATGAACGGATATGAAAACTCCGTTAGAAAAGAGGAACAAGGAGCATTACAAGAGCCTTGCAGGTTGAAAGACATGGAACAAGAGCTCACGGACCAAAAGAATATGAAACTGCAACGGTATAGCTAAGGAATAAGAATGACAGAATTTGGACAGCACTTCGTCTGAAAATGAAAGGAATTGAACAAGAACTTGAGGAGATGGAATGATACTTGATGAAATTAACAGCATATAGCTTCTGAAACAATTAAAAGAATGGCACAAGGTGGAAGAAAGATTCAGACAGCACTCCGGTTAAAAGATAGGCAAAACTTGATAAGATGAGGGAACTTGAATGAAGAATACAACACTCCGGTTAAATAGACAAGCAAGGGAGAATATGATCTTGAAAAAAAACAAGATGATGGTTAAAGAAAACAACAACACAATGCCTCCGGAATGAAAGAATAGCATATAGTTCAATGAAAGAAATGAATGGTGAAGAAAAAATGACAATCTCTCTCAAAAAAATGAATTTGAAAGAGCATCTTTACAAGAAGGGTTGAACGGAGTTGATTGAAAAATCAACAACGGAACGAATAAGCTTGATGTGGGCTTATGGGAAAACATCTCAAAATTATGAGGTGACAACCAGCCACTATTGGAAAACAATTGATTGGATTGAGATCAACAAGGAGATGAAAAGCTTATTTCACCGGACTGATAAATGAAGAACTTGGGTCATTCATAAGCACCATAATATCAACAATCCTTAGGGAAAGCTTTTAGGTGAAATACAACCCAAGATTACTCCAACAAATAATTGAAGGGTTGGAAAGATCTCCTAAAGAGAAAGGAATGATGGTTTTAATTATCTCATTCTTGATAACTCGTGAATCATGAAACATGAAGGAATTGTCAAGAATGACATAACACCATCTCAAAGATAAGGTAGAAAGGATTGCAATAGGAAGCATGATGAAGAATGCTTGAGCTCCAACAAGAATCTTGAAGAAAACTTCAAGGATGAATTAAAACATGATGACCCACCATGAAGAACTCCGGAAATGAAAGCATGAGAAGTGAAAGATGAAAAGAATAAGATTCAAGGCCTGCGATGAATTAGATGGAGCTGAAATGATATCATTGAACTAACTTGGAGCTCCGGAAAACAAGATGAAGAACTTAGAACCGAGAATATGATGAACAAGCTCCAGACAAAAGAATTAAAACACCTTGAAGGAATAAGAATAAGAATTATGTCATGCATCTCCTTCACCAATTTAAATTGATGACAACCAAAGGATTTGGCATACTACTTATTCTCGTTGGGAAGAATTAAAGAGAGATCTAGCACAAGTTTGGGTAAATATTCAACAAAGCACCGGTAGGATTATGAAAAGAACAAATGAATTGATATGATAACAAGGAAGAGTAAATTTGAATGAACCACCGTAAAAATAGGGAGACGAATGAAGAGGCATCAATGAAGAATATTTGGAGGACGAGGTTGAAAAACTGAGAACGAAGAAATATTCTAAAATGATGGCCTTCGGAGGATCACAAGGAAAAGAATTCAAGAATGCTTCGGATGGGTATAAAAGAATTCCTCACAATCAAACGATAATGAGGATGGCATAAGCTAGAACCACGAATCTTCAAGAGAACGGGTTAAAATTTAAGAGAAACACTTCTTCGGTCTCCAAATGCTGAGAATGAAGACGAGAAATGCCATGAAGAATTGTTGAGCACTCCGGAATGAAGAATTAAAAAGGTTGAACCAATGATGAAAAGAATTTGAAAGCGAACTTGGAGAAGGCATGTGACTGATGGGATTCATTCTTACGTCACACTTTGAAAAGAATTCTCCGGAAAAAGAAGAGTCAGGTAAGATCCTGGGAAAAGACTTGTGGGTTAGGGCCCACTAAAGAAAACACCGTTGGAAAAGATTGCTTAAGAGATATTGCACCGGTTGAATTAAATGACTTGAGCAAGATGACAATCTTAAAATAGTTTGCATGGCTTAAGAATGGAATTATGAATCTTCAACACTCCGGATATGAATAACAAGAGGAGAATGATTAATTGGTGCACCGGAATAGAAAGCATGATGAAATGAGGAAAAAGGATAAGATCAACACCGAAATCTTGAATTACATCCACCGGAAGAATATGAGAACAAAAGAATGATGAACTTAAAGCTCTTGAGCATCTTCACGATAAATCACCGGATAAGAACATTGAAGGAAAAGAATGAAGAAATATCACATGAATAAAATGGATTCTTCATCTGAGAATTTCTTGCTCCGAGAAGAAGAAGGGTGGGAGGGTGGGGAAAAGCAAAGATAACTTGGGATGAACAAAATGGACACCGGTTGAAGAAGAATTTAACAAGACCATCTTGATGATCAAGAAGAATTAGCACTCCCATAGAAATATGAGAACACCGATTAGGAAAAGGTATGGAATCAACATTTGACATCGAAGCAACTCGAATACCAGAATCAAAACAAGAACAAAGGATAGATATTTCGCAGCATCATCTTCACAATATCATTCGAACAGAGAATTGAAGGAATGAATTCCGCAGGTACATCAGCTTGACAAGAAGCCACTTGGAGAACAAAAGTAAATAAATAAAAAAGGAACAAGGAACAGATAGAACAAATACAAGATAGAAGTTTCGTTCGACATCTTCGTGCTGAAAGCTCATGGAACGTGTTACAAAAGGGTTTTGCAATCCCCGGATCAGCATAGCCAAGGACCCTTTAAGATGCAACTCCCGATCAGAACAAGTCCATAAAACCACTTCACTCAATGTAGAACCCCGAACTTCATATCGAGCATCCGTTGGAAGAATGCCTAGAACTACTAGATGAACCCACCTATAGATTTCCGAAAGATTCCAGTTATGCAATCAGGTGTTGGGGATACACGGGAAGCACCGCGCAATCAACTCTAAACCTACATCCAGGTGTATCCATCCTTCAACACATAACCAGTCTTTCTCGGAAACTGTTTACCTCGGACCTTCAAAAACGCATCCACTATAACAAGCTATGGCAATACTCT
This sequence comes from Secale cereale, assembly GCA_902687465.1. Taxonomy (NCBI): domain Eukaryota; kingdom Viridiplantae; phylum Streptophyta; class Magnoliopsida; order Poales; family Poaceae; genus Secale; species Secale cereale. The sequence continues at coordinate 648,918,650 of LR738710.1, forward strand.
CGAACTACCTCCCCAGTACTGGGTGATGTCGGGGTTATCTTGCCACTGGCCGTATAGGGGAGATTTTCGATGTCGGCCGTCTTAAGTATTTAGTACTGTCGCGATATGCTTGTTACAATGATACCTCGAAGCTCAACTCCTCGGTAACAGGAGGCATCGGGAACAATATCCTTGTCACAAGAACATCGAAACAATCCCAGAATACTCGCGGGATTCCTAAAAAAAAATTTGTGCAAATTTTGAAGATAGGAGAGACAAGAGTAGACGTCAGGAGTCCTCACCAGAGAGAAAGGGGATGAGAAGCAAAGAAATCCTACTCTCCGATATAATATAGGACTCAAAAAGTTTTTCAGTGTGTGCCTAGACTCAACCGTCAACGATTCGATCAAACAGTGGGGGCTTCTAGGTCGGAGAAGGCTCTGAATACCAACTTGTAACGCCCCGGACACACCCGCCGGTGGTCGTTACTCCTGGCGGGATCTAGACTGGCCTCACATATCAATACTAGTCTTTTCTGCGCACTTTGTCCTCACTCGTGCGCACCCGGGAGCAACTTCCCGGTCGGTCACCCATCCTGAAACTACTCCAAGCCGAGCACGCTTAACTTTGGAGTTCTATCCGAATGGGCTCCCGGAAAAGAAGGAATTCCTTATTGATATGAGTAGTCTATCATCCCTAATAAGCCAGGCTATCACATACACCCTCACTCAGAGGAACCGACATCCTCGTCGGGCCACAGGAACGTTCCCTCTTGGCACAACCGTCTGTGCATCCAGTCCGATACATGTGCCATGTCGTGTGCCACGACGGGTCACAAACGTCATGAACAACATGACCGAGCACCTGTCCGCAACCATCCGTGTAACCGCGAGGGTCGGCTCTGATACCAACTTGTAATGCCCAGGATGGAACTATACCTCCTACGTGTCGAGGCACGACTTAAAGGCATAAGTCCATCCTAGAATGATCTCAAGTTTGGTATCTTTGCACGACTCATGTAAAAGAGGGATTTAAAAGCAAAAGGAGATAGTTGGCTTACACTCGCCACTTCACACAAAACAATACATAAGCAATACATCATTCAAAAACATCACAACCAGACTACGGGTGAAGATCCAAAAGAAAGATACCAAACAACATAAAGCCACAGGTCAGGATCAAATCCTAGTAGAAACCACTACTAAACGTCGAAACGTCACAAGCAAACGGCCACAAGCTCTTCATCGAGCTCCTGGTGAAGAACTGAACCAACTCCTGCATCAAACTCGGCTGGACCTGCATCTGGTGTGGTGAAGTAACTGTGAGCCACAGAGGACTCGGCAATCCCGTTCCCGGGTAACAAGACTATTTAAGCCTTGGGTGAGGACAAGGCTGAAGAAAGAACGAGAGGTGAAGGAACAAACAAGAGTCTGCAGCAGCAACTAGCACTAACTTACGTAAAAGAGAGCGAGAAGAGAAGTGCATCGGTCGAAAGATGATCACGAAGTGATCCTAGCTAAAGCCGGTCAAACATAACCCCACCGTGTTCATCTCCCGAATCCCTATTCGGAAATTGACAGTCACGGTACACACGCTGGTAGTGTATTAGTAACATTGTGTCAAGTTATCTACAACCGGAATTAACAAGCTCCCATCTGCCACATAACCGCGGGCACGGCTTTCGAAAGTTCAAACCCTGCAGGGGTGTTCCAACTTGACCCATTACAAGCCCACGATCCGCGGAGTCGCAACTCCATAGTTGGGAAGACCCGAGTATTCTCGGAATCCCGTGCTCAAGTTAAACCGAACTAAGGTAAGGCTAATCCAGCAAATGCTCCCGGCGTGTCGACACCCTGATAGTAGCCGCGCGTATCTAGGTCTCAGGACACGACCGGATGGGCGATCCCACGGGTTTTTACCAAACCTTGAGTTTCCTCGAGGTGGCCCCGCGTAACCCCCGTTTCGGACCAACACTCATGTGGAGCACTGGCCCGGGGTTGTTGAATTAAATAAAAGGGATAGCTAGTCCACATGCAAGTTTTATTAGTTATTAGGCAAATAGTACCAATGTTGGGACTTGCTGGAAAAGACTTAGCACTTAGCGGTTTATCAAGGGGGTCCCATACACCCCAACCGTGTTAGGAACGCATAAACAAGGAACATAACACCGGTTTATACGGTTCCTAACGGCATGAGTGGAACAAAACACCAAGCAAAAGGCTTAGCCTTCCACCCTTGCCAGTATATAGATGATTTCAATTTAAGCATTTATATAGTGTGATATAACCCAACCAAACTTCACATGAAGCAAGCATCTTCGATCTTCACCTGCAACTAACAATGCTATAAGAGGGGCTGAGCGAAGCGTACTTAGCCAAGCAACGGTTTGCATAGGTAGGTTGGTTAAACATGGCAATTGGTTACAAGTAGGAGGCTGACAAGAAAGACATGGGCATCGAGGCAAAACTATAGATCGAGACTACTAGCAATAGGCAAAGATAGTAATGGTATCCGGGTTCGGTCATCTTGCCTGGGATTCCACAAGGGAGAAGAACGGATCCAGAAGTAGACGGAGCAACAGTCGAGAGAAACCTCACAACTCCGGAACGAAACCGAAGCTATCAAGAGAAGCAAACCGGAAAGAAAGAAACAACACGGTAAACACACAATCATAAACATGGCATACGATGCACATCCAAGTATGATGCATGTCCGGTTTAATTATGCATGGCATGGCAAAGTGCACAAACAAATCTACAAGTTAAGTGGAGCTCCATATGCAACGAGTTGCATATTGACGAAACACCACATTAATTATTAATTGACTCCCGTTAATTAACAAGACAAGATTAAATGTTTTTAGCATGGCAAGAGGTGAAACATAATAAAACTACACAACTAGACATTTTAAATGAGGCCGGAGAATAACAACAACATATCCGGAAAATCCCCATGAGCATGTTTAATAATTATAAGCAACAACAAATTAACATATATAATGTTGTTAAATGATGCGGATGACATGAACAAGTTTATGCAAGTTTTATTAAAAGGTTGACTTAAGAGGATAAGAAGCATTTGTCACCGTGGTGGAAAGAAAGAGTGCCACGGCAGCGATCCGAAATGAGGCAAAGGCAACAACTCGGTTCCGGTAACTCGTTGAGAGTCCGATGCAAAAGGTAAGATGGCATGAGCGAGTCAAACGAGATGAAAGAGGTGGGGCGATCCCGTTACCGGGTTCCCACGAGTCGGTGACGAGGCAACCGAGGAACAACAAAAGGGACGAAACGGACACGGAGCACACACGGGAGACATTTCATACAACACAACAAGCATGCACGGGTCATCGACGGGGTTATACCTTCGGAACACTCGTTTCGGGACGGTTCGAGTTCGTAGTGGAAGTAGCCGTAGTAGTGGAAGTAGTGGTACACGGCCGAAGAGGAAGAAGTCGATCCGCAACTCGTAGAGGAAGTAGTTGTTCCGTTCGTCTTGGCGGTTCCACTACGGCGGTAGTTGTTCACGGTCATCGGTAGTCGTTCGGGTCGTCGTGGTACTTTTCGGGGCCGTCTTGGCAACGTAGTTGTACACGTGGCCGTCGTGGGAAGTAGTGGAACTTGGTCGTTTTCCGAGCGTCGGTAGTCGTACACGGGGCGTTTCCGTTTCCGAAGAGGTACTTGTCGCGTCTGCCGTATCGACGTGTAGGGGTACTTGGTCGTGTCATGTAGAGGTACTTGCGCGTCGTGTAGTTGTTCACATCTCCAAAAGAGTACACGGGTCTCCTGTCCAAACATTACAGCACGACAACAAAACAAAAACAAAAACAAACTACAGCAGCAGGACAAGGGGCTGCACGAGGCCACGGCAGCAGCACACGAGGCGACGGCCGCGGGATCCGGTGGCCGGACGCGGGGCTCGCGGCAAGGCAGCAGGGGGCGGCGGCCCAGAAGAGGCAGCAGGGGCCCTCGTCGCAGGAAGGGCCAGCGTCCATGGCGCTCGGGGCCGGGACGCGGGCGCGCGGCGCTGCTCTTGCGGACGATGAGGCGAGGGCCAGCAGCTCGCCGCTCTGAGGACGGAGGAGGGAGCCTGGACGGAGGGAGGAAGATGGGCGCGGCGCGCGCTGGTGGCCGGCTGCCGCTGGCTCGACCTGGAGGGGCCGCGCGGAGGGAGCCGCAGAGACTCGGCGCGTCGCAGGGGTTGCAGGGGCTCGATCTGGAGGAGAGCGACCGGATGGGCGGCCTGGGGCCGTCGCGGCGCTCCTGGCGCGGCGGAGCTCGGAGGAGAGGAGGGGACGGGAGGAGGTGCGGGAGGCGAGCTGGGGCGGCGACCTGGCGAGGCGGGCGCTCGGGCCAGGGGGCGAGCGAGGGGGAAAAATCGGGGCAGAGCGCTCGGGCGACGAGGGAACGAACGGGAGGTGAGGGAAAAAAACGGGCGCTGGGGACGAGAGAGTGGCGGCGCTTGCGGGAGAGGGAGGGAGCGATGCGAGGCTGAGATCGCTAGGAGCTAGGGTTCGTCGGGAGGCCGGGCCTGATGGGCCAGGGCGCGGCTGGAGTGGCCCAGATGGAGGAGAGGCCTAAGAGGCTGCGGCTGAGAGGGAGGTTTGCTGGCCTGGGCCTTAGGGAGGCCTGGGCTGGCTGCCTTCTTTCTATTAACAAAACTGCTGCTGTTTTACTAAAAAAAACAGAAAACAACAACAAGAAGAAAAGAAGGGAGGTGCTAGGAAAGGAGTTAGGGCAAGAGGTAAAATTCCCTGGACCCGCAAAAATGTCAGGAATTAAAATAAAATAGGAGGAGAGTTTTTGGAAGAACCTCGAAACAACGGAAAGAAATATAGGGAGGGTTCGACGGGAAACTCGAAGTGGAAAAGACATGGGGAAATTATGCAAGTGTGTTATGGTGATTCCGAAGCAATGGAATATTTATTAATATAGCTCCATAATATTTGGAGGATATGTTATAAAGAGAAGTCACCTTCCCTCGATTTAAATGGACCGAAGGTCCACACAATTTATTAGGTTGAGATGCAAAATAAAATGACATGATGGCATGATGCAATGCAAAAATAAATAACACAAGCACAAAGAACACACGGGAGACCCCAGAACATCTGGAATCTTCTGGAAGCTTCTGGAATCTTCTGGGACGCCGGTCTCGGGCGTCACAACATTTGCCAAGGGGAGTGCCCATACCCATATGATTATGTCTCCTTCGTCGGGGGTGGTGATGTAGGAGTTGTTGATGATGTAGGCTTGTTGTTCATCTTCCAAGGCATGGGCTCACCATCGTAGAAGGATGATCGAGTCTCTGGGATACTCAAATCTGCAACCAAACTCATCTTCTTGAATCTATATTCATACTCACAATTTTGGTTTTGCAGGTCATAGATCTGGGCTTGGAGGTGTTTGATTTTCTCTTGAAGATTGGAGATAGCTTCCCCAAAGATCCTTGAGTCCAGCTTGAGGTTGTTGGCGAGCTCCGAGATCATCATGTGGTTGGCGTTGAGACCTCTTTCCACCATACCTTGGCACTTGAAAACTTGCTACTCCATTGCTTCGAGTCTTGTCTCCACGCTTCCGGTCCTCCTTGGCCTCTCAACATAACGGATGTGCAGCACCCCCTCATGCAACTCCATGGGTTGAGGATGATGCAGCACCTCCGCAAGGTAGGGGTTGATGACCTTTTCGAAGAACTTGTCCTTGGGGGTGTTGGAGGACGCCATGATGATCTAAATCTATCAAAAACAACAGCTCGAAACGAAAACAGAGGATTTTTGCATGATACAGAGGTCAAAACCTTCGGGAGTATATATAATGAATTTTTACCGACCAAAAGGAGTAACATACAAGAAATTGGAGTCCGAGAGGCACACGAGGTGCCCACGAGGCAGGGGCGCGCCCAGGGCAAGGGGGCGCGCCCTCCACCCTTGTGGACGCCTCATGTCTCTTCCGGACTGCCACTTATTTCTCTATTTTTCTAAATATTCCAAAACGGTGAAAAATTGCCATTAGAACTGTTTTGGAGTCGGTTTACTTACCGTACCACATACCTCTTCCTTTTTGGAGTCTGAATCGTTCTGGAAAGTGTCCCTTATGTATTCCTCTGGGGTTACGATTTCAATAACATTGGTTTCAACATTTATTGGATTACCTGAGATATAATGTTTGATTCTTTGACCGTTCACCACCTTCGGATTTGTGCCTTCGAAGTTGTTGATTTTTATGGCACCGGAACGATAGACCTCCTCGATAACGTAAGGTCCTTCCCACTTAGAGAGAAGTTTTCCTGCAAAAAATCTTAAACGAGAGTTGTATAGTAAGACATAATCACCTACGTTAAACTCATGCTTTTGTATCCTTTTGTCATGCCATCTCTTAACCTTTTCTTTGAACAGCTTGGCATTCTCATAAGCCTGGGTTCTCCATTCATCAAGAGAGCTAATGTCAAATAACCTCTTGTGACGCCCCCGATTTGACCGTACACTAATCATGCACGCAAATGTGTACGACCAAGATCAAGGACTCACTGGAAGATATCACAACACAACTCTAGACACAAATTAAAATAACACAAGCTTTATATTACAAGCCACGGGCCTCGAGGGCTCGAATACATAAGCTCGAATACACAAGAGTCAGCGGAAGCAACAATATCTGAGTACAGACATAAGTTAAACAAGATTGCCTTGAGAAGGCTAGCACAAAACATCAATGATCGAAAAGGCAAGGCCTCCTGCCTGGGACCTCCTAACTACTCCTGATCGTCAGCTGTCTCCACGTAGTAGTAGGCTCCGTTGGGGTAGTAGCAGTCATCAAGTGTGGCATCTGGCTCCTGGGCTCCACCATCTGGTTTCATCAACTAGCAAGAAGAAAGAAGGGGGAAAAGGGGGAGCAAAGCAACCGTGAGTACTCATCCAAAGTACTCGCAAGCAAGGATCTACACTACATATGCATCGGTATAAATGAAAAGGGTAGTATCTGTGGACTAAGCTGCAGAATGCCAGAATAAGAGGGGGAGAAGCTAGTCCTATGAAAGACTAGCATCTTCTGGAAACCACCGTCTTGCAGCAACAAGGGGGAGTAGAGTAGTATATCATAAGTCATAATTATGTTGTTGTTCCAACGCTCCGGGATCCTTTCTCGACTCCCGAAGCAACATATCCAAACAATGCCTCAGCATTCAGTTCTAGTTGTAGCGACCGGGATACAACTCCAAGTGTCCGTTACCGTAGGACAGGCTATCGATAGATGTTTTCTTCCCTGCAGGGGTGCACCAACTTACCCAACACGCTTGCTTAACTCCGGCCGGACACACCATCAGGTCATGCCCACCCTCGGCCAAACAATACGCCGCAACCCGACCTAGGCTTAATAGAGAGGTCATGCACGCCGGACTAAACCCTATGCCCCAGGGGTCATGGGCCAATCGCCCCGGGAACTCCTGCACGTTGCGTGGGCGGCCGGTGAGCAGACCTAGCAACCACCTTTAAAAAGGTAGGAGCCTAACCAGTCCAACCCGGCGCGCGCCGCTCAGTCGCAATGACGTCAGTTAACCTTCGGTTGATGCATACGATGCAGAATGCCCATACTATGCCCACGTGATGGTTAGCGCTATCAGGCCAGAGGCCCCTTGGATCAAATATCCAAACCGTTTAGTGTCTTGGGAACGCGCGGTAACGAGCAGAGACTCATGAACATGTGACCCCATCGCCCTGTCTCGAGGACTTGCGGCAAAGGCGAGTGCCAGGCCACGCCTCGTATTTATCTCGCGGGCACCTTCCAGGTCAACCCGACTACACATCACTCGCAATTAAGCTCGCGCGGGTACCCCTCAGGGTCGACCCGTCTTTAGTAACCAGGTTCAGTGTAAAGTCATAGTAACCATAGTAACTGTGTGTCTAACACCAAAGGAAAACCTGAGGAAATCACCCTCGATGGAATCCCACCTGATGTTTATCGTCAAGGTGAACGAAAGAGGAGTCACCCTCGAGGTCCACTCTTGAGGAGTTGCATGACAGTGTCGTTATCGGGAGTGGAGAAAGAGGAATCACCCTCGATGACCACAACCGATGAACTAACCTACAAGGTTAACATCAGAAGTGCTGGTGAGGTCTCACTCTCGGCACTCGATAGTAACCCAGTAGTGTCGAGCAACTAAGGGGAAAGTGATGTGCGATGCCGGGTCCTGGTCTTCGATCTCATTGATCGGGTCTTCTGATAATCCAGCGGGGCAGTCGAGACAAGGTAGGGGGGGTCACTGGTGGATCTCTAACCAGCCTATACTAAGCAGTTTAGTATAAACATGTAAGGTATGAAAGCAGTATCAACAACAGGCTATGCATCAGAATAGGATCATACGAAAAGCAGTAGCAGTTCTAATGCAAGCATAAGAGAGAAGAGAATGGGCGATATCGGAATGATCAAAGGGGGTTGGCTTGCCTGGTTGCTCTGGCAAGAAGGAGGGGTCGTCAACACCGTAGTCGATCACCGGGGCATCATTTGTCTCAGGGTGTACCGGAGAGAAGAGGGGGAAGAAACAGTAAATATAAAGCAAACAGTTGCATGACAAGCAAAAGGCAGCGCTCGGTGTGATCTAACGCGGTGCTACACGATACCTGTGGAGGGGGATAACATCCGGGAAAGTATCCCCGGTGTTTCGTGTTTTCGCACAGATGAATCGAAGAGGGAAAGTTGCATGTTCGCTATGCTAGGGATGTGTGGAGGACGAACGGACCGCGTATTCGGATTCGTCTCGTCGTTCTGAGCGATTTTCATATATAAAATATTTTCATCCGAGTTACGGTTTAATTTTATATTATTTTTCAAAGTTTTATCAATATTCTGGAATTACTGGATTTAATTTAATTGAAAAAATAACATAATGCTATGGGTACATAGAAAGTGTACCCAGAAGTGTGCCTGTGTGGCTGACGGTGGACCCTATTGACTGGGTCAACTGTCCAGTCAGCAGAGGCTGACTTGTGGGGCCAGGGAGCCGAGTCAGAAGCCTGGTCAGCAATCAACAATTGACTGGTCAACCCTGACCAGTGGGCGCCACTAGTCAGTGAGACAACTAATAAACATGTTTTGTTTTAAGTAATTAATTAACTGGGATTGATTAGAGGGGGGTAGGTCCAACATGTCATTCACAAGAGTTAAACCGAACAGTTATCTTAAAGTGGGTCCACGTGTCAGTGAGAGATTATGTTAATTAGCAATTTAATTAACTGGTTAAAGAGATGGGCCCCACCGGCCAGCGACTCGAGTGACGGTGTCGTCGCCGGTGACCACAGCGGGCGGCGGCGGTGATGGAACTCGCCGCTCCGGCGACCAAACACTTTGCGAAGACCGCCATTCGAAAGGGCGCGGTGGCACACATCTACGGGCATGTGCAGCTCGAGCAGGGGCGGTCTGCATTGCCAACAACTACGGCAACACACGCGCCCATCGTGGTGGCTATAGAGAGCGCGGTCGCGCGGCTAGGCGGCCACGACGAGGGCAAACGAGAAGACAAGGCGGGTCGGAGGGGGAGCTCACGACAAGTGGTTCGGGGTAGCGTCCTGGGAGGTCGACGGTGCCATGGCCCTTCAACGACCAGAGGGTGACGCGAGGTCGATGTGAGGAGCGGCAGGGCGGAAGGGGTGGCCCTCGGGCCTGGCCACGCTTGAGGTTGGGACGAGACGGGGACGATGCGGCGGCCTGCTGGTGGCGAAGCGGCGGATGCACGGGGGCCTCTGTGGCCGACGGGTCAGGCACGACGTCGGGGAAGGCCATCGCCGTCGGGTAAAGCGGGGCAGCAGCGGCGATGGGAGGCGCTGGTCAATGTCGGCGCGTGGGAGGCGGGGTCGGCGGAGACGGGCGACGCTGGGGGCGGCGTTCGGCACCAGGTTTGGTCGGGGCGGGGAGACGGGAGGAGGGGATCGAGCGCCCTCCTGTGACGGCGCTGGAGGGAGAGGGTGGGGATCGTGGGGAGTGGGGGATCAGCTTAGGGTTCGGGGGAGTGGGGAGGGGTTAGTAGGCTGGGGGTGTGGGCCGGCCTAGGGTTGGTCTAGTGGCCCAGATGGGCCGGTTGGTAGACTGGAGGAGGGCTTCTTCTTTTTCCTTTTTCTTGTTTTTTTTGTTTCTCTTTAACCTTTTATGTTTTCTATTTTATTTAGATTAGGGCATTTCAACCAATTGCAAAAAATTTGGTTCACCACCAATATTAACCAATAAAAATTTGCCACATGATGAAAATTTTAGTTTTGACATTTGAAAACTTTTAATTTTGATTTTGTTTTAAAGTTTGAATTTGAACTGGTTTCGAACCGAATCGAGTTTAGTAACATTAATCGTGGTGACGTGGCATCATTGCCAGAGGGTTACTGTAGCTTGATTACCCGGGCGTTACAAATCTCCTCCACTACAAGAAATCTCGTCCCGAGATTTAGGAGGTAGATTAAGGGGAGAAGGACTCGGGAAGGACTGAGCTCAACACAAGATAGGTTCATGGGGTCTATCTCAGTGAACATGGCATAGAGGAAAATATCTCGAGTTGAAAATTCAAGAAAGCCATCGAGAGCAAAGTAATGAGGTGCAATTAGAAGCTTCAACCGGGTAAGCAATCATTTGTTGCCTGAAACAGAAGTTGAAATGGGTCCAGAGCAACGAAAATAAGTATAGCATCTGATACCATAATAGATCATTAGGAAGGTGGCTCGCGATATGCACACAAAGCCAAAGCGTGAGGAATAACCTTGGAAACGGGGGTGTTCACGAGAGTCGGGTTTTGATCCTGAGGAACTGTGAGGTATGGGCCCACCATGTGGGTTAAAGGTAGGAAGGACGATGATAGCAAGGCATGTCAGAGCATAGACTGTCAGTTATGTTGGCAACGTCGGTACCAAGGGCGAGGGACGAAGAGAATAATTTTCTGCTCGTTGAATGAGGCGGACCAATAGGTAAGGTTCTCGTCCATCGGTGGTTACCGTAATATTATCAACAATAGTACCTGGGTCTTACTGACAGAGTTGTACACCAAGGTGTTTACATAAGCAGAAAATTATTACTGCTTAGAGCAAAGAAAGGTTAAACAAACAAATGGAAAGGAAGATGTGTTTAAACATAATGAAATGAGTATATCATTCCCAAGATTAAGCAGGGCATGATATACGTGTCAGGAGATCATAGTCATGAACATATAGATTAAAGGGGTAAGAAGAATTATGATATGTACCCACACAACGATGTTGGATAACTAATCATGAAACATTTAGCCTTGCGCTTACAATGTTCTTGTGGATCTTCGGAGTACCACATACATGCTTCGAGATAGCACTGACATGGTCATTGGGTAAGGATCAGACTATGGAAACATAAAAGGATCCAGACGGAACTGCTAGAACAGCTCGTACAATTTCATCATGGAAAATATGAGGATGTGGCCGATGGGGTCAGCAACAACTCACTCGTGATTTCCATATCATGGATTTCCACAATTAAGTGAACAAGGTGAAAATATTGGACATACCGAATTATATAATGAAGTATGTTCGAGGAGAACATCCATGAGTAAACATTGATCGAAATGTGCACCAGGAAGATGGAGTAGGTAGCATGATCAATGTTAGAGTGGTGATTCATTAATCAATAGTCTAAGAATGAATTGTTGACCATTAACTTCGAAGCAATAGGGTTGCTAGATGTACAGGATCCAAGCAGCACCATCCACTTGTTGATATCCCGGTTAGAATCAACACGGGGACCAAGAAAGAATGGTGATGGTGAGAAGTACCACTATAACAAGAATTCTTAAGAGGTGGTGAAATTCTCACGATATCCTTAATGCAATAGATGGTAGTACTCCAAGGTAGAGCATATCATAAGTCGGATAACAAGGAACTCAAGGTATAACACAAAACAAGATCAAGTTTGTGTTGGAGGGAATGCAAGAATGTTGTCGATGTTAATACAAATCATCGAGGGGAAAGGATGGTATTTCCCATCATGAATTTGATTCACAACTTGGAAGAAGGCAAATCATTGTTCATGATGATCACGACACATTTGTCGAGAGATTTCATTAAGATGTAATCGATCGGCGATGACATCAAGTCAAATGAATGATGGAGTGAAAGGTTATTGAAACCACTAGTACAATACAAACTTGAAATCAAGCTAGTTGTTCAAGGCGAAATGGTATGCCGAGGAAGATCGTCATAAGCTTAGCTCATTGCCGAAATTGTGCTCCGGGAAGAAGGACCGGGTAGCACAGTTAAAAAGATGCACGACAGTGATATAGCCGATCAGGCTAGATATGACTAGAAGAATTAATAAACTCATAAGCAATGAATATTACTTAGAGTTATTGAATAGGAGTGTGGAATTGATTCACTTATCGGTGTCCTTGAGTGTCTAACAACTCAGAACCCGGGTAAAATTGGAATCGATGAGAAGTAATACTCGAAGAACTCATAAGAAGTAATATGGTTATGTGACATTATCGAGATACCACAGGGTAATACTCGAAGGTAGAACATAATAGAGGTTGGACAGGTGCATTGACCTGCAGAGGACATGTGGTTTAACTTGTCCAAGAAATGGTATTTAAAGGAGAACATGGTCGGAACCACGATTGAAAAAGGCAGATCCTAGATATAATATGAACTTATATCAAGGGGATAATTAATTTAAGAGAGAATTAATGATAAGATCTACATCGCGTCCATGGGCATGAACAAAAAGTTCAAGGTTGACTCCCACTTCTTCAATGCATAAGCTTTCATTCACTGCTTTATTAAAAATGATTTGATTGCGAAGGCTTGCCTGGTGAATTACCAGAGGAGTATGAACCTTGGTAAACTTTCAGGTTCGCACAGATTAAGGAAGGCATAAGTTCAACCCAGCGGGGCATCTTAGACTCATACTACGCAACTTCAGGAGCAAACTATACTAGCTCGAAAGCAGAGGATGGTTGAGAAAGCAGATGATATATTTTACCCAAGGAATTATATATCATGGCAGATCTCACAGGGTATTAGAATATAAAGGACGCTGTCGGATAAAATCCAACAAAGGACCCGGTGGTCTACAAGGGATCTGATGTGAGCATCGGTACTCAACCAGAAGAAGAAAGAATACAGAGAGATTAGTTCTACAAACAACTGACTAATTCAAAACTCAAATGCAAAGGAGTTATGATTTCCAAATCAAGCGATCAGAAGCAATCGCTCTGATTAAGGATGGGTAAGTTGAAATGACTTAGGGGTACAATCGACAACAATTTGATTGGTCGAGAACCAGCTCATATTCGGAATGACGTCTGAGCTGAAAGAACGAATTCTAGTTTGGCTGATGATTGCGAGTATTTGCAACCTATTGAATCTATAAGATCAGACAGTCAATCACAAAGGATTTTAACGAATATTGATATACATATGGAATTAACCATAATGCAAGCAGGTAAAACTTTCCAGAGCAATAGGTTGCTGAGGATTTTGGAAGATTGAATAGCATTTCGAAGACCTTTGTGAAACGCATGAACAAATGGGGATGAACGAATCCCCGGTAGGTGGGAGGAATTAATTATACGTGTATTCATGCGGAAAAGGAGCTGCAATGCAACAGGCACAAAGGATTCCCGAAATATCCAAAGTATTTCAGGGTATCTTGTAATAACAAGAACAATTGAAATCAAGGTATGGACGACAAGTGTATGCAAGTATCCTTAGAGATTTATCGGTGATATGGAATTGCAATGGCGAAGGGTACAAGGGTCTCGCAAAAACATCGAATATTATCTCTAGAATCTTCTGATGAAGCGGGCGACCATCTTGACTGAGGGGGCTCTCCGGGAGGGAGTATTTTCGAGAACCTAAAGTTAGATTTTAGCAAAATCATTTAACCCGAAGAGAAGAGATGTCAGAATCCCAGAGTATAGACGGGGAATAAAAGATCATAATACCACCCAATTGGCGACGTGGGCCCGTAAGCCACACAACCAAGTTAGTAATTCGGTTTTTCAAAGACTAGACTCAACTTCGGCCAACGAGTTGGAAAGGGGGTTCCTACAATCAGTCGGCTCTGATACCAACTTGTGACGCCCCCGATTTGACCGTACACTAATCATGCACACAAATGTGTACGACCAAGATCAAGGACTCACTGGAAGATATCACAACACAACTCTAGACACAAATTAAAATAACACAAGCTTTATATTACAAGCCAGGGGCCTCGAGGGCTCGAATACATAAGCTCGAATACACAAGAGTCAGCGGAAGCAACAATATCTGAGTACAGACATAAGTTAAACAAGATTGCCTTGAGAAGGCTAGCACAAAACATCAATGATCGAAAAGGCAAGGCCTCCTGCTTGGGACCTCCTAACTAGTCCTGGTCGTCAGCTGTCTCCACGTAGTAGTAGGCTTCGTTGGGGTAGTAGCAGTCATCAAGTGTGGCATCTGGCTCCTGGGCTCCACCATCTGGTTTCATCAACTAGCAAGAAGAAAGAAGGGGGAAAAGGGGGAGCAAAGCAACCGTGAGTACTCATCCAAAGTACTCGCAAGCAAGGATCTACACTACATACGCATCGGTATAAATGAAAAGGGTAGTATCTGTGGACTAAGCTGCAGAATGCCAGAATAAGAGGGGGAGAAGCTAGTCCTATCGAAGACTAGCATCTTCTGGAAACCACCGTCTTGCAGCAACAAGGGGGAGTAGAGTAGTATATCATAAGTCATATTTATGTTGTTGTTCCAACGCTCCGGGATCCTTTCTCGACTCCCGAAGCAACATATCCAAACAATGCCTCAGCATCCAGTTCTAGTTGTAGCGACCGGGATACAACTCCAAGTGTCCGTTACCGTAGGACAGGCTATCGATAGATGTTTTCTTCCCTGCAGGGGTGCACCAACTTACCCAACACGCTTGCTTAACTCTGGCCAGACACACCATCAGGTCATTCCCTCCCTCGGCCAAACAATACACCGCAACCCGACCTAGGCTTAATAGAGAGGTCATGCACGCTGGACTAAACCCTATGCCCCAGGGGTCATGGGCCAATCGCCCCGGGAACTCCTGCACGCTGCGTGGGCGGCCGGTGAGCAGACCTAGCAAGCACCTTTAAAAAGGTAGGAGCCTAACCAGTCCAACCCGGCGCACGCCGCTCAGTCGCAATGACGTTAGTTAAGCTTCGGCTGATGCATACGACGCAGAACGCCCATACTATGCCCACGTGATGGTTAGCGCTATCAGGCCAGAGGCCCCTTGGATCAAATATCCAAACCGTTTAGTGTCTTGGGAACGCGCGGTAACAAGCAGAGAATCACGAACATGTGACCCCATCGCCCCGTCTTGAGGACTTAAGGCAAAGGCGAGTGCCAGGCCACACCTCATATTTATCTCACGGGCACCTTCCAGGTCAACCCGACTACACATCACTCGCAATTAAGCTCTTGCGGGTACCCCTCGGGGTCGACCCGTCTTTAGTAACCAGGTTCAGTGTAAAGTCATAGTAACCATAGTAATTGTGTGTCTAACACCAAAGGAAAACCTGAGGAAATCACCCTCGATGGAATCCCACCTGATGTTTATCGTCAAGGTGAACGAAAGAGGAGTCACCCTCGAGGTCCACCCTTGAGGAGTTGCATGACATTGTCGTTATCGGGAGTGGAGAAAGAGGAATCACCCTCGATGACCACAACCGATGAACTAACCTACAAGGTTAACATCAGAAGTGCTGGTGAGGTCTCACCCTCGGCACTCGATAGTAACCCAGTAGTGTCGAGCAACTAAGGGGAAAGTGATGTGCGGTGCCGGGTCCTGGTCTTCGATCCCGTTGATCGGGTCTTCTGATAATCCAGCGGCGCAGTCGGGACAAGGTAGGGGGGTCACTGGTGGATCTCTAACCAGCCTATACTAAGCAGTTTAGTATAAACATGTAAGGTATGAAAGCAGTATCAACAACAGGCTATGCATCAGAATAGGATCATACGAAAAGCAGTAGCAGTTCTAATGCAAGCATAAGAGAGAAGAGAATGGGCGATATCGGAATGATCAAAGGGGGTTGGCTTGCCTGGTTGCTCTGGCAAGTAGGAGGGGTCGTTAACACCGTAGTCGATCACCGGGGCATCATCTGTCTCAGGGTGTACCGGAGAGAAGACGGGAAGAAACAGTAAATATAAAGCAAACAGTTGCATGACAAGCAAAAGGCAGCGCTCGGTGTGATCTAAGGCGGTGCTACACGATACCGGTGGAGGGGGATAACATCCGGGAAAGTATCCCCGGTGTTTCGTGTTTTCGCACAGATGAATCGGAGAGGGAAAGTTGCATGTTCGCTATGCTAGGGATGTGTGGCGGACGAACGGACCGCGTATTCGGATTCGTCTCGTCGTTCTGAGCAATTTTCATATATAAAATATTTTCATCCGAGTTACGGTTTAATTTTATATTATTTTTCAAAGTTTTATCAATATTCTGGAATTACTGGATTTAATTTAATTGAAAAAATAACATAATGCTATGGGTACATAGAAAGTGTACCCAGAAGTGTGCCTGTGTGGCTGACGGTGGACCCTATTGACTGGGTCAACTGTCCAGTCAGCAGAGGCTGACTTGTGGGGCCAGGGAGCCGAGTCAACAGCCTGGTCAGCAGTCAACAATTGACTGGTCAACCCTGACTAGTGGGCCGCACTAGTCAGTGAGACAACTAATAAACATGTTTTGTTTTAAGTAATTAATTAACTGGGGTTGATTAGAGGGGGGTAGGTCCAACATGTCATTCACAACAGTTAAACCGAATAGTTATCTTAAAGTGGGTCCACGTGTCAGTGAGAGATTATGTTAATTAGCAATTTAATTAACTGGTTAAAGAGATGGGCCCCACCGGCCAGCGACTCGAGCGACGGTGTCGTCGCCGGTGACCACAGCGGGCGGCGGCGGTGATGGAACTCGCCGCTCCGGCGACCAAACACTTTGCGAAGACCGCCATTTGAAAGGGCGCGGTGGCGCGCATCTACGGGCATGCGCAGCTCGAGCAGGGGCGGTCTGCATCGCCAACAACTACGGCAACACACGCGCCCATCGCGGTGGCTATGGAGAGCGCGGTCGCGCGACTAGGCGGCCACGACGAGGGCAAACGGGAAGACAAGGCGGGTCGGAGGGGGAGCTCACGGCGAGTGGTTCGGGGTAGCGTCCTGGGAGGTCGATGGCGCCATGGCCCTTCGACGAGCAGAGGGCGGCGTGAGGTCGATGTGAGGAGCTTCGGTGCGGAAGCGGTGGCCCTCGGGCCTGGCCACGCTTGAGGTTGGGACGAGACGGGGACGATGCGGCGGCCTGCTGGTGGCGAAGCGGCGGATGCACGGGGGCCTCTGTGGCCGGCGGGTCAGGCACGACGTCGGGGAAGGCCATCGTCGTCGGGTAAAGTGGGGCAGCAGCGGCGATGGGAGGCGCTGGTCAACGTCGGCGCGTGGGAGGCGGGGTCGGCAGAGACGGGCGACGCTGGGGGCGGCGTTCGGCGCCAGGTTTGGTCGGGGCGGGGAGACAGGAGGAGGGGATCGAGCGCCCTCCTGTGACGGCGCTGGAGGGAGAGGGTGGGGATCGTGGGGAGTGGGGAATGGGCTTAGGGTTCGAGGGAGTGGGGAGGGGTTAGTAGGCTGGGGGTGTGGGCCGACCTAGGGTTGGTCTAGTGGCCCACATGGGCCGGTTGGTAGGCTGGAGGAGGGCTTCTTCTTTTTCCTTTTTCTTGTTTTTATTGTTTCTATTTAACCTTTTATGTTTTCTATTTTATTTAGATTAGGGCATTTCAACCAATTGCAAAAATTTTGGTTCACCACCAATACTAACCAATAAAAATTTGCCACATGATGAACATTTTAGTTTTGACATTTGAAAACTTTTAATTTTGACTTTGTTTTAAAGTTTGAATTTGAACCGGTTTTGAACCGAAGCGAGTTTAGTAACATTAATCGTGGTGACGTGGCATCATTGCCAGAGGGTTACTATAGCTTGATTACCCGGGCGTTACACCTCTTCTCACCGGCAAGTTTGAAATCATAATTGAGCTCTTTAATAGCCCAATATGCCTTATGTTCTAGCTCAAGAGGTAAGTGACAAGCCTTTCCATAAACCATCTTATATGGAGACATACCCATAAGATTTTTGTATGCAGTTCTATAGGCCCATAATGCATCATCAAGTTTCTTGGATCAATTCTTTCTAGACCTATTAACTGTCTTTTGCAAAATTAATTTCAACTCTCTATTACTTAGTTCTACTTGACCACTAGTCCGTGGGTGATAAGGGGATGCAATTCTATGATTTACATCATACTTAACAAGCATTTTACGGAAAGCACCATGAATAAAGTGTGAACCACCATCAGTCATTAGGTATCTAGGGACTCCAAACCTTGGAAAAATAACTTCTTTGAGCATCTTAATAGAGGTGTTATGATCAGCACTACTAGTTGGAATAGCTTCTACCCACTTAGTATCGTAATCAACATCAACTAGAATATGCGTGTACCCATTAGAGGCAGGAAACGGTCCCATATAATCAAAGCCCCAAACATCAAACGGTTGAATAACAAGTGAATAATTCATAGGCATTTCTTGACGTATTACCCATTCTTTGACATTCATCACAATATAAGACAAACTTACAGGCATCCTTGAAGAGAGTAGGCCAATAAAAACCAGATTGCAATACCTTATGTGCAGTTCTATCTCCAGGATGGTGTCCTCCATAAGCTTCGGAGTGGCACTTGCGTAGAATCTGTTCCTGTTCATGCTCAGGTACACAACATCTAATAATACCATCTACTCCTTCTTTATAAAGATGTGGGTCATCCCAGAAGTAATGTCTCAAATCATACAAGAACTTTTTGTTTTGCTGGTATGTGAAGCTAGGAGGTATAAACTTAGCAACAATATAATTAGCATAATCAGCATACCATGGAGCAGTACGAGAAGTATTTATGACAGCTAATTGTTCATCAGGAAATCTATCATCAATTGGTTGTGGGTCATCAAGTATATTCTCTAGCCTAGACAAGTTATCTGCAACTGGATTCTCAGCTCCCTTTCTATCAATAATATGCAAGTCAAATTCTTGTAGCAAGAGAACCCATCTAATAAGTCTAGGTTTAGCATCTTTATTTTCCATAAGGTATTTGATAGAAGCATGATGAATGTGAATAGTTACTTTAGAATCAACAATATAAGGTCTAAACTTATCACAAGCAAATACAACTGCTAAAAATTCTTTCTCAGTAGTAGCATAATTTCTTTGGGCACTGTCTAGAGTTTTACTAGCATATTGGATAACATTCAGTTTCTTATCAACTCTTTGCCCTAAAACAGCACCTACAACATAGTCACTAGCATCGCACATAATCTCAAAAGGTAAATTCCAGTCAGGAGGCTGGACAATAGGTGCAGAGATCAATGCTTTCTTAAGTATTTCAAATGCTTTTAGACAATCATCATCAAAGACAAAAGGAATATCTTTCTGTAAGATATTAGTCGAAGTCCTAGAGATTTTGGAGAAGTCCTTTATGAACCTCCTATAAAACCCGACATGACCAAGGAAACTTCGTATACCTTTGATGTCCTTGGGGCACGGCATCTTTTCAATAGCATCAACTTTAGCCTTGTCAACTTCAATACCTCTTTCAGAAATTTTATGTCTCAAGACAATGCCTTCATTAACCATAAAGTGGCATTTCTCCTAATTCAAGACAAGATAAGTGTCTTCCCATCTCTGCAAAACTCGATCAAGGTTGCTTAAGCAATCATCAAAAGAAGTTCCGTAAACAGAACAATCATCCATGAAAACCTCAACAATCTTTTCACAAAAATTAGAGAATATAGCCATCATGCATCTTTGAAAGGTAATAGGTGCATTACATAAACCAAAAGGCATACGCCTATAAGCAAAGGTACCAAAAGGACAAGTAAAAGTGGTCTTTTCTTGATCCCCTTTTGACACAGGTATTTGAGAGAAACCAGAATAACCATCTAGAAAGCAAAAGTGAGTATGTTTGGATAAACTTTCTAGCATTTGATCAATAAAAGGCAAGGGGTAATGATCCTTCTTAGTAGCTTTATTTAATTTGCGGAAATCAATTACCATCCTATAACCTGTAACAATTCTTTGCGGGGTCAATTCATCTTTATCATTAGGAACAACAGTCATACCTCCCTTCTTAGGGACACAATGGACCGGACTTACCCACTGGCTATCAGCAACTGGATATATAATACCTGCCTCTAGAAGCTTTAGTATTTCCTTCCTTACCACTTCTTTCATCTTAGGATTTAACCGTCGTTGATGATCAATAACCGGTTTAGCGTTTTCTTCCAATTTTATCTTGTGTTGGCATAAAGTGGGACTAATGCCCTTAAGATCATCTAGAGTATATCCAATAGCAGCACGGTGCTTCTGTAGAGTTTTCAATAATTTTTCCTCTTCCTGCTCTGAAAGGTTAGCACTAATAATAATAGGATATATCTTCTTTTAATCAAGATAAACATACTTAAGATTATCAGATAAAGGTTTAAGTTCAAACACGGGATCACCCTTGGGTGGAGGAGGATCCCCTAGGATTTCAACAGGCAAGTTGTTTTTCAATACGGGTCCCTGATTAAAGAATATTTCATCTATTTCCCTTCTCTCATTCATATGCATATCATTTTCGTGATCTAGCAAATATTGTTCTAAAGGATCATTAGGAGGCACATCAATAGAAGCAAGACCAATAATGTCATCCTTACTAGGTAATTCTTTATCAAGGGGCTGTCTACGAAATTTAGCAAAGTTAAAATCATGAGACATATCCCTTAGACCAACAGTAACGATATCTTTCACGTAGTCTATCTTAGCATTAACAGTATTCAAGAAGGGTCTGCCAAATATAATGGTACAAAAGTCATCTTGTGGGGAACTAATAATAAGAAAATCAGCAGGGTATTTAACTTTCCCACACAAAACTTCAACACTCTAACAATCCCAACTGGTGAAATAGTGTCTCTATTAGCAAGCTTAATAGTAACATCAATCCCTTCTAACTCAACAGGTGCAATATCATGCATAATTTCTTGGTATAAAGTATGAGGGATAATACTCGCACTAGCACCCACATCACATAATCCATGATAGCAATGATCTCCTATTTTAACAGAGATAACAGGCAATCCTACAATAGGTCTATGTTTATTCTTAGCATCGCGTTTGGCTATTCTAGCAGATTCCTCTAGGAGGTAAATAACATGTCCATCTAAATCTTCTACCTAGAGATCTTTAACCATAGCAACACTAGGTTCAACTTTAATTTGCTCAGAGGGTGTAGGTGTTCTAGTACTACTCTTACGAACCACAGTTGAAGATTTAGCATGATCCTTTATTCTAACAGGGAAAGGTGGTTTCTTAATATAAGCAGTAGGAACAATATGATCAACATTATAAGTGATAGTCTTTTCTTAAAGTTTAGCAGGTTCAACTACTTTTACTTCAATGGGAGGATGGTATTTGAAACACTTCTCCTTGGGAAGATTAACATAAGTAGCAAATGATTCATAGAAAGAAGCTACTATCTCAGAGTCAAGTCCATATTTAGTGCTAAACTCATGGAAAACATCAGTATCCATAAAAGCTTTAACACAATCAAACTTAGGGGTCATACCTGACTCCTTACCTTCGCCGATATCCCAATCTTCAGAGTTGCGTTTAATTCTTTCCAATAAATCCCATTTTAAGTCAATAGTCTTCATCATAAAAGAGCCGGAACAAGAAGTATCGAGCATGGAGCGATTATTGAGAGAAAGTCGAGCATAAAATTTTTGAATGATCATTTCTCTTGAGAGTTCATGATTGGGGCATGAATATAACATTGACTTAAGCCTCCCCCAAGCTTGAGCGATGCTTTGTCCTTCACGAGGCCAAAAATTATAGATATAATTACGATCACGATGAACCTGGTGCATAGGGTAGAACTTCTGATGAAATTCCAACTTCAGACGATTATAGTTCCATGATCCAATATCATCACATAGCCTAAACCATGTCAATGCATCTCCCTTCAAAGATAAAGGGAAGACCTTCTTCTTGATAACATCCTCGGGCATACCTGCAAGCTTAAATAATCCACAAACTTCATCCACATAGATTAGGTGTAAATCGGGATGCAGTGTTCTGTCTCTCGTAAAGGGATTATCTAGCAGTTTCTCTATCATACCCGAAGGAATTTAAAAGCAAACATTTTCCGTAGGTGCAGTAGGTTGAGGATCAACTCTTTGCTCTTCTGCTTGGGGTGTAGATACCCCGAACAAGCCCCTCAAAGGATTATGAGCCATAGTAACAAGTGACAATAAATTTCAGCACACTATATAAATATTTCCTTACCAAATTCCACTTACCAAATGCGCTTCACTCCCTGGCAACAGTGCCAGAAAAGAGTCTTGATGACCCACAAGTGTAGGGTATCTATCATAGTCCTTTCGATAAGTAAGAGTGTCGAACCCAATGAGGAGCAGAAGGAAATGATATGCAGTTTTCAATAAGGTATTTTCTGCAAGCACTGAAATTATAGGTAAGAGATAGTTTTGGTGATAAGGTAATTGGTAGCAAGTGACAAAATGCAAAAGTAAATAAGGTGCAGCAAGGTGGCCCAATCCTTTTTGTAGCAAATGAGAAGCCTGGACAAACTCTATATAAAGGAAAGCACTCCCGAGGACACATGGGAATTATCGTCAAGCTAGTTTTCATCACGATCATCTGATTCACGTTCGGTTCTTTGATAATTTGGTATGTGGGTGGACCGGTGCTTGGGTGCTGTCCTTACTTGGACAAGCCTCCCACGTATGATTAACCTCCATTGCAAGCATCCATAACTACAAAAGAAGTATTAAGGTAAACCTAACCATAGCATGAAACAAGTGGATCCAAATCAGCCCCTTACGAAGCAACGCATAAACTAGGGCTTAAGCTTCTGTCACTCTAGCAACCCATCATCTACTTATTACCTCCCTATGCCTTCCTCTAGGCCCAAATAATGGTGAAGTGTCATGTAGTCGACGTTCACATGACACCACTAGAGGAGAGACAACATACATCTCATCAAAATATCGAACGAATACCAAATTCACATGACTACTAATAGCAAGACTTCTCCCATGTCCCCAGGAACAAAAGTAACTACTCACAAGACATAATATTGTTCATGATCAGAGGGGTATTAATATGCATAATGGATCTGAACATATGATCTTCCACCAAATAAACCAACTAGCATCAACTACAAGGAGTAATCAACACTACTAGCAACCCACAGGTACCAATCTAAGGTTTGGGTACAAAGATTTGATACAAGAGATGAACTAGGGTTTTGAGAGGAGATGGTGCTGGTGAAGATGTTGATGAAGATAGCCCTCCCCAAGATGGGAGAGTTGGTGGTGATGACGGCGGTGACGATTCCCCCCTCCCGGAGGGAAGTATCCCCGGCAGAACAGCTCTGCCGGAGCCCTAGATTGGTTTCCGCTAAGGTTCCGCCTCGAGATGGCGGCGTCTGGTGCCAAAAGCCTCCTTATGATTTTTTCCAGGTCAAAACACCTCATATAGGAGAAGATGGGCATCGGGGGGCCCATGAGGCAGGGGGCGCGCCCAGAGAGGGGGGGGGGGGGCGCCCCCACCCTCGTGGACAGGTGGTGGCCCCCTGGCGATCTTCTTTCGCCAAATATTTTTTATATTTTCTAAAACAGTGTCCAGTGAAGTTTCGGGGATTTTTGATTTGCGGAGAATAGGTTTCCAGAGTTTGCTTCTTTTGCAGCCCAGAATTCCAGCTGCCGGCATTCTCCCTCTTCATGTAAACCTTGTAAAATAAGAGAGAAAAGGCATAAGTATTGTGACATAACCTGTAATAACAACCCATAATGAAATAAATATCAACATATAAGTATGATGCAAAATGGACGTATCAGCTGGCACTGAATCCAGAAATCAACTCCTACGGACTTTGCACTCATCTGCTTTAGGGGGGCACTTTGGAAGGAAGGCTACTTATTACAGAATCAAGAAGGTTTTCTATTGGCCCAATATGAAGAAACAAGTAGAAGAATTTGTCAGCCATTGCCCTGTGTGCCAATTAAACAAGGTGGAACACATTCACCGTCCTGGCCTACTTCAGCCACTGCCATTCCCTGATATGGCTTGGTCTCACATCACAATGGACTTCATCACTGCACTACCCAACTCTCAAGGCAAAGAGGTGATTCTGGTATTAGTAGACAGGCTAACAAAATATTCCCATTTCATCCCACTGGCTCATCCCTACTCAATTCTGACAGTGTTTGAGGCATTGATGGATAATGTCATTAAACTCCATGGGCTTCCCATTTGCATTGTGTCTGACAGAGATGCTATTTTCACCACTGCTCTGTACTAGGAATTATTTTCAGCATTTGGAGTGCAAATCCGATTTAGTACAGCATACCACCCTCAGACTGATGGACAAACAGAGAGAGTGAATCAGCGTCTAGAAGCATATTTAAGAGGTATGGTATTCCAAGAACCAAAGAAGTGGATGAAGTGGCTACCACTAGCAGAACTTTGGTACAACACTAGCTATCATTCTTCCCTCAAATGCACCCCTTTTCAAGCATTGTATGGATATAAAGCACCTCAGATATGAGAATTCTCTGTGGAACCCACATTATCTCCAGAAGTAAGGATGACAGTGTCTGAAAGAGAACACATGTTGCAAAGATTGAAGGAAAATTTGGAGCATGCCCAAAATAGAATCAAGCACTTTGCTAACAAAAAAAGAACAAAAAGAGAGTACCAAGTGGGGGATATGGTATATTTAAAAATCTAGCCGTACAGACAAAATGCCTTCGGTCTCAGAGGATCTCTGAAATTAAGATCAAAGTTTTATGGCCCCTATAAGATTCTGGATAGAATTGGAGAAGTGCCCTACAAATTACAACTTCCAGAAGGCACCAATATACACCCAGTTTTCCACATCAGCCAGTTGAAGAAGCATGCAGGGCATCAGGCTGTACCTCTACCTCATTTGCCATTAGTCACACCAGAAGGGTATATCAAAATGATATCAGTCGCTATTCTAGACCGTAAAATCATTCAAAGTAACAAAAACCCAGTTGGTCAATGTTTAGTACAATGGGAAAGTCTGGCACCAGATGATGCCACCTGGGAGGATGCGGCATTCTTGAACAAGACATTTCTAGGGCATAAGCTTTTTCGCCTCAAGGACAAGGCGATCGTCATGGCGGTGACATTGTCAGGCCCTGCACCTCGATCATACTGAAGATGGACACTAGAGCAAGTTTAGGCAAGTAACGACTAAGATGAAGCGATGGTGTTTCAGAGAAAATCAACGGCTCAGATTGGATCCTCGCCGTTCTCCAGTAGTTGAAATTCTGTACTACTCTGTTACCGTTTAACTACAGTAACTAAGAGTTACATCGATGAGTTGGGCAGATATAAGTAAGCCTAGGTTGCGGCGGTCGAGGCTAAGTTTTAATTTCCCCATTACCTAGCAAGATATAACCCTAGCTATGTACTGCAAGACAGGGTATCTCCCCTCTTGATTTATCTCATATATTCCAGATTCCTTATGAAATCCACCTAATTCTGTTGAACCCGCATAGATCGTCTTCACTTGTAGTTCGATCCTTACATCAGGTACTTCAAAATCACAGGGTGATGATCTTGCTACTAAGCTCTTTAAATTCAATGTGGAATATGATGTTGTAATAGGCTGAGATTGGAAGAGACAATACTTAGAAAAAGGGATATAAAATGAGAAAGGATTAATCAAACTGTTAATCATTATTGATCTTCAGATCTCTTTCTGATGATTGAAGATAACAGGGATATGATTAACCTAAAAGAAATTACATTTGGGAGTTGATTTTATGGATGGGCAATTAGTACAAATACCGATGAATAAGATTCCAAAAATCTCAGATTATTTGTCGGGTATTTGATTAGATGAATCTATTCTTATCATCTTTGAATATAGTGTGAGTATTGTCAATGATAGACAAAGCAGTAAGGAGAGTGGGACTAAAAATGAAATTGGAAATGATTTATATAGGATTGGGCCGTAGACTTGGACATTTGGATGGGCCCTTGGCCCAGTCCGACAGATGATGATACGCACAGGAAGAATACGCTTTTTGGAGCGTCCGCTTATATAAACCCTATCCCCTCTTCCATCTTATGGTTTACTGAGGGACAGGGCGAAGTTTCAGGGTTTCCTACCCCGCTATCACCACAAGAGAAAGGGATGTATATATTTGGAGGTAGATTCAGAGGAGGTGGGAGATTTAATAGGGGAGGGAGAGAGAGTTGGCAGTATAGTAGAAAGGAAGATGGTTTTGATGGGTATCGAAACTACAATCCTCGAGAAACTAGATAGGATTGGGGCGAGGGCTCTGGAAGCAGTATCTCCTAGGATCATCAATACCTCAAGCTAGATCGGAAACATTAGGAAATCCCTGGGGGTGGAGCGGTGCCAGACAAAGAGAAAGGTGCCCAAGAAGAGACAAGAAATGCAGGTAAGTCAAGTATGGGATCTAGTGACAACATCCATTCAGTTGGTGGTCTCGTTCTATCTCAACAGCAACATTTGCTTACTGCTCTATTGACCCAGTTGTCCCAGGGCAACCCTCTCTTGGGTGGTAGTGTGAATTTGCAGGGGGGTCTAGTGTGGTGCAACAGAATATGATAAACGGAACACACTTGTCTGGAAGTGCTTATGTGCAAGGAGGATAATTGCAGAGAAGGAATTGGAACAATAATCAAATGGCAATGATAGATGGTGATGCAGTCAGACTGGAGGGGGGGGGCAAGAGAGAGAAGGAGTAAATCCAGGTCATGCCAAAGAAGGGAACAAGATGGTTGTTGGTGGGGCTAAGAGAATGATCTGCAACAAGTGCAAGAATGCTCAACATGCTACAAAAGACTGCAAGCTTGGACATTGTGCCATTTGTGGTAAGAAAAACAACATCACTAATGATTGTACATGGCTTAAGCAAGTGAAACATGCGCCTAAATTTGTGGGCTATACTGCAAGAGGGTTGTTTTTTTGTTAGATCAGAGCTCTAAAGATACTATGGACATTGAAAGCCCCAACCCAATGGCCTTGATGACTGTCAAATTTGGGATGATAAATGAGACTCAATTGTTGGAGGGCTTCGATTATATGTTCAATTGGAACTGTCGGTGGAGATGCAAAAAACAAGGGAATAATGCCTTTCTGACGAGGTTTCCAAATAAGGGCAGACTGATGGAATTGAATAAGTGTGAGGACTTCACCTTGATAGGCATAGGGGTTGTCATAGATGCCAAGAACCGAGCTTTTGATTCTTAGGCCATTGGAAAGTTACATATAGTTTGGGCGACTTTTGGAAACGTGCATGAATGTTTTAGGCATTTTTTGGGATGTGTGAGGTTGCAACATATTTAGGACCAGTGTTGGAGATTCACATGGACACCATAACACATGAGAGAGTGAGAGCAAAGGTGGCAGTGAGAGATTTCGAAAAAATTCCAAGCCATACTGAGATCACCGACAAGGAAATAAACATATGCAGAATTATGTCAGCACTTGAGGGTGTGGTTGAGATGGGGTGGTATGGTGAGCACAAAAGACAGCACCCGGAGGAAACGGATGGATTGTGCTGGAGATGAAGTGATGAAAAGATAAAAAGCTCCGTTAATGTGGAAGGGAATGTCAAGGATGCAATTTCTTTGGAAGCTTAAGCTTGAGTCAATATGAGGATATAAAAGAAAGAAGTGAAGCTATCCTAGCAGCTCAGAAAGACCAAGAGAAAGAAAAGGATGCTAGAAGAAAGGTGGAAGCAGATATGGGTTTGTTCAAAAATAAGATGCAGGAGATGGAAGAAGAAAAACTAGACAAGTGGCACTTAGAGCTCAGGAAGAGAAAATAATCTTGGAATTGGAAAAGGAAAGAAAACAATAGATAGATCTGGTCAACAAACAACAAGTTATGATTTCTACGTGTGCAGAGAAAATTGAGATATTGGAAGAAAGAGATAAAGAGCTGGAGGAAATCACTGACAATGACTTGGAAAACCTAGAGGAGGATAACAACAAAGAGGAAAACAATACATATGTGGAGCCAGTTGATTAGCCAGGAATATGTGGACTCATTTGGCACTAGGCTAGGGGTGAAGACTGGGGGACGTGAATGGAAAATAATTGGATAACACTATGGAGGACAACTTAAGAAGATGTGATAGACTGGTTGACAAGCAAGATGCGGGAATTGAAGAACTTGCTAAATAGAGAGCTGCAAAAAAGGACAATTATGGTAAGAACTCTGTTTTAGAAGATCATAACTCATCTCTTCTTTTCATATCATATATGATTGATATTGACCTAGGTTGCTCTATTAACATGTGTTAGGGCATATTTCTCTCTTAGTGGTTTTGGTGATTGATGACAATGCATTTGCGGACTAATCGTGTGCGCTGAGCATTTCAGATAAAGTCCATCGTAGTTTTAAAAGTGAAGACGGTTATTTTCCTATGTTTCTTTTTTGGTGGATTTGAGTCGTAGGAGAACCATACTATTAAGAGGGGGTCCGCTTCGAAAAGGTTGGGTGGAATCATTTCATACGCTCTCATTTGCACCTTCGTTTGTTCCCGCTTCGATGGAGTCGCCATTCTGTTTACTAGTGGAGTGCTCCTGAAGGCCTCAAGCGGTAGTACTACTCACCACTACTAGGGAAAACCTTATACACACAACTTTAGCAGTAGCGCTTGTTAAAAAAGCATGCTAGTGCTAACTAGCAGTAGCGCGTTGGCGAAAACCACGCTACAAATACATATGTAGCAGTAGCGCATCTAACGGTAAAAGCGCTACTACTAAAATTCCCACTGCTAAGCAGATAGGCTGCACATAGTAGTAGCAATCTTATAGGAACAGCGCTACCGCTACTAGTTTTGTAGTAGCGCGTTTATGTAGAAAGACGCTACTGCTAACGAAAATAAAATTAAATGGAAAGAAAATTGAAAAGTAAATGAAAATGAAAGAAATAGAAAAAGGAGAAAGGAAAAAATAAAATGTAAAGAAAAATAAATGAAAAAGGAAAAAAAAGAGAAAGGAATAGCAGTAGCGCATCTTCTGAAACGCGATGTAGCTAACTTAGCAGCAGCACACTTACTGGAACGCGCTACTGCTACTTTGGACTTAACCGCGCATTTCGCTCTTCCCCACAACCACTTCCCCGAAATCTCACTCCTCTGTTGCCGCTGGCGTCGTCGCCCTGCATCACCGTCGCCGCCGCACGCTCTCCTGTTGCTCTCCGCACACCCTCGACGCCGCCCCCGACCCTGACCTCGATGTTGCCCCCGACCCCGACCTCGACGCCGCCCTCCGCCGCGCGCCCGAGCCCCGAGCCCGACCTCGACGCCGCCTGCCCCTCCCTCACCGCAGGCACCCATGGTGAGCACGCCTCCTCCTCCCCCTCCCCTACCTCTGCCTAGCTAAAGTTCCTAGGGTTCTTCAAATTTTAGATTGCATCAAATTAGTTAGGGTTCATCAAATTAGATGGTAATTAGGGCAGTAGTTCCTAGGTACTAATTAGGTAGTAAGAAGTAGGGCAGTAGTGTTTAATAGAATTAGTAAGAAATTTAATAGAACTAGTTGAACTAGTATTTTTTAGTAAGAACTAGTTGAATTAATAGTACAAGTGTATTTTTAGTAAGAAAATTAATATAGCTAGTTGAACTAGTTTATTTTTAGTAAGAACTAATTTATTTTTATTTATAGTAAGTTTATTTTTAGTAAGAACTAGTTGAATTAATATAACTAGTTGAACATGTCACATTTATTGTTATTTTTTTAGTTAAAGCAATTATTCCCGCATCGACGTCGACGATGCCTATCCCGCATCCTCGTCGTCGAATCGGCGGAGGACACCTGCTTGACTAGATGAGCCATGTCCGGGACTGGGCTCCTCCGGGCTAGTACTGGGCTCCTCCGGGGCGGTCGCGTGGGCCAGTGACAGTGCAGAGGCTTGATGATCCCGCGGAGGTGGTATGTCATCGTGTCAGCGAGAAGGACGTACATGGTTGCGTTGGAGGGCAGGTTCTCCAACACCTCGCAGGTTCTTCAGGGATCTCACTGGAGCTATGATCCTGTGATGGTTCCTTCTCTTTGGTTGTCCACCGCCCGCGCCGATACCCGTCGTTCGCTAGGGTTTTAGTTGTATTAGTGATGTTATATGTATGATACTATTCAGGATGTATTAGTGATAATATTCGATGATGTACGGACGCAAGAGATGATTTAGTTTTGCTTATTGAATGCATGCTAATTTGAATACTTATATATTTTACGATTTGTTTTTGCTTATTGAATGCTAAAATTGGAAATGTTTTTGTTTTTGGTTGATAGCTTATAGGGCTTTTGTTTTTGCATAAATCAAGGAGCCCCTCCATCGTCCCCGCCGTCATCCCCGTCACCGACCCCCTCTGACCTCGAGGTGAGACCAGCCAAATCTCCATGTCCATATGAGTCCTATAAGATATTTTGAAATGTTTTTGTTCATATTTTCAACCATTGAAATGCAATGACCATCAAGTTCGAATACTCATATGATGTAGATAAAAACGTGCATATCTTGTGTTGCTCAAATAGGATATGTGCTTGCCCAAGTGGCCGGTCATGTTTGCAGGTTACACCTTTGAGTGGCCTATGTTTTGCCGGAGTGTTGATTCATTTCCGTTCCGGAAAATTTCAGGCGCTCGATATGTCCTTTTTTAGCAAAGGTCATGCCGAATTTTTCCGTTAATTTTGGCATGACTTGTGCTAGAATATGTAGGAAATATCGAGTGGCCTGGATTTTCTAGAAAGATAATTAAACGACATTTCGGGTTGAATTTAAGTGTGATGAGAGTTTAGGAAGGAAGACTCGACAGACCTAAAGTCAACCCGTTGCATATTGATTAATAGCGATTTGTGTGTTCAGTTAGTTGAATATGTGAGTAGAACTAGGGTATTTAGTTATGCTAAATGAAATGTTCGGATTAATTATAAGATTTTCAATTAATGTTTCAACTATTTTTTTTGACACCTAATTAATGTTTCAACTATGAACATAGGAAATGTCTGACGACGAAAAGGATTTCGGTATGTGCGAATACTGCAAAGACAAGCACGTCCTGTGTGACAGAAATTTCCTAGTTGATGGTAGGCGCTTGGTAGACATGACCTACTATTGTCCTGGGGCTGAACTAAACTGCGAGGAGATAAGTCATTATGTTTCATGGCTTGAGGATCTTGATACTGTCAAGACAAATTATTTTCCTGGATTAAAAAATATTAGTACAAAAACGTGCGACCACTAGCATGCGTATTGAACTACGATCACATCTATTTAGGAAAGATGGTAATATTCTTACTATTTGTCATGAGTGCATCTCTTGCAAACATTATTTTTAAGCTAAATTTCATTGCTAAGTATGTTACTACGATATTCTTCAATAGTGACTCCCGATGATAGTTGTGCCTCAATGGATCGACCATAAAGGTCGCATGACAATGGTTAGCTTACGGCCAAGACATCCTACATTGCACTTCAGTGCATTTAAGATTTCTCGAAGCGAGCAAGTCTTAATAGTCAAAGACTGCAACAAAATTGTGAAGGATCGCATCAGAGAATTACTAGGGGACAGCAATCAGAAGCGCGACCAACAATTAGGAGTCAGGTTCATCTGCATGCTCCAACATAATGAAGCAGGAGTGCTACACATGTTCTATGCTATTTTACCTGAGAGAGAGCAGCAGGAGTGATTAGCTACACTATGACTATGATGATTAAATAGCTAGTGTTGGTGGTAATGACTATGATGATTATTATTAGCTAGTGTTGGTGGTAATGACTATGATGATTATTATTAGCTAGTGTTGGTGGTAATGACTATGATGATTATTATTAGCTAGTGTTGGTGGTGATTAGATAGCTACACTATGACTATGATGATTAAATAGTGCTGGTGGTAATGACTATGATGATTATTAGCTAGTGTTTTTGGTGACGATATGATGCAAGAGTTTTTATATTAATATGATGATGATGATGTTGATCATGATTATCATGGTGATTTGTTATTAGCTAGTGTTGGTGGAAGGAACGTGGATTAGATTCATGTGGATGGATCAAAAGTGACCAAAAGTTGAATTAGTAGGATCGTCGTCCTAATTCAACTTTTAATTCTCCAAATGAATCTAATACATGTTTCTTCCTCACAACTTCTTAATTGGTACTATATCAAAATGTGTATAACGGCGTATAAATATGCTAAAAATGAAAAACACTATACTAGTAGCGTTGGACAGAAAGCACGCTACTACTAGTTAGATTAGCAGCAGCGTGGCTTCACTAAAAGCGCTGCATCTATTATCAGCATCGCGTTTCTACAAAGCATGCTACTACTACACATGTATAGCAGTAGCATGGTCTGAGGCGCTACTGATACAGGTTAGCTGTAGCTCTGTATCAGTAGAGACGCTACACGCGCTACTGATACAGCTAAATCCCGCGCTACTGCTAGGCTTTTCCCTAGTAGTGCACCCGAGCGGTAGTACCACTTGTAGGCGGCAATACCACGGCCCAGTGTCGCGCGTAGTACCACTGCTTCCGGGATGCAATTTTTCGTGTTGGGTTGCGCGATAATGGAATCATAGTACAAGCGGTACTACTGCCGATGAGCGGTAGTACCGCCCGGGCACTACCGCTCCACTTCCGTTCCCCTTCGAGATCCTGCCTGTTCCCAGCGGGTGTAGAGTGGCAATTGGTGTGCGGCAGTACCACTCATTCCAGTGTAGTACCGCTGATACGGCTCTGCCTCACCCCACCTCTCCCGCTCTCCCTCCTTACGGCCCTGAGCTGCAAACCCATCGGTAGTACCATTTCGGCGGCACTACCGGTTCGTGGTCTCGCACATTTGCACTGCTTCATGTGCACTACCGCCCGGGCGGTAGTACCGCTTGGTGCGGGCAGGAAACTGGGTAAGACTTGGATTGTTTCCCCTATATAAACGGGGTCTTCTTCCCCAAGAAGACAATCTCTTCCTCCCCCAAACTCCATTGTTGCTCCAAGCTCCATTTTCGCTCGATCTCTCTCCATATCCAATCAAACTTGTTGATTTCTAGGGATTGGTTGAGAAGGCCCCAATCTACACTTCCACCAAGAGAAATTTGACCCCCCCCCCCACTAATCCCTTGAAGATCTTGTTACTCTTGGGTGTTTGAGCACCTTAGACGGTTGAGGTCACCTCGGAGCCACAATCCATTGTGGTGAAGCTTCGTGGTGGTGTTGGGATCCTCCAATTGAGTTGTGGAGATTGCCCCAACCTTGTTTGCAAAGGTTCGGTCGCCGCCTTCAAGGGAACCACTAGTGGAATCACTACATCTTGCATTGTGCAATGGTGTGAGGAGAATATGATGGCCCTGATGGCTTGTTGGGGAGAATTGTGGCTTCACACCGTTCCAACGAAGACGTACTTCCCCTGAAGGAAAGGAACTTAGATAACACATCCTTTCCTTTCTCACTTTCAGTTTATCAACTGAATTTCTTGAGGACAAGCAAAGGTTTAAGCTTGGAGGAGTTGATACGTCTCCAACGTATCTACTTTTCCTCATGCTTTTCCTCTTGTTTTGGAGTATAGTTTGCATGATTTGAATGAAACTAACCCGGGACTGATGTTGTTTTCAGTAGAACTACCATGGTGTTGTTTTTGTGCAAAAATAGAAGTTCTCAGAATGAAATGAAACTTTGCGAGGATTTTTTATGGAATAAAAGAGAATTACTGGAGCCAAGACTCACCAGGGAGGGGCCATGGGTGGGCACAACCCACCAGGGCGCGCCCCCCTCTCCTGGCGCGCCCAGGTGGGTTGTACCCACCTGGTGGCCCTGCAAACGACAACCCTAACCCTATAAATTCCTATTTCTGGAGAAAAAACCGGGGAGAAAGAATTATCATGATCCACGAGACGGAGCCGCCGTCACCTCCTGTTCTTCCTCGAGAGGCCTGATCTGGAGTCCGTTTGGGGCTCCAGAGAGGGGGATCTTCGTTCTTGGTCATCACCAACCCTTCTCCATCGCCAATTCCATGATGCTCCCCACCGGGAGTGAGTAATTCCTTCGTAGGCTCGCTGGTCGGTGCAGAGTTGGATGAGATTCATCATGTAATCTAGTTAGTTTTATTAGGGCCCGATCCCTAGTATCCACTATGTTCTTAGATTGATGTTGCTATGACTTTGCTATGCTTAATGCTTGTTACTTTGGGCCCGGGTGCCATGAACTCAGATATGAACCATTTATGAATTCATCATTATATCCATGTTTTAGATCCGATCTTGCAAGTTATAGTCACCTACTACGTGTTATGATCCGACAACCCCGGAGTGACAATAACCGGAACCACTCCCGGCGATGACCGTAGTTTGAGGAGTTCATGTACTCACCATGTGTTAATGCTTTGTTCCGGTTCTCTATTAAAAGGAGGCCTTAATATCCCTTAGTTTCCAATATGCACCCCGCTACCACGGGAGGGTAGGACAAAAGATGTCATGCAAGTTCTTTTAATAAGGCACATATGACTATTTACGGAATACATGCCTACATTATATCGATGAAATGGAGCTAGTGCCGTATCGCCCTAGGTTATAACTGTCACACGATGAATATCATCCAACAAATAACCGATCCAATGCCTACGATTCTTTACATATTGATCTTGCTGCATTACTACTGCTATCACTATTATCGTTACTATTGCTACTATCAAAACTATCAAACTACTTTGCTACTGATCACTTTGCTGCAGATAATTAATCTCCAGGTGTGGTTGAATTGACAACTCAGCTGCTAGTACTTGCAAATATTCTTTGGCTCCCCTTGCGTCGAATCTGTAAATTTGGGTTGAATACTCAACCCTCGAAAACTGTTGTGATCCCCTATACTTCAATCCTCGTCTTCACCGACTCCACTTGTGGTTACTTCTTACCTTTACTTTGTGCAAGCTTTATTGGTGTTGTATACTTTGCTTGCTTGTGTTGTTGTTGCTAGCATCATATAGGTTGCTCACCTGGTAGCATATCTAGATAACCTATTTGTTGCTAAACCTAATTTGTTAAGAAAAGCTAAAAATCGATAGTTGCCTATTCACCCCCCGCCCTCTAGTAAACCATATCGATCCTTTCAAAATGATTAGCCAAAATTTGGAAATCGTTGCTAAAATGGAACAATGTAGAAGGGATTTTTTTTAAAACTCACATCATCTAGAAGAATGAACCACCTGACCAAATGAGATGACCCTCATTGATACTGATGATGCTAGTATTAGAGAATTATGTTCTGATGATGACCACTCAGATGCTGAGTTGGAAATGGATTATTATTCCCATCTTAAAAATATCTTTACCAGTGGCAAAAGGGCAGTATTCACTCACCTGGTATCACTAGTGTGAAGCTTGTTGTTTATATTGGGGGGGATGAAAAGAAAAAGAAATGATAGGTATGATTTGGAATGTGAGGAGTTTAGGCCCTCACATTAAGAGGGAGTTTATTAGAGAAACTATCTGTAACAAAAGTAGATTTTATAGGGCTTCAGGAGACTATACAAATGATTTCATTAGAAATTAGTGTTGGGGAACGCAGTATTTCCAAAAAAATCCTACGATCACGCAAGATCTATCTAGGAGAAGCATAGCAACGAGAGGGGCAGTGTATCTTCATACCCTTGAAGATCGCAAAGTGGAAGCATTTATCAACGCAGTTGATGTAGTCGTACACCTTCACGATCCGTCCCAAGCTGTTCGGGCTTAACTTAAACCTGATTGCCCTAGTAGGAGTCAGAATAAGGTTGAGGCTTGAAGACAAGCAACTGACATCTCGGATCTTGCCATTGCCAAGAGCATGGATGCCTAGAATGCCCTCAGTCTATGTCTATGTATATAGGCTTTAAGGAAAAAGGCAAGTAAGCCATAAGCCAAAAATCAAGGCTTTTAAGGACCTTCGACAACTTATAAATAAGCTAATAACATATCTTTTGTGTCTTTCGAGTCAAGTACCAAACGTACAACACCTCCGCGTTCCGCACACGTTCAGCTCGATGACGTCCTCGCCTTCTAGATCCTGCAAGACGGGCGAAGTAGTAGATGAGTTCCGGCAGCACGGCGGCGTGGTGACGGTTGGTGGTGAAGAACAATCTCCGCAGGGCTTCGCCAAGCACTGCAGAAACTAGACGAAGGAGAAACTAGAGGGACGGTCTTGCCGGCACACGGCTTGGTGTATCTTGATGAGTCTTGGGTGCTAGCCCTACCCCTCTATTTATATGTTGAGCCCTGGGGTCGAAACATGGAGCAAAAGCCTCCTAAAAGTTGGTTTTGCCCGAAAGGCAAGAGTCCCACTCGGACTCCAGGGCTAGACGCCAGGGTTCCCGGCGTCTACCCCTTAGACGCCAGGGTTCCTGGTGTCTAGCCTCTGGTCTCCATAGAACTTCCTTTTACACTGTCCAAAAGCCTCGTGGGCTTTCCCCTTTGGCCCAAATAAAGTGTTTTCGTACCCAAACATTTCGGGAAACATCCGGAACCCCTTCCGGTGAATTTCGGAACCCTTCCGGAGGCCGAACACTATTATCCCATATATTAATCTTTATCTCCGGACCATTCCAGAGTTCCTCGTCATGTCCGTGATCACATCCGAGACTCCGAATAACATTCGGTCACCAACATACATAACTCATTCAATACTATATCGTCAACGAATGTTAAGCGTGCGGACCCTACGGGTTCGAGAACTATGCTGATATGACCGAGACATCTTTTCGGTCAATAACCAATAGCGGAACCTAGATGCCCATATTGGCTCCTACATATTCTACGATATCTTTATCGGTCGAACCGCATAACAACATACGTTGTTCCCTTTGTCATCGGTATGATACTTGCCGAGATTCGATTGTTGGTATCATCATACCTAGTTCAATCTCGTTATCGGCAAGTCTCTTTACTCATTCCGTAATACATTATCTTGTGACTAACTCATTAGTCATTTGCTTGCAAGGCTTATTATGATGTGTATTACCGAGAGGGCCCAGAGATACCTCTCCGACACTCGGAGTGACAAATCCTAATCTTGATATATGCCAACACCACAAACACTTCGGAAACACATGTAGAGCATCTTGATAATCACCCAGTTACGTTGTGACGTTTGATAGCACACAAGGTGTTCCTCCGGTATTCGGGTGTTGCATAATCTCATAGTCAGAGGAACATGTATAAGTCATGAAGAAAGCAATAGCAATTAAACTAAACGATCATTGTGCTAAGCTAACCGATGGGTCTTGTCCATCACATCATTCTCCAAATGATGTGATCCCGTTGATCAAATTAAAACACATGTCTATGGTTAGGAAACACAACCATCTTTGATTAACGAGCTAGTCTAGTAGAGGCATACTAAGGACACTCTATTTTATCTATGTAGTCACACATGTATCAAGTTTCCAGTTAACACAATTCTAGCATGAATAAAAGACTTTTATCATGATATATAAGGAAATATAAATAACAACTTTATTATTGCCTGTAGGGCATATTTCCTTCAGTCTCCCACTTGCACTAGAGTCAATAATCTAGATTACATAGTAATGATTCTAACACCCATGGATTCTTGGTGCTGATCATGTTTTGCTCGTGGAAGAGGCTTAGTCAACGAGTCTGGAACATTCAGATCCGTATGTATCTTGCAAATTTCTATGTCTCCCTCCTTGACTTGATCACGGATGGAGTTGAAGCGTCTCTTGATGTGCTTGGTTTCTTGTGAAACCTGGATTCCTTCGCCAAGGCTATTGCTCCAGTGTTGTCACAAAAGATTTTCATTGGACCCGATGCACTAGGTATTACACCTAGATTGGATATAAACTCCTTCATCCAGACTCCTTCATTTGCTGCTTCCGAGGCAGCTATGTATTCTGCTTCACACGTAGATCCCGCCACGACGCTCTGCTTGGAACTGCACCAACTGACAGCTCCACCGTTCAACAAAAATATGCATCCGGTTTGTGACTTAGAGTCATCCGGATCAGTTTCAAAGCTTGAATCAACGTAACCATTTACGACGAGCTCTTTGTCACCGCCATAAACGAGAAACATATCCTTTGTCCTTTTCAGGTACTTCGGGATGTTCTTGACCGCTGTCCAGTGATCCACTCCTATTTTGGTACCTCCCTGCTAGACTTATAGCAAGGCACACATCAGGTCTGGTACACAGCATTGCATACATGATAGAACCTATAGCTGAAGCATAGGGAATGACTTTCATTTTCTCTCTATCTTCTGCATTAGTCGAACATTGAGTCTTACTCAACTTCACACCTTGTAACAGAGGCAAGAACCCTTTCTTTGACTGATCCATTTTGAACTTCTTCAAAACTTTATCAAGGTATGTGCTTTGTGAAAGTCCAACTAAGCGTTTGGATCTATCTCTATAGATCTTGATGCCTAATATATAAGCAGCTTCACCCAGGTCTTTCATTGAAAAATTCTTATTCAAGTATCCTTTTATGCCATCCAGAAATTCTACATCATTTCCAATCAACAATATGTCATCCACATACAATATCAGAAATTCTTCAGAGCTTCTCCACTCGCTTTCTTGTAAATAGAGGCTTCTCCAAAATTCTGTACAAAACCATATGCTTTGATAACCTCATCAAAGCGTATATTCCACCTCAGTGATGCTTGCACCAGTCCGTAGATGGATCGCTGGAGCTTGCACACTTTGTTAGCACCTTTAGGATCGACAAAACCTTCTCGTTGCATCATATACAACTCTTCTTTGAGATATCCATTAAGGAATGTAGTTTTGACATCCATTTGCCAGATTTCATAATCATAAAATGCGGCAATATCTAACATGATTTGGACAGACTTAAGCGTCGGTACAGGTGAGAAAGTCTCATCGTAGTCAACTCCTTGAACTTGTCAAAAACCATTCGCAACAAGTCGAGCTTTGTAGACAGTAACATTACCATCGACGCTAGTCTTCCTCTTAAAGACCCATTTATTTTCAATGGCTTACCGATCATCGGACAAGTCAACCAAAGTCCACACTTTGTTCTCATACATGGATCCACACTTTGTTCTCATACATGGATCCCATCTCAGATTTCATGGCCTCAAGCCATTTTGCGTAATCTGGGCTCATCATCGCTTTCGCATAGTTCGTAGGTTCATCATGGTCTAGTAACATGACTTCCAGAACAGGGCTACCGTACCACTCTGGTGCGGAACGTACTCTGGTTGACCTACAAGGTTTAGTAGTAACTTCATCTGAAGTTTCATGATCAGCATCATTAGGTTCCTCACTGATTGGTATAGGAATCACTCGAACTAGTTTCTGTGATGAACTACTTTCCAATTCGGGAGAAGGTATAATTACCTCATCACGTTCTACTTTCCTCCCACTCACTTCTTTCGAGAGAAACTCCTTCTCTAGAAAGGATCCATTCTTAGCAACGAATACCTTGGCTTCGGATCTGTGATAGAAGGTGTACCCAACAGTCTCTTCTGGGTATCCTATGAAGATACA
Organism: Secale cereale; assembly: GCA_902687465.1. Taxonomy (NCBI): domain Eukaryota; kingdom Viridiplantae; phylum Streptophyta; class Magnoliopsida; order Poales; family Poaceae; genus Secale; species Secale cereale. Next base: position 648,958,256 of record LR738710.1, read on the forward strand.
TTTCTCCGACTTGGGTTCGAGCTTATTAGGTTGAAGCTTCTTCACATAAGCATTGCAGCACCAAACTTTAAGAAACGACAACTTGGGTTTCTTGCCAAACCATAGTTCATAAGGCGTCCTCTGAACGGATTTAGATGGTGCCCTATTTAACATGAATGCAGCTGTCTCTAAAGTATAACCCCAAAATGATAGTGGTAAATCGGTAAGAGACATCATAGATCGCACCATATCTAATAAAGTACGGTTACGGCGTTCGAACACACCATTACGCTGTGGTGTTCCAGGTGGCGCGAGTTTTGAAACCATTCCACATTGTTTCAAATGAAGACCAAACTCATAACTCAAATATTCGCCTCCGCGATCAGATCGTAGAAACTTTATTTTCTTGTTACGATGATTTTCTACTTCACTCTGAAATTCTTTGAACTTTTCAAATGTTTCAGACTTGTGCTTCATCAAGTAGATATACCCATATCTGCTCAAATCATCTGTGAAGGTTAGAAAATAACGATACCCACCGCGAGCTTCAACACTCATTGGTCCGCATACATCAGTATGTATGATTTCCAATAAGTCAGTTGCTCGCTCCATTGTTCTGGAGAACGGAGTTTTAGTCATCTTGCCCATGAGGCATGGTTCGCAAGCACCAAGTGATTCATAATCAAGTGATTCCAAAAGTCCATCCTTATGGAGTTTCTTCATGTGCTTTACACCAATATGACCTAAACGGAAGTGCCACAAATAAGTTGCACTATCATTATTAACTTTACATCTTTTGGCTTCAATATTATGAATATGTGTATCACTACAATCGAGATCCAACAAAAATAGACCATTCATCAAGGGTGCATGACCATAAAAGATATTACTCATATAAATAGAACAACCATTATTCTCTGATTTAAATGAATAACGGTCTCTTAACAAACAAGATCCAGATATAATGTTCATGCTCAATGCTAGCACGAAATAATAATTATTTAGGTCTAAAACTAATCCCGATGGTAGGTGTAGAGGTAGCGTGCCGACGGCGATCACATCATCTTTGGAACCATTTCCCTCGTGCATCATCACCTCGTCCTTAGCTAATCTTCGTTTAATCTGTAGCCCCTGTTTCGAGTTACAAATATTAGCAACTGAACCAATATCAAATAACCAGGTACTACTACGAGCATTAGTAAGGTAAACATCAATAACATGTATATCAAATATACCTTTGTTCACTTTGCCATCCTTCTTATCCGCCAAATACTTGGGGAAGTTCCGCCTCCAGTGTCCCGTTCCTTTGCAGTAGAAGCACTCAGTTTCAGGCTTGGCTCCTTACTTGGGTTTCCTCGCGGGAGTGGCAACTAGCTTGCTATTCTTCTTGAAGTTCCCCTTACTTCCCTTGCCCTTTTCTTGAAACTAGTGGTCTTGTTAACCATCAACACTTGATGCTCCTTTTTTATTTCTACCTTCGCAGCTTTGAGCATAGCGAAGAGCTCGGGAATTGTCTTCTGTATCCCTTGCATATTATAGTTCATCACGAAGCCTTTATAGCTTGGTGGCAATGGTTGAAGAACTCTATCAATAACACTATCTTCATCAACTTTGCATCCAAGTTGAGTCATGTGATTGTAGTACCCAGACATTCTGAGTAAGTGTTCACTGATGGAACTGTTCTCCTCCTTCTTGCAGCTGTAGAACTTATTGGAGACTTCATATCTCTCAATTCGGGCATTTGCTTGAAATATTAACTTCAACTCTTGGAACATCTCATATGCTCCATGACATTCAAAACGTCTCTGAAGTCCCGATTCTAAGCCGTAGAGCATGGCACACTGAACTATCGAGTAGTCATCAGAACAAGCTTGCCATACGTTCATAACATCACGAGTTGCTCCTGCAGCAGGCCTGTCACCTAGCGGCGCTTCAAGGACATAATTCTTCTGTGCAGCAATGAGGATAATCCTCAAGTTACCGACCCAGTCCATGTAGTTGCTTCCATCATCTTTCAACTTAGCTTTCTCTAGGAACGCATTAAAATTCAAGGGAACGGTAGCACGGGCCATTGATCTACAACAACATAGATATGCAAAAACTATCAGGACTAAGTTCATGATAAATTAAAGTTCAATTAATCATATTACTAAAGAACTCCCACTTAGATAGACATCCCTCTAGTCATCTAAATGATCACGTGATCCAAATGAACTAAACCATGTCTGATCATCACGTGAGATGGAGTAGTTTTCAATGGTGAACATCTTACGTTGATCATATCTACTATATGATCCACGCTCGACCTTTCGGTCTCCAGTGTTCCGAGGCCATGTCTGTACATGCTAGTCTCGTCAAGTTTAACCCGAGTATTCTGCATGTGCAAAAACTGTCTTACACCCATTGTATTTGAACGTAGAGCTTATGACACCCGATCACCACGTGGTGTCTCGGCATGACGAACTGTCGCAACGGCGCATACTCAGGGAGAACACTTGTACCTTGAAATTTTTGTAAGGGATCATCTTATAATGCTATCGCCGTACTACACAAAATAAGATGCATAATAAGATAAACATCACATGCAATCAAAATATGTGACATGATATGGCCATCATCATCTTGTGCTTTTGATCTCCATCTCCAAAGCATCGTCATGATCTCCATCGTCACTGGCTTGACACCATGATCTTCATCGTAGTGTCTTGGTCGTCTCGCTAACTATTGCTACTACTACTATCACTAACTCATAGTGATAAAGTAAAGCAATTACATGGCTTTTGCAATTCATACAATAAAGAGACAACCATAAGGCTCCTACCGGTTGTCGATAATTTACAAAATATGATCATCTCATACAATAACGTATAACTCATCACGTCTTGACCATATCACATCACATCATGCCCTGCAAAAACAAGTTAGACGTCCTCTACTTTGTTGTTGCAAGTTTTACGTGGCTGCTACGGGCTTAGCAAGAACCGTTCTTACCTACGCATCAAAACCACAACGATTTTTTGTCAAGTGTGTTGTTTTAACCTTCAACAAGGACCGGGCGTTGTCACACTCGATTCAACTAAAGTGAGAGAGACACACACCCGCCGGCCACCTTTAAGCAACAAGTGCTCGTAGCGGTGAAACCAGTCTCGCGTAAGCATACGCGTAATGTCGGTTCGGACTGCTTCATCTCACAATACCGCCGAATCAAATTATGACATGCTGGTAAGTAGTATGACTATTATCGCCCACAACTCATTGTGTTCTACTCATGCATATCATCTACCCATAGACCTGGCTCATGTTGCCACTGTTGGGGAACGCAGTATTTCAAAAAAATTCCTACGATAACGCAAGATATATCTAGGAGAAGCATAGCCACGAGAGGGGGAGTGTATCTTCATACCCTTGAAGATCGCAAAGCGGAAGTGTTTATCAACGCGGTTGATGTAGTCGTACACCTTCACGATCCATCCCGGTCAAGTACCGAACGTACGACACCACCGCGTTCAGCACATGTTCAGCTCGATGACGTCCCCTCCTTCTTGATCCAGCAAGACGGGCGAAGTAGTAGACGAGTTCCGGCAGCACGACGGCGTGGTGACGGTTGGTGGTAAAGAACAATCTCCGCAGGGCTTCGCCAAGCACTACAGAAACTAGACAGTGGAGAAACTAGACAGACGGGCTTGCCGGCACACGGCTTGGTGTATCTTGATGTGTCTTGGGTGCTAGCCCTGCCCCTCTATTTATATGTTGAGCCCTGGGGTCGAAACTTGGAGCAAAAGCCTCCTCAAAGTCGGTTTTGCCCAAAAGGCAAGAGTCCCACTCGGACTGCAGGGCTAGACGCCAGGGTTCCCGGCGTCTAGCCCTAGATGCCAGGGTTCCTAGCGTCTAGCCTCTGGTCTCCGCAAAACTTCCTTTTACACTTTCCAAAATCCTCGTGGGCTTTCCCCTTTGGCCCAAATAAAGTGTTCTCGTACCCAAACATTTCGGGAAACATCCGGAACCCCTTCCGCTGAATTCCGGAACCCTTCTGGAGGCCAAACACTATTATCCCATCTATTAATCTTTATCTCCGGACCATTTTGGAGTTCCTCGTCATGTCCATGATCACATCCGGGACTCCGAATAACATTCGGTCACCAACATACATTGCTCATTCAATACTATATCGTCAACAAACGTTAAGCGTGTGGACCCTACGGGTTCGAGAACTATGCAGACATGCCCGAGACACCTCTCCGGTCAATAACCAATAGCGGAACCTGGATACCCATATTGGCTCCTACATATTCTACGAAGATCTTTATCGGTCGAACCGCATAACAACATACGTTGTTCCCTTTGTCATCGGTATGATACTTGCCCGAGGTTCGATCGTCGGTATCATCATACTTAGTTCAATCTCGTTATCGGCAAGTCTCTTTACTTGTTCCGTAATACATCATCTTGTGACTAACTCATTAGTCATTTGCTTGCAAGGCTTATTATGATGTGTATTACCGAGAGGGCCTAGAGATACCTCTCCGACACTCGGAGTGACAAATCCTAATCTTGATCTATGCCAACACCACAAACACTTTCGGAAACACATATAGAGCATCTTTGTAATCACCCAGCTACGTTGTGACGTTTGATAGCACACAAGGTGTTCCTCCGGTATTCGGGAGTTGCATAATCTCATAGTCAGAGGAACATGTATAAGTCATGAACAAAGCAATAGCAATAAAACTAAACGATCATTGTGCTAAGCTAACCGATGGGTCTTGTCCATCACATCATTCTCCTAATGATGTGATCCCGTTGATCAAATGACAACACATGTCTATGGTTAGGAAACACAACCATCTTTGATTAACGAGCTAGTCTACTAGAGGCATACTAAGGACACTCTCTTTTGTCTATGTATTCACACATGTATCAAGTTTCCAGTTAATACAATTCTAGCATGAATAAAAGAATTTTATAATGATATATAAGGAAATATAAATAACAACTTTATTATTGCCTCTAAGGCATATTTCCCTCAATTAGCTCCATAATTTGTGTGGAGGAAAAAAGTTGGAATTGGGCTCAACCTAGGGGAAGAGTTGGAGGGATTTTAGTTGGAATTAACAATGCTAATTTCGACATTCTTACTTTTTTTTCTTCAGAACTTTACTTTTTATATAATGGTAAATTTGAGTGGAACCTCATCATTGTCTATGGGGATGCTTAGAATGTAGGCAAAGTTGCTTATTTGGCAGAAATGTCTAGGGTGTATCAAGGTAATGTTGCCGTCCCATGTCTGATGGGAGGGGATTTTAGTATCATTAGAAAAAGTTCTGATAAGAACAAACCCACTCGGAATGACCACTGGAGTTTTGTTTTTAATGACATTATTGAACAAGCTGGCTAAGGGAGTTACCTCCGAATGGGAGAATTTTTACATGGGCCAATAACTAGGATAATCCTACCTATGAGAAACTTGACCGAATTTTAATCTGCCCAGATTGGTAAGAACATTATCCCTTAGTTGAGGTGTATGTTTTAGCAAGGGAACTTTCTGACCATACACTTTTGATTTTGGACACCAGCGGTAAAAATAATGTTACTCCAATTTTTAGATTTGAAACTTCCTAGATATTGAGTGATGGATTTAGGGAATTTGTATACAAAATTTGGTCTGCACACTATTCTGGCAATACTATTGAGCAGTGGTAGATGAGAATGAGAAACTTTAGAAAAAAGGCCAGGGGGTGTATTTTGGACTTTGGTGCGTGGTATAGAAAACTTTAAAAAAATATTCTGACCAAAGTAGACATTATTGACAAAAATGATGAAAAATTTGGAGTATCTCCTCATTACAGCAATGAGCAGAAAGAACTTAGAGCCCAATTACATAGAGTACTTAAACAAGAGGAATTAAAGTGGCTGCAGAGATATAAAGATAAGGAAATTAAAGATGGGGATTGTAATACTAAATACTACCATGCTAAAGCAAATGGCAGAAGAAGGAAGAACAAAATATTATCCCTACACCAAGATGAAGGTATGATCGAGGGAGAGGAATGTCTGATAAAATATATTACTTATTTTTATAAAAAAAACTCTTTGGCCAAGTTGATCCTTTCACTATTAACCTAAATATCCAGGATGCTCCTAGGATCACCAGAGCACAAGTTGACTTGTTGATAAAACAATTTTCAATGAAAGAATTATATTATGTGGTGTTTGGTATGAAAAAACACCCAGGCCCTGACGGGCTTCCTATAGATTTCTATCAGCATTTTGGGGATCTCGTTAAATGGGATCTCATGAAATTACTGATTGACTTCCATGCTGGAAAACTAGACATTTGAAGACTGAATCATCAGATCATCACATTGGTGCCACAAGTTCTTGATGCCAAACAAATTCAGAAATTTAGACTAATCTGTCTGCTTAATGTTAGTTTTAAAAATCATTACAGAATTTTTGATGAATAGGTTGAGCATAGTTATCAAGCCTATAATTTCCCCCATTGAAACTACCTTTATCAAAGGGAGATTTATCATGTAGGGGGTTGGTAGTGCTCCATGAGGCTATAAAAACTATTCATCATAAAAAATAGAGTGCAGTTTTGTTTAAAGTAGATTTTGAGAAAGCTCATGAAAAAAATAAAATGGCCATTTGTATACAAAATGTTGAAACTAAAACAATTCCCTGACAAATGGTGTGATTTGGTAATGCACACTATGATTGGGGGGGCATGTTGGGATTAAAGTGAATGACAATATAGGTCCTTATTTCAAAACTTACAAAGGATAGAGGCTACATGATGCCATGTCCCCTTTGCTGTTTGATTTAGCAGCTGATGCCTTAGCTATTATTCTAGATGAAGCCAAACTGATGGATATGTAAAAGGTCATGCCTGAATGTCATGCCTAAATTTGAGAATAATGGTGTGATCATGCTTTAGTATGCTCATGACACCATTTTCCAGATTCAGGATAACGAAGAAAGTGCTAGGAATTTAAAATCTATCCTTATTGCTTTTGACAAAATGACTAGATTGACAATGAACTTCCACAAAAGTGAGGTATTCTTATTTGGTGACGCTAGAGAAAAAGTGAGTTTATCAAGAATTCTTCACTTGTAAAAAAGGAGAGGTCACATTTAATCATCTTGGACTACCTGTCTCTAATGTGAGACCGGGGAACAAGTTCTAGAAGGTGGTCACTGAGAATATTGAAAAAATATGTGCTTGCTGGCAAGGTAGGATGCCGAATATGGCACAGAGAGTGACGTTGGTCCAATATTGCCTCTAATATACCAATCTATATGATTTCTTTCTAGCCCTTGCCACTAGGTGTGAGAAAGAAAGCTAATTTTTTAGAGCCAGATTAGTGTGGCAAGAGAATGAAGATAAGAAAAAAATATCATCTAGTTAATTGGAAACTTGCTACCTTCCTAAAAGCTTGGGAGGTTTGGGGATTCTAAATTTAGCGTTGATGAATAAAGCTTTGTTGGTTAAATGGTGCTGGAAACTAGAAACCGAGAAAGGTATTTGGATCACTATTCTGCTTAATAAATATGTAAAAGGGAAATGCATCTCTGGGATAGGAAAAAGACCTGGAGACTCCCAATTCCAGGGTAGCCTTATGCAAGTAAAAGACCTATTTTATTAGTATGTTAAGAAAATGCTAGAAGATGATAGAAACACCAGATTTTCAGAGGACTGGTGGGTGGGATCAAAACCCTTGAAAGAGGCCTACACCAGTCTATATAATATAATCCTTACTATGGTATTTTTGTGGCAGAAGCTATATACATGGGATGGAGTGGTTTCACTTTTAGAAAAAACCTAAATGGAGATAAAAATCTTCTTTGTACTAGTTTTAAACTGAGATGTGAGGAGGCGAAGATGCATGATGGGAAAGATCAACTCCAATGGATGCTGACAACTAATAGAAAATTCCCGGTCAAATCATTGTATCGTTTCCTTGTTAATACTGACGTGGGGTCCCCTCACAATTTTCTTTGGAAAATCAAAGTTCCTGTGAAAATTAAAATGTTGTTTTGGCTCATTACTAAAAAAGCATTTTAACTAAAGATAATCTATATAATAAATGTTGGAAATGGTAGCAAAGATGTGTTACTGTGGGCAGGATGAAAATATTGACCATTTGTTCTTCTCATGTTTTGCCAGGATACAATGGAACTTGGTGAAATGTGATCTAAGATCAACCCCTGGGGGTTAAATGAATTTCTCAATGTATGGATCAAAACGTTTTGGAAACCGGAGAAAAAACTAATTCTAGTTGGGGTTGCTGCCTTGTTTTGGTCCATTTGGAAATGCAGAAACGATATTATCTTCATGCGAAGAAAATTAATGAGCAACGACTTTGGTGAAACAAATGTGCAATTGGATTGTGGATTGGTCTATTTTGCAGAGAGAAAAATCGAGAGCGAAATCTTCTGATGTTGGAGGCAAAGCTGGTCGAGCAGGTGGCAAGTGATGTGTACCATGCGTCGCAAGGCTGGATACCGGGGGTGCTGAGACTGGAATGCTAACGTTGTTCAGCTCTCATATCCCCCCCTCTGTTTTGGTGGCAACTTTTGGGTTATAATGTTTACTTGTTCGATTTGGGGCTGCATCCCCCCTTCCTGCCGGTGGCGTTCTGAACTGTCTTAGTATCAACAAATACTTTCCCAGTGAAAGAACATGCGGTGCCCCCATGTTTGGTTTTGGTAATTGATGACAATCTCAATGGACTAATGATTGCCTTGAGTTATATTTGAAGGGTTTGTCCATAGGCTTTTCTTGGAGTACATTAGTTGGTTTCAAGGAGAGTTTGTGATGACCAAGGTGCTATTAAGGAATTATCCAAAGATTGGTCTTGTGAGTGTTGAGCTTATTGCAAGCATGTTTTGAAGAAGAAGAGTGTGTGATCATTCATGTTTCCCTTCAAGACATCATCCAAATGAAGAGAGTTGGAAACATTCAAGGTTGATCAAGATTAAGTCAAAAGAGTGAATCAAGTTGATCAACACACAAAGCATAGAAGATGTACCGAGAGGGATTAAGCGATCCCATGGTATGGTAAGCATTGTCAATTATGCTTTGTGTACTAACCCATGGTCTACGTGAGAGTTCTATGTGGGGTTAGGTATGTTTTCATGGGCTTGCGTCAAGAGGAAGATATTATACAACCCATGGAGGATGACATCAAATGGTGATTGTCATCAAGTTTGCGGTGTGCAAGTTCAAGTGGAGCATCACGAAGAGATCAAGTGCTTGAGGCTTGCCGTCCATTGTTGTGACAATGGACTTGTGAAGATGTGCCGAAGAGTGGCTCACCCATAGTGGAGTATGGGGGAGCAATCTACTAGTCTTCACCGAGCCAACGCAATCAAGAAAGGTGGTCCAACTTGAGGGAGTCAAGATCGTCATCATCCAGCTCAAGTGGACTATGTTCAGGGCAAATGTTTGCCCTTGATAGGTTTTCTATTTTACCGGTCTCATGGTGGTAGTTGGGAGATCGGGTTATAGGATCGATTGATGTACTATCAAGGGGGTCTCTCGATGAGTATCTTGATCATATCGTTCATAGAGAGCTCAAACCATTGCATCCTTGCATCATCTTGATTGGTTCTTGTTTGTTTCTTCTCCTTGTTAGTTTTGGAGCTTATGGTCATCTTGATGACAAGCTCGAGTTCATCGAAAACGGAGTTCACTCATGCATCTTCTATGATGTTTTCGATGTTGGAGGTTATGCCGGTTCTTCTCTGATGAAGGGTTCTCTCCTCTATACCCTAGGCATACCTCCCTGCCTCTTCTTACTATAACCACTGCTATGGGGTGATGCTTCTCGTCTTCCTCTATCCAACAAGCTTGAGTTTGCTCAATTCGAAGCTCATTTGCTGAAGTTATGGCAGTTTTGGTTTTAGTGTTTCCTCATAGTCTTTCTGTGGGAGTGGTTTTAGTGCAGAGCGGTTGTACCACTTGCAAAAGCGGTTGTACCACTCAGTCGGTTGTTCCGGTTAATCCACCGCTCGTACTACCGCCTAGGGGTGATACCCTTCTGTTATTGATACGATGATAGAGCGGTGGTGGAGCGGTAGTTCCAGATTGGTCTTACAAACCGGTACTATCGGTGTCTGCGGCGGTTATACCGCCCAGATCTCCACCTCCCCGAGACTCTAGTCCAGCGGTTGTACCGGCACAACCACCACCCCAACCATTTATATGGGGCAAAACCCTTCTGTATCAGAGGCGGTTGTTGGGCGGTGGTGGAGCGGTAGTTCCGGTTGGCTCCGGCTGACCGGTACTACCGGTAGCTCCACCAGTTGTACCGCTGGTGCACTTCTGCAAGGGAAACCCATGAATTCCGGTAGTACCGGTGGTTCAAGCGGTTGTACCCCTGCAGTATAAAAATGGCTGTAACGGGCAGATTCGTGGGGGCCTATAAAAGTGGCTCTTCTTCCCCCATTGTTTCTTATCCGTGAGCAAGCTCTCTCTCCTCCATTGTTGACTCTCTAAAGCTTGCCTATCTCTCAATCCCTCCAACCATTCTTGCTAGTTCTTGAGGGAAAAGAGAGAGGAGATCTAGATCCACATTTCCTCCAATCACTTTCTCCTCTATGTGAGGGGAACCCTTTGGATCTAGATCTTGGAGTTCTTCGTGTTCTCTACTTCGTTCTTCCTCTCATTTCCCTCCCTAGCATTAGTTGCTTTCGTGGGATTTGGGAGAGAAGGACTTGGGCACTCCGTGTGCCCTTGCCATTACATTTGGTGCATCTGTTTTAGTTCTCCACAGTGATACGTGGAAGTTACAAGTTGAGAAGCTTCTTACTCTTGGGTGCTTGGTACCCTTGAGCTTGTTCCTCTTGGGTGCTTGGGCGCCCTAGATGGTTGAGGTCACCTCGGAGCCATATTCCATTGTGGTGAAGCTTCGTGGTGTCGTTGGGGATATAGCCCCAACCTTTGTGGTGTCGGAGCTCAAGTGGTGTAAAGCTTCGGGCAAGCACCGGGGTCTCCGATTAGGTTATGGAGATCGCCCCGAGCAATTTGTACGGGTTCGGTGACCGCCCCCAAGGGTTGCCATTTGTACGGGTCCGGTGACCGCCCTCAAGGGTCCCTTAGTGGAATCATGGCATCTTGCATTGTGCGAGGGCGTGAGGAGATTACGGTGGCCCTAGTGGCTTCTTGGGGAGCATTGTGCCTCCACACCGCTCCAAATGGAGATTAGCATCCGCAAGGGTGTGAACTTCGGGATACATCGTTGTCTCTGCATGCCTCGGTTTTCTCTTACCCGAGCCCTTTACTTATGCACTTTACTTTGTGATAGCCATATTGTTTCTTGTCATATATCTTGCTATCACCTGGTTGTTTATCTTGCTTAGCATAAGTTGTTGGTGCACATAGGTGAGCCTAGTTGTTGTAGGTTTTGTGCTTGACAAATTAATCGCTAGGTTTATTCCGCATTTGTTCAAGCCTAAACCATAATTATTTTAAAAGCGCCTATTCACCCCCCTCTAGGCGACATCCACGATCTTTCACCCAGCAGTAGTAGTTTCGTGAACTACCTTGTTTTTTTAATTCCGCAAGAAAAACCTACCCCGTTTTTTAGTTTGACTTGGTTCGGATAATGGTTCCTGTGGCTTGATTTCATTAATGAAATCGGAGGGAAGCCCCATCTTTTGTGAAAAAAATCTTCTTGTTTGCCGGCCAGTAAAGCGCGGCGTGTTCAAAAAATTTGGAATCCAATAACTTCCGAACATTCGAATTTTAAGTATTTCGTCCCGAACATTTTTACATGGCAACTTTAGAGCATCTCCAGCCGTTTGCCCCCCAGCGCGTATGCCGGCGCTGTTTTGGGCTCCCCCGGCGAATATTAGGCCCTGGGGGCGATATAGGCCCCAGCCACGTCCCCAGGAGCCGGCCCCAAGGCGAATAAATTTCAAACTTTGTCCATTCCCGCTCCAAAAAACGCCACAAGTCCGGAGATCAAAATGAGAACTCCACAGATCGGCGCTCTTGCCACAGTTCGGCAATCAAAATGAAAAGTTCGACCGCAAAAAGGCAGGGCACGTAGGCAACCGCATCAAACTGCGTTGTCGTCCATCGCCGTTGGGGTGGTCAGCGTGCGAGGGCTGCTGGGCGGCGTGTGTGCTTCATCGAGGCTCGGCGTCGGCGCGACTTCGATGCTGGGAGGCGTCGGCGTGGCATCTGTGCCGCTGGGCATCGCAGAGGCATCATCGACGGGGCTTGTCGGCGGCGTGGGCGTCAGCGGTGTTGGTGGCGCCGTCGACGACATCTGGTTCAGGATGAGGCCGTGCTCCGCCAAGTACCACGCCTTGAGCTGTGGGTCGTCGCTCCGGAGCATGTCCGCCCCTCCCATCAGGAATGCCAGGTCGGTGTTCCTCTTCTTTACGGCGACGTTGGTGCGGAGCAGGTCGAGCTTGACGGTGCTGTTCATCATCAACGCCGACCACCGCGCCTAGGTCTTCTCTTCCCGCAGGGTGGCCCGATTCTTGGCGTCGGCGAGGCAGTTCTCGATGGAGTCCTGCACACGCGCGACAGTCGCGTCAGCTTGTTTCCCCTTCTTGGCCCCTTTGTGGCCATCAGGACGGCCATCGGACGCGCCCGGCGTCGGCGTGTCCGGCTTGTACGCCTCCTTCGCCTTGGCGAGGGTGCGTCGGACTTCCGCCCACTTCTCACACTTGTCGATCCGATGGAAGACGTGGAGGTACTTGAAGTCTTGGTCGCTGTTGCCCTAGCAAAACATGGCGAACATCCGCACCAGCTGATCCTCGATGTTGGCGTCGCTCTCCGGACGAGCCGCGATATCTTCGACTATCCCATGCCATTTGTTGCACGCCGTTTGGATGAGCCCCCAATGGTTCGACATCGCCTTCGACCCACGCTGCATGTAGACGCATTTGAAAGTAGGGGTCGACGAGTTTGCGCTCGTCAAACTCGGCCTTGATCCGGTCCCAATATGTGTCGATGCTCTGGTTCGTGCCGGTGATCGGGTCGAGGCAGACGACTTTCCATGCCTCGACGAGGCATTCGTCCTCCTTGGAGCCCACTTGATGCGCGGCTCGCCTGTCCTGGCCGCCCTCTTCTTCTTCTTCCCTTTGCTCTCTTGAGCAGGTGCTGCTCGCTTGAGCAGCTGCCGGCTCCTCCTCTTCCTCCCCCTCCTCCTCGCCGTAGTCGAGCTCGCCGTCCATGCCGTCGTTGAGATCGACAACGTCGTCGTCCATGGCGAACCCGGGGGAGGCGGCGGCGGCCGAGCCGTTTGCGATGATGTCGTCCATGTCGGCCTCCGTCGCGTCCGTGTCGCCGAGGTGCGACGATGATGCTTGCGAGAAGAGCAGCGCCCCACGGCAGAGAGGCGGCGTCGGTGAGGCAGCGTAGGCCGGCGGCGAGTAGTTGTAAGGTGGGTACTGAACGCCGGCGAAGGCGGGCGAGGGTGTGTGCTGGACGGGCCGGCCATGGGGGAAGGTGACGTTGGGGTGGAAGCCGCCATGCGCGTCGCCGTCGCCGTAGCCCGGCAATGATGCGCAACCCCAGCCGGGCGGGGACCCGACGGTCTGCTGGCTCCAGGACGCATATGGCCCTTGGCCGCCGGGCGGATGCATCATGCCCGCGCGAGACATCTCGGTTTGGCCGTGGTCGAGCGTTGCCGAGGCCGCCGCCGCCGCCATGTCGCGGGCCCTCTTGGCGTTTGCCCTGTTCCGCCTGTCGATGGTGACATCTTCCCGGCGTTGAACTTCCGCCTTCCAGTCGGCGTTAGTCATGCCCGGCAGCTTCGACGGCGGCGCTCTCTACTTCCTCTGCTTCGGCTGGGCGGGGCCATCCGTCGCGGTGCGGGGTGTTGCGTTACTTCCTCGGCGGCATGGCGGCGGGATGGGGGGAGGGGAGAGGGGCGAATGGCGGGAGGGAGGGAGAATGGGAGGGAAGACGGGGGGAAAGCAGGAAGAAACGGCGGGAAAAGGCCATCATCTCGCCGACAGAGCGGCCCCACGCCGCTTTTCGCTTGTGTCGGCGTCCCCAGTCGACCTCCGGGCGCTGCGGTTCGGTTCGGGACCGTCGGCTGTTTTTTCGGCCCAACCCGGCACTAAATGAGATCCTGGGGACGCGGCTGGATCGATTTTCGACCGCTGACGCAGAAAAAAGGCCTGGGAGGGCGTGTTGGGGGTGCGGCTGGAGATGCTCTTAGTTCATAGGGGATGACAATTTTAACTGACAGGGGATGTCAACTTTGTCCTTTTTCGTTTTTTTTCTTCAGAAAATTGCCATGTTTCTCTAATCTCACGCAAACTAAAGTTATCATCTAAAACGTTCGACTTGCCATGCTTAAATCCCGTTCGGAAGTTATCATTACCGAAAATTTCAAACGAGATGACGCAGCGAGAGCCTGGAAGTCCATCTAGAAAAGCCAGAGAAGAGTCCCGGCCGCACAAGCTTCAAGCCGCACGACCCGCCTGCCTGCCCCGCCCTGTGCTTTCCTTCACCTCGTCGGCTGTGGTAACTGACACCTCTCCGCTTCCAACGCAAACCCACCCAGCAGGCCAGGCCAGCGCGGACCGCCCCGCACTCTCGCCCCCGCGTGTCGGGCCTCCCCTGCCGCCGCGTGCCCGCGCCCCGTCCCACGTCACGGCTCCCCCCGAAGCCCCGAACCCGCCCCGCACCACCCCGAAATCCAAATGAAAACCACCCTCCCCGTCGGCCCTCCAACCAACCACTCTTCTCTCCCATTACCGCTTCTGACTTGATCGATCTTCTTACCGCTTCCATCCATATCAGCGGCGACGCCGCCGCCATGCGGCTCTACGTGTGCGTGCTCGAGGCGCGCGACCTCCACGGCGGCGGGGGCGGGGGCGGGGGCGGGCTCTACGCGAGGGTGAAGGTGGGGAGGCAGAGGGCGCGGACGCGGGCGGTGGAGCTGGCGGGGCCGGGCGGCGCGGCGGCGTGGAACGAGGAGTTCGCGTTCGCGGTGGGGGAGGAGGACGAGGCGGTGGAGGTCCAGGTGGCGCGGCGCCGGGAGGAGGGGGCCGGGAGGGAGGTGCTGGGCAGGGTGAAGCTGCCGCTGCCGCCCGTGCAGGCCGCCTCCGCCGCCAGCGGGAGACACTCGGTGCCGCCGACGTGGTTCACGCTGCACCCCAAGCACCGCCGGAAGGGCCGCGCCGCCGATGCCGCGGATTGCGGTGCGTACTGCACGCATTTTGCTGCTTCTCTGCCTAGCCAAAACCTTTTTTCTTGCGCTGTAATTTCGGTAAATTCCTCCTCCAAATGGTCGGTGCGCGCGGGGCTTCTGGGCGAAGCCACCCGTATTGTCTATCCTTGCCAAATGCCGCACGCAAGCTCACCAGCGATTAGCATGCTCTTACGGAATGAAAAGTCAGTACCTTCTATCGTCGAAAGTATCACTACGTCCAGCGTACGTACCCTCGACGCAGTGTGATGTGGCTGAGAGAGAGAGACGGGCGCCTAACGGCATCACTATGCTCTGGCATGTGCAGTGGTGATAGAGTAATCACGCACTAACCTCAGCTTTTCTGCTTGACGTATACAGTCTTCTGTCTGTGCTGGTAGTAGTTCTCAACAATTCCATATTTGCCTCGAGAGTTGAGCCTCAGTAAATGTGGCATGTGATGATTGCATTCTGTATCATCTTCGATGTTGACAGTTATTTTGCTTGTGTGTCTTCCTGCCAGGGAAAATTCTTCTCACGTTCTCACTCTATGGAGAGAACAGTGACAATACTGTCATCCACTCATCTCCCTGCCCAAGCTCCAGGAGTGGCACAGATGTGGAATTTGAGAGATCAGATTATAGGGAACATTCAGGCGCCAACGGTGTGGTGCTAGATTCCTCAAGGAGTTCTGCAGTGGAAAACACCTCTGTAGATAATTCTGACCGTTCCATACAAGCAGATTCCGAAACAGTTTCTGAAGATGATGGCCTGACAGAGCCTGGTGCTGCTGCAGCAGCAGCAAAGAGTGCCCGTGACAGTGACGCTGAACCGTCTGTTTCAGATGCAAGCTTTGAAGAAGCCATGGAAACCATGAAGGCAGCGAGTAGTACACCAGACATGCCGGATGATCTCAGTAGTGGCATAATCTTTGATCACACTTACCTCGTGGAGGCTAAGGATTTGAACTCTCTTCTCTTCGGACCTGATTCCCAGTTCTCCAAGGACCTGCGTGAGCTGCAAGGGACCACGGACTACGACGAACAGCCATGGACATGGAAGAGCCAGGACCCTCCTAGCTTAACCAGGACATGCCGGTACACCAAAGGTGCATCAAAATTCATGAAAGATGTCAAAACCATCGAGGAACAGACCTATCTCAAAGCTGATGGCAAGAATTTCGCCATCATGACTCGGGTTCGTACCCCTGAAGTTCCATTTGGAAACTGCTTCGAGGTTGTCTTGCTCTACAAAATAACTCATTCCCCTGAGTTGTCACCAGGTGAAGAGAGCTCGCATCTGACTGTATCATACAACGTGGAGTTCCTCCAGAGCACCTTGATGAAAAGCATGATCGAGGGAAGTGTTCGGGATGGACTGAAAGAGAACTTCGAAAGCTTTGCAGAGATTTTGTCTCGGCATGTGAAACTGGCTGATGCCGCAGGGATGGATAAAGAGCAGCTGTTGGCGCCTCTGCAGACAGATCGCCAGTCACATATCAGACTTGCTTACAAGTATTTCTGTAATTTTACAGTGATCTCGACGGTGATAATGGCAGTGTATGTTCTTGTGCACATCCTTCTGTCTAGGCCAGGCCCACTTATGGGCCTCGAGTTCAGCGGTCTAGATTTACCCGACACGTTTGGGGAGCTGTTCACGTCAGGCATACTGGTTCTTCAGATGGAGCGTTTACTGAATATGGTATATCATTTTGTGCAAGCAAGAATACAACGAGGTATGCTATTTTTTGACTTTTGCAGCTACTGTATCTCTTTCTTATGCACAACACATGCAACCGAACTCGTCAAATGTCATAATTGTGCTACTTCTGGAACCACGATTTGTTACAGGAGGTGACCACGGGGTTAAGGCAAATGGTGACGGTTGGCTATTAACTGTAGCTCTGCTAGAGGCCACAAGCTTGCCGCCTGTTTCTTGTGGATCTGTAGACCCCTACGTTGTGTTCAGTTGTAATGGTATAACGAGGACAAGCTCTGTTCAACTTCAGACTCAGGAACCTCAATGGAATGGTTAGTATATTTCACTTGTTAGCCCACATTAACACACTTCACACTTGTCGAAAACCTAGTAGCTTTGTCTGATGTATGATTGATTGACTTCTGACTTCACTGAAATATTGCTGCAGAGATAATGGAGTTTGACGCCATGGAAGAGCCACCTGCTATGTTGGATGTCGAGGTTTTCAATTTTGATGGCCCATTCGACTTGGCAATCTCACTGGGACATGCAGAAATTAACTTTCTTAAGCACACACCAACAGAACTAGCAGATATATGGGTACCACTGGAGGGAAAACTAGCTCAGACATGCCAGAGTAGGCTACATTTGAGAATATTTCTTGAGAATACTAAAGGACCTGAGACATCAATGAGAGATTATCTTAACAAGATGGAGAAGGAAGTTGGTAAGAAGGTACTGTTCGATTAACTTGCCCACAGATGTCCATTAGTGGTAACAGTTTTGACAACCTGACTATTTGCATTATTTTCTTGCAGTTACATGTTCGGTCACCGCACAGAAATTCGACATTTCAGAAGCTTTTTTCTTTGCCTCATGAAGAGTTCCTTATAGCAGACTATGCATGTTCCTTAAAGAGGAAATTGCCATTGCAGGTAAAATTGTTTTAATTTGTTATTTCTTTTTTCCTCCCTGCATTTACGATGTTTTCGTGGTTTTCTGGCATTAGGTTATTTCTGGATGATTCTTAGATATGTTCAGAATTTTCTTGCAAAAAGATGATATGTTAATAATTCAGTTGGAAGGCTATTTAATAGAAATATTGCTGATGTATGATTGATTGACTTCTGACTCTTGGTGAACATTGCTGATGTATACTTTAGTTGGAACTTGGAAGGCTATTTAGATATGTTCAGAATTTTCTCGCAAAAAAAGAAGATAAATCAAGCCTCTTGGTGAACACTGTTAAGTTGTATTGGTTATGAATGTTCATTTGTAGTTGCTCTGCTGCAGGGAAGGCTATTTCTGTCAACCAGAATAGTTGGTTTCTATGCTAATTTGTTTGGGCATAAAACGAAATTCTTCTTTCTGTGGGACGACGTAGAGGAAGTGGAAGTGTTACCTTCATCTTTCACGACAGTAGGCACCCCATCATTGGTGTTTATGTTAAAGAGTGGGCGTGGGCTTGACGCCAAGAATGGCGCGAAGTCGCAGGATAAGGAAGGGAGGCTGAAATTCCAGTTCCATTCATTTGCATCGTTCAACAAGGCTAGTAGGTTTGTATCCTCCAATACTTCCATCGGTGTCGAAATAACTAGGTTCTCATTGATGAAAAACCACCGTTTCTTTTTAGGACAATCATTGGTCTGTGGAAAACAAAGTCCTCAGCTATTGAGCAGAGAGCCAAGCTGGAAGAAGATAAAGAAGATGAGAGCTATGACGATCTCGACGACGTTCAGTCTCTGTTGAGTATTGGAGACGTGACCCTCTCAAAGGAGTATACAGTGGAACATCCTATTGATGTGAGATCTCTATTGCTTCTCCTCTCTTCTGTTCTTCTGTATCCAACGGGCATCCTTTGATTCCTCGTTGGCGAATTTGCAGGCAGATTTGCTGATGGGGGTGTTCGACGGTGGCCCCCTGGAGAGTCGGACGATGAGCAAGGTGGGGTGCCTCGACTACACGGCGACCCCGTGGGAGGAGACCAAGCCGGGCGTCCTGGAGCGGCACGCCAGCTACAAGTTCAACCGCTACATGTCCATCTTCGGCGGCGAGGTGGTGAGCACCCAGCTGAAAACGCCCTCGGAGGACGGCGACGGGTGGACGGTGTACGACGTGATGACGCTGCGCAACGTCCCCTTCGGCGACTACTTCCGGGTGCATCTGCGGTACGACGTTCGGAGGGCCGCGTCGTCGGAGCCGGCGCCGAGCTGCCGGTGCGAGGTGCTGGTGGGCATCGAGTGGCTCAAGAGCAGCAAGTTCCAGAAGCGGATCGCGAGGAACATCTGCGACAAGCTGGCCCACAGGGCGAAGGAGGTCCTGGAGGTGGCCGGCAAGGAGATAGCCTCGGCGATGTCGGGCTCGGCTAGCTAACTGAGCTGGAGGATCGGCCGTTTTTGTTCACCATCTTCCGGCAAAGCTGGCGTAGATACTCGTTGTCAGCTTGTCATTAGCCTTTGGTTTCGTAGCTGACGGAGACGTGGCACGAAGACATCAGTGCGCTAACACCCGGTGCCGACATCTTGCTTACAAATTAAACTCATATACAAGTAAATAAAAGAGGGGAGGAAATTTTCTGTGGGAAACGTATGTGATGCTCGCTCCTACCGCTGCGGAGAAGTGGCACTGGTGAGAAAGGCTTTGCGGCGTCGTGCGTCGGCAACTCATCTCATGGCTGTCTGCGCACTCGGTTGGGTAGATCTGGCGACGACGCCTTGTGGGACGTGGGCAGCACTTGCGCCTGCTGTTTTTCGGTCGCGCCGCGCGGGGAGGTGGGACGCGGGAGTGGTCGGATCGCTCGCAGCTCGTGGAAACGGATCGTGTATACTAATTTTGAAATTTGGGCGAGGAGAGCGCCAAGTTACGGGGAGATGGCACCTATTGAATTCATGCTTCAGTCAACTTTTTTTTAAATTAAATGTAAATTATCTTTTACCTTATATATTTTAAAACAGGCAAAAAGCATGAGGACAGTACCATTACATGAAAGGTAATGTAGAAGCTGGACGGAGAGACGCTTACGTTGCAACAGTATTACAATGAACTCCTCTTAATATTCAATTCAGGAGGACGCTAGTGGGAAACCGTTGGAAAGCTTGGCTACATCTTGTGAGACGACTGATGGACGTCCAACTCTCTCAACAGCCAGATCAGCTGCGCTGGAAATTAGCTAAGAATGAGGAGTTTTCGATGAAATTCATATATTTGGATATTATTAACACTAGCGTGATTGCTAGCTCGAAACATGTGTGGAAAGTCAAAGTGCCTCTAAAAATCAAAGTGTTTATGTGGTTTGTTCACAAACGGGTCATCTTAACTAAAGATAATTTGACAAAAAGAAACTGGACAGGGTCTAAAAGATGTAGTTTTTGTGATAATGATGAATCTATCAGACACCTCTTTCTAGATTGCCCTCTGGTCAAGATTTTGTGGAGGTCGGTCCAGATAGCCTTTAATATAAACCCTCGTTTTTCATAAACGCGTTATCTGGGACGTGGTGTCGTGGGATTGATTTAGTAACAACGAGACATATCCGAGTAGGAGTATGTGCTTTATTATGTGCTATTTGGAACTGCAGAAACGATTTGATTTTTAACAGAACAACAAATATTCATTTCTTGCAGGTTATCTTCAGGGCCACTACACTTATTCGTATGTGGTCGCTACTCACTTCGACGGAGGCCATGGAGCCTTTGGTACTGCATCTATCCGCTGGGAGACGGTAGCTCGGGATATCTACAACCGGTTTGGATGGCGGTCATGTAATAGGATAGGTGTTTAGCAGGGCCGGTCCGGGGGAGGGGGGGTGGCGAACGGGGCGGCCGCCCCGGGCCCCCGAAAGCCAGGGGCCCCCTCCCAGGCATACATACGTTACTACATTAGGTATAGTCTGTTCGATGGAAAAAATCTCTTCGATGAAAAAAAAAATCTCTCACCGCCTAGCGGCCAGCGCCTTAGCCTCGCGTGCTAGCCTAGGAAAGTAAAACTAATACGCTGTTGGGCCTGGCCCATGTTTGCACGTATGTGGTGACTGATGAGGAGAGATCGGAGAGGAAACTAGGAAAGGAATCGTTGGGTTTAGAATTAGGATCGATCGTTCCCAGAATCCCAGGTGAGGACCGGCCCTGATCGTTCCCTGCCCTTTTCCTCTTCCGCCGTTCCTCACGAACGAACGACGCGAGTAGCCCAGTACGCGACGACTGCAGGCTGCAGCAGCAGGATCTCTTCGAGTTCGATGGTTCGACCTCGATTGCCACTGCGGTAGAGCCAGCAGGTATGTGTATGTCTGGGCGCGCTCTCTTCCGGTCTTCCCTCGCATATGATCTTCGTCCTATTTCTGTTCTTTCTAATCCTGAGTCCCAATTTCTCGACCGATCGAACAGATTAACAGGGAATCGTTTTTAGGACGCTCGAATCATTGCGCCCACGTTGTCAGATTAGACTACAGAGAGAAGGTACTATACCATGCCCTAGCAGATTCTTATTATATTAGATGATCTTCTGTACTAAATGTAATATATTAATTAGCTTTGCGCTAATTTTAAAGTGAATTGTTCCTTTCAATTTCAGCAGGGTCATGTCGAGTACGGGTAGAAAGTATCCATCCGGAAGTAAGAAAAGAAAGAAGAAGAGGGAGGCTGATGAGGAGAAAGAAGTATTGAGCGGATCTCTTATTCAATATTATAAGAGCGATACAAGCACGCCAAGAAATCCAGACGAGTTGGCGATAGTTCTTGCGGGTGACCAAACTAATGGCAATCCAGAAGATGATGGCGATACGCCTACAGAAGGCAATGCTGACATCAACATGGATGATACCAATGTGAGTGATCATGAGCCCATATTTAATTCATCTGCGACAGAATCTACTAGTGTTGATGAGGAACCAGTTAGTGTGGATATTTATGATCCAAGCAATTGGGGTAATCTTGATAACAAAGCGAGGGGCATATTAGTGGAAAGGGGGCCTAAAAGGGAAGAAGAAAACACTAAATATCATTTGGATGAAAATTCAAGACATTTTTCGTATAGCCACTACTCAAGAAAGATGAGCAATGGAGAGGTGCGTGATAGAAAATGGTTAGTGTTTTCAAAACACACAAAGAAAGTGTTCTGTTTTTGCTGTAAGCTTTTCAATTCTGATAAATGCAAGAGTGCAATGTGAAATGATGGGTTTTGTGATCGGAGGCATATTAATGAGAGACTGAAAGAGCATGAAGCTAGTGTCGACCATATTACCAACATGAACTCTTGAAATGAATTGAGAGTTAGACTGAGCAAGCATGAAACAGTTGACAAAGATTTACAGCAACAAATCACAAAGGAGAAGGAACACATAAGGCAAGTTTTGTTAAGAATAGTTTCCATTGTGAAATTTCTTGGTAAGCGCAATTTGGCTTTTAGAGGATCAAGTGAGCAACTTTATGATGATTCTAATGGAATTTTTTTAGCTTGTGTGGAGATGGTTGCAGAGTTTGATTTGGTAATGCAAGACCATCTTAGGCGTATTCAAGATAAAGAGATCCATCACCATTATCTTAGCCATAAAATTCAAAACGAGTTGATTTCTCTTATGGCTGGTGACATTACAAATTCTATTGTCAAGATTGTCAAAGTGGACAAATATTTCTCGGTTATCCTAGATTGTACCCCGGATGTGAGTCATCAAGAACAAATGAGTTTGTTGGTTTGATGTGTTCATATATCTGACGGAAAAATACAAATTGTGGAGTACTTCCTTGCTTTTTTGGTAGTGGAGGACACATCTGGTTTGGAAATTTTCAAGGTATTGGTTGATTCTATGAAGTCCTTCGATCTTAATATTGATGATATTAGGGGCCAAGGTTATGACAATGGATCCAACATGAAAGGAAAATACAAGGGGGGGTGCAAAGTCAGTTGCTTGAGGTAAATCCAAGAGCTTTGTATATGCCATGTGCTTGCCACAGTCTTAATCTTACCCTTTGTGATATGGCTATATCTTGTGGTAGAGCTGTTTCTTTTTTTGGAATTGTGCAACGAATATATGTATTATTCAGTGGTTCTACGAAAAGATGGAAAGTGTTTGTTAGCCATGTGACAGATTTGACTGTGAAATCATTGAGCAATACTCGTTGGGAGAGTCGTATCAAAAGTGTTAAAGCAATTAGATTTCAAGCTCCTAACATAAGATCAGCTTTACTTGAGTTAAGTGAAGATAGTGGTACCGAACCCAAGGATAGGAGTGATGCAAAAAATTTGTTTGCTATGAGTTCATACTTGGCATGGTCATTTGGCATGACATTCTATTTGCTGTAGATTCAGTAAGCAAGAAGCTGTAATCACCATCCATGTGCATTGAGACTGCCTTAAAGCAAATAGATGGCATGATGACTTATTTTGACACTTATAGAGAGGAAGGGTTTGATTCTAGTGTGACCATTGCCAAAGAAATCGTTGCTGAAATGGGTGTAGAGCCATCGTTTCCAGTAAAGCGTCGTGTTTCTAGGAAGAAACAATTTGGTGAAGATGACAATGATGAAGCGATATTGGAAGCTGGGAAGGATTTTAAAGTCAATTATTTTTTGATTATGGTTGATAAGGCGGCCACTTCACTGAAAATTAGATTTGATGAACTTGAGTCATTCAAAAATATATTTGGATTTTGAACGAGTTCAACGGCCTTGAAGTCATTGGACCGTTCTGAACTTAAAGCCAGCTGTACAAAATTTGCAAGTGCTTTCTCTTCGGGTGGTTCATCTGATGTTGATTTAAATGATCTGATTTCTGAGTTAATTGTTATGCAGTCAACTTTGCCCGATAGAACAATGTCTGCTATGGAGATTTTTGATTTTGCGAGGGAAGCAGATTGTTATCCAAATATTGCTATTGCATACCGGATTTTCTTTACTATGCCTGTTACTATGGCATCAGCTGAAAGAAGTTTTTCGAAGTTGAAATTGTTGAAGAACTACTTGAGATCTACAATGTCGCAAGAGAGGTTAAATGGCTTGGCAACTTTATGCATCGAGAAAAATTTGCTTGATGAAATTGATATTGACACTATCGTTAGTGATTTTGCATCTCAGAATGTTAGAAGAAAATTTTGAAGGTAATATGTAATACATTATTTGATATATGCACAATCATTTTGGACGCACTTAATTATTTTCTTTGATACAAATTATATATACATATGATGGTTATTAATTAGGCATTTATACTAAGGGCCCCGAAGGGCCCCAGATTGTAGTTTCGCCCCGGGCCCCCAAAATCTTAGGACCGGCCCTGGTGTTTAGTTTCCTATCTGTCTTTGTCTGCCGGTTGTGGCGGTCCTTCTTTTTCATTATTTTGCGACTGCGAGACTTTTGTTGGACCTTTTGATTATTAATAATATGGCCGTATGTATCGTTCTAATGCAGAGGCCGGGGCAAACCCCCTTTTCAAAAAAAAAAACTGCACGGAGGCAGGCCATTACCGAACCAGGTGATGGGAGAGAGGGAGAAACCAAAGAAACTGTGATATTACATCTGGCAAACTAAGTGAAAGCAATGGCCCACTGGCGTATCAGCTGCTTAATTTGTTGCTTCTTGAGTCGGTGACATCAGATCAGCAGTAGCTGAGCCGCTGTATGAGCAGTAAACCTGTCTGGTTAGATTTTCTTATCGAAAGTTCGTGCATTTCTGGCGCGCCACAAGGCTATTGCAGAGGCAGTGAAAAAATTGGCCAGAGCCTTTCAAACCTGGCAGCGGGTGCGTCCATCTGAATGAAGTCACAGATGTTCGAGGCAGCACTTGCAGCGTCGACCAAACCGAGCCTGCTCCAGATGAAAGTTGCAGCCCGGCAATGTAGGATGAATATCTTGCAACTTTCCCTTCTGTCCTGCCCCAGATGTAAGCACTGCAGTTCTCTGCCGGCCATGGCAGACCGAGTTTGGAAGTAACTCCACCCTCCGACCCTCTATGGTGTGCTGAGTAGCAACAGTGTAGGATTTACGTTCCGCAGAAGTGAACATCGTGAGGTAGGAGTGCATCAGGTGCCCATGACCAGCCAACTCATTCAAAAGTTTGAACTGATGGTGTGAGGTGGACAATATATTTCAACACTCCTCATGTGGGATCGATGTAGGCCGTAAAATCTTTTTATTTAATGCTGCGTTGGCGGGGTCTTGAATTCAAGACCTCTTGACTCGGATAACATATTGAATTCATATTCCAGCTAACTCATCCAAAAATCCGAACCGATAGAGGAAGGTGGATAATATATTTCAGCAGCACTAGCCGACAATGGTGGTAGAGAAGAAGGGGACACAGGTTGTGGAGCTCTGGTTGGACTGCGGCTGGGCGAAGGGTGATGGGATGAGCTCATTGAACCGTGAGAAAGACAAAGAGATGTAGTGCTCCGGTGCTAATATTGCTTTGCATCTACTGATGAGAAAGAGACCGACCAAATTGCAGTTTCTTTTAACAAAGTAGAAACACAGATGTTCACATACGCGATAGACTGAAATTAATCTAGAAAAAAATTAAGCACCAATGTCAAGCCTAATACTTGAAACTTGATGGGCTGGTTTCATCACAAGGAACTCAACCATCTAAATCAAGCACCAATGTCAAGCCTAATACTTGACCGTGCCGGGCCGGCAAAACCGGAGCCCTGTGCGAAACTAAAAAATGGGGTCCTATTTCACAAAAAATGAACTAACGAGCAAATATAATGTATATATGTCTCACAGAAAAAATTATAATGTATATAATATAATGTCTTGCATAACAATTGAACATATTAAAAAAGTCACCCTGTGCAACTTCTGGTTGCTATTTATTTGAGCATCCTCATTCTTGTAGTATTCTTTGAAATAAAATCTTCAATGATACCCTCGTAATCAATATTCTCCAACACTTCACTCTCAAGTGCTATTGTGGCCAAATCATCGAGTCTTTGATGTGTCATAGTTGTACGCATATAGGACTTCAATAGCTTCCGTTTAGAAAAACTTCTTTCTGCCAATGCACTGCCACAAGAATGATCATGTGCCAATGTTTGGCAATTAGACGAACCATCTAACTCACCTAATTTCGGTCTTGTGATCCTTAACCGAGGTCCGAGGAGGTAAGAACCAATCTCTAACAAAGTAATGATCCCTGCCAATAATTAATTAGAAAATTAGGAATTACAAGTAGGAACCAAAGTTAATCGACAAAGGACTCGCTAAGCACATGAAGACAAGATTCGGTCACCGATCGATCCGATGAGATGACGTCGACGAGTCTGAAATTTGAGAAAGGATGCAAGGAAGGCAATGGCGGCACCGCGACAGCGTCCTGAATCCGAAATCCGATCGATCTAAGGATCAGAAAGGCAGGGACCGAGGCAGAGCCACTGAGGGAAGAGACGTCGACATCGAGGGATCCAGGCATGGAGGACTCGAGGTATCCAGCCTCCAGGCGACAAGCGGATGAGACATTTTTTCCTGTAGTGTAACCGCCACACTCCGGATCCCTGAATCCCTCTAGTGATCTATTTTGTTGTTGTTTAGATAATGTAGCGATCGACTCTGATCGAGTAGGAGGTGATGGGTAACGTTGCATGAAAAAAAAATCTACGCACACGCAAGATCTATCCATGGATATGCATAGCAACAAGAGGGGAGAGTGTGTCTACGTACCCTCGTAGACTGTAAATGGAAGCATTTATTAACGCGGTTGATGTAGTCAAACTTCTTCGCGATCCAACCAATCAAGTACCGTTACATACAACACCTCCGCGTTCAGCACACATTCAGCTGGATGACGTCCTCGCCTTCTTGATCCAGCAAGACGAGCAAAGTAGTGGATGAACTCCGGCAGCACGACGGCGTGGTGACGAGATGGTGATGCTATCTCCGCAGGGCTTCGCCTAAGCGCTACGAAAATATGACCGAGGGACGAAACTGTGAAGAGGGGAGCCGCACACGGCTAAGAGGTTGTCGATGTCTTGTGTGGCAGCCCCCTCCCTCATATATATAGGTGGGGGGATGGAGGCATCCAGGAGGCACCCCAAGGGAGGCCAAATCCTCCTTGGGCTCTTGCCCTGGCCGATCCCCCCTTACCATATTTGCTCGAGGGGGAAAGGCATGGGGCAGGAGAGGAAGGCAGGGGGAGGTGTCGTGGTTCTAAGTCTGACAGTACGAGTAGGGGGTACGTAAGAGGAGGCAAGGCCCTAGCTATGGTGAGGTTGTACGCAAGATGTATACGAGTTCAGGCCCTTCTCGAAGGAAGTAAAAGCCCTACGTCTCGGTGCCCGGAGGCGGTCGGCTGGAATGTATAGGGGTGTTTGAGTTACAGGGGGTGCGAACCCTTGTACTGGAGGAGGGGGGGGTGGCTTATATAGTGCACCAGGAGCCCAGCCATGCTCCACGTTGCCAAGGGTTCAATGTACATAAAGGCAGGCGTTACTGATAACGCCTGCAGTAAAGAGTAATAAAGGCATTCATTGTAGCAGAGTGAATACCAGACCGTTGCTGTCCTAAGGGACCTTTGACCTTCAGGGGTCGAGTGTCTTGGAAGGGTCGAGTGAAGCTAAGTCGTTTGAACGGGGGTGCACAGTCGAGTGGAATGTCTTCTTGGGTCGTGTCAGTCGACTGTTCTTGTTGCCTTCGGTTTGTCTTTTGAGCTTCCGGGGTAGTGACCTTGGGTGGGGTATTCTGGTCAGGCATGTGACCCTACCCTAGGTCCATAACCTCATCAGTAGCCCCCGAATGGATTGAGGCTTGAGCAGAAGAGAGTGTTGAAGTGGGCCTTGGCTCGGGTTCGATGTCCCTGGGGTAATCTTCTCCAAGCTTGTGAACCAAGCCGACTCTTCAACCTCGACTTGGTCGCCTTAATCGATTCCCGAACCGTCGAGTGTACTTGTTGTGTTGATCGTCGACTGAACCTTGCGCACAACACCGAGCGCCGTTGGCTCGTGCAGTTTTCGGCGGGATCAGTTGCTCTATGGTCTCCGGATTTTGCGGGATTTCGAAATTTGGGGAAGCGCGCGGGACGGGTCGTGCCGCGGCAATCGGATCAGATATGCCCGGGACGCCTCGATCCTCGCGCTGCCTTTTTCACCACGTATCGCGTGTGCGCCTGTGTGGGATTTGATGGGATTGCTCGTGGCCACCAGTCAGCCACTCGACCATTGCGCTATAAATGTGTGCCGCGGCCGAGGCGAGGGCACTGTGCGCCCATTCTATGTTTCCTCCCCTCCGTTCCTCCGCCGCGCCTCTGCTTCTTTCTCCTTCTCTTCGGCCAACGCCGGCTCGCTCGCCATGGGCAAGGACAAGACCGCGGCGCTGGGGCGCTCGAAGAAGGCGGCGACGGGGAAAGCGAAGCGGTCCAACCGCGGGGGGTCGTCGTCGAGGTCCGGGCTCCCACCTGGCTGGATCTAGGGGGACTGGATCAGGTCCACCATTACGATGGAGGACATGGAGGAGCTGGAGGAGGAGGGCTTGGTCGCTCGCGACTCCTGGCGGGTGCCGGGAGGCGAGCTCGAGCCTCAACCGCGGGAGGGCGAGTGCGTTCTCCTCGCGACCCACGTCGACCGAGGTTTCTCCATGCCCCCGCACCCTTTCTTCCGTGCCTTCTTAGCTCTTTACGGTGCCCAGCTGCACCACTTTACTCCCAACTCCATCACTTTCTTGACTACATTCGTCTCGATGTGTGAGAACTTCCTCGGCTGCCGACCGCACTGGGTTTTGTTCAAACACATCTTCACTTGTCGTTCCCAAACCATCAAGAAAACGAATCCGGGCGACGAAAAGACGCACGCCATCCAGATGTGCGGCGGACTGGGTATCCAGCTTAGAAATAGGAGCGTCTTTCCTGCTATGATCCTCCCAGAGTCGGTTCGGGGCTGGCAGTCGACTTGGTTCTACTGTAGGGACACTCCGACTCCTGGTCAGTCGACTGGCTTCCTCCCTTTTCCCTTAGTCGAGTCAGCCAGCCACCGTCGTTGGTTGTGAGTCCGACCAAGAGGGTGGAGGTAGACATGCTGGTGGAGTAGGTCGTCCAGTTGGTCCGCGACGGGGTTACGGGGTTGGATCTGCTTGAGGTGTACCTTATGCGGAGGATCCAGCCTCTCCAAGCTCAAGACCATCCGATGTGGTTGTATTCCGGCGTCGACGACTCGTCTCGGGTCCACCCAGAGGAGGCCTCGGCGAAGACGGTGGCGCAGTGTTTGAAGTGTATCACGGGGAACAAGGACAACCCCAGGGGGCTCGGAAGAGTCCCTCCATACGACGCCGACCATCTACCTGACAAGGTATGGCCTTGACTTCCGAGTGGTTTTCGTGTTTCTTGTTTGCGGCTGTCTGATGAGTCCGACTGATGTTTGATTAATCTTCTTTTCCGCAGATCTATACCGAAATGTTTTCGGTGCCCAACGGGGATCAGTCCAAGAGGGCGAAGAGGGTGCGGGCGAGGCTTCCGAGTGGAAGTTCGACGAGGAGACCGGAGAGGAGAGCGAAGACTCCAGCAGCGGTGAGGATGTCGAGTCACCTCCCCGCGGCGAAAAGCGCTCCAAGGAGAAGCATGACCCGGAGGTTGTGCGCTCCAGGGCGGGCCCCTCCAACTCCCAAGTGCAGAAGCTGTTGGAAATAAGCCCTAGAGGCAATAATAAAATGGTTATTATTGTATTTCCTTGGTCATGATAATTGTCTATTGTTCATGCTTTAATTGTATTATCCGGAAACAGTAATGCATGTGTGAATACATAGACCACAACATGTCCCTAGTAAGCCTCTAGTTGACTACCTCGTTGATCAATAGATGGTTACGGTTTCCTGACCATGGACATTGGATGTCATTGATAACGGGATCACACCATTAGGAGAATGATGCGATGGACAAGACCCAATCCTAAGCCTAGCACAAGATCGTGTAGTTCGTATGCTAAAGCATTTCCAATGTCAAGTGTCCTTTCCTTAGACCATGAGGTTGTGCAACTCCTGGATACCGTAGGAATACTTTGGGTGTGCCAAACGTCACAACGTAATTGGGTGGCTATAAAGGTACACTACGGGTATCTTCGAAAGCATCTGTTGGGTTGGCACGAACCGAGACTGGGATTTGTCACTCCGTACGACAGAGAGGTATCTCTGGGCCCACTCGGTAATATATCATTGTAATGAGCTCAATGTGACTAAGGGGTTAGTCACGGGATGATGTGTTACGGAACGAGTAAAGAGACTTGCCGTAACGAGATTGAACAAGGTATCGGTATACCGACGATCGAATCTCAGGCAAGTGCTATACTGATAGACAAAGGGAATCGTATACGGGATTGATTGTATCCTTGACATCGTGGTTCATCTGATGAGATCATCGTGGAACATGTGGGAACCAACATGGGTATCCAGATCCCGCTGTTTGTTATTGTCCGGTGAGATGTCTCGGTCATGTTTGCATGGTTCCCGAACCCGTAGGGTCTACACACTTAAGGTTCGATGACACTAGGGTTATAGGGAATGTAGTACGTGGTTACCGAATGTTGTTTGGAGTCCCAGATGAGATCCCGGACATCACGAGGAGTTCCGGAATGGTCCGAATGTAAAGTTATATATATATGGGAAGTCCCGTTTTGGTCATCGGAATGATTTCGGGGGTCACCGGTATTGTACCGGGGCCACCGGAAGATGTCCCGAGGTCCACTGGGTGGGGCCACCTGCTCGGTGGGCCAAGTGGACCAAGTGAAGGGGGGGGGGGACCAGCCCCTGGTGGGCTGGTGCGCCCCCCAAGGGCCCAAGGCGCCTAGGGTTTGGGGGAACCCTAAAGGGGGGCGCCCCCTTCCCTTGGGGGGCAAGGCACCCCCTAGCCGCCGCCCCCTCCTCAGATACAATCCGAGGGGGCCGGTCCCCCTCTCCCTGGCCCCTATATATATGTGGGGGGTGGGAGGGCAGCCGCACCCAAGTCCTGGCGCAGCCCTCCCCCTCTCCCTACTACTCCTCCTCTCCCGCGGTGCTTGGCGAAGCCCTGCAGGATTGCCACACTCCTCCATCACCGCCAAGCCGTCGTGCTGCTGCTGGACGGAGTCTTCCCCAACCTCTCCCTCTCCCCTTGCTAGATCAAGGCGCGGGAGACGTCACCGGGCTGCACGTGTGTTGAACATGGAGGCGCCGTTGTTCGGCGCTTAGATCGGAACCAACCGCGATCTGAATCGCTACGAGTACGACTCCTTCATTCGCGTTCTTGTAACGCTTCCGCATTGCGATCTTCAAAGGTATGAAGATGCACTCCCCTCTCGTTGCTAGTAGACTCCACAGATAGATCTTGGTGATGCGTAGGAAATTTTTTGATTTTCTGCAACGATCCCCAACAGTGGCATCATGAGCTAGGTCTATGCGTAGTTACTTTGCACGAGTAGAACACAAGATTGTTTATCTTGATTCGGCGGCATCATGAACAACGATCATGTCAATTTACTTGCCGCTACTAGTCTTATCTTGATTCGGCGGCATCGTGGGATGAAGCGGTGATACGTCCAAAACGTATCTATAATTTCTGCTTGCTCCATGCCACTTTTGGGTGATATTGCTATGATATTCATACACTTCCATACACTTTTGATCATATTTGGACTAACCTACTAATCCAGTGCACCCCAGTGCCAGTTTCTGTTTTCGGCTGTTTTTGTATTTCAGGTTTTCACGTTTCGAGAACTGCCCAGAAAAATCCAGAAAAATTATATAAAAAATCAGCGATCCGGAAACAACACTGCGTCCGAAGGGCAGCCTGGGGGGGGGGGCACCAGGGATCCAGGCGCCCTGGCGGCGCGCCCCCCCCCCCTGGGCCGCGCCGGGGGGCGCCTGGGCCCCCCGAAGCCCGTCCGGTGCCCCCCTTTGGTATATATTTAGAGGGACCTCCGAAACCCTCAGAGGAGGAACTCTTTTCGCGATCCCATCTCTGTTCCGCCGCCGCTGCAGCTTCCAAGATCGGGAGCACCAGGAGAACTCTTCCCGGCACCCTGCCGGAGGAGAGGATCACCACCGGGAGCTTCTCCACCACCATGGACGCCTCCCGGATGACTCATGAGTAGTCTCCCTTGGACCATGAGTCCATGACCAGTAGCTATGTGATGTTCTCCTCCCGTTCTTGTGCTTCACTAATTAGTCCTCGTGAGCTGCCCTACATGATCGAAGCACCTATGTAATCCTTATGCTGTTGCTATGTTGAGTTTGCTGGGATCCGATGGATTATGAGATTATGTTCAGATTGATCTTGAGTAATATATTTGATTCACCTCTTTTATATTTTAGTTCATAAGTAATTCTTGCATGTTCTCCGTTGTTATTTATTGCTTTGGCCGAGTAATAGGTAGTGACTCCAAGAGGGAACGTTATGCTCGATTGTGGGTTCATGCCCCTCGATGACTAGCTTGAGTGACAGAAACATGAGTCTAGGGGATGTGCTGTTGCCACAAGGGGGAAAACAACGGTGCTTGTGCCCGCGGGTGCAAGGATTGTTTACTTTACGCAAAGTTCTTTTAATGCAGTTGTCTGTTGCATTGAGTTTACACTATGGGTGGGACTCGCAACTTAATACCAGCGAGATGTTCTGGATAGATATCTCAAGGTGGATGATTAGTAGTAGATATTGATGGATTTCGGTCTACTTACTTTGGCGTACCGCCCATGCTTTGAACCTCAACCTTTCTTGCAATGTAGTCAGCATTGGTTTGCGTTCATGGTCTTGTCAATTGCCCAGCTGTAATTTGTTTACCTCACATAGCTGATTTATCGTCTTTTGGGAGAGAGACATCACTAGTGAACATCATGAGACTCCGGTCCATATTACCATCATTGATCACATCCACTATTTACTTTTCGTTATTTACCTACTATTGCAAAAACTATCTATCACTACTATCATTGCTTTTAACCCTTTGTGAACTACAAGGCCGGAGAGATTGACAACCTCTCTGTACTCGTTGGGAGCAAAGTTATTTGTATATGTGTGCAGGTCCACGTTGGTTGCTACTAATCTGGCGCCGTAGCAATTGACACCTACTTGTTGAACCTAGGAGTCTCTGGGGAATCGATCCTTGGCATCTTTGCTAGGGGAAAACACTTCTACTTACTGCATCTTACACCTTCCACTTGGGGTAACCAACGAGGGGTTCGAGGCCCATCAAGGAGTATTTTCTGGCGCCGTTGCCGGGGACTCCACTCTTCAGGATAGGGGAGTTGCATGCTATCTTTTACCTTTGCTTTTTAGTCTTGTTAGTTTACTTTTCATTTTTGCTTTTGTTCCTTTTATCGAAAATCACAAAAATAGTTATCTTGCTTGCTTGCTACTATGGGTTCCACCGAGAACACCAAGTTGTGTGACTTCACTAGTCACAACAACGATGACTTTATCAGCACACCTATCACTACACTTGCCACTTCAGCACCTTCATACGAAATTAAACCTGCTTTACTGAACTTAGTTATGAAAGAACAATTCTCCGGTGCTGGAGATGATGCTGCTTTACACTTGAACAACTTTGTTGAACTTTGTGATATGCAAAAGTACCAAGAAATAGATGGTAATATTGTTAAGCTTAAGCTTTTTCCTTTCTCCTTGAGAGGAGGAGCTAAAATTTGGTTTCAGTCTTTGCCTAGAAATAGCATAGATTCATGGGACAAGTGCAAAGATGCTTTTATCGGAAAATACTATCCACCTGCTAAAATTATCCAACTTAGAAGTAACATAATGAATTTTAAACAATTGGATAATGAACACGTTGCCCAAGCTTGGGAAGGTATGAAATCTCTTATCAAGAACTGCCCTACTCACGGTTTGACTACTTGGATGGTTATCCAAACTTTTTATGCAGGGTTGAACTTTACCTCGCGGAACTTGTTAGACTCGGCCGCGGGAGGAACTTTTATGTCAACTACACTTGGTGCTGCCACAAAGCTTCTCGATGAAATGATGACCAACTATTCCCAATGGCACACTGAACGCGCTCCAACAGGTAGGAAGGTAAACTCTGTCGAGGAGATTTCCTCCCTTAATGAAAAAGTTGACTTGATCATGTCTCTACTTTCGAAGCAATCTACTGTTGATCCTCGTGGTGTTCCTTTAAATACTTTGATTGCTCAAGAACAAGTAGATGTGAATTTTATCTCTAGAAACAATTTTAACAACAATGCTTATAGGAGTAACTTTGGTAACAATTCTAGACCGTTCCCCTCTAACTCTTATGGGAACAACAATGCTTATCCTAGTACCAAGAACTCCAATACTGAACTAGAGACCATGCTTAGAGATTTCATCACTACCCAAAAAGCCTTCAATAAGAATGTAGAAGAGAAACTACATAAACTAGATGATCTTTCTTTTAAGGTAGACCACTTAGCCAATGAGGTAAAATTGCTAAAAATTGAAACTTATCCTCTTAAGGAGAGGGAAGTCATCCCTATTAATGCTACTCAAGTACAAATTAATGAAAATATTAGGATGATGGCTAAGCTAAAAGAAAGATGGGCTAGAGAAAGGGAGGAAGAGGAAAGAATTAAGAGCCTTCCTACCCACCACACTGTTGCTACTATCCAAGTTATTGAGGATGTTCACACTCTTAGCACCCAATGTACTCCTGGTCCCAATGGACCTATTAATGGTGATGCTATGACTATAGAAGCTATCAAACAAGTGAACCTTAAGGACACCACTACTATTTTACTTGATGCTCGTGACCTTGATTTTGATAATTGCACTCTTACCGAAGTTATTGATTTCCTTCACAAGATGTCTAGAGATCCCCGCACTAGCACGCTTAACCTTGCCTTCACAGAGCATATCACTAATGCTCTCATCAAAGCTAGGGAGGAGAAACTTAGAGTAGAAGCCTCTGTTGGGTAACGTAGTATTTTTAAAATTTTCCTACGATCACGCAAGATCTATCTACTAGATGCATAGCAACGAGAGGGGAGAGTGTGTCTACGTACCCTTGTAGACCGGGAGCGGAAGCGTCAAGTGACGCGGTTGATGTTGTCGAACTTCTTCACGATCCAACCGATCAAGCACCGAACGCACGACACCTCCGCGTTCAGCACACGTTCAGCTTGATGACGTCCCACGAGCTCTTGATCCAGTTGAGCTTCACGGGAGAGTTTCGTCAGCACGATGGCGTGGTGACGGATATGATGTATTCACCGGCGCACGGCTTCGCCTAAGCTCCGCGATGGTATGACCGAGGTGTGTTTCTGTGGAGGGGGGCACCGCACACGGCTAAAACAATTCAACTTGTGTGTCTTTGGGTGCCCCCTGCCCCCGTATATAAAGGAGCAAGGGGGGAGGCCGGCCGGCCCTTGTTTGGTGCGGCTAGGGTTGCAATCCTACTAGGAATAGGATTGCAATCCTATTCCTAGTAGGAATCACCAAAAGAAGGAAGAGAGGGAAAGGAAAAAGGAGAGGTGGCGCCCCCCCCAATTCTAGTCCAACTAGGAACCCTAGGTGGGGCGCCGGCCAGCCCTATGGGCTGCCTCTCTCTTTCCCTTAAGGCCCACTATGGACCATCCCCCTCGTAGGGGGTTCCGGTAACCCCCTCCGGCAATCCCGTTAAATCCGAAACTTTTCCGGAACACTTCCGGTGTCCGAATATAGTCGTCCAATATATCAATCTTTATGTCTCGGACATTCCGAGACTCCTCATCATGTCCGTGATCTCATCTGGGACTCCGAACTACCTTCGGTACATCAAAACTCTTAAACTCATAATACCGATTGTCATCAAACGTTAAGCGTGCGGACCCTACGGGTTCGAGAACTATGTAGACATGACCGAGACTCATCTCCGGTCAATAACCAATAGCGGAACCTGGATGTTCATATTGGCTCCTACATATTCTACGAATATCTTTTATCGGTCAAAACCGCATAACAACATACGTTGTTCCTTTTGTCATCGGTATGTTACTTGCCCGAGATTCGATCGTCGGTATCTCTATACCTAGTTCAATCTCGT
Source organism: Secale cereale (assembly GCA_902687465.1). Lineage (NCBI taxonomy): Eukaryota > Viridiplantae > Streptophyta > Magnoliopsida > Poales > Poaceae > Secale > Secale cereale. The sequence continues at coordinate 648,994,042 of LR738710.1, forward strand.
TACCGGCAAGTCTCTTTACTCGTTCCGTAACACATCATCTCGTGACTAACTCATTAGTCTTTTGCTTGCAAGGCTTATTGTGATGTGTGTTACCGAGAGGGCCCAGAGATACCTCTCCGACACTCGGAGTGACAAATCCTAATCTTGATCTATGCCAACACCACGAATACTTTCGGAGACACCTGTAGAGCATCTTTATGATCACCCAGTTACGTTGTGACGTTTGATAGCACACAAGGTGTTCCTACGGTATTCGGGAGTTGCATAATCTCATAGTCATAGGAACATGTATAAGTCATGAAGAAAGCAATAGCAGTAAAACTAAACGATCAAAGTGCTATGCTAACGGATGGGTCTTGTGTTGGGGAACGTAGTATTTTCAAAATTTTCCTACGATCACGCAAGATCTATCTACTAGATGCATAGCAAAGAGAGGGGAGAGTGTGTCTACGTACCCTCGTAGACCGAAAGCGGAAGCGTTTATCAACGCGGTTGATGTAGTCGTGCACCTTCACGATCCGTCCCGATCTAGTACCGAACGTACGGCACCTCCGCGTTCAGCACACGTTCAGCTCGATGACGTCCTCGCCTTCTTGATCCAGCAAGACGGGCGAAGTAGTAGATGAGTTCCGGCAGCACGACGGCGTGGTGACGGTTGTTGATGAAGAACAATCTCTGCAGGGCTTCGCCAAGCACTACAGAAACTAGACGGAGGATAAACTAGAGGGTCGGGGTAGCCGGCACACGGCTTGGTGTATCTTGATGTGTCTTGGGTGCTAGCCCTACCCCTCTATTTATATGTTGAGCCTTGGGGTCGAAACTTGGAGTAAAAGCCTTCACAAAGTCGGTTTCACCCGAAAGGCAAGAGTCCTTCTCGGACTCCACGGCCAGACGCCAGGGTTCCCGGCGTCTGGACCCTGGCGTCTGGCCCCTGGACTCCGCAAAACTTCCTTTTGCGCTTTCCAAAAACCTTGTGTGCTTTCCCTTTTGGCCCAAATAACGTGTTCTCGTACCCAAACACTTCGGGAAACATCCGGAACCTCTTCCGGTGAATTCCGGAACCCTTCCGGAGGTCAAACACTATTATCTCATATATTAATCTTTATCTCCGGACCATTCCGGAGTTCCTCGTCATGTCCGTGATCACATCCTGGACTCCGAATAACATTCGGTCACCAACATACCTAACTCATTAAATACTATATCGTCAACGAACGTTTAAGCGTGCGGACCCTACGGGTTCGAGAACTATGTAGACATGACCGAGACATCTCTCCGGTCAATAACCAATAGCGGAACCTGGATGCCCATATTGGCTCCTACATATTCTACGAAGATCTTTATCGGTCGAACCGCATAACAACATACGTTGTTCCTTTTGTCATACGGTATGTTACTTGCCCGAGATTCGATCGTCGGTATCTTTATACCTAGTTCAATCTCGTTGCCGGCAAGTCTCTTTACTCGTTCCGTAACACATCATCTCGTGACTAACTCATTAGTCTTTTGCTTGCAAGGCTTATTGTGATGTGTGTTACCGAGAGGGCCCAGAGATACCTCTCCGACACTCGGAGTGACAAATCCTAATCTTGATCTATGCCAACACCACGAATACTTTCGGAAACACCTGTAGAGCATCTTTATGATCACCCAGTTACGTTGTGACGTTTGATAGCACACAAGGTGTTCCTACGGTATTCGGGAGTTGCATAATCTCATAGTCATAGGAACATGTATAAGTCATGAAGAAAGCAATAGCAGTAAAACTAAACGATCATAGTGCTATGCTAACGGATGGGTCTTGTCCATCACATCATTCTCCTAATGATGTGATCCCGTTGATCAAATGACAACTCATGTCTATGGCTAGGAAACATAACCATCTTTGATCAATGAGATAGTCTAGTAGAGGCATACTAGGGACATACTGTTTTGTCTATGTATCCACACATGTACTAAGTTTCCGGTTAATACAATTCTAGCATGAATAAAAGACATTTATCATGATATAAGGAAATACAAATAACATCTTTATTATTGCCTCTAGGGCATATTTCCTTCAGTCTCCCACTTGAACTAGAGTCAATAATCTAGATTACAAAGTGATGATCCTTACACCCATGGAGTCTTGGTGCTGATCATGTTTTGCCCGTGGAAGAGGCTTAGTCAACGGGTCTGCAACATTCAGATCCGTATGTATTTTGCAAATCTCTATGTCTCCCTCCTTGACTAGATCGCGGATGGAATTGAAGCGTCTTTTGATGTGCTTTGTTCTCTTGTGAAACCTGGATTCCTTCGCCAAGGCTATGGCTCCAGTGTTGTCACAAAAGATTTTCATTGGACCCGATGCACTAGGTATTACACCTAGATCGGATATGAACTCCTTCATCCAGACTCCTTCATTTGCTGCTTCCGAAGCAGCCATGTATTCCGCTTCACACGTAGATCCCGCCACGACGCTCTGCTTGGAACTGCACCAACTGACAGCTCCACCGTTCAATAAAAATACATATCCGGTTTGTGACTTTGAGTCATCCGGATCAGTGTCAAAGCTAGAATCGACGTAACCATTTACGACGAGCTCTTTGTCACCTCCATACACGAGAAACATATCCTTTGTTCTTTTCAGATACTTTAGGATGTTTTTGACCGCTATCCAGTGATCCACTCCTGGATTACTTTGGTACCTCCCTGCTATACTTATAGCAAGGCACACATCAGGTCTGGTACACAGCATTGCATACATGATAGATCCTATGGCTGAGGCATAGGGAATGACTTTCATTTTCTCTCTATCTTCTGCAGTGGTCGGGCATTGAGTCTTACTCAACTTCACACCTTGTAATACATGCAAGAACCCTTTCTTTGACTGATCCATTTTGAACTTCTTCAAAATCTTATCAAGGTATGTGCTTTGTGAAAGTCCAATTAAGCGTCTTGATCTATCTCTATAGATCTTGATGCCTAATATATAAGCAGCTTCACCGAGGTCTTTCATTGAAAAACTCTTATTCAAGTATCCTTTTATGCTATCCTGAAATTCTATATCATTTCCAATCAACAATATGTCATCCACATATAATATTAGAAATGCTACAGAGCTCCCACTCACTTTCTTGTAAATACAGGCTTCTCCAAAAGTCTGTATAAAACCATATGCTTTGATCACCTCATCAAAGCGTATATTCCAACTCCGAGATGGTTGCACCAGTCCATAGATGGATTGCTGGAGCTTGCATACTTTGTTAGCACCTTTTGGATCGACAAAACCTTCTGGTTGCATCATATACAACTCTTCTTTGAGATATCCATTCAGGAATGCAGTTTTGACATCCATTTGCCAGATTTCATAATCATAAAATGCGGCAATTGCTAACATGATTCGGACAGACTTAAGCATCTCTACAGGTGAGAAAGTCTCATCGTAGTCAACTCCTTGAACTTGTCGAAAACCTTTCGCAACAAGTCGAGCTTTGTAAACAGTAACATTACCGTCTGCGTCGGTCTTCCTCTTGAAGATCCATTTATTTTCGATGGCCTGCCGATCATCGGGCAAGTCAACCAAAGTCCACACTTTTTTCTCATACATGGATCCCATCTCAGATTTCATGGCTTCAAGCCATTTTGTGGAATCTGGGCTCATCATCGCTTCCTCATAGTTCGTAGGTTCATCATGGTCTAGTAACATGATTTCCAGAACTGGGTTGCCGTACCACTCTGGTGCGGAACGTACTCTGGTTGATCTACGACGTTCAGCAGAAACTTGATCCGAAGTTTCATGATCATTATCATTAACTTCCTCACTGATTGGTGTAGGAATCACTAGAACAATTTTTTGTGATGTACTACTTTCCAATCCGGGAGAAGGTACAATTACCTCTTCAAGTTCTACTTTCCTCCCACTCACTTCTTTCGAGAGAAACTCTTTCTCTAGAAAGGATCCATTCTTAGCAACGAATATCTTGCCTTTGGATCTGTGATAGAAGGTGTACCCAACAGTCTCTTTTGGGTATCCTATGAAGACACATTTCTTCGACTTGGGTTCGAGCTTATCAGGTTGAAGCTTTTTCACATAAGCATCGCAGCCCCAAACTTTAAGAAACGACAACTTTGGTTTCTTGCCAAACCATAGTTCATAAGGTGTCGTATCAACGGATTTAGATGGTGCCCTATTTAACGTGAATGCAGCTGTCTCTAAAGCATAACCCCAAAATGATAGTGGTAAATCGGTAAGAGACATCATAGATCGTACCATATCTAATAAAGTACGGTTACGACGTTCGGATACACCATTACGCTGTGGTGTTCCAGGTGGCGTGAGTTGTGAAACTATTCCACATTGTTTCAAATGAAGACCAAACTCGTAACTCAAATATTCTCCTCCACGATCAGATCGTAGAAACTTTATTTTCTTGTTACGATGATTCTCTACTTCACTCTGAAATTCTTTGAACTTTTCAAATGTTTCAGACTTGTGTTTCATTAAGTAGATATACCCATATCTGCTTAAATCATCAGTGAAGGTCAGAAAATAACGATACCCGCCGCGTGCTTCAACACTCATTGGTCCACATACATCAGTATGTATGATTTCCAACAAATCTGTTGATCGCTCCATAGTTCCGGAGAACGGAGTTTTAGTCATCTTGCCTATGAGGCATGGTTCGCAAGCACCAAGTGATTCATAATCAAGTGATTCCAAAAGTCCATCATTATGGAGTTTCTTCATGCGTTTTACACCAATATGACCTAAACGGCAGTGCCACAAATAAGTTGCACTATCATTATTAACCTTGCATCTTTTGGTTTCAATATTATGAATATGTGTATCACTACAATCGAGATCCAATAAGAATAGACCACTCTTTAAGGGTGCATGACCATAAAAGATATTATTCATTAAAATAGAACAACCATTATTCTCTGATTTAAATGAATAACCGTCTCGCAACAAACAAGATCCAGATATAATGTTCATGCTCAACGCTGGCACCAAATAACAATTATTTAGGTCTAAAACTAATCCCGAAGGTAGATGTAGAGGTAGCGTGCCGACGGCGATCACATCGACTTTGGAACCGTTTCCCACGCGCATCGTCACCTCGTCCTTAGCTAATCTTCGTTTAATCCATAGTCCCTGTTTCGAGTTACAAATATTAGCAACCGAACCGGTATCAAATACCCAGGTACTACTACGAGCATTAGTAAGGTACACATCAATAACATGTATATCACATATACCTTTGTTCACCTTGCCATCCTTCTTATCCGCCAAATACTTGGGGCAGTTCCGCTTCCAGTGTCCAGTCCCCTTGCAGTAGAAGCACTCAGTTTCAGGCTTGGCTCCAGATTTGGGTTTCTTCGTGGAAGTAGCAACTGTCTTGCTATTCTTCTTGAAGTTCCCCTTCTTTCCCTTGCCCTTTTTCTTGAAACTAGTGGTCTTGTTAACCATCAACACTTGATGCTCCTTCTTGATTTCTACCTCCGCAGCTTTGAGCATGGCGAAGAGCTTGGGAATTGTCTTTTGCATCCCTTGCATATTATAGTTCATCACAAAGCCTTTATAGCTTGGTGGCAGTGATTGAAGAACTCTATCAATAACATTATCCTCGTCAACCTTGCAACCAAGTTGAGTCATATGATTGTAGTACCCAGACATTCTGAGCAAGTGTTCACTGATAGAACTATTCTCCTCCATTTTGCAGCTGTAGAATTTATTGGAAATCTCATATTTCTCAATCCGGGCATTTGCTTGAAATATTAACTTCAACTCCTGGAACATCTCATATGGTCCATGACGTTCAAAACGTCGTTGAAGTCCCGGTTCTAAGCCGTAAAGCATGGCACACTGAACTATCGTGTAGTCATCAGACCGCGATTGCCAGACGTTCAAAGCGTCCACATTAGCGGGAGGGGGCTTGTCACCTAGCGGTGCTTCAAGGACATAATTCTTCTATGCAGCAATGAGGATAATCCTCAGGTTACGGACCCAGTCCGTGTAATTGCTACCATCATCTTTCAACTTAGCTTTCTCTAGGAATGCATTAAAATTCAAAGGAATGGTAGCACGGGCCATTGATCTACAATAACATAGATATGCAATAACTATCAGGACTAAGTTCATGATAAATTAAAGTTCAATTTAATCATATTAATCAAAGAACTCCCACTTAGATAGACATCCCTCCGGTCATCTAAATGATCACGTGATCCAAATCAACTAAACCATAACCGATCATCACGTGAGATGGAGTAGTTTCAATGGTGAACATCTTATGTTGATCATATCTACTATATGATTCACGCTCGACCTTTCGGTCTCCAGTGTTCCGAGGCCATATCTGCATATGCTAGGCTCGTCAAGTTTAACCCGAGTATTCTGCGTGTGCAAAACTGGCTTACACCCATTGTATTTGAACGTAGAGCTTATCACACCCGATCATCACGTGGTGTCTCGGCACGACGAACTTTCGCAACGGTGCATACTCAGGGAGAACACTTATACCTTGAAATTTAGTAAGGGATCATCTTATAATGCTACCGTCGTTCTAAGCAAAAATAAGAAGCATAATAAGATAAACATCACATGCAATCAAAATATGTGACATGATATGGCCATCATCATCTTGTGCTTTTGATCTCCATCTTCAAAGCACCGTTATGATCACCTTCGTCACCGGCGCGACACCTTGATCTCCATCGTAGCATCGTTGTCGTCTCGCCAACTATTGCTTCTACGACTATCGCTACCGTTTAGTGATAAAGTAAAGCAATTACATGGCGATTGCATTTCATACAATAAAGCGACAACCATATGGCTCCTGCCAGTTGCCGATAACTTTACAAAACATGATCATCTCATACAAAACCGTATAACTCATCATGTCTTGACCATATCACATCACAACATGCCCCGCAAAAACAAGTTAGACGTCCTCTACTTTGTTGTTGCAAGTTTTATGTGGCTGCTACGGGCTTAGCAAGAACCGTTCTTACCTACGCATACAAAACCACAACGATGTTTCGTCAAGTATGTGCTGTTTTAACCTTCACAAGGACCGGGCGTAGCCACACTTGATTCAGCTAAAGTGAGAGAGACAGACACCCGCCAGTCACCTTTAAGCAACGAGTGCTCGTAACGATGAAACCAGTCTCGCGTAAGCGTACGCGTAATGTCGGTCCGGGCCGCTTCATCTCACAATACCGCCGAAGCAAAGTATGACATGCTGGTAAGCAGTATGACTAGTATCGCCCACAACTCATTGTGTTCTACTCGTGCATATCATCTACGCATAGACCTGGCTCATGATGCCACTGTTGGGTAACGTAGTATTTTTAAAATTTTCCTACGATCACGCAAGATCTATCTACTAGATGCATAGCAACGAGAGGGGAGAGTGTGTCTACGTACCCTCGTAGACCGGGAGCGGAAGCGTCAAGTGACGCGGTTGATGTTGTCGAACTTCTTCACGATCCAACCGATCAAGCACCGAACGTACGGCACCTCCGCGTTCAGCACACGTTCAGCTTGATGACGTCCCACGAGCTCTTGATCCAGTTGAGCTTCACGGGAGAGTTTCGTCAGCACGACGACATGGTGACGGATATGATGTATTCACCGGCGCAGGGCTTCGCCTAAGCTCCGCGACGGTATGACCGAGGTGTGTTTCTGTGGAGGGGGGCACCGCACACGGCTAAAACAATTCAACTTGTGTGTCTTTGGGTGCCCCCCTGCCCCCGTATATAAAGGAGCAAGGGGGGAGGCCGGCCGGCCCTTGTTTCGTGCGGCTAGGGTTGCAATCCTACTAGGAATAGGATTGCAATCCTATTCCTAGTAGGAATCACCAAAAGAAGGAAGAGAGGGAAAGGAAAAAGGAGAGGTGGCGCCCCCCCAATCCTAGTCCAACTAGGAACCCTAGGTGGGGCGCCGGCCAGCCCTATGGGCTGCCTCTCTCTTTCCCTTAAGGCCCACTATGGACCATCCCCCCTCGTAGGGGGTTCCGGTAACCCCCTCCGGCAATCCCGTTAAATCCGAAACTTTTCCGGAACACTTCCGGTGTCCGAATATAGTCGTCCAATATATCAATCTTTATGTCTCGGACATTCCTAGACTCCTCGTCATGTCCGTGATCTCATCCGGGACTCCGAACTACCTTCGGTACATCAAAACTCATAAACTCATAATACCGATCATCATCAAACGTTAAGCGTGCGGACCCTACGGGTTCGAGAACTATGTAGACATGACCGAGACTCATCTCCGGTCAATAACCAATAGCGGAACCTGGATGTTCATATTGGCTCCTACATATTCTATGAAGATCTTTTATCGGTCAAAACCGCATAACAACATACGTTGTTCCTTTTGTCATCGGTATGTTACTTGCCCGAGATTCGATCGTCGGTATCTCTATACCTAGTTCAATCTCGTTACCGGCAAGTCTCTTTACGTTCCGTAACACATCATCTCATGACTAACTCATTAGTCTTTTGCTTGCAAGGCTTATTGTGATGTGTGTTACCGAGAGGGCCCAGAGATACCTCTCCGACACTCGGAGTGACAAATCCTAATCTTGATCTATGCCAACACCACGAATACTTTCGGAGACACCTGTAGAGCATCTTTATGATCACCCAGTTACGTTGTGACGTTTGATAGCACACAAGGTGTTCCTACGGTATTCGGGAGTTGCATAATCTCATAGTCATAGGAACATGTATAAGTCATGAAGAAAGCAATAGCAGTAAAACTAAACGATCATAGTGCTATTCTAACGGATGGGTCTTGTCCATCACATCATTCTCCTAATGATGTGATCCCGTTGATCAAATGACAACTCATGTCTATGGCTAGGAAACATAACCATCTTTGATCAATGAGCTAGTCTAGTAGAGGCATACTAGGGACATACTGTTTTGTCTATGTATCCACACATGTACTAAGTTTCTGGTTAATACAATTCTAGCATGAATAAAAGACATTTATCATGATATAAGGAAATACAAATAACATCTTTATTATTGCCTCTAGGGCATATTTCCTTCAGCCTCCATACCTAGAAAGCTAGAAGATGGTTGGGATCCTATGATAAAAATTTATTTGAATGACTTCTCTTGTTATGCATTATATGATGTTGGTGCTAGTACCTCTGTTATGCCCAAAAGGATATATGATATGCTTAAATTGAAACCTTATGATTCTTGTTCTTTTGGTATTCGTCTCGTTGATTCTTCCATAAAGAAACCTTTGGGGAGGATCGATGATGTTCTTATTGTTGTCAATGATAATTATGTGCCCGTTGATTTCACTATTATGGATATTGAATGTGATCCTTCTTGTCCAATTATTTTGGGACGTCCCTTTTTGCGCACCGTTCGTGCTGTCATTGACATGAAAGAGGGTAATATAAAATTTCAGTTTCCTCTCAAGAAAGGGATGGAACACTTCCCTCGAAAGAAGATCAAGTTACCTTTTGAGTCCGTTGTATGGGCTAGCTATTCTTTTACTCTTGATAAAACTTGATCTATGCATTATGCCTAGCTTAAAGGCATAAAAGAAAGCGCTTTTGGGAGGCAGCCCACATGAATAATTTTTTTGCTTTTGTTGTGTCTTGATGTTGTTTACTGCTGTAGCATCATCATTGTATCTTTGCTTTTCATATTTGTGCCAAGTATAGCCTCCGATTGCTAGAAAGTTCAAAAGTTGTGAGGTGCTGTCCAGGAAACAGATTCTGTCCTTGGATAGAAAAATTCGTATAAAATCACCAGGTCATCTTTTTGGTCTGAATTTTTTCTACAGCGTTCTCTATATAATTGTCTTTCGTGCGTCAGTTATGAGTTTTTTGATTTGAGTTGCAGAAGTATCCCGAACAGACCAATTACTGCCTGCTGTTCTGTTTTTCACAGATTCTGTCCTGTTTTGCCTTACCTTCACTTTGCAAATTAAGAACTTGCTTTTTCTTTGCAAAAACCTTTTGGCAATCTTGAGAAACAGTAGAAATTCAAGAATATCCTTATTTCCAGCAAGGTATAATTATTTTATTAAGGGTACTAACCTCGCTAATCAGATTATGATGAGTTGTGTATGAAGGGAGTTTTCAAGTGTGCGAGGGAAGATGATAAAAAGATTCAGGAGTGTCAAGCGCTCAAGCTTGGGGATGCCCCCGTGCACCCCCAAGAAATATTCAAGGAGACTCAAGCGTCTAAGCTTGGGGATGCCCCCGTGCATCCCCTTCTCCATCAACACTATCAGTTCGTCTTTCATTTCGCTATATTTTTATCACTTCATGTGTTATGTGCTATGCTTGGAGCGTCTTGCTTTTAGTTTTCTTTTTAGTTTTTCATAACGAGTCGGAACCCAGCATTCTTTATGTGGGAGAGAAACACGCTCCACCTCTACCTAGAACATAACATAGAATTTTCATGTCTATCTATGCTGTGTGTGTTCTTTGTCTTTTAATAGCTACTATCGTGCTCTGCTCTTAGTATTCATGCTTATCTTTTCAAGAGCTTTTGTTTAGTTGGTTGCTTGAACTCTCTTTAATTACCATGCTCACCTTATTAAGAGAGTTTGCTTCCGTTGCATGGGTTAATGTGTCTATGATAAAGATGCTACTTTCACGATGGTGCGTTGCATGGGTTAATGTGTCTATGATAAAGATGCTACTTTCACGATGGTGCTTAGTAGTTCAGGTTTTCTTTTGGTTAATCTCAAATAGCTGGGGGGTTCCCAATGTGTTATTGGAGTACCAACTTGGTTTGTTTGCCTATGATGTGGTATGGTTTAGTAATGTCTTCCTTCGAGAATTTATTTTGATTGACTTGGCGTATGCTCACGCATATTCAAGACTGTAAAGAAAGTCTGTCAAGCCTTGATGATCTTTTGTTTCTAAGTAGCGATATAACTACCACGCCTGATTCAATATTGCTTTGTCGCTCTGCATGATTATGACCGTCATTGCTCTCTTAGTTGGCCGCTCCCAGTCTTTTGCTAACCTCCACCTGCACTAAGCAAACTAACCATGCAATACATAGCTCATGGGAAAGTAGCCTAAAAACTATTGTGGTAAAGAATATGTTGCTTATGTATCTTATTTCTTATGAGTTGCTTGCTGAGCGGTAACCATGTTTCTGGGGACGCCATCAACTGTCACACTTTTGTTGAATATCATGTGAGTTGCTATGCATGTTCGTCTTGTCTGAAGTAAGGGTGATTTACCGTGGGTTGAATAACTATGCATATTGTTAGAGAAGAACATTGGGCCGCCAACCAAAGCCATGCATCATGGTGGAAGTTTTAGCTTGGACCTTAATCCTCAATCTCTCATGAGAATATGCTTATGCATTAAAGAGGAGTCCATCATCTATTTTCTATGTTGTCCCGGTATGGATGTCCTCAAGTTGAGATCTATCAAAAACGAGAAATCAAATGCGACCTATCTCCTTGGACCTTTGTACAGGTGGCATAGAGGTACCCCTTTGTGACACTTGGTTAAAACATATGTAATGCAATGATAACCCATGGGAATCCGAGCTAATTAGGACAAGGAGCGAGCACTATTAGTATTCGATGCATGAGGCTTGCAACTTATAGGATGTTTTATGCATGACACATATGAAGTACTACTACCATTGACACAATTGCTTCCATGTTTTCAAAATAAAAAGCTTTAGCACTTAACCTTTCTTTTACCTTTATGTCGAAGCACCAACTACTGAGAGCATGATTGTCATTCTGAGTGTAATGTGCATTGTCCCAAAGTAGCATTGTCTTTTGCATGATCGTGATATCGTTTATTCTGAAATGATTGTATCTAGTCATCACTTAAACCTTGAAGGTGCCCTTGCATTTATGTTTTGCATCACTAAAGGGGGCAAGCTAGATATCACTTTATCATATTTGCACATCATGTTCATTGCAAATCTTTTTGATGTTTCAGTTTCATGTTGTAAAACTTTCAGTCATTTGTGATTTTCTCTTGAGGCAACTTAATTACTTTAGAATCATTGTCTCAGTAAGCTTTTGTCATATGACTATGAGAAAGTCCTATATGGTTAATAGCATGTCACCACATAAATTATTCTTGTTATCATTTACCTACTTGAGGACGAGCAGGAATTAAGCTTGGGGATGTTGATACGTCCAAAACGTATCTATAATTTCTGCTTGCTCCATGCCACTTTTGGATGATATTGCTATGATATTCATACACTTCCATACACTTTTGATCATATTTGGACTAACCTACCAATCCAGTGCACCCCAGTGCCAGTTTCTGTTTTCGGTTGTTTTTGTATTTCAGGTTTTCACGTTTCGAGAACTGCCCAGAAAAATCTAGAAAAATTATATAAAAAATGAGCGATCCGGAAACAACACTGCGTCCGAAGGGCAGCCTGGGGGGGGGCACCAGGGCTCCAGGCGCCCTGGCGGCGCGCCCCCCCTGGGCCGCGCCGGGGGGGGGGGGCGCCTGGGCCCCCCCGAAGCCCGTCCGATGCCCCCCTTTGGCATATATTTAGAGGGACCTCCGAAACCCTCAGAGGAGGAACTCTTTTTGCGATCCCATCTCTGTTCCGCCGCTGTCGCCGCTTCCAAGATCGGGAGCACCAGGAGAACTCTTCCCGGCACCCTGCCGGAGGAGAGGATCATCACCGGGAGCTTCTCCACCACCATGGACGCCTCCCGGATGACTCGTGAGTAGTCTCCCTTGGACCATGAGTCCATGACCAGTAGCTATGTGATGTTCTCCTCCCGTTCTTGTGCTTCACTAATTAGTCCTCGTGAGCTGCCCTACATGATCGAGGCACCTATGTAATCCTTATGCTGTTGCTATGTTGAGTTTGCTGGGATCTGATGGATTATGAGATTATGTTCAGATTGATCTTGAGTAATATATTTGATTCACCTCTTTTATATTTTAGTTCATAAGTAATTCTTGCATGTTCTCCGTTGTTATTTATTGCTTTGGCTGAGTAATAGGTAGTGACTCTAAGAGGGAACGTTATGCTCGATTGTGGGTTCATGCCCCTCGATGACTAGCTTGAGTGACAGAAACATGAGTCTAGGGGATGTGCTGTTGCCACAAGGGGGAAAACAACGGTGCTTGTGCCCGCGGGTGCAAGGATTGTTTACTTTACGCAAAGTTCTTTTAATGCAGTTGTCTGTTGCATTGAGTTTACACTATGGGTGGGACTCGCAACTTAATACCAGCGAGATGTTCTGGATATATATCTCAAGGTGGATGATTAGTAGTAGATATTGATGGATTTCGGTCTACTTACTTTGGCGTACCGCCCATGCTTTGAACCTCAACCTTTCTTGCAATGTAGTCAGCATTGGTTTGCGTTCGTGGTCCAGTCAATTGCCCAGCTGTAATTTGTTTACCTCACATAGCTGATTTATCGTCTTTTGGGAGAGAGACATCACTAGTGAACATCATGAGACTCCGGTCCATATTACCATCATTGATCACATCCACTATTTACTTTTCGTTATTTACCTACTATTGCAAAAACTATCTATCACTACTATAATTGCTTTTAACCCTTTGTGAACTACAAGGCCGGAGAGATTGACAACCTCTCTGTACTCGTTGGGAGCAAAGTTATTTGTATCTGTGTGCAGGTCCACGTTGGTTGCTACTAATCTGGCGCCGTAGCAATTGACACCTACTTGTTGAACCTAGGAGTCTCTGGGGAATCGATCCTTGGCATCTTTGCTAGGGGAAAACACTTCTACTTACTGCATCTTACACCTTCCAGTTGGGGTAACCAACGAGGGGTTCGAGGCCCATCAAGCGGCCCGGACCGTCCTTACACGTACGCTTACGTGAGATAGGTTCCACCGCCTGACATGCACTAGTTGCATAAGGTGGCTAGCGGGTGTCTATCTCTCCCACTTTAATCAGATCGGATTCGATGAAAAGGGTCCTTATGAAGGGTAAATAGTAATTGGCATATCACGTTGTGGTTTTTGCATAGGTAAGAAACGTTCTTGCTAGAAACCTATAGCAGCCACGTAAAACTTGCAACAACAATTAGAGGACGTCTAACTTGTTATTGCAGCATGTGTCGTGTGATGTGATATGGCCAAAAGGATGTGATGAATGATATATATGTGATGTATGAGATTGATCATGTTCTTGTAATAGGAATCACGACTTGCATGTCGATGAGTATGACAACCGGCAGGAGCCATAGGAGTTGTCTTATTTTATTGTATGACCTGCGTGTCATTGAAAACGCCATGTAATTACTTTACTTTATTGCTAACCGTTAGCCATAGTAGTAGAAGTAACGTTTGGCGAGACAACTTCATGAAGACATGATGATGGAGATCATGATGCTGGATATCATGGTGTCGTGCCGGTGACGATGATGATCATGGAGCCCCGAAGATGAAGATCAAAAGGAGCAAAATGATATTGGCCATGTCATGTCACTATTTGATTGCATGTGATGTTTATCATGTTTTACATCTTATTTGCTTAGAACGACGGTAGTAAATAAGATGATCTCTCATTAAAATTTCAAGAATTGTGTTCCCCCTAACTGTGCACCATTTCTAAGGTTCGTTGTTCCGAAGCACCAAGTGATGATCGGGTGTGATAGGCTCTAACGTTCGCATACAATGGGTGTAAGCCAGATTTACACACGCAATACACTTAGGGTTCACTTAACGAGCCTAGCATGTACAGACATGGCCTCGAAACACGGAAGACCGAAAGGTCGAACATGAGTCGTATAGAAGATACGATCAACATAAAGATGTTCACCGTTGATGACTAGTCCGTCTCACGTGATGATCGGACACGGCCTAGTCTATTCGAATCATGTATCGCTTAGATGACTAGAGAGATATCTATCTGAGTGGGAGTTCATTAAATTTGTTTAGATGAACTTAATTGTCATGAACATAGTCTAAAGTCTTTACAATATGTCTTGTAGATCCAATGGTCCACGCTAATGTTTCCCTCAACTTCAACGCGTTCCTAGAGAAAACCAAGCTGAAAGACGATGGTAGCAACTATACGGATTGGGTCTGTAACTTGAGGATCATCCTCATAGCTGCCAAGAAAGCATATGTCCTTGAAGCACCGCTAGGTGATGCACCCGTTTTCCCAGCAGCTCAAGACGTTATGAACGTCTGGCAGTCGTGTAGTGATGATTACTCCCTGGTTCAGTGCGGCATGCTTTACAGCTTAGAATCGGGGCTCCAAAAGCATTTTGAGCAGCACGGAGCATATGAGATGTTCCAAGAGCTGAAAATGGTTCTCCACGCTCATGCCCGAGTCGAGAGATATGAAGTCTCCGACAAGTTCTACAGTTGTAAGATGGAGGAGAATAGTTCTGTCAGCAAGCATATACTCAAAATGTCTGGGTTGCACAATTGCTTGTCTCAGTTGGGAATTAATCTCCCAGATGACGCGGTCGTTGACAGAATCCTCCAGTCGCTCCCACCTAGCTACAAGAGCTTTGTGATGAACTTCAATATGCAAGGGATGGAGAAGTCCATTCCCGAGGTGTATTCGATGCTGAAATCAGCGGAGGTGGAGATCAAAAAGGAACATCAAGTGTTTATGGTGAATAAAACCACTAAGTTCAAGAAAGGCAAGGGTAAGAAGAACTTTAAGAAGGACGACAAAGGAGTTGCCGCGCCCGGTAAGCCAGTTGCCGGGAAGAAGCCAAAGAATGGACCCAAGCCTGAGACTGAGTGCTTTTATTGCAAGGGAACGGGTCACTTGAAGCGGAACTGCCCCAAATACTTAGCAGATAAGAAGACCAGCAACGTCAAATGTATATGTGATATACATGTTATTGATGTGTACCTTACCAGCGCTCGTAGTAGCTCCTGGGTATTTGATACCGGTGCAGTTGCTCACATTTGTAGCTCAAAGCAAGAGCTGCGGAATAAGCGGAGACTGGCGAAGGATGAGGTGATGATGCGCGTCGGGAATGGTTCCAAGGTCGATGTGATTGCCGTCGGCATGCTACCTCTCCATCTACCTTCGGGATTAGTTTTAAACCTCAATAATTGTTATTTAGTACCAGCTTTGAGCATGAACATTGTATCTATATCTCGTTTAATGCGAGATGACTACTCATTTAAATCTGAGAATAATGGTTGTTCTATTTATATGAGAGAAATGTTTTATGGTCATGCCCCACTGGTCAATGGTTTATTCTTAATGAATCTCGAACGTGATGTTACACATATTCATAGTGTGGATGCCAAAAGGTGTAAGGTTGATAATGATAGTCCCACATACTTGTCGCACTGCCGCCTTGGTCATATTGGTGTCAAACGTATGAAGAAGCTCCATGCGGATGGACTGTTGGAGTCTCTTGATTATGAATCATTTGACACATGCGAACCATGCCTCTTGGGCAAGATGACCAAGACTCCGTTCTCCGGAAAATTGGAGCGAGCAACCAACTTATTGGAAATCATACATACTGATGTGTGCGGTCCAATGAGTGTTGAAGCTCGCGGTGGCTATCGTTATGTTCTCACCCTCACAGATGACTTAAGTAGATATGGGTATGTTTACTTGATGAAACACAAGTCTGAGACCTTTGAAAAGTTCAAGGAATTTCAGAACGAGGTTGAGAATCAACGTGACAGAAAAATAAAGTTCTTACGATCAGATCGTGGAGGAGAATATTTAAGTCACGAATTTGGCACGCACCTAAGGAACTATGGAATTGTTTCACAATTGATGCCGCCTGAAAGACCTCAGCGTAATGGTGTGTCCGAACGTTGTAATCGTACTCTGTTGGACATGGTGCAATCTATGATGTCTCTTACTGACTTACCGCTATCATTTTGGGGTTATGCTTTAGAGACTGCCGCATTCACTTTAAATAAGGCACCTTCTAAATCCGTTGAGACGACACCGTATGAACTATGGTTTGGGAAGAAACCTAAGTTGTCGTTTCTAAAAGTTTGGGGATGCGATGCTTATGTCAAGAAACTTCAACCTGAAAAGCTCGAACCCAAATTGGAAAAATGCGTCTTCATAGGATACCCTAAGGAAACTATTGGGTACACCTTCTACCTCAGATCCGAAGGCAAGGTCTTCGTTGCCAAGAATGGATCCTTTCTGGAGAAAGAGTTTCTCTCGAAAGAAGTAAGTGGGAGAAAAGTGGAACTTGATGAGCTGATTGTCACCCCTTCCGAATCGGGAAATAGCGCAGCGCAGGAAGATGTTTCTGTGGTGCATGCACCGACTAGGGAGGAAGTTAATGATAATGATCATGAAGCTTCAAATCAAGTTACTGCTGAACTTCGTAGTGTTGGCGAACGTAGCAGAATTTTAAAATTTTCTAGGCATCACCAAGATCAATCTATGGAGTCATCTAGCAACGAGGGAGAGGGGAGTGCATCTACAGACCCTTGTAGATTGCGAGCGGAAGCGTTCAAGAGAACGGGGTTGATGGAGTCGTACTCGTCGTGATCCAAATCACCGATGACTGAGCGCCGAACGGACGGCACCTCCGTGTTCAACACACGCACGGTTGGGAGAGACGTCTCCTCCTTCTTGATCCAGCAAGGGGGAGGAGAGGTTGATGGAGATCCAGCAGCATGACGGCATGATGGTGGAAGCAGCGGGGATCTCGGCAGGGCTTTGCCAAGCTCAGCGAGAGGGAGAGGTGTCACAGGGGGGGAGAGGGAGGCGCCAGGGGCTAGGGTGTGCAGCCCTCCCTCCCCCTCTTTATATAGGGGCCCTGGGGGGCGCCGGCCCCTAGAGATCCAATCTCAAGGGGGGCAGCGGCCAGGGGGGGGGACTTGCCCCCTAAGTTTGGTGGGGCGCCCCCACCCCCAGGGTTTCCAACCCTCGGCGCAGGGGGAGGCCCATGGTGGACCTACGTGTTGGAAATATGCCCTAGAGGCAATAATAAAATGGTTATTATTATATTTCCTTGTTCATGATAATTGTCTATTGTTCATGCTTTAATTGTATTACCCAGAAACAGTGATACATGTGTGAATACATAGACCACAACGTGTCCTTAGTAAGCCTCTAGTTGACTAGCTCGTTGATCAACAGATGGTTACGGTTTCCTGACCATGGACATTGGATGTCATTGATAAAGGGATCACATCATTAGGAGAATGATGTGATGGACAAGACCCAATCCTAAGCCTAGCACAAGATCGTGTAGTTCGTATGCTAAAGCTTTTCCAATGTCAAGTATCCTTTCCTTAGACCATGAGGTTGTGCAACTCCCGAATACCGTAGGAATACTTTGGTTGTGCCAAACGTCACAACGTAACTGGGTGGCTATAAAGGTACACTACGGGTATCTCTGAAAGCATCTGTTGGGTTGGCACGAACCGAGACTGGGATTTGTCACTCCGTATAACGGAGAGGTATCTCTGGGCCCACTCGGTAATATATCATCGTAATGAGTTCAATGTGACTAAGGGGTTAGTCACGGGATGATGTGTTACGGAACGAGTAAAGAGACTTGCCGTAACGAGATTGAACAAGGTATCGGTATACCGACGATCGAATCTCGACAAGTGCTATACCGATAGACAAAGGGAATCATATACGAGATTGATTGAATCCTTGACAACGTGGTTCATCCGATGAGATCATCGTGAAACATGTGGGAACCAACATGGGTATCCAGATCCCGCTGTTGGTTATTGGCCGGAGAGATGTCTCGGTCATGTCTGCATGGTTCCCGAACCCGTAGGGTCTACACACTTAAGGTTCGATGACGCTATGGTTATAGGGAATGTAGTACGTGGTTACCTGTCGGGGGAAACTGTCCACCACGAACACCTATGGGACCGGAGCCCCTTGTCTGTGCGGTACGAGGGCGGAGGGAGCACGAAGAGCAGATCGTAGCGAGCACGCGGGCAGTTTTACCCAGGTTCGGGCCGCGGTAGACGCGTAAAACCCTACTCCTGCTTAGTTGAGTATTGAGTTGGAGAGCTCGGGAGCTCGAAGAAGCAGCTACACCGAGCGTATGAGCGATCTAGGTTCCGAACCCCCTCCACGTTGTGCATGGGCCTCCTTTTATAGTGCAAGGGGTCACCGACAGGTGTCAACGTAGGAGAAAGGGGTAAAAACGTAAAAGAGGTGGTAGTTGTAACAGTGCGGGAATAGTGGAGCTACAGTGTGCGAACAGTGGTCGCTACCTACTTTGACAGTGGGGGACAAGGGCATTTAATGCCCGTCGCCGTCGACCCCAAAAGCTCCCGCCTTCGCGTCTCCGTTCGCCACGGCGATGGCTTCACCACCGTGGAGTGCCACCGTGTCCCCCAGGCTGCACAGCCATCCGCCACGCGTCCCTGGGATGGCCCCAGGGCGACGCGTGGGCCGATGAGCTGGAGCGCGGGCACACAGCACAACTCTCCCGGCAAGCACCTTGCCGGGGTCTTGATCTTGCCGGGCCCGGGAGCTTGCCGGGCTGTGAAGCTTGTCGCTCCCCGGACCCTCGCCGGGACGCATATAGCGCCGAGGCGTGTCTTCTATGATGTAATCTTCTAGTCTTCCTGGCAAGCTCCTCTTGCCAGGGCCCTGCGTGAGTGAGGTAACCTTGAGCCTAGAACGGCCTTCCCGGCAAGCTCCGCTTGCCGGGGTCTCGATCTTCTGTCTTGTATACTTTGTTTTTGAATGGTTTGATATGGAGCAGGAAGGTCTCCGGTGAGCACGCGGTAAACCCTGCCGCGGGAAGCTGCAACTGCCCGTGCACAAGTTGGGGTACTGAGGTACCCCTACCTTAGTACACCGACAGGAGCCCCCGGGCCTGGGCCACACACGGTGCCGAGCGCTGTTGGGCCAGGCCCAAAACAGTGCACGGGCACACGCGGCCCACGGCGCGCCGAATCCACTTCCGCATCCGCCGCGTCCCCCCGTAACGGCACGCGTCGATTGTGGCGTCGTGGGATGGGACGTGCCCACGTTCCTTCAATGGAAAGGGCGAAACGCCCCCCACTTCCCCATAAAAGCAGAGGAAGCAGGAGCGGTTCCCCTCCTTACGCTTTCATTGCATCCTCTTCTTCCTCCAGAGATCCCCTTTGCGCTCCGCCTCTACACCTCCGCCGCCGCCGGGCTCTTTGTCCCTCTTCCTCCGCCGCCTCCGCCATGGCCCCGAAGACCGAGAAGGCGAAGGCGGAGAAAGCCAAGAAGGAGAAGTCGGAGCAAGCGGCGAAGCTCGCCGCGTATCGGAAGCGGAACCTCGTCTTCCCGCCGAAGCTCAGCGCGCGGGAACTCTGGAACAAGTATTGCTTGTTCTGGTCCAAGGGAACCAAGGCGCACCCCCGCACTCGAGCTTATCCGGCCGCCGCCAAGGACAACTACCCCGGCGGGTACTATTTCTTCGCAGCCTTCTTCCACTGCGGTCTTTGCCCTCCTTTTTCCGATTTCTTCTGTGACATAATGCACACCTATGGCCTCCATCTTCTTGACTTCACCCCCAACGCCATCCTCACAATGGCGGTTTTCGCACACATGTGTGAAAACTATATAGGAATACACCCAAACGTAGCGCTGTTTAGGCATTTCTTCACCCCTAGAGCAGAGGCCGGCGCCCCCCTCTCCGGAGGAATTTCTTGGGTTTTTCGTCTGAACAAGAAGGAGTCCTACTTGCCGGGGGAGCTCCGCGGCAAGTGGGAGGAGTGGCGTGCGGAATGGTGCTGGATTGTCGAGGACCAGCCGCAATCCTTCACCGCGCCGCGCACAACACCCATCGTGCGCGGCAGGGACTGGAGCGAGCTGGATTCGGACGACGGCAAGCTCAACGTCGCCCTCATCAGGATTCTGCGTCTCCGGACCGCTAGGCTGTCTGTCGCAGAAGTAGGCACAGACTTCCTCCGCCGCCGCATCGCCCCTCTCCAAGACAGGAAAAGGCCGGCCTGGGAGTACGGCAACTCGGCGGATATCATGAGGTTGCGGCCCGGGCTCAACTACAACTTCACGTCGCTGGAGCTGAAGGGGATGGTCCGGGAGCTGTTTAAGCACGACCCGGCCCACCCGGAATGGTTCAGGGGGCCCCGGGGAGTGGTGCCCCTTTGCAACAGTACGGCTTGTGATCCTCTTCGCGCGATGATGCCCGCGTGTGATTCGCACGGCGTGGACCGCACGTGGATTCCGCCCCAGCCATCAGACATTCTCAGCTTCTTCGACAACCTTGTGGAGGTGGCGAAGAACAAGAACGAGACCCGGGAGCTGACGCGGGACACCACCGACCAGGAGATAGCGTACATCGCTTCTCGGGTTGAAGAGGCCGCCGTAGCCGCAGCGGCAGGAGAGTTCGGCTACACGCCTGACGAGGCAGATGCTGCGGAGGCGTCCTGCCAAGCGGAGGAGGCGGAGATCCGCAGGCTACTGAAGCTGCCTCCTGACGAGCTCGCCGGGGTCCCATCCTTGAGGCACTCAGGGATCATTGGGATCCAGACGGAGGCCGCGGCGAGAGGCCACGGCGCCGGAGGGAACAGGGGCGCCGCAGGGAGCGGAGGCGCCGGAGGGAGCGGAGGCGCCGGAGGGAAGGAGGCCGCAGCGCAGGGCGTCGGGCCCAGCAAGCCAGCCGGGGAGGAGGAGGAGGAGGACGCCGAGGCCGCCGAGGACTCCGGCGGGTCTACGGAGCTCTACGCCGACGACCTCTCCTCGTCGGAGACCTCCCCGCCCCGGGCAAGCCCTAGGCGGTCTCCACTGAAGCGTCTCCGCAAGACGGCGACGGGGGAGGGGGCGCAGGCGCCCCGGCAACAACAAGCTCGCCGGGCAGCGCGAGCTCCCCGGGGGAGCCAAGCTGCGCCGGGGGCGACCGGCGCACCAGCTACAGCGGAGGCGGCCCGCGCGCAGGCCACGACGGAGGCGCCCCGCAAGCAGGCCACAACAGAGGCGCCTCGCAGGCCGGCGTCGAGCCGACAGAGTCTTCACGGGGTGGAGCGGCGGCTCCGCCCGCTCCCCGGGCCTCGGCTACCACAGGGGCTGGGTCTTCGCAGCCCCCAGCCCCAGGGACCGCCAAGCGCCCGAGGGAATCTTCGCCTCCCGCTCCTCGCGCAGACGCGCCCCAGGTGGAGTTTGACTTCTCTGCCTTGAGCGACGACGACGAGGAGGAACAGGAGTAAGCATTCGAGATCTTTATCTTCTCAAACTTCGTCTTGATTATTGTTGATGCTAATCTTGTTTTTTTTTTCTTTGATTCCAGGACCTTGGCCCAGCGCGCGGCGAAGAAAGCCAAGGTGCCCGTGGTCGAGGTCGCGGATGACTCGCCCACCGCGGCAACTGGGGACGCGCCGGAGCCAAGTCTGCCGGACCCGAGCGCTGCTCCGAGGAGCAGCCCCCAGCGCAGCCCCCAGCGTAAGTCTGGATTCTGTATTTCCATTTGTCGGGTGCGCTTGAGCATCTGTCCTTGTGCTAATATCCTGATTATTTTGTCTTGACTTGTGCAGAGATGGAGCCACAGCCGCAGGAGCGTCCGGAGGTCGCCCCCGAGGAGCCGCAGGCCCCGCCGTCCCCGCCAAGGCCGAACTCTCCGGCAAGGGAGAGTGCTCCGCCAAGGGCGGGTACTCCGCCAAGGGCGAGTACCCCGCCAAGGGCGAGCAGCCCGGCGAGGGCGGCCACTCCGCCAAGGCAGAGCTCCCCGGCGAGGGAGCCCGCCGCTGACGACGTCCGCCAAGGTAGGTCTTGTAATTTTGTCTTCTTGGCATTGTCTCTTTTTGGATATTTGCTTGAACTTCCTTTGCTTCTTCTTCTTCTTCTAGATCCTCCTCCCCCCCGAGCAGATGGAGACGGAAGTCATCATCATCGAGGAGGAGGGCGCGCAGGGCGGCGGCGGCGACGCCCCTGTCGCCGAGGACATGGCGGGAGTCGCCGAGCCAGCTGCGCCAGAGACCGCTCCGGCTGTGGACGCAGCGGCCGGGGAGGGGGACGGCGACCGCACCGCCGGCCCGGAGGCGGCGGGAGCATCAAGTGCTGCGCCGACCGCCGACCCCTCCGCCGGAATGGAGCAGGCCGGCTATTACCTTGAAGCCCCCAACGGCGTATTCATCCAGGTGCCGTGGGGTTCCTCGTCGCGAGCTCCCGCGGAGGGCGAGGCCTTTGACGGAGAGGTCCTCGCCTCCGCGGGCTTGAAGATCGTCGAGGCGCCCGGCGGAAGCGACGGGCCCGAGGAGGAGAAGCTGCTTCACCAGCTCCTGGCCCTTTACCGGGCAAGGCAGGCGAAGCTTGCTTGTCGGGAGGTCCTCGCCGCCAAGGCCGCCGCGGAGATGGAGAAGCGCGCGGCGGAGCTCAGCGCCGCCAACCAGGCGGCCCTCCGCGAGGTGGCGGAGGAGCGCGAGCGACTCGCCGGAGAATACCAAGAGTGGGTGCTGGAGAAGGCCGAGGCCGAAGAGCAGCAGCGGCTCGCCGGGGTGGAGCTGTCCCGGCGAGAAGGAGAACTCGCCCAGCGGAAGGTCAACCTCGACGCCCACGAGGAAGAACTTGCCGCTCGGGAGCAGGCCCTTGGCGGGGAGCTGAAGGAGGCGAGAGCTGCCGCGGCTACCGCGGAGACCGCCAAGGAGGACCTCGCCGCCAAGGTCGCGCAGCTGGAGGAGTCGCTGAAGGCGAGCGTGGAGAAGGTCACCGCACTCAATATAGAGCGCGAGAAGGACGCCCACACTAACTCAGAACTCCAGGTGCGTCTTTCTGAGAGGGGCGATGAGTTGAAGGCCGCCAAGGACTCCATCGAGGATCTGGAGCTGAAGGTCTCCACACTGAAGGACTCGCTTGACGCCGCCCGGGATCGGGAGACCAAGTTGAAGGAGGAGCTCCGTAAGGAGCGAGCCTTGGTGGACAGCGCCAACAAGGCGGCCGAGAACTTCCGCCGTACCATTGAGGTATGGACCGAGGACTTGGTATCTTCTGCGTCCAACATCGACCAGGAGTTGCTGGCGCTGAAAGTCGAGCATCTTATCTACTCCCCGGATCCGAACCTCCCTCACAGCGCCAAGCTCAGCCTCTTCTTCAGAGGGATCGCGCCGGCTCTTGCAGGTCTTCGGAAGAAGATCCCCGCGCAGCTGGCCGAGGAGTCGCGCCTGCTCTGCACGGGAACCTTGGAGCGCGTGCTGACGAAGATTGTATACCGCAATCCCGGCATAAACCTCACCAACGTTCTTCGCAGCCTGCCGGCCGACGCAAACATGGAGGTGTTGAAGGAGCAGGTCGCCCACATCATCGCCAAGGTGAACAAGATCTCCAGGATTGAGGGCGACCGCGTAGATTAGGCCTCCATTATCTTTATCTCTTTTTGTTGCTGCATAGGATGTTTGTGAACTCATTAATCATTGCGACAAGTTATCCTTTGTAAGATGTTTATCTTATTTTGATCAATCAGTGCAATGTTATCTTCCTTGTCTTAGTCATCTACTTTGTATGCTTTTCACCCTACGTTCCCGGGGAGCTTGCCGGCAAGGGGCCTTTGCTGCGAGCGCTGAGTGCTGGACTCTGAGCAGCCTGCTGGCCAAGGTCTCACCGGCAAGCAACTTTGCCGCAGCTAGTCGCAACGCACTTAGCTTGCTGAGCGAACTCGAAAACGAAGTAAGGGCGCGACACTTGTCGCAGCTCGCTTAGATCGTTGAGCGTACTCGGAAACAAGACAAGGGTGCGGCTAGCTGCGGGTAGGTTCCTCCGCGCACAGGTTTTCCATACAAAGTGTGATTGTTCAAGGAAGACAACTAAAATTTAAAAATTTGAACTGGCCAAATTCTAATAACTTAGCTTTCATATATTGCTTCCTTCTCGGTAAGGCTTTTCTTTCTTGAACAGCATTTGGTTCCTCCTCCATCTCCTTCCCCCCCGGCAAACTTGTGCGCGAGGAACGTTCCTTCTGCTTAAGAGGCAAAGGAAAAGAAGAGGGAAACAAGACATGGCCTTTCGGCGTGCTAATGCTTACCGGATGTGTATGTTGCACAAGATGCCAAATAACACATGCAAATAGCAAGGAAAAGCATGCAAAAGGCAAATAGCGCAAAACACAAAATCTTTACTGATGCACGGGGTCTGCGCCCGGCTTTGTACAAAGGGTTACATGCAACAGCGGCAAGGCTTGCACAAAAGGTGGTTGCCGGAGCGGATCACGGCAACCGCGCCTTATGGGTGGAACTTGCGAAGATGCTCTATGTTCCAGGAGTTGCTCACCGGTAAGCCTTCTTCGGTCTCGAGGCGGACAGCGCCGGGCCTCGTGACTTGTCTCACCCGATAAGGGCCTTCCCACTTTGGCGTCAACTTGTTGGAATTCTTGGCGGACTGAACACGCCGAAGAACAAGGTCGCCTTCCTCGAGACTCCTGGCCTTGACCTTGCGGCTATGGTAGCGACGCAAGGCTTGCTGGTATCGAGCAGCTCGTACAGCAGCCTGGAGACGTCCCTCCTCGAGGAGCAACGCATCATCTTGTCGCAGTTGCTCTTGCTCGAGCTCATCATAAGCGAGCACTCGAGGAGATCCGTATACGAGTTCCGTGGGGAGAACTGCCTCTGCTCCATAGACTAGAGCAAAGGGTGTCTGTCCGGTGGCTCGACTTGGTGTCGTTCTGATTGACCAAAGAGCCGCCGGTAGCTCCTCTATCCAATTTCTTCCGCACTTGCGCAGCCTGTTAAAGGTCCTTGTCTTGAGTCTGCGCAGCACTTCAGCATTGGCCCTCTCCGCTTGACCGTTGCTCCTCGGGTGAGCAACAGAAGCGAAACAGACCTTGGCGCCAAGGTCTTGGACGTACTGCATGAAGGTGCGACTAGTGAATTGTGTACCGTTGTCGGTGATGATCCTGTTAGGGATCCCGAAACGGCAAACAATCGACCTGAAGAACCTGATTGCTGACTGTGCTGTCACCTTTCTCACTGGTTCCACTTTTGGCCACTTTGTGAACTTGTCGATTGCAACGTACAAGTACTCAAAGCCCCCGACGGCTCGGGGGAAGGGGCCGAGGATATCGAGTCCCCAGACCGAGAAGGGCCAGGACAAAGGGATTGTTTGGAGAGCTTGAGCTGGTTGATGAATCTGCTTTGCATGGAACTGGCACGCTTCACACTTGGTTACTAGTGCAGTTGCGTCTTGGAGGGCTTCTTGCCAAAAGAACCCTTGCCGGAAAGCTTTCCCGGCAAGCGCCCTTGCGCCAATGTGGTGGCCGCATATGCCTCCGTGTATTTCTGCCAACAGCTTCTGTCCATCTTCCCTGGAGATACACTTCAGTCTGACACCATTGAGCCTTCTTCTGTACAGCTCGTTATCCATGAACTGGTACATACTTGACTGCCTGGTTATCTTCTCTATTTCTTCTGGGTCGTCGGGAAGTTCTCCGGTTTGCAGAAAACGGACGATCTGCTGTGCCCATGCCGGAGCTTGGGGCTCAACGACAAGGACTAAAGGCATGAGGGCCGCTGCGGGGACCTCAGCTTCTGCGGCAAGAACCTCTGGCTCTGCCGGAGCTGAAGGTCCCCCGGCAAGCTCGCCGGGGCGAGGCTTGTCGGGAACACTTGCTTCAACTGTACAGACCCGAGGATCTGCAGGAGCAAACTGTTCCTCAGTGTTGTGGTTGTCGATCTTGGGGACCTTGGCGGCGGTTTCAGGAAGATCCGCCGGCAAGTAGTCGCCGGAGACCAACTTTCTCTTCTTGGACTGCCCAATTGATGGTGTAACGGATGGTTGAGTCAGCTTGAGCAAGAAGGTCCCTGGTTCCACAGGTAACTTCATCGAAGCACACTTTGAAAGGCCATCTGCTATTTCATTCTGAGCTCTCGGGACGTGCTCCATCTGCAGACCTTCAAAGTGCTCCTCAAGCTTCCTCACTTCATCTACATAAGCTTCCATCAAAGGGCTCTGATAATTCTTGTTGACTTGCCGGACCACCAACTGAGAATCTCCCCGCACAATCAGCTTCCTGATCCCAAGTTCGGCCGCAATCCTGAGGCCAGCAAGCAAGCCTTCATATTCAGCAGTGTTGTTTGTCGCTTGCTCCCTGGGAAAGTGCATCTGGATAACATATTTGAGGTGCTCTCCGGTGGGCGCGATGAGTACCACGCCAGCACCGGCGCCTTGCAGCGAGAAGGCACCATCGAAATACATTACCCATTCACTTGTCGCCTCTTGTACAGGTGTACTTGTTTCTTGGACTTCTTCATCGGGCGTTGGGGTCCACTCAGCTATGAATTCTGCCAAAGCTCGGCTCTGTATGGTTGAAGTACTTTCAAACTTGAGTCCAAAGCTCGACAGCTCCAGTGCCCACTCAACGATCCTGCCTGTTGCTTCTGGGTTGTGCAATATCCTCTTCAGCGGAAAGCGAGTGACCACTGTTATCTCATGTGCTTGGAAGTAATGGCGCAGCTTTCTCGAGGCCATGAGGAGACCGAAAAGCAACTTTTGCACACCAGAGTACCTTGATCTAGCCCCCTGGAGAAGGGAACTCACAAAATACACTGGGCGCTGCACCATTTTCTTCCGCACTTCATCCTGTTCCTGCGCAGAGTTGTCCTTGTCGGGGCCAGAGCTTGCCGGAGCAGCCCCCTGCTTGTCGCTGGATTCGCTTGCCGGTGGTGTAGCCTCCTCGTCGGACTCCCTCTCCGCTACTAACGCAGCACTAACCACCTGGTTGGTTGCCGCTAGGTATAGCCACAACTTTTCCTGTGGTCTAGGTGCGACAAGTATTGGAGTGGAGGATAGGTACCGTTTCAAATCTTGCAGCGCTGCCTCCGCTTCCGGAGTCCACTTCATGGGACCTGCCTTCTTCAAGATTTTGAAGAAAGGTAGGGCGCGTTCTGCAGACTTCGAAATGAATCTACTGAGGGCAGCCACACAACCTGCAAGCCTTCTGACATCCTTGACGCGCTTCGGGGCCTCAATCTGCTCAATGGCTTTAATCTTGTCGGGGTTGGCTTCAATACCCCTCTGTGACACAAAGAATCCGAGAAGCTTGCCGGAGGGAACTCCAAAGACGCACTTCTCGGGGTTCAACTTGAGCTGTATTCTGCGCAGGTTCTGAAATGTCTCTTCCAAATCTTGGATCAGGGTTTCTTTGCTCTTACTTTTCACCACGATGTCATCCATGTAAGCCTCTACATTTCTGTGGATCTGTGGCTCGAAAGCAGTGTACACTACCCTTGCAAACGTTGATCCTGCATTCTTCAGTCCAAATGGCATGCGTATGAAGCAATAAGTGCCACATGGAGTGATAAATGCGGTCTTCTCTTCATCCTCTTTGGCCATAAAGATCTGGTGGTAGCCTGAATATGCATCAAGAAAACAGAGTAGCTCACATCCGGCAGTGGAGTCAACGATCTGGTCAATGCGCGGCAAAGGGAATGGATCCTTGGGACATGCTTTATTCACATCGGTGAAGTCTATACACAGTCTCCACTTCCCGTTGGCCTTGCGCACGACGACTGGGTTTGCTAACCACGTCGGATGGATCACACCTCTAACTAGGCCCGCTGCCTCTAGCTTCTTGATTTCTTCGTTGATGAATTCTTGGCGCTCCACGGCTTGCTTCCTCACCTTCTGCTTGATGGGCCGCGCATGAGGACAAACAGCAAGCTTGTGCTCAATTACCTTCCTGGGAACACCGGGGATGTCAGATGGTTGCCAGGCAAACACATCGACATTTGCCCGCAGGAAGGCAACGAGCGCGCTTTCCTATTTACTGTCAAGTGTGGCACTGATGGTTAAGGTACCACCAGTGCCGTCCTCTTTGGCGGACACCTTCTTGGTTGCCGGAGGAGCGGCCATCCCTTTCTTACACTTGCCGGTGGAGCTCGATGGGACGTCCTCGACGGCAGCGCAGCACTCCGAAGAGGTGCGGTCGCCGGAGTGGGCCCCAGAACACTTGCCGGACTTGGTCTTCGTCTTCTTCCCCCCGGGAGCTTCAGCGGCAAGTGTATCCTTCTCTGCCGCAACTGCTGCATCCCGGTAGATCTTGTCGGCGCAAACAAGCGCATCTTTCTTGTCGCCGTGGACAGTGATGACGCTTATCGGCCCCGGCATCTTAAGTACGTTGTAGGCATAATGGGAAGCTGCCATGAACTTGGCGAGGGCAGGACGGCCAAGTATTCCATTGTATGTCAATGGAATATCGGCGACGTCGAAAGTGATGCGCTCAGTTCTGAAGTTGAGCTCCCCGCCAAAGGTCACCGGCAGAGTGATCTTCCCCTTGGGCTTGCTCCTTCCCGGGTTGATTCCTTGGAAAGAACCGGTCTCTTCGAGCTCGCCATCTGGGATTTGGAGTTTCTTGATCACAGCAGAGGAGATCAAGTTCAGCCCGGCCCCGCCGTCAACCAACATTTTGGTGACCTTGAGGTTGCGGATGGTGGGTAAGACCAGCATCGGCAAGCACCCGACCGCAGTGGTGCGGTCAGGGTGATCCTCAAGATCAAAAATGATGGGCGTGCTGGACCATTTGAGGAGCCTGCGCGACTCCACGGGCGGCTCTGCTGCATTCACCTCACGCACCCACTGCTTTAGCTGACGGTGGGAGGCGTGCAGAGAGGCGCCACCGTCGACGCACAGGACCTCCGTGGCCTTCTGGAACTCCTGCTCGCTGTTATCCTCGTCCTCCATGTCTTCGTCGTCGTCTTCTTCATCCTTGTCGCGGCCCCGGGGAGGTCGGTCACCTTGCCGCTGCTTGGCCTTGCCGCGGCGTCCTCCCCGGCCATTGAATGGCCGCTTCTTGCTTGGCTCTCCGCCGCCACCTTGGGCCTTCTCCTTGTCGCGCCTCTCGTACTCAGCCTTCTGCTGCTCGACGAGGTACTCGACGCGCTTGCAGTTGGAGAGGTCGTGGCCCTTGGTGCGGTGGATTTTACAGTATTGCTTGTCGGAGCCGTCCTGCTTGTCGGCTGCCGCTACAGGGGCAGGCTCCTTGCCGGAGCCGCCAGCCTGTGTTTGCTTGGCGGGAGCCTCCTTGCTGGACTTCTCGACGGCAAGCACCTCCTTCTTGTTCTTCCTTCTGTTGTTCCGCCGCCGGCCCTTCTTTGCCGGGGCGGCGTCGTCGCTGTCGCTTACTCCTGCGCCAGCATCCTCCCCGGGGAGTCTCCTCCCCTCTTCTGCGCGTGCGCACTTGTCAGCCAGAGCATAGAGCTCGCTGACATCCCGAATCTTGGTCATCGCCATTTCTTCACGCATGCGGCGGTTACGCACGTTCTGGTGGAACGCACTGATAACCGCGGCAGGGTGGACATCAGGGATGTTGTGCTGTACACGGCTGAAGCGTTGGATGTACTTGCGCAGGGACTCTCCTTCCTTCTGGGCCAAAATGTGGAGATCGCTCTCCTGGCCGTGGGGTTTGTGGCCGCCGGTGAAGGCGCCAACAAACTGATGGCAAAGGTCTGCCCAAGAAGAAATGGAGCCTTCCGGCAAGTGCATAAGCCACGAACGGACGTTCGGCTTAAGCACGAGCGGGAAGTAGTTTGCCAAGATCTTCTCGTCGCGCCCCCCGGCAGCCTGCACCGCGATGGTGTAAACGCTGAGGAATTCTGAGGGGTGCGTCTTGCCGTCGTACTTTTCCGGTACGTCGGGCTTGAAATTCTTCATGCTGGGCCACTGGACGCGCCGCAGCTCACGGGTAAACGCAGGGCAGCCTGCCGCGTACGGCAAGTCGCCTGGTTCACCGGGCGCGCGCGCGTCGACAGCGTCCCCAGCCCTCTGGTCCGATTGTCGCCGAGCTTCTCGGCGGCGCTCGATTGTTGTTCGAGCGTCTTCTTGTCGCCGGTCGTCGAGGACCTGGCGCTGGTCCCGACGGGCCCGCGGATCTGACGATGCCGTGGAGCCGTCGTCGGCGTTGTTCCGGCGGGGTGGCGTCTTCTGCTTCCGCGGCGGGGAGTGCACGCTTGTCGCACCCCCGGCGGTCTTGTCGCCGTCGGCCTTCGTCTTCTCAGCTTGCCGCGGCCGCGAGGCCGCCGGCTGCTGTGGAGAATCGTTGTTGGTGAAGGCTATCAGGCTCTGGATGGTGGCCCTCCAGTCTTCGGCCTTGTCTGCCGCTGGAGGGAAGTCGAGGAGCAGTTGCGCCCTTGCGAGCGCTTCTGCTGGAGTGGAGGGGAACGGGGGCGAGCGGTGCGAGGAGCGGGATATGCTCGGACTCCTAACAGCGTTAGAAGGAGCAGGGTCCCGCCCCGGCGCCTTCGCTTTGCTTGTGCCCGGACGGTGGTCCGGGGCATCCCGCGAACCTCCGGTTTGTCCTTGGCCCAACAAGCGGATGCCACCTCCTGTGACATGGCGCTGCTGGGTTGTCGTGTGCTGAGATGGACGCGGCGCGTCCACGGAGACCGAGGCTCGGTCGTCCGTCCTGTCCTTGGATTTGGTGGCGTCGCGAGTGTCCTCGCCGGCGACCACCCTTCCGACGGCGTCTCCCCCGCCCACCGTTGGCTCTGGTGGCGGCGGATGAGACGCAGACGGGCCTCCGACCTCCGAAGCCTTCTTCTTCGGGGCCATGGTGCTGTTGCTGATGAAGTTGCTGACGAAACTGGAGAGGTTGGTGAAGAATGCGCCCGCGCGAACGCCAGATCAGATTCGCACAACCTCGACGCCCCCTACCTGGCGCGCCAAAGATGTCGGGGGAAACTGTCCACCACGAACACCTATGGGACCGGAGCCCCTTGTCTGTGCGGTACGAGGGCGGAGGGAGCACGAAGAGCAGATCGTAGCGAGCACGCGGGCAGTTTTACCCAGGTTCGGGCCGCGGTAGACGCGTAAAACCCTACTCCTGCTTAGTTGAGTATTGAGTTGGAGAGCTCGGGAGCTCGAAGAAGCAGCTACACCGAGCGTATGAGCGATCTAGGTTCCGAACCCCCTCCACGTTGTGCATGGGCCTCCTTTTATAGTGCAAGGGGTCACCGACAGGTGTCAACGTAGGAGAAAGGGTTAAAAACGTAAAAGAGGTGGTAGTTGTAACAGTGCGGGAATAGTGGAGCTACAGTGTGCGAACAGTGGTCGCTACCTACTTTGACAGTGGGGGACAAGGGCATTTAATGCCCGTCGCCGTCGACCCCAAAAGCTCCCGCCTTCGCGTCTCCGTTCGCCACGGCGATGGCTTCACCACCGTGGAGTGCCACCGTGTCCCCCAGGCTGCACAGCCATCCGCCACGCGTCCCTGGGATGGCCCCAGGGCGACGCGTGGGCCGATGAGCTGGAGCGCGGGCACACAGCACAACTCTCCCGGCAAGCACCTTGCCGGGGTCTTGATCTTGCCGGGCCCGGGAGCTTGCCGGGCTCTGAAGCTTGTCGCTCCCCGGACCCTCGCCGGGACGCATATAGCGCCGAGGCGTGTCTTCTATGATGTAATCTTCTAGTCTTCCTGGCAAGCTCCTCTTGCCAGGGCCCTGCGTGAGTGAGGTAACCTTGAGCCTAGAACGGCCTTCCCGGCAAGCTCCGCTTGCCGGGGTCTCGATCTTCTGTCTTGTATAATTTGTTTTTGAATGGTTTGATATGGAGCAGGAAGGTCTCCGGTGAGCACGCGGTAAACCCTGCCGCGGGAAGCTGCAACTGCCCGTGCACAAGTTGGGGTACTGAGGTACCCCTACCTTAGTACACCGACATTACCGAATGTTTTTCGGAGTCCTGGATGAGATCTCGGATGTCACGAGGAGTTCCGGAATGGTCCGGAGGTAAAGTTTTATATATGGGAAGTCCCGTTTTGGTCACCGGAATGATTTCGGGGGTCACCGGTATTGTACTGGGGCCACCGGAAGGTGTCCGGGGGTCCACCGGGTGGGGCCACCTGCTCGGTCGGCCAAGTGGACCAAGTGAAGGGGGAGGGGACCAGCCACTGGTGGGCTGGTGCGCCCCCCAAGGGCCCAAGGTGCCTAGGGTTTGGGGGAACCCTAAAGGGCGGCGCCCCCTTGCCTTGGGGGGCAAGGCACCCCTGGACGCCGCCCCCTCCTCAGATCCAATCTGAGGGGGCCGGCCCCCCTCTCCCTAGCCCCTATATATATGTTGGGGGGTGGGAGGGCAGCCACACCCAAGTCCTGGCTAGTTCAAATTCCATTGTGTTGTGTGTTTACCATGTTATGTGCTTCTTCTCGCTAGTTTAAATTCCGTTGCGATCGTAAGGATTCGTTCGACTACACTTGGTTCGTCTTCGTGGCTTCTTCTTCGTCTTCTTCATGAACTCGTTCTTCTTCCTTGCGGGATCTCAGGCAAGATGACCGTCACCTTGGATCTCATTACTATCAATGCCATGCTAGTTGTCTTGATGCTATCGCTATATGTCGCGTTACCTATCCATTTGTCAGCCTCTCATTGTTGCCATGAAACCTCTAACTTTTGATACCTTCCTAGCAAACCGTTGATTGGCTATGTTACTGCTCGCTTAGCCCCTCTTATAGCGTTGATAGTTGCAGGTGTAGACGAAGATTGCTCCATGTTGGAACTTGGTTTCGGGAATATCACAATATCTATGACTATAATTGACACACCTATATACTTGGCAACGGGTGGAAGGCTTGGTCTTTTGCTCGGTGTTTTGTTCCACTCATGCCGCCTTAAGAACCGATAAACCGGTGTTATGTTCCTTGATTTTGCGTTCCTAACGCGGTTGGGTATATGGGGACCCCTTGACAGTTCGCTTTGAATAAAACTACTCCAGCAAGGCCCAACATTGGCTTTAATTTGCCTCATAATAAAACTTAATTAATTAATTAAATTGCATAGGGGGTCACGTCCCCGGGTTCTTAATTCTACATACAGGGGGGCCAGTGCTGATGGTGTTGGTCCCAAACTAGAGCCACTTGCGGGGCCACCCAGTTATCTGGGGTCTTCGGTTGCTATACGAAGTGCTCATCCGGACGTGGCCTGAGACGAGATACGTGCGGCTACTATCAGGGTGTCGGCACGCCGGGAGGTCTTGCTGGACTTGTTTTACCATTGTCAAAATGTCTTGTGCACCGGGATTCCGAGTCTGATCGGGTTGTCCCTAAGATAATGGGGTTTTAACCTGTGCTGATCGTGAGAGCTTGTGATGGGCTAAGTTGGGACACCCCTGCAGGGTTATGAACTTTCGAAAGCCATGCCCATGGTTATGTGGCAGATTGGAATTTGTTAATGTCCGATTGTAGATAACTTGATAGAGTATCCGAAATAAAATACACGAGCCGTGTGAGTAACCGTGACCATCTCTTTTCACTTTGAGAAGAGAACACGGTGGGGTTATGTTTGACTCGTAGGTAGTTCATGATCTTTAGCGAGCATTACTAGTTTGCGACCGTTTGCGTAGATG
This sequence comes from Secale cereale, assembly GCA_902687465.1. Lineage (NCBI taxonomy): Eukaryota > Viridiplantae > Streptophyta > Magnoliopsida > Poales > Poaceae > Secale > Secale cereale. The sequence goes on from LR738710.1 coordinate 649,028,227, forward strand.
CTCATCTTATTCTTGTACTCTTAAGTTAGCCACCATACTTATGTTTAGCCGCTGCTGCAACCTCACCACTATCCTTTCCATACCCATTAAGCTTTGCTAGTCTTGATATCCACAGTTATGGGATTGCTGAGTCCTCGTGGCTCACATATACTACAACAACAGTTGCAGGTGCAGGTTTCCGACGACTTGACGTGAGAGCGATGTTCTTTCTGTTGGAGTTCTTTCTTCTCATGCTTCGTCAGTCTTGGGTTAGGTTCCTGGTCGGCAGCTTGGGATAGCAGGATGGATGTCGTTGTGCTTTTCTTGTTTGCATCCGTAGTCGGATGTCTTGTATTGATGTTGTTGTATCCATGTGACTTGTATGAATTTTTGTATCCCCACGTATTTATGTAATGGTACGATGAATTGATATCCATCTTGCTAAGCGCCCGAAATGCAGTTGTGCCCCAATCACGAGTGTGTCACGTGATCGGGATAGAATCGCATCTTGGGCGTTACACCTTTCACCTAGCGGTGCTTCAAGGACATAATTCTTCTGTGCACTAATGAGGATAATCCTCAAGTTATGGACCCGGTCCGTGTAGTTGCTACCATCATCTTTCAACTTAGATTTCTCTAGGAATGCATTAAAATTAAAGGGAACGGTAGCACGAGCCAATGATCTACAACATAGATATACAAAGACTATCAGGACTAAGTTCATGATAAATTAAGTTCAATTAATCATATTACTAAAGAACTCCCACTTAGATAGACATCCCTCAAGTCATTTAAATGATCATGTGCTCCAAATCAACTAAACCATGTCCGATCATCACATGAAATGGAGTAGTTTTCAATGATGAACATCTTCTGTTGATCATATCTACTATATGGTTCATGCTCGACCTATTGGTCTCCAGTGTTCCGAGGCCATGTCTATACATGCTATCCTCGTCAAGTTTAACCTGAGTATTCTGCACGTGCAAAACTGTCTTACACCCGTTGTATGTGAACGTAGAGCTTATAACACCCAATCATCACGTGGTGTCTCGGCACAACGAACTGTCGCAACGGTGCATACTCAGGGAGAACACTTGTACCTTGAAATTTTGTAAGGGATCGTCTTATAATGCTACCGTAGTTCTAAGAAAAATAAGATGCATAGAAAGATAAACATCATATGCAATCAAAATATGTGACATGATATGGCCATCATCATCTTGTGCTTTTGATCTCCATCTCCAAAGCATCGTCATGATCTCCATCATCACCGGCTTGACACCATGATCTTCATCATAGCGTCGTGGTCGTCTCGCCAACTATTGCTTCTACTGCTATCCCTAACTCATAGGGATAAACTAAAGCAATTACATGGCGTTCGCAATTTGTACAATAAAGAGACACCATAAGGCTCATGTCGGTTGCCGATAATTTACAAAACATGATCATCTCATACAATAACATATAACTCATCATGTCTTGACCATATCACATAACAACATGCCCTACAAAAACAAGTTAGACGTCCTCTACTTTGTTGTTGCAAGTTTTACGTGGCTGCTACAGGCTTCTAGCAAGAACCATTCTTACCTACACATCAAAACCACAACGATTATTCGTCAAGTGTGATGTTTCAACATTCAACAAGGACCGACCGAACTCGATTCAACTAAAGGTGGAGAAACAGACACCCGCCAGCCACCTGTGTGCAAAGCATGTCGGTAGAACCAGTCTCATGAATGCGGTCATGTAATGTTGGTCCGGGCCGCTTCATCCAACAATACCGCCGAATCAAAGTAAGACATTGGTGGTAAGCAGTGCTACTTCTCGAGCTTGCATTGTATTCCCTCGAAGAGGAAAGGGTGATGCAGCACAGTAGCGTAAGTATTTTCCTCAGTTTTTGAGAACCAAGGTATCAATCCAGTAGGAGACTACGCGCGAGTCCCTCGCACATGCACAAACAAATAAGAACTTTGCAGCCAATGCGATAAGGGGTTGTCAATCCCTTCATGGTAACTTACGAAAGTGAGATCTGATAGATAGGATAGGATAATATTTTTGGTATAAGAACAGAAAGTAAAGAAAGAAAATAAGCAATGGCAACAGAAATTGAAGGGAAAGTAATATGATAAAGATAGACCCGGGGGCCATAGGTTTCACTAGTGGCTTCTCTCATGATAGCAGAATTCTAGGGTGAGTGAACAAATTACTATCGAGCAATTGATAAAAAGCGCCTAGTTATGAGAATATCTAGGCATGATCATTATATATTGGCATCACGTCCATAACAAGTAGACCGAAACGATTCTGCATCTACTACTATTACTCCACACATCGACCGCTATCCAGCATGCATCTAGAGTATTAAGTTCATAAGAACAGAGTAACGCCTTAAGCAAGATGACCTGATGTAGAGGGATAACCTCAAGCAATATGATATAAACCCCATCTTTTTATCCTCGATGGCAACAATACAGTACGTGCCTTGCTGCCCCTACTGTCACTAGGAAAGGACACCGCAAGATTGAACCCAAAGCCAAGCACTTCCCCCATTGCAAGAACTATAGATCTAGTAGGCCAAACCAAACCAATAATTCAAAGAGACTTGCAAGGATATTATAATCATACATAAAAGATTTCAGAGAAGAATCAAATATTGTTCATAGATAATCTTGATCATAAACCCACAATTCACTAGATATCGACAAACACACCGCAAAAAGATTACATCGAATAGATCACCTCGAAGATCAAGGAGAGCTTTGTATTGAGATCCAAAGAGAGAGAAGAAGCCATCTAGCTAATAACTATGGACCCGAAGGTCTGTGGTAAACTACTCACAACTCATCGGTGAGGCTATGGTGTTGATGTAGAAGCACTCCGTGATCGATCCCCCCTCTGGCGGAGCTCCGGAACAGGCCCCAAGATGGGATCTCACGGGAACAGAAGGTTGCGGCGGTGGAATTAGGGTTTTCTCTGTTGCCTCGATGTTTTCAGGGTGCGAGGATATATATAGGAGGAAGAAGGGCACCGGGGGAGCCAGAGGGGGCCCACGAGAGTGGGGGCGCGCCTTGCCCCCTCGTGGCCACATCTCTCATTCCCTCGCGTGTACTACAAGTCTTCTGTGTAGATATGGTTCCAAAAATAACTCTCCCGATAGTTTCATTCCGTTTGGACTCCATTTGATATTCCTTTTCTGCGAAACACTGAAATAGGCACAAAAAAAACAGCAATTTGCACTGGCCTTGGGTTAGTAGGTTAGATCCAAAAAATAATATAAAAGTGTATAATAAAGCCCATTAAACATCCAAAACAGAATATATAATAGCATGGAACAATCAAAACTTATAGATACGTTGGAGATGTATCGAGCATCCCCAAGCTTAATTCCTGCTCGTCCTCGAGTAGGTAAATGATAAAAACAGAATTTTTGATGTGGAATGCTAACCAACATAATTCTCAATGTAATTCTATTTATTGTGGCATGAATGTTCAGATCCGAAAGATTCAAGACAAACGTCTATATTGACATAAGAATAATAATACTTCAAGCATACTAACAAAGCAGTCGTGTCTTCTCAAAATAACATGGCCAAAGAAAGTTATCCCTACAAAATCATATTGTCTGGCTATGCTCCCTCTTCATCACACAAAAAAATTAAATCATGCACAACCCCGGTTTCAGCCAAGCAATTGTTTCATACTCAATTTTTTTAAACCTTTCAACTTTCACGCAATACATGAGCGTGAGCCATGGATATAACACTATAGGTGGAATAGAGCGGTGGTTGTGGAGAAGACAAAAGAGGAAGATAGTCTCACATCAACTAGGCGTATTAATGGGCTATGGAGATGCCCATCAGTAGATATCAATGTGAGTGAGTAGGGATTGCTATGCAATGGATGCACTAGAGCTAAAAGTGTATGAAAGCTCATCAAAAGAAACTAAGTGGGTGTGCATCCAACTTGCTTGCTCATGAATACCTAGGGCATTTGAGGAAGCCCATCGTTGGAATATACAAGCCAAGTTCTATAATGAAAATTTCCACTAGTATATGAAAGTGACAAAACAAGAGACTCTCTATCGTGAAGGTTATGGTGCTACTTTGAAGCACAAGTGTGGAAAAGGATAGTAGAATTGTCCCTTCTCTCTTTTCTCTCATTTTCTGGAGTCTTTTTTTTCTTTTAGCCCCCCTCTCTTTTTTTTGTTTCCTCACACGGGACAATGCTCTAATAATGAAGATCATCACACTTTTATTTACTTACAACTCAAAGATTACAACTCGAAGCTAGAACAAAATATGACTCTATGTGAATGCCTCCGGTGGTGTACCGGGATGTGCAATGAATCAAGAGTGACATGTATGAATGAATTGTGAATGGTGGCCTTGCCACAAATACAATGTCCACTACATGATCATGCATGGCAATATGACAATATGAAGCGTGTCATATGAACTGAACGCTGGAAAGTTGCATGGCAATATATCTCGGAATGGCTATGGAAATGCCATGATAGGTAGGTATGGTGTTTGTTTTGAGGAAGATATATGGTGGGTGTATGGTACTGGCGAAAGTTGCGCGGTACAAGAGAGGCTAGCAATGGTGGAAGGGTGAGAGTGCGTATAATCCATGGACTCGAAGCTTTTTACCAACTTGATGGTAAGAAATCCCGGGACCTAGAAATTCATTTCGTACAATTGAACCTTTTCAAATTGTTTCTTTTTGAGAACCAAAAAAACTTGTGCCAAAATAACGGATGCGAAGAAGAACAAAAGGCCTTGGACACGTAATGGATCCTGATGCACGATTTCTGCGTCCCCCTGACCAAAACCTCCCACATTAGGATTGCTTGTTAATGGTTGATCAAGCTTGATGGATTCCCCCTTTGAAACAAGAAGTTCTGGTCTGGGAGGTATAATATCAATCACTTGGCGTCCATCTGATGCATCAACTATGGATATTTCATACCCCCCTTTTCTTTACGTAGTATTTTTCTTACTATACCTGTTGATGTAGCATTAGTCATAAAGAACTCATATACTTATTGCAAAAATATGCGAGTTATCAAAACAAAGTATTCAACGCATGCTCCTAGGGATCGCGCGATCCCGACCTCGACACAAAGGATGACACTCAATAAATAAATCATGCTCCAACTTCGTCACATAACGGTTCACCATACGTTTATGCTACGGGAATCACAAACTTTAACACAAGTGTTTCTCAAATTCACAATTACTCCACTAGCATGACTCTAATATCATCATCCTCATATCTCAAAACAATCATCAAGTATCAAACTTCTCCTATCATTCATTGCACTTGTATGAAAGTTTTTACTTTACTCATCTTGGATGCCTATTATATTAGGGCTAGTTTTATAACCCAAGCACATTACCATGTTGTTTTGAAAGACTCTCAAAAGGATATAAGTGAAGCATGAGAGATCAATAATTTCTACAAAATAAAACCACCACCGTGCTCTAAAAGATATAAGTGAAGCACTAGAGCAAAACTATCTAGCTCAAAAGATATAAGTGAAGCACATAGAGTATTCTAATAAATTCTAAATCATATTTATCTCTCTTAAAAGGTGTGTTCAGCAAGTATGATTGTGGCAAACTAAAAAGCAAAGACTCAAATCATACATGACGCTCCAAGAAAAACACATATCATGTGGTGAATAAAAATATAGTCCGGAGTAAAGTTACCGATAGATGAAGACGAAAGAGGGGATGCCTTCCCGGGGCATCCCCAAGCTTAGGCTTTTGTTTGTCCTTGAATTTTACCTTGGGGTACCTTGGGCATCCCCAAGCTTAGGCTCTTGCCACTCTTTGTTCCATAGTCCATCAAAGCCATACTCAAAACTTGAAAACTTCACAACACAAAATTTAGCCAAAAATCTCATGAGCTCCATTAGTATATGAAAACAAACCACCTCTCAAAGGTACTGTAATGAACTCATTATTTGTTTATATTGGTGTTAAACCTACTGTATTCCAAATTCTCTATGATTCATACCCCTCCGACACTACTCATAGATTCATCAAAATAAGCAAACAATACACGAATAACAGAATGTGTCAAAAACAGAACAATCTGTAGTAATCTGTAACTTTTGAATACTTATGTAACTCTAAAAAAATTGAAATAAATTTATGGACGTGAGGAATATGTCTATTAATCATCTGCAAAAAGACTCAACTAAAAATCACTCTCCAGTAAACAATTATAGACAATCTCGTGAGCGCTAAAGTTTCTGTTTTTTACAGCATGATCATATAAACTTCACACAAGTCTTCCCATAGGTTCTACTTGGCACAAACACTAATTAAAACACAAAACCACATCTAGACAGAAGCTAGATGCAATACTTATTCCTAAACAGAAGCAAAAGCAAAGAAAATAAAATTGGGTTGCCTCCCAACAAGCGCTATCGTTTAACGCCTCTAGCTAGGCATTGATAATTTTAATGATGCTCACATGAAAGACAAGACTTCAAGTACAAATTAAAGAGCATCATAGAACATGTGACAAACACATCTAAGTCTAACATGATTACTATGCATAGGCATTTTATAGGATACAAATTAGCAAGACAAGCAAGATCTAGCATATGCAAGGAAGAAAAAGAAAATAAGATCAATCTCAACATAACGAGAGGTAATTTAGTAACATGAAAATTTCTACAACCTTATTTTCCTCTCTCATAATAATTGCATTTAGGATCATAAGCTAATTCAACAATATAGCTATCACATAACATATTCTCAACACGATCCACATGCATGCGAAGTTGACACTCTTCTAAAATAGTGGGATTAACATTAACTAAAGTCATGACCTCTCCAAACCCACTTTTATCAAAAAGTTCATAAGATTGAACATTCTCCAAATATGTGGGATCTAAAGTTGACACTCTTCCAAACCCACTTTCAATATTATTTCAAACATCATTATCAATCTCATATATATCATGGGGCTTAAGTAAATTTTCAAGATCGTAAGAAGAATCACCCCAATCATGATCATTGCAACAAATAGTAGTCATAGCAAAACTAACATCCCCAAGCTTGAGGTTTTGCATATCATTAACACAATTGACATTAATAGAATTTATAATAATATCATTGAAATCATGCTTTTCATCGAAGGAACTATCAAGTATGGGTGCAATAGCAACGATCTCATGTTTAACATAAGGAACTATAGCAAATTCATCTTCATAAATATTGGCATCATGGCCACAAGAATAGCAAGCGTCATGTTCATCAAAGGATATTTCAATCAAGTCATCGGAATCATAATTATATATAGATTCATGAATATCATTATTTTCTTTCAAAGCAGCGGTCATTCTTTCAATAATTTCTTTGACATAGACATTATGAGCATAGTTTTCAAATAAATATTTAAGTATGTCAAAATTATCAGATTCGTAGAGAGGAATATCATACTTTTCAATCAAAGAAGCAACTTCATAAGCACCCTTAAAAGCAACTAATTCTTCAAGTTGTTCGATACGTAGTAACTATAAACACCCTTTGCATAAGAAGATAAGATTTCATTATCATTTAACTCACATAGGTAGGGGAGGTGTTTTTTAGGGTTCTTAGAGCAACAAGTAAAATCACAAATTTCACAAAGATTCCAAGCATAACACAACAATCTGTTTATTTGATCCCATAAGAGTCTCCCATTTTTAGAGAAACGGTGACGCACAAAATGAGCATGCTCATCTAAAGATTTCCCATCAACTAGGCTAGTTGGGGTTTCAGCACGAGCACATAAGGATCGAAGATGATCCAAATAGAACACTTTAAGTCGATGCATAACAATAGATTTTAGCAAGCAAATAGAAGGCACATAGCAACACAAGCAAACAAAAAGGCGAATAAAATGGCAAAGGTGAAGTGGGAGAGAGGAAAACGAGAGGCAAATAATGTAGTGCTAGGGATAAGTGTTTGTGTTAGGTACTTGGTATATGACTTTTGCGTAGATCTCCCCGGCAACGGCGCCAGAAATTCTTCTTGCTACATCTCGAGCTTGCGTTGTATTCCCTCGAATAGGAAAGGGTGATGCAGCACAGTAGCGTAAGTATTTCCCTCAATTTTTAAGAACCAAGGTATCAATCCAGTAGGAGACCACGCGCGAGTCCCTCGCACCCGCACAAACAAATAAGAACTTCACAGCCAACGCGATAAGGGGTTGTCAATCCCTTCACGGTCACTTACGAAACTGAGATATGATAGATAGGATAGGATAATATTTTTGGTATAAGAATAGAAAGTAAAGAAAGCAAATAAGTAACGGCAATATAAATTGAAGGGAAAGTAATATCATAAAGATAGACTCGGGGGGCATAGGTTTCACTAGTGGCTTCTCTCATGATAGAAGAATTATACGGTGGGTGAACAAATTACTGTCGAGCAATTGATAGAAAAGCGCATAGTTATGAGAATATCTAGGCATGATCATTATATATAGGCATCACGTACATAACAAGTAGACCGAAATGATTCTGCATCTACTACTATTACGCCACACATCGACCGCTATCCAGCATGCATCTAGAGTATTAAGTTCATAAGAACAGAGTAATGCCTTAAGCAAGATGACATGATGTAGAGGGATAAACTCAAGCAATATTATATAAACCCCATTTTTTGTCCTCGATGGCAACAATACAATATGTGCCTTGCTGCCCCTACTGTCATTGGGAAAGGACACCGCAAGATTGAACCCAAAGCCAAGCACTTCTCCCGTTGCAAGAACTATAGATCTAGTAGGCCAAACCAAACCAATAATTCAAAGAGACTTGCAAGGATATTATAATCATACATAAAAGATTCCAGAGAAGAATCAAATATTGTTCATAGATAATCTTGATCATAAACCCACAACGGATCTCGACAAACACACCGCAAAAAGATTACATCGAATAGATCTCCTCGAAGATCGAGGAGAACTTTGTATTGATATCCAAAGAGAGAGAAGAAACCATCTAGCTAATAACTATGGACCCGAAGGTCTGTGGTAAACTACTCACAGCTCATCGGTGAGACTATGGTGTTGATGTAGAAGCACTCCGTGATCGATACCCCCTCCGATGGAGCTCCGAAACAGGCCCCAAGATGGGATCTCACGGGAACAGAAGGTTGTGGCGATGGAATTAGGGTTTTCTATTGCCTCGATGTTTTCAGGGTACGAGGATATATATATAGGAGGAAGAAGGGCACCGGGGGAGCCAGAGGGGGCCCATGAGGGTGGGGGGCGTGCCTGCCCCTCGGGCGCGCCCTGCCCCCTCGTGTCCGCCTCTCTCGTTCCCTCGCATGTACTCCAAGTCTTTTGTGTAGATACGGTTCCAAAAATAACTCTCCCGAAGGTTTGATTCCCTTTGGACTCCGTTTGATATTCCTTTTCTACGAAACACTGAAATAGGCAAAAAACAACAATTTGCACTGGGCCTTGTGTTAGTAGGTTAGTCCCGAAAATAATATAAAAGTGTATAATAAAGCCCATTAAACATCCAAAATGGAATATATAATAGCATGGAACAATAAAAAATTATAGATACGTTGGAGACGTATCAAGCAGTATGGCTATTATCGCCTAGAACTCTTTGTGTTCTACTCGTGCATATCATCTACGCATAGACCTGGCTCATGATGCTACTGTTGGGAATGTAGCATGCAATTTAAAAAAATCCTACGCTCACGCAAGATCTATCTAGGAGATGCATAGCAAGGAGCCGGGAAGAGTATGTCTATGTACCCTCTTAGACCGAAAGAGGAAGCGTTGTATTAACGCGGTTGATGTAGTCGAACGTCTTCATGATCCAACCGATCCAAGTATCGAACGTACGGCGCCTCCGTGTTCAGCACACGCTCAGCTCGATGACGTACCTCGATCTCTTGACCCAGTAGTGGGCTGAGGGAGAGTTTCGTCAGCACGACGATGTGGCGACGGTGTTGATGATGTGATCCGCAAAGGCTTCGCCTAAGTACTACGATGTTATGACCGGAGGACTAAACTATGGAGGAGGCACCGCACAGGGCTAAGAGAACATTTGAGGTGCCTTGGGGGTGCCCCTGCCCACTTATATAAAGGAGGGAGGAGGAGGAGGCCGGCCTAGGAGGGGCGCACCATGGGGGGAGTCCAACTAGGATTCCACTCCTAGTTGGATTCACCCCCTTTTTTCCTTCTCGTGGAGGGGAAAAGGGTGAAGGAGTGGAGGAGAAGAAGGAAAAGGGGGTGGCGCCCCCTTCCCTACTCCAATTCGGCCTCCTTCCATGGAGGGGTGTCGGTGTACTAAGATAGGGGTACCTTAGTACTCCAACTTGTGCATGGGCGGTAGCAGCTTCCCGCGGCAGGGCTTACCACGTGCTTGCCGGAAACCTTTCCGGCCCCTATAAAGCCATTCAAGAACAAAGTATACAAGTCAGAAGATCAAGGCCCCGGCGAGAGGAGCTTGCCGGGAAGGCCGCACCAGGCTCAAGACTGTCACTTTAGCACAAGGCCCTGGCAAGAGGAGCTTGCCAGGAAGACCAAGGAATGCATACCTCAGGAGACGCCTCGGCGCATCATGCGCCCCAGCAGGGCCCGGGGAGCGACAAGCTTCCGGGCCCGGCAAGGTCACGACCCCGGCAAGGTGCTTGCCGGGGGAAACTTATGCTGTGTGCCCGCGCTCCAGCTCATCTGCCCACGCGTCGCCCTGGGGCCCTTCCAGGGACGCGTGGCGGAAGGCTGTGCAGCCTGGGGCACACGGTGGCAATCCACGGTGACGAGGCTACCGCCGTGTCGAGTGGAGAAGCATGGACGGACACTTTTGGGGTCGACGGTGACGGGCATTTAATGCCCTTGTCCCCCACTATCAAGGTTAGGTGAAGACCACTGTTCATCCACTGTTCACGCACTGTTCCCGCACTGTTACAACTACCACCAAAGTTACATTTTTGCCCTCCTCTACGTTGACACCTGTCGGTGACCCCTTGAGCTATAAAAGGAGGTCCATGCATAACGTAGAGGGGGTTCGAATCCTAAGCAACTCTCTCGCTCGGTGTAGCTAGTACTGTAGCTCTTCCAGCTCCCGAGCTCAATACAACCAAGGCAGGAGTAGGGTTTACGCGTCCGCGCGGCCCGAACCTGGGTAAACTGCCCGCGTGCGCCCCTCGATCTGCTCTTCGTGCTCCCTCCGCTCCCTTACCGCAACGTAGAAGGGGCTCCGGTCCAGCTCAAATTTTTAAATTTTAGTTATCTTCCTTGAACAACCACACTTTGTATAGAAAACCTGTGCGCGGAGGAACCTACCCGTGGCTAGCCGCACCCTTACCTTGTTTCCGAGCACGCTCAATGACTTAAGTGAGCTGCGACAAGTGTCGCGCCCTTATTTCATTTTCGAGTTCGCTCAGCAAGCTAAGTGCGCTGCGACTAAGCTGCGGCAAGGTTACTTGCCGGTAAAGCCTTTGCCAGCAGGCTGCTAAGAGTCCAGCACTCAGTGCTCGCGGCGAGGGCCCCTTGCCGGCAAGTCCCCTAGAAGCGTAGGGTAGAAAGCATACAAAGTGGAGGACCAAAAGCAAGGGAGATAACAATGCGTTGATTGCTCAGAAATAAGAAAATATATTACAGAGATAACTTGTTGCAATAACTAATAGATTCTTGTCCAATAACGTGCCTTGCAGCGGCAAGGGAAACAGAAAGAAAGGAGGCCCATGCATAACGTAGAGGGGGTTCGAATCCTAAGCAACTCTCTCGCTCGGTGTAGCTAGTACTGTAGCTCTTCCAGCTCCCGAGCTCAATACAACCAAGGCAGGAGTAGGGTTTTACGCGTCCGCGCGGCCCGAACCTGGGTAAACTGCCCGCGTGCGCCCCTCGATCTGCTCTTCGTGCTCCCTCCGCTCCCTTACCGCAACGTAGAAGGGGCTCCGGTCCCATAGGTGCTCGTGGGAGGACAGTTTCCCCCGACAAGGGGGCGCGCAACCCCTACGTGGGCTCGTGTGCCTCCCTCTTATGGCCCATAAGGCCCATAACTTTCCCCGGGGGGTTCCAGTAGCCTCCCGAAACTCTGATATGTATCTGGTACCCCTCGGAACTCTTCCGGTGTCCGAATAATATCATCCAATATGTCCGTGATGTCCCTGATCTCATCCGGGACTCCGAACAAACTTCGATCACCAAAACACATAACTCATAATACAAATCGTCATCGAACGTTAAGCGTGCGGACCCTACGGGTTCGAGAACTATGTAGACATGACCGAGACACATCTCTGATCAATAACTAATAGCGTAACCTAGATGCTCATATTGGCTCCTACATATTCTATGAAGATCTTTATCGGTCAAACCGCATAACAACATACGTTGTTCCCTTTGTCATCGGTATGTTACTTGCCCGAGATTAGATCGTTGGTATCGTCATACCTAGTTCAATCTCATTACCGGCAAGTCTCTTTACTCGTTCTGTAATGCATCATCCGTAACTAACTCATTAGTCACATTGCTTGCAAGGCTTATAGTGATGTGCATTACCGAGAGGGCCCGGAGATACCTCTCCGAAACACAGAGTGACAAATCCTAATCTCGATCTATGCCAACTCAACAAACACCTTCGGAGACAAATGTAGAGCAACTTTATAATCACCCAGTTACGTTGTGACATTTGATAGCACACAAGGTGTTCCTCCGGTATTCGGGAGTTGCATAATCTCATAGTTAGGGGAACATGTATAAGTCATGAAGAAAGCAATAGCAATAAAACTAAACGATCATTATGCTAAGCTAATGGATGGGTCTTGTCTATCACATCATTCTCTAGTGATGGGATATCGTTCATCAAATGACAACACATGTCTATGGTCAGAAAACTTAACCATCCTTGATTAACAAGCTAGTTAAGTAGAGGCATACTAGGGACACTCTGTTTGTCTATGTATTCACACATGTACTAAGTTTTCGGTTAATAGAATTCCAGCATGAATAATAAACATTTATCATGATATAAGGAAATGTAAATAACAACTTTATTATTGCCTCTAGGGCATATTTCCTTCACACTATTCCGAAGTACATGATTGGTTAATCCAAACTTCGGCATTACCTCGTCTTCGGACGACTCAGAGACATATTATGGGTACCCTAAAGCACAAAGCTTCGTCAACAGGGCCCTCGCCCACATAGGTCTCATTAAAGATCCCTACCCCCACTCATCAGAAGCAAGGCGCAGACGTGCAAAAGGGCACAGTGAAGGCTTCAAATCATGCATCAAGGCCCCGTGTTAACCTTTACTCTGTAAACATTTTCCTTTTTTTCCCTACAAGTACCGCCTTTGCAGTTTGAATTGTATGGTTAGACGTCATGAGCTTAAGAAATAATAAAAATACCCTCTAGGGTGTTCGGATATCTGCATCTTGTAATCTTCTTTGTTTCTTGCCGTATTTCCCCACTCGCTCTTCTAACAGCCCAACGTCAAAGTACAATTAATCAAGAGTTTTGATTTATACATCAGATCAAAATTTTCAAGTCCGACCTCGCTTTCCGCTAGGTGTTCGGCGTCTCAGATATTGCGCTATATGCATTCGTTTTGAACTATGTCTTGGTTCAATAGTTGGGTTGCCCGGCTCCTATGATTGCCTCTTATGTTCCGCACGTTCGGCTAAGATGGAAAAGGGAGAACCCCTGCGATTGTACTTCTGGTTTGCCTGGTCAAGTACCTCCGGAGGAAAAAGCCAAAAAATGACCGTCATAGTAAGCGCGAACGGATCCGCGATCTGATGACGAGGTTTGACCCTAAAAATCGTTGGCGATTTCACCGTGTAAATTAAGGGTTCGTCTTAACACAAACCATCTGATCGGAAAGGGCAAGCTTAGACCCCCAAGTACATCACTAATACACCGGAGGCTAGTCCCTAGTCCCCACCGTCAAGCTCCTAAGGCTAAGTGAAAGCAGTGAAACCGAATAGTCTGATTGCCTAGTTTTGCTCCCGCACTACCGCCTCCGAGCACCAAGATGTTGGCTAAGGGTAATAGTGCAGAAACAAAAGACTCTTCGTGACATTCACTTGGGGGCTGAAGCCGACGACTGGTAGCTTTCAGAATTAAACATACGGCCACACAGGAGTCAAAATTTCATCACTACAATATCAAATAAGTTCACTGGGCGCATAATAAAGCATAAATCACACTCGATACAGACTTGTTATAATTACTGAAACAATACATTTTTCGAACACTGGCCCTCTACCGCCCGTGCTCCGGTCATCACCTACGCGAAGTAATTTTTGGGGCGGTGATGCTCCTTTCCCTGGGTGGAGGACCAGTAGCCATCTCCATTGGATTAATCCTTGGCCAATGGACCTTAGTATTCGCAAACGCAAGCCTCGCCCCTTCAAGGCACGCCGATCGCTTCACGGCGTTAATCCGGAGCGGCGCCTACCGCAGCCTTTGCACAAGGTCGGAGTAGGTGTACGGAATGGGCTCAGCCGGCCAAAGGCCGACACATAGGTCCTTCAAGGCTAGCTCAGACATCCGATGCATCTCCATCATCTGCTTCATTTGATCGCTGAGGAGGGAAGGATGCTTGGAGTCCAAAAATTGCGACCAAAAGAGCTAATGTGCGGAGTCCTCCTCGCGAGTGGCATAGTGCCTCGCTGCGGCCGCCGCATTCCTCGAAAGTTCGGTGAAGAAGCCTGCGGATCTCCAGACCCTTGTCAACAGGGTGAATCTATCGCCTCCGAACACACTTTGTAGTAAATATTTCTTACCATTGGCAATTTGCGCGGCTTGCCGAAGCTCCTCCCGGAAACCTCGGGTCTCACTCCTCGCCTCCTGGAGCTCCTTCTCCGCCTTGTATACACGGGAAGATTGCTCCTCCCGCCCCTTTTCAAGGACCTCAAGCTTTTCTGCGACATCCTAGAGCTCCCCTTGCACCTCAGCGACCCGAGAATCATGTTGCTTAGCGGCACGCTTTACCTGCTCAAGCTCGGACACTGCCTTCTCAGCGGCTGTCCTCTTTTTGGCTGCCTAGGCCTTAACTTTCTTCAGGGCTGTGACAACCTGATTTGTTGCCCTCTTTTATTTACCTGAGTTTTATTGGGATTTAATTTGAACCTTGGGATTTTTGAATCTTTTCTTATGGACTTAAACACTTGGGTACCCTTGGCTTTCACCCAAGTGCCTCATATCCATCTCAAATCATCTTTTCCCTCTGGTTCACCCTAAAATAATTATTGGAATATTTTTCTTTATTGAAAAATATTCATTTTCCCTCCAAAACCCTAGTTAAGCCCATTGTGCTCCAAAGCAATCCCAATTTTTCTGGCCCACAAAAATCTGAGGAAATTCATAAATATTCTTTGGACCCTAGGACACATTCCTGAGCAAAAATATTGCACCACTTTTTGGAATATTTTTGCTACAGAAATTCTTTTCTATTCCGGACAGAAATGGTAGTTTCTACAGCAACTACCATTTTACTTGCTCCATTGCTTCTGAAACTCCTTGTGCATCTTTACCTTAGTAACTTAGGACTAGCCTCCAAAGCACAGCCTCCAACTCTTAGCCAATTTAGCTCAGTAAACTCTCACAGTTTTTGTCGAGAAACTTACCAGCCGTGTGAATTTCTTTCTACTGTGTCTGGAACCAAACTAACCCTGGGTAACTCTCATATCTACCACGAACAACACGACAGACATGATCTTTGGCACCAAGTAAGCCAGTAGGCAAAGTTCGCGCGGTGACCACACGTGTGCACCATGCCAAGCTGCTTGTCAGCGCGCTCTGGATGCCGTCGAGCGCTCTGTTTCGCGAGTGCTTGCTTCTGCGCCTGCCAGAGCTTGCCAACCCGCGCCACCATCTTCGTCTCGACCTCTACAACGCCCCCTTGGCGCTCGCCGACACCGGAGCTCGCCGCAGCGAGCACGGGCGCGGTCCGGCCAAGGCAACAGTGCGGTAAGCACTATGCTCGTCGCCACTCCAGCGCCCATGTGCTCGTCTCCGTCCGTCCACAGCTCCCGCATGAACCCCGTCGCCTTCTCCCTCTCTCACTGACGCCATTCGTCGCCGGGCGCAGCGTCCAGGTCTCGCCGGTGGAGCCCTGATCCCCCTTTCTCGTCTCGCCTATATATAGGACCCCTCCCAGCCTTCCCGAGCACCCAGCTCCACTCCCAGACACACCGGAACTGCATAGAACCCCGGGGCCCGGCCGGGCAGGCCACAAGCCGCTGTCCCCGAGCTCGAGCTCGCCGGCGATCCCCTTGGGTCGTCGCGGTAGTTCCAGACCCTCTCTGGCCAGGGAAACCCTTCCAGAGCCTCCGCCACTCTCTGGTGGTGTCGTTCCACCTAGTTGGAGCTTCTGGAGTCGCTGTTGCTCGCCGTCTTCTTCAACTTCGGCGACCGCCCCGTTCTGCCTCCGCCTGTGAGGCCATTTCCGACACTGTGCTACCACCCCTAGCTACACTATGGGTACGGGCAGGTGTGCCTTGACCTCCTCTGTCGATCTATCTGTCCCATCTTGGCCAAGGAGCTCGCGTCGCCGGCGTGCGCTCCGGCGAGGCCGCAACCGCCCCTGTTCTTCTTCCTCTCTCCCCCTCACCTGACTAGCGGGGCCCGCTAGTCGGCCTCTCTGTACCCGCGTGAAGCGGTATGAGTGGTGGCGCCCTAGGCTTTTACGCCTTTGACGTCACCCCCTTTTAGTCTATTTATTTAAATTCCAAATTTAAATATATTCCAGAACACTTCAAACTGTAATAACTTTTTAACCATAAGTGCAAATGAATTGATTCTTTTTGCATTGTGTTCTTTGTAAAGAAATCTTGCAGCACACCAAAAATGAGACTATTTGGTGCTGTGTAGATTTTCTGGTGGATTTTTGAATGGTTCTTGATATTTTCTTTTTTGTACTTTTAATTATTTTCAGAAGGTGAAGCTTGTCTTGAGGATCACCAGGAGGCTTGTGAACCTCATTTGCACTAAGGCAAGCCACAACAACATTTTCAAGGTGCCATTTCAATATTTGTGATTTTCCAACTTGAATGAATGATTTAATCTATGCACATGAATTATTTTTGCTATTTACTTCCTATTGGTTGCTGTATTTAGTTGTATTATTTAGTTTACAGAAAGTTGGAAGTTGGTTTAAGTTAATATGATAGCTAGAAGAAAGTTTGGATCATGGAGAACTAATATGGGTATGCATATAAATAGCTATGTGAAGTTATTTTTTCTTACATAAGAACTATGGTAAAATTTTGCTAGAATATATTCTGTTTTTAATTGAAAGTAAATCATAACCAGAATAATTTTGGAAGTTGTTATGCTTGTTTTAGTAAAGTAAAGTTGACCCAGTTATTTTTTGTAATGCATTTGGTATGTTGCATTTCCATGGCATTTTATGACACATGTTATTTATTTTATTTAAGTTGAACATGTTAATAACTCAACTTGAATAAATTGTTGACCGGGTCATGGTGCACTGAATCGAGTTTTTCCCAGTGCAACCACATTTGCCTTTATGGGAAGGTCTTTATTCGGTCCGTTGTCAAGCCTCTGGTCGGTACCTCCAAGTAGGGAAGGTTATGGGCATGCGGTACCATGGCCCGGTAAGCAGTCATAACCTTGTGTGCCCGTTGTTAAGTTTATGGTGCCGAGTCCCCGTTTGGGACATTTTCTGTCTGGCCACCACGGTGGTTGATGTGCCTTTGGTAGGCACGGGGCCACCCAGGACTATTCCAATGGGGAATGGGTCGGAGTGGCTGGGAGAGTGTCATGGCAATGGAAGAGTTTCTTCGGAACGCCGTTGGTCCACCCGAATGGGAAAGCGAGGCCATGGGTTCCGTGGTGTGGGTACAGTGCACTACCTCTGCAGAGTGTAATTAATCTATCGATAGCCGAGTCCACGGTCACGGACACACTCAAAAGTAAGTCACACCATGGGTCAACATATAATAAAATTTTGCTCACTAAGTTATAAATTTTTGTACCGTAAAAATGGTGGAAGAGCCACCGCGATGATTTTAGACCAAGTACGGTTAGGGTTGTGATCGCCGGAAAGATCACGAGTTCTGTTCTGTTGAGATGAACAAGTTTATAGATTAAGAAGTATCACCATGGGTAAGTCAGACGGAGGGTCTGTTTTCACAAAGGCATGAGCATAGCATGTTAATTGTATGCTGATAACCCACAAGTGTAGGGGATCAGTTGTAGCCTCTTTCGATAAGTAAGAGTGTCGAACCCAACGAGGAGCTAAACGCAGAACATATATTCCCTCAAGTTCTGTCGACCACCGATACTACTCTACGCACGCTTGACGTTTACTTTACCTAGAACAAGTATGAAACTAGAAGTACTTTGTAGTTTTTGTGGGATAGGTTAGCAAGAATATTAAGAGCACGCAAATAAAACTAGGGGCTGTTAAGACAAAGAAGCAACTAAATTAGCGATAGCGAGTGTGGAAAAGTGGAGGTAGGAGTTGCGAAATTGCCCCTAAGCAATTGACTACGTTACTAGACCGATAGCAAGTTTTATGTGGGAGAGGCCACTGCTAGCATGTCATCCCTTACTTGGAATTCTATGCACTTATGATTGGAACTATTAGCAAGAATCCGCAACTACTAACGTTCATTAAGGTAAAACCCAATCATAGCATTAAGATATATTGGTCCCCCTTCAATCCCGTATGCATCAATTTCTACGCTAGGTTGAAGCTTCTGTCACTCTTGCCCTCCAATACGTAGTCCTATCAACATACAACTAACCCTATGGTGTGATCCACGCGCGCGCTCATATGATGGGCACCAAAGGATAGCAACATAACCACAAGCAAATTAAATCAATCATAGGAATTCACCAATCACCGATAGGACAACGATAATCTACTCAGACATCATAGGATGGCAACACATCATTAGATAATAATATGAAGCATAAAGCACCATGTTCAAGTAGAGGGTACAGCGGGTTGCGGGAGAGTGGACCGCTGTAGATAGATGGGGGAAGGTGATGGAGATGTTGGTGAAGATGACGGAGGTGTTGGTGTAGATCGCCGTCACATGATGAAGGCCCCGGTGGCACTCCGGTGCCACCGGAAACGAGGGGGAGAGAGAGCCCCCCCTTCTTCTTCTTCTTCTTCCTTGACCTTATCCCTAGGTGGGAAAAGGGTTTCCCCTCTGGTCCATGGCCTCCATGGCGGCGGAGGGGCCAGAGCCCCTCTGAGATTGGATCTGTCTCTTTGTCTCTCTCTCTGTTTCTGCGTTCCCAGATTCTTCCCCTTCACCGTTTCTTAAATTCCCGGAGATCCGTAACTCCGATTGGGCTGATTTTTTGACACAATTTTTATCCGGATATTAGCTTTCTTGCGGAGAAAGAAGGGCATCAACCGCCTTAGAGTGTGGGACGGGACTTGCCTGCTCCCTGGTAATGCTCCCATCCGTGCTCCCATTGCTTCCTTTTCCATCCGACGGCTACGCCAATTCTCCTCCCCCACGTCTTCTTTTTGATAAAAAAAATAAAGAACTAAGACTAGTATTTTCGCCTGTTCCCATATAATACTCAAACAGCCACCGTACTAGAGTCTTAGTGCACAACGATGTGGCCGGCGCATCAGTCGGCACCGCCGGTCGTGGCGTCGATTGTGGAGAAAGCTCGAGCTGACCCACAACATACGCGTTGACGACCATGGCGTGCACAGCATGTCCGGCAGAGCTGTGGCACGGACGGTCATGTCAACACCGGCAGACCGCGACTCCGGCGAGCCAGCAAGGTGGATCCTAGAGTGTGCATCACCATGTCCGACAAGGAGTTCTGTGCGCACGTGAACAGATCGAGGCAACTGTGGCAGGGCTCAACAACGCGAGGTTGTGCCGCTGTCGTTCAGCGGCGAGAAGTGAAGTTGGTAGAGCAATGGGTCGGCGAGGGAGGGCACGTGTGGTGATCGTGGTCTTACCTGAATTGAAGCATTCCCAGCAATCATAACGAGCCACAAGTTGTACGAAGAACTCCATTCCATGTGAGGTTGATGTTGGATAATGACGCGGTGACCACGACCCTGTATCCCTCGCGGTGACAATGGAGTTGGCGACTACCACGTTGTCGTGCACGAGGTCGGAGGCGACCATGCGGACTGCGCCGATGAACGGGATACTCACAGACCGCTCGATGTCGAGAACCTTCAGGTGCGCGAGTGCTTCGGCAACTCGATCGGGCACAAGTGGGTATTTTGCAAAGTCTAATCTGGACTGGAAGATTACACGGTGGTTGTTTGAGTATTATACGGGAACATGCAAAAATACTAGTCTTAGATTTTATTTTTTATCTGAAAAAAGAGACATGCGGGAGGAGAATTGGCGTAGCCGTCGGATGGAAAAAGAAACAACAGGAGCACTGATGGGAGCATTACGAGGGATCAGGCAAGCCCCATCCTACAGTGTGGCCACGAGGGCCCAGGGTGCGCCCCCCTGCCTCGTGGCCCACTCGGGCATCGTATCATGTTGGTTCCGCTTCCCAAAATTCACATATATTTCAAAAAAATCTCCGTCCGTTTTTATTCCGTTTGGACTCTGTTTGATATGGATATTCTGTGAAACAAAAAACATGCAACAAACAGGAACTCACACTGGGCAGTGGATCAATATGTTAGTCCCAAAAAATAGTATAAAAATTTGCCAAAAGTATATGAAAGTTGTAGAATATTGGCATGGAACAATCAAACATTATAGATACGACGAAGACGTATCATATACATATTCACGTATGATGCTGCATTTTAATAATTGAATAATTATCATGATATTGTTTGTCATTATGATTTTGTTTGATGTAAGCTTGCAAGTACATTCAATGTACTGACCTGGCGTGTCATGCCAGATATCAAGAAAGTTTCGCTAGAAAGGAGTGTCGTCCGAGTCTAGACTGTGTCCACATCGGTGTCCCTGTGAGATGGAGTTCCGATACGAACTCGTTCCACTGCTGCGTAGTTTTTATGACCGAGGCCTTTTATGTTCATTAAATAATGTACATATTGTCCAGCCGCATTGTGTGTGCCGCTTGGCCTCGCTACTCGTTGTAATGTAAGACTGTGATCCGCTAGTATCAATAAAGTGATTGTTTTCTGTACCAAGATGTTGTGTGTTGCCAGAAGACAAGGTCTCTGGGCTGGCAATGCAAGGTGAACCAATCGCTCTGATCCGAGGTGCCACAACGCTTGGTATCAGAGCCGCGCTGACTGTAGGACACGTTTAAGACGTGCTAACTAAACGCTAGATACGCGTCTAGGTTGAGTGCCGGTAGTCTGTATAGCTGGTTGTTGCTTTACATATACTTGTCTTATTTTTATGCTAACCTAATGATGGTTGTGAGTGTAGATGGCTCCAGTGCCGTATCCGTGCCAGTTGTAGCTGATGCCGTACATGTCACCGCACCTCCTTCGTAACGCGTGGCGTCGGCTGTACCCTTTTGGAGACGACCCAGTTTATCGTGTGTACCGGGACCATCTAGTAGACTCAATATATGAGTATCAGGCAGTGGTGACTCTGCGTGTCAGTTCTGACTCTAGCTCTTACACTCGTACCTCTGGAAGCGGTTATGCTTCTACCGCTTCGCAGGCCGTCCAATTTGCTGCATTCGAGATCCTTGTTCAGCTCCGTCACAGCGAGGTCCGCATGCAAAACCACCCAGGTTTCCAATACTATCCTTCTCTGCACAACAATGGTCGTGTTCATGTTCCTGAGATTCATCTGGAGTCTGATAGTGTTGCTAGCCATCTTTCCCGTTATTTTACTGCTAGCTATCTCATGATCCACGAGCTGGCTCGCGAGTTGACTAACACTCGTATTGCTTTAGTGTGACGCCCGAGACCGACGTCCCAGAAGATTCCAGAAGGTTCCAGAAGATTCCAGATGTTCCGGGTTGCCCGTGTGTTCTTTTGTGCTTGTGTTATTTATTTTTTTGCATTGCATCATGTCATCATGCCATCATGTCATTTTTTTTTGCATCTCAACCTAATAAATTGTGTGGACCTTCGGTCCATTTAAATCGAGGGAAGGTCACTTCTCTTTATAACATATAAAAGTCTCTCAATAATTAGGGAGCTATATTTATAATAATATTCCATTGCTTCGGAATCAACATAACACACTTGCATATTTTCCCCATGTCTTTTCACTTCGAGTTTCTACTTCTAAACCTTGTCTTAATTATTTTCCTATTTTTTCGAGGCTCCTCCTTATATCCAGACTCCGTTCAAACTCCTTTTATTGCAAGCTAAATGTTTTTAGTTTGCACTTCCCTTTTTGTTGGAACTATTTTGTTGGGTTGGTAATAACCCGTAAAGCCTTACAAAAATGTCCCATCTTTTATTTTCTGCTCATGACCTTCTTTCTTATTTTATTTTTTGCTCTCTCTCTTTTATTTCTTTTTAAGAGATAAAAGAAGGCAGCCAGGCCTCCAGGCCTCTCCTCCCTCTGCAGCCCAGCCGCACCTCCCTCCTTCGGCCCATCTCCCTGGCCACTCCAGCCGCGCCCTGGCCCATCAGGCCCGGCCTCCCGACCGAACCCTAGCAGCTCGCAGCCTTCCCGTCGCTCCCTCCTTTCCCTGCGAGCGCCGCCACCCTCTCGAACCCTCCGTTCCCCTCTGCCCGATCCCGTTTCTCTCTCCCCCTCGAGCCCTCGCTCTCTCCCCTCGATCTCCGCCTCTGCACTCCTTCCCTCGATCCATCCCCACTCTCGCTCGCCCCGAGCCTCCCTCCAGCCTCGCTCTGCCCGAAGACCCCATCGCTCAGGCCGCTCCCTCACCAGCGCGCCCGAGCGCCTCTTCTTCCCACCGCCCTCCAGTGCCATGGAGCTCCCCTCCCGCGCGCCCGGGGCGCCGGCCTGCGACCGCCTCCCTTCGTGCTGGCCCCGAGTGCCCGCACCCATCCTGGCCTCCAGCGCCTGGCCTTCTTCCTCGCAGCTGGCGTCTCTTCACCATGGCAGCCCCGCGCCGTCGTCCACCGCAGGCCGCCGCCGCGCCAAGGCCGACCCGCACTTCTCCTCCGCGGCCCTGCCCCGCGAGCGCGTCGACCTCCCGCAGCGCCCGATGCGCCCCGACGCCCGTGCTGCTCCCTCCGTTCGCCGCCTCCGTCGCCGGTCTCCTCCAACCCCGAGGGCTTCGTCAGCGCCTCCTCTCAAGCCGCCTCTGCCTCGGGAGCATCCCGGCTCCCTCGTCCGTGCAGCGCCGGCCGCCCCGTATCTGCATCGTCAAGGTCGCGGCCATGAGCAGCTCCGAGCGAAGGCCCGGGCCTTTTCAGCTTCGTCGCCGAGGCCGTAGCTTCTTCCTTGTTTTGTTTGTTTTGCTGCTGATTTTGTTTTGTCAAGCACCCATGTAACAGCAAACATTATCTACTTTTGGACCCTTGTTCAACTACGACGCGAGATCGAAAACCCTCAAGTACCTCTACATGTGTCGTTGAACGGCTACGAGCTCGAGAACGACTACATGAACGAGTTCAACTACACGATGACACGCCGAGTACCACGACGACCCGAACGACTACCGTTGCCGAGACCCTCAAGTACCTCTACGAACGGAACGACTACTCGTTGGCCACCTCGTGTACAACTACTTCCTCTCTGATGAATGAGAACAACTACTTCCCTCTACGACATGTACCACTACCGTCGCCCCGTGTACCACGACTCGTGTACCACTACTTCCACTACTACGGCTACTTCCACTACGACCTCGAACCCCTCCGGGAACGATGGTTCCAAAGGTATAACCCCGTCGATGACCCGTGAATGCATGTTTGTGTTGTATGAAATGTTGTTTCCCGTGTGTGCACCGTGCCCGTTTCACCTTTTGTCTTGTTCCTCGGTTGCCTCGTCACCGACTCGTGGGAACCCGGTAACGGGATCGCCCCACCTTTCATCTCGTTTGACTCGCTCACGCCATCCATCTTTTGCACCGGACTCTCAACGAGATACCGGTACCGAGATGTTGCGTTGCATCATTTTCGGATCGTTGCCGTGGCACCCTTCTTCCACCACGGTGACAATGCTTCATATCTTGTTAATTGTCAACCTTCTAATAATAATTGCATAAAACTTGTTCATGTCATCCGCATCATGATAACAACATGATAATGCTAATTGTTGTTGCCTTATAATTATTAAACATGCTCATGGGGATTTTCCGGACATGTTGTTGTTATTTTCCGGCCTCATTTAAATTGCCTAGTTAGTGCAGTTTTATTATGCTTCACCACTTGCTATGTTAAAAAAACAATTAATCTTGTCTTGTTAATAATGAGAGTCAACTAAATAATTAAATGTGGTGTTTCGTCAATATGCAACTCGTTGCATATTGAGCTCCACTTAACTTGTAGTTTTGTTTGTGCACTTTGCCATGCCATGCATATTTAAACCGGACATGCATCATACTTGTTTGTGCATCGTATGCCATGTTTGAGTTTGTGTGTTTACCGTGTTGTTTTCCTTCTTTCCGGTTGCTTCTTTTGTTAGCTTCGGTTTCGTTCCGGAGTTGTGAGGATTCTCTCGACTGTTGCTCCGTCTACTTCATGGACCCGTTCTTCTCCCTTGTGGAATCCCAGGCAAGATGATCATACCCTTGGATACCTTTACTACCATTGCCATGCTTAGTTGTCTCGATGCTATCGTTACATGTCGCGCTACCCATCTTTTATGTCAGCCTCTCCTTGTTGCCATGAAACCTCTAACCTTGACACCTTCCTAGCAAAACCACTGTTTGGCTATGTTACCCGCTTGCTCAGCCTCGCTTGCTCAGTCCCTCTTATAGCGTTGTTAGTTGCAGGTGAAGATGAAGTCTGTTCCAGGAGGGAACTTGTTGTTGGATATATCACAATATCTATAATTATTATTAACACACCTTATATACTGGGCATGGGTGGAAGGCTTGGCCTTTTGCTCGGTGTTTTGTTCCACTCATGCCACCTTAGGCGCCGATAAACCGGCATTATGTTCCTTGATTTTGCGTTCCTAACACGATGGGTGTAATGGGGACCCCTTGACAGTTCGACTTTGAATAAAACTCCTCCAGCAAGGCCCAACATTGGTTTTAATTTGCCTCATAATAACAACTTAATTAATTAACTAAATTTGCATAGGGAGTTAGCGCTACCCGAGGATTCTTAATTCTACATAGCAGGGGGGGCCAGTGCTGATGGTGTTGGTCCCAAATAGAGTCGTGTGCGGTGCCACCCAGTCACCTGGGGTCTTCGGTTACTGTACGCTGTGCTCATCCGGACGTGGCCTGAGACGAGATACGCGCGGCTACTATCAGGGTGTCGGCACGCTAGGAGGTCTTGCTGGACTTGTTTTACCATTGTCGAAATGACTTGTGCTACCGGGATGCCGAGCCTGATCGGATTTCCCTAAGATAAGGGGTGATGATATTATATTTATCACTTCAGCTAATCGTGAGAGCTTGTGATGGGCTAAGTTGGGACACCCCTGCAGGGTTATGATCTTTCGAAAGCCGTGCCCGCGGTTATGTGGCAGATTGGAATTTGTTAATGTCCGGTTGTAGAAAACTTGACAGATGATCCGAAGTAAAAGACACAACTGTGTGAGTAACCGTGACTGTCTCTTTTCACTTTGAGAAGAGAACACGGTGGGGTTATGTTTGACCGTATGTAGTTAGGATCTTTAGCGATCACCTCTTTTGCGACCGTTTGCGTAGCTTCTCATCTTATTCTGGTACTCGTAAGCTAGCCACCATATTATGCTTAGCCGCTGCTGCAGCCTCACCACTTTACCTCTTCCTACCCATAAAGCTTTGCTAGTCTTGTTACCCATGGTTATGGGATTGCTGAGTCCTCGTGGCTCACAGTTACTACAACACCAGATGCAGGTTCAGCCGAGTTCGATGCAGAAGCTGGTTCAAGTTCTTCACCGGGAGTCTGATGAAGAGAGTGTTTGTGACGTTTCGATGTTCAGTAGTGGTTTCTACTAGGATTCGATCCTGACCTGTGGTTTTATGTTGTTTTGGTATCTTTCTTTTGGATCTTCACCCGTAGTCGGGTTGTGATGTTTTGTATGATGATTTGTTTATTTATTGTATTGTGTGAAGTGGCGAGTGTAAGCCAACTATCTCCTTTTGCAATTTAATCCCTCTTTTACATGAGTCGTGCAAAGATACCAAACTTGAGATCATTCTAGGATGGGCTTATACCTTTAAGTCGTGCCTCGACACGTAGGAGGTATAGTCCCATCCTGGGCATTACAAGTTGGTATTCAGAGCCTTCTCTGACCTAGAAGCCCCCACTGATTGATCGAATCGTTGACGGTTGAGTCTAGGCACACACTGAAAATGTTTTGAGTCCTATATTTATATCGGAGAGTAGGATTTCTTTGCATCTCATCTCTTTTCATTCTTGTGAGGACTCTTGACGATTACTTTTATCTCTTCTACTTTCAAAATTGCACCAATTTTTTTTAGGATCCCGCGAGTATTCTGGGATTGTTTCGATGTTCTTGTGACAAGGATATTGTTCTCGATGCCTCCTGTTACCGAGGAGTTGATCTTCGGGGTATCATTGACACAAGCATATCGCGGCAGTACTAAATACTTAAGATGGCCGACATCGAAAATCTCTCCTATACGGCCAGTGGCAAGATAACCCCGACATCACCCAGTACTGGGGAGGTAGTTCGAGAGTATTGCCATAGCTTGTTATAGTGGATGCTTTTCGAAGGTCCGAGGTAAACAGTTTCCGAGAAAGACTGGTTATGTGTTGAAGGATGGATACACCTGGATGTAGGTTTAGAGTTGATTGCGCGGTGCTTCCCGTGTATCCCCAACACCTGATTGCATAACTGGAAATTTTCGGAAATCTATAGGTGGGTTCATCAAGTAGTTCTAGGCATTCTTCCAACGGATGCACGATATGAAGTTTGGGGTTCTACATTGAGTGAAGTGGTTTTATGGACTTGTTCTGATCGGGAGTTGCATCTTAAAGGATCCTTGGCTATGCTGATCCGGGGATTGCAAAACCCCTTTTGTAACACGTTCCATGAGCATTCAGCACGAAGATGTCGAACGAAACTTCTATCTTGTATTTGTTCTATCTGTTCCTTGTTCCTTTTTATTTATTTATCTTTTGTTCTCCAAGTGGCTTCTCGTCGAGTTGATGTACCTGCGGAATTCATTCGTTCAATCCTCTGTTCGAATGATATTGTGAAGATCATGTTGCATATCTACCCTTTGTTCTTGTTTTGATTCTGGTATTCGAGTTGCTTCGATGTCAAATGTTGATTCCATACCTTTCTTAATCGGTATTCTCATATTTCTATGGGAGTGCTAATTCTTCTTGATCATCAAGATCTTCATGTTAATCCTTTCAACCGGTGTGCCTTCTCTTCAAGTTATTCCCTACGGACGTCGTTGAGAAATCTGACGATTTGTCTGTTTCAATCATCCCAAGTTGTCTTTGTTTTACCCACCCTCCCACCCTTCTTCTTCTCGGAGTCAGAAATTCTCAAATGAAATATCCATTTTATTCATGCGATATTTCTTCATTCTTTTCCTTCAATGTTCTTATCCGGTGAATTATCGTGAAGATGCTCAAGAACTTCAAGTTCATCATTCTTTTGTTCTCTAATTCTTCCGGTGGATGTAATTCAAGATTTTGGTGTTGATCTTATCATTTTCTTCATTCACAATGCTTTCTTATTCCGGTGCACCAATTAATCATTCTCCTCTTGTTATTCATATCCGGAGTGCTGGAGATTCATAATTCCATTCTTAACCCGTTCAATTATTTTGAGCTTTGTCATCTTATTCAAGCCATTTAATTTAACTGGTGCAATATCTCTTAAGCAATCTTTTCAACGGTGATTTCTTTGAGTGGGCCCTAACCCACAGGTCTTTCCCAGGATCTTACCTGACTCTTCTTTTTCCGGAGAATTCTTTTTAAAGTGTGACATAAGAATGATTTACATCAGTCACATGCCTTCTCCAAGATCGCTTTCAAATTCTTTTCATCTTTGGTTTAACCTTTTTAATTCTTCATTCCGGAGTGCTCAACAATTCTTCATGGCATTTCTCGTCTTCACTCTCAACATCTGAAGACCGGAGAAGTGTTTATCTTAAATCTTGACCCGTCTTCTTGAAGATTCCTGGTTCTAGCTTCATGCCATCCTCATAATTGTTTTCGATTGTGGGAATTGTTTTCATGCCCTTTCAGAGCATTTCATGAATTCTTTTCTTTGTGATCCTCCGAAGGCTATCATTTCAGAAGATTCTTCGTTCTCAGTTTTCAACTTCGTCCTCCCAATATTCTTCATCGATGCCTCTTCGTTCGTCTCCATATTCTTACCGGTGGTTCTTTCAAGTTTTTCTCTTCCGTTGTTATCGTTTTAATTCACTCGTTCTTTCATAATCCTACCGGTGGTTCGTTGAAGTTTTACCCAAGCTTGTGCGAGATCTCTCTTTAATTCTTTGCAACGAGAATAAGTAGTTTGCCAAATCCATTGCTTGTCGTCAATTTAAATTGGTGAAGGAGATGCATGACATAATTCTTATTCTTATTCCTTCAAGGTGATTTAATTCTTTTGTCTGGAGCTTGTTCATCATATCATATTCTCGGTTCTAAAATTCTTCATCTTGTTTTCCGGAGTTCTATCTGATTCATCGCAGGCCTTGAATCTTATTATTTTCGTCTTTCACTTCTCATGCTTTCATTACCGGAGTTCTTCATGGTAGGTTCATCATGTATTAATTCATCCTTCAAGTTTTCATCAAGATTCTTGTTGGAGCTCAAGCAGTCTTCATCATGCTTCCAAGTGCAATCATTTCTACCTTTTCTTTTTAGATGGTGTTATGTCATTCTTGTTAATTCCTTCATGTTTTATGATTCACAAGTTGTCAAGAATGAGATATTTAAAACCCATCATTTCCTTGTTCAGGAGATCTTTCCAACCATTCAATTTATTTGTTGGAGTAATCTTGGGTTGTATTTCACCTAAAAGCTTTCCCTAAGGATTGTTGCTAATTGTGGTGCTTATAAATGACCCAAGTTCTTCATTTATCATTCCGGTGAAATAAGTTTTTCATATCCTTGTTGATCTCAATCCAATCTTTTGTTTTCGTTAGTGGCTGGTTGTCACCTCTTAATTTTGAGATGTTTTCCATAAGCCCACATGAACCTCATTCGTTTCGTTGTTGATTTTTTCCATCAACTCCGTTCAACCCTTCTTCGTAAGGAGGATTTCCTAATTCAATTCATGGGAGAAGTTGTCTTTTCTTCTCCATTCTTTTCTTTCATGGATCTATATTCTATTCTTTCATTCCGGAGGCTTTGTGATGTTGCTCTCTTCAACCATCATCTCGTTTTTATCGAGAATCATGTTCTTTCTCTTTTATCATTTAACCGGAGTGTTGTATTCTTAATTCAAGTTCTCTCATCTTATCAAGTTTTAACTCTCTTTTCAACCGGAGTGCTGTCTGAGTCTTTCTTACACCTTGTGCCATTCTTTTAATTGTTCCGGAGGCAGTGTTTTGTTGATTTCATCAACTATCATTCCATCTCCTCTAGTTCTTGTTATTTCCTTCCATTTTCAGACGGAGTGCTGTCCAAATTCTGTCATTCTTATTCCTTGGCTATACCATTGCGGTTTCTTATTCTTTTGGTTCGTAAGCTCTTGTTCCATGTCTTTCAACATGCAAGGTTCTCGTGATGCTCCTTGTTCCTCTTTCTAACGGAGTATTTTCATATTCGTTCATCTCTGTTGTATTCTTTATTCAACTTGTTCAACCTCTCATGGTTCCTGGTTTCACTCGTCTGTCAAAGAAGCAACTTTGTTTTACCTCCTCTTTTTCGTTTTTACCCAGTGATATCTCTAGGATCTCGGGTCGAGATCCTCTGTTAGTGTGGGAGAGTTGTGACGCCCGAGACCGACGTCCCAGAAGATTCCAGAAGGTTCCAGAAGATTCCAGATGTTCCGGGTTGCCCGTGTGTTCTTTTGTGCTTGTGTTATTTATTTTTTTGCATTGCATCATGTCATCATGCCATCATGTCATTTTATTTTGCATCTCAACCTAATAAATTGTGTGGACCTTCGGTCCATTTAAATCGAGGGAAGGTCACTTCTCTTTATAACATATAAAAGTCTCTCAATAATTAGGGAGCTATATTTATAATAATATTCCATTGCTTCGGAATCAACATAACACACTTGCATATTTTCCCCATGTCTTTTCACTTCGAGTTTCTACTTCTAAACCTTGTCTTAATTCTTTTCCTATTTTTTCGAGGCTCCTCCATATATCCAGACTCCGTTCAAACTCCTTTTATTGCAAGCTAAATGTTTTTAGTTTGCACTTCCCTTTTTGTTGGAACTATTTTGTTGGGTTGGTAATAACCCGTAAAGCCTTACAAAAATGTCCCATCTTTTATTTTCTGCTCCTGACCTTCTTTCTTATTTTATTTTTGCTCTCTCTCTTTTATTTCTTTTTAAGAGATAAAAAAAGGCAGCCAGGCCTCCAGGCCTCTCCTCCCTCTGCAGCCCAGCTGCACCTCCCTCCTTCGGCCCATCTCCCTGGCCACTCCAGCCGCGCCCTGGCCCATCAGGCCCGGCCTCCCGACCGAACCCTAGCAGCTCGCAGCCTTCCCGTCGCTCCCTCCTTTCTCTGCGAGCGCCGCCACCCTCTCGAACCCTCCGTTCCCCTCTGCCTGATCCCGTTTCTCTCTCCCCCTCGAGCCCTCGCTCTCTCCCCTCGATCTCCGCCTCTGCACTCCTTCCCTCGATCCATCCCCACTCTCGCTCGCCCCGAGCCTCCCTCCAGCCTCGCTCTGCCCGAAGACCCCATCGCTCAGGCCGCTCCCTCACCAGCGCGCCCGAGCGCCTCTTCTTCCCTCCGCCCTCCAGCGCCATGGAGCTCCCCTCCCGCGCGCCCGGGGCGCCGGCCTGCGACCGCCTCCCTTCGTGCTGGCCCCGAGTGCCCGCACCCATCCTGGCCTCCAGCGCCTGGCCTTCTTCCTCGCAGCTGGCGTCTCTTCGCCATGGCAGCCCCGCGCCGTCGTCCACCGCAGGCCGCCGCCGCGCCAAGGGCGACCCGCACTTCTCCTCCCCGGCCCTGCCCCGCGAGCGCGTCGACCTCCCGCAGCGCCCGATGCGCCCCGACGCCGTGCTGCTCCCTCCGTTCGCCGCCTCCGTCGCCGGTCTCCTCCAACCCCAAGGGCTTCGTCAGCGCCTCCTCTCAAGCCGCCTCTGCCTCGGGAGCATCCCGGCTCCCTCGTCCGTGCAGCGCCGGCCGCCCCGTATCTGCATCGTCAAGGTCGCGGCCATGAGCAGCTCCGAGCGAAGGCCCGGGCCTTTTCAGCTTCGTCGCCGAGGCCGTAGCTTCTTCCTTGTTTTGTTTGTTTTGCTGCTGATTTTGTTTTGTCAAGCACCCATGTAACAACAAACATTATCTACTTCTGGACCCTTGTTCAACTACGACGCGAGATCGAAAACCCTCAAGTACCTCTACATGTGTCGTTGAACGGCTACGAGCTCGAGAACGACTACATGAACGAGTTCAACTACACGATGACATGCCGAGTACCACGACGACCCGAACGA
Source organism: Secale cereale (assembly GCA_902687465.1). Lineage (NCBI taxonomy): Eukaryota > Viridiplantae > Streptophyta > Magnoliopsida > Poales > Poaceae > Secale > Secale cereale. The sequence continues at coordinate 649,059,786 of LR738710.1, forward strand.
CTACCGTCGCCGAGACCCTCAAGTACCTCTACGAACGGAACGACTACTCGTTGGCCACCTCGTGTACAACTACTTCGTCTCCGACGAATGAGAACAACTACTTCCCTCTATGGCATGTACCACTACCGTCGCCCCGTGTACCACGACTCGTGTACCACTACTTCCACTACTACGGCTACTTCCACTACGACCTCGAACCCCTCCGGGAACGATGGTTCCAAAGGTATAACCCCGTCGATGACCCGTGAATGCATGTTTGTGTTGTATGAAATGTTGTTTCCCGTGTGTGCACCGTGCCCGTTTCACCTTTTGTCTTGTTCCTCGGTTGCCTCGTCACCGACTCGTGGGAACCCGGTAACGGGATCGCCCCACCTTTCATCTCGTTTGACTCGCTCACGCCATCCATCTTTTGCACCGGACTCTCAACGAGATACCGGTACCGAGATGTTGTGTTGCATCATTTTCGGATCGTTGCCGTGGCACCCTTCATCCACCACGGTGACAATGCTTCATATCTTGTTAATTGTCAACCTTCTAATAATAATTGCATAAAACTTGTTCATGTCATCCGCATCATGATAACAACATGATAATGCTAATTGTTGTTGCCTTATAATTATTAAACATGCTCATGGGGATTTTCCGGACATGTTGTTGTTATTTTCCGGCCTCATTTAAATTGCCTAGTTAGTGCAGTTTTATTATGCTTCACCACTTGCTATGTTAAAAAAACAATTAATCTTGTCTTGTTAATAATGAGAGTCAACTAAATAATTAAATGTGGTGTTTCGTCAATATGCAACTCGTTGCATATTGAGCTCCACTTAACTTGTAGTTTTGTTTGTGCACTTTGCCATGCCATGCATATTTAAACCGGACATGCATCATACTTGTTTGTGCATCGTATGCCATGTTTGAGTTTGTGTGTTTACCGTGTTGTTTTCCTTCTTTTTGGTTGCTTCTTTTGTTAGCTTCGGTTTCGTTCCGGAGTTGTGAGGATTCTCTCGACTGTTGCTCTGTCTACTTCATGGACCCGTTCTTCTCCCTTGTGGAATCCCAGGCAAGATGATCATACCCTTGGATACCTTTACTACCATTGCCATGCTTAGTTGTCTCGATGCTATCGTTACATGTCGCGCTACCCATCTTTTATGTCAGCCTCTCCTTGTTGCCATGAAACCTCTAACCTTGACACCTTCCTAGCAAAACCACTGTTTGGCTATGTTACCCGCTTGCTCAGCCTCGCTTGCTCAGTCCCTCTTATAGCATTGTTAGTTGCAGGTGAAGATGAAGTCTGTTCCAGGAGGGAACTTGTTGTTGGATATATCACAATATCTATAATTATTATTAACACACCTTATATACTGGGCATGGGTGGAAGGCTTGGCCTTTTGCTCGGTGTTTTGTTCCACTCATGCCACCTTAGGCGCCGATAAACCGGCATTATGTTCCTTGATTTTGCGTTCCTAACACGATGGGTGTAATGGGGACCCCTTGACAGTTCGACTTTGAATAAAACTCCTCCAGCAAGGCCCAACATTGGTTTTAATTTGCCTCATAATAACAACTTAATTAATTAACTAAATTTGCATAGGGAGTTAGCGCTACCCGAGGATTCTTAATTCTACATAGCAGGGGGGGCCAGTGCTGATGGTGTTGGTCCCAAATAGAGTCGTGTGCGGTGCCACCCAGTCACCTGGGGTCTTCGGTTACTGTACGCTGTGCTCATCCGGACGTGGCCTGAGACGAGATACGCGCGGCTACTATCAGGGTGTCGGCACGCCGGGAGGTCCTGCTGGACTTGTTTTACCATTGTCGAAATGACTTGTGCTACCGGGATGCCGAGCCTGATCGGATTTCCCTAAGATAAGGGGTGATGATATTATATTTATCACTTCAGCTAATCGTGAGAGCTTGTGATGGGCTAAGTTGGGACACCCCTGCAGGGTTATGATCTTTCGAAAGCCGTGCCCGCGGTTATGTGGCAGATTGGAATTTGTTAATGTCCGGTTGTAGAAAACTTGACAGATGATCCGAAGTAAAAGACACAACTGTGTGAGTAACCGTGACTGTCTCTTTTCACTTTGAGAAGAGAACACGGTGGGGTTATGTTTGACCGTATGTAGTTAGGATCTTTAGCGATCACCTCTTTTGCGACCGTTTGCGTAGCTTCTCATCTTATTCTGGTACTCGTAAGCTAGCCACCATATTATGCTTAGCCGCTGCTGCAGCCTCACCACTTTACCTCTTCCTACCCATAAAGCTTTGCTAGTCTTATTACCCATGGTTATGGGATTGCTGAGTCCTCGTGGCTCACAGTTACTACAACACCAAATGCAGGTTCAGCCGAGTTCGATGCAGAAGCTGGTTCAAGTTCTTCACCGGGAGTCCGATGAAGAGAGTGTTTGTGACGTTTCGATGTTCAGTAGTGGTTTCTACTAGGATTCGATCCTGACCTGTGGTTTTATGTTGTTTTGGTATCTTTCTTTTGGATCTTCACCCGTAGTCGGGTTGTGATGTTTTGTATGATGATTTGTTTATTTATTGTATTGTGTGAAGTGGCGAGTGTAAGCCAACTATCTCCTTTTGCAATTTAATCCCTCTTTTACATGAGTCGTGCAAAGATACCAAACTTGAGATCATTCTAGGATGGGCTTATACCTTTAAGTCGTGCCTCGACACGTAGGAGGTATAGTCCCATCCTGGGCATTACATTTAGCCACTATGTCACCATTCCCGCCTCCATGGGATTTACCCCTTATGTCCCCATTTTCGTTTCCCCTATTTCACTAGTAACCCCTCCCAGCAGCTCGGGCACCTCGACCATAACCCCTCTTAATGCCCCTGCTGAGTGGATATCACTTCTCACTACCCCTGTAGCTCCTATAATCCACCCTACTCCCGCCCCGGAAGGAGAGCCTCTAAGCAGCGTCGCTGTGTTACCTTTAACCCCGAGATTTCAGTTAACCTCGTCAGTTCAAGATCCGAGTCCACTTCAAAGGAGGACCCCGGAGCACCCGCAGAGCAGTCGAGCTCCAGAGTATTCGCAGTCATCAGACTGATGTACGACTGTAATTGTACAAGTCATGATGTTTCATTTCATGTATGAGAATAGTGTAACCGGGCATGTTAATTACTCTTCATGTATGAGTCCCTGTATAATTGTGCTGAAGCTGTATTTCTTTTACTCGCTGTCTTTCTTCGCAATTTTGTTTTCCCTCGATTTTTGTTGCTGGCTTTCCCCAAATATTTTCTTTTGAATGTTTCTCATCTCGGTTGCGTTGTCTTGGGAAAAATCCATAATAGGATGACGCGGGGAGGCAACAGTAGCAGCGCTCACGAGGATGTTCCTGTTCGTCGCTTTGCCCGACAGGCAAGACACTCCCCCGAGCCGTACATACCACCGCCTCCACCGCCAAATCCGCCTACCACTGAGCAAATTATGCGTATGTTTGAGGAAAGAAGAAGTAATGATCTGCTTGAGATATTAAAAAGTGTTCAAGCTATGGTTGGTCAGAATGGAAATCAGAATGGTCATCACTCCAAGCTATCAGATTTTCAGAGAACTCAGCCTCCCAGTTTCAGTCAGGTTGTTGACCCTTTGGATGCCGACGATTGGTTACGGACCATTGAAAGGAGGCTTGAGATTGCCCGTACTGCAGAAGAGGACAAAGTTCCATATGCAACTCACTATCTTGAAGGCGCTGCTGCCATATGGTGGGAAAATACAAAAGCCATGTGGCCTGCTGATGAAGAACTCACCTGGACAAAATTCAAGGATCAGTTCCGAAAATATCACATCCCTACTGGAATTATGAAAACCAAGCAGCGTAAATTTCTTGCACTCACCCAAGGAAATCTTTTAGTGGGTGAATATTTGCAGAAATTCAACCACCTGGACCGTTACTCCCTATACGACGTGGCCACTGAAGAAAGAAAGATTGACAGATTTCTTGGAGGATTAAACTCGCAACTCAGGTGCACCCTCAGCATGCTCGATTTTCCAGACTTCCAAACATTGGTGAATAAAGCTTTCATAGCGGAAAGAGAACACAAGCTCGTACTGGACAACCGGCCTGCTAATAACGAGCACAAGCGCAAGTTTGAACCAAGGAAAGAAGGGCAACCAGTGCAGAAGGCTCGAACCTGGCAGCAAACACAGGTGGAATACAAGCCCAATTGGCAACAGCATGTTAACAAGACCACTACCCAAGTCAAGAATGTTGTCCCAGTACATGAGGAGCGTCAGCGCAATAATTCTTGTTTCAGTTGTGGGCAAAATGGACACTATGCCAGGCAGTGCCCCAAGAACAGCAAGGCGAACGCCTTATTCCAGCCACAAGTCAACTTCATGGGGTCATACCTGAACCAGCAAAACATCGCCGGGCACGTCCATCACCTCTCCATAGATGAAGCCCAAGAAAACCCCGAAGTAGTCATTGGTATGTTTTCTGTTAATAGCATACCTGCAATAATTTTATCTGACTCGGGGGCTTCCCACTCTTTTATTTCTCCGAGTTTTGTTGCCCAAAACAAATTTTCTTGTTCTCTTTTGGGCAAAAATATGCTGGTACAAACCCCGGGATCTTTAATCAAGAGTAATCTGGTCTGTCGTGACTTGGAAATCAATATCAACCGAATAAGCTTTCCAACTTCCTTGATACTCATCGAGTTGGTACAGTTGGACGTTATTTTGGGCATGAATTGGCTGACCCAATATCAAGTATGCATAAACTATGCAACCCGAGAAGTCACTCTGACCAGTCAAAAAGGGCATGCTACAAAATTCTACTCCCACAGAAGCATACCAAAGAAGGGAATGATATTCAGTGTTGTGGCTGAATTGGAATTAATTCCCGTGGTCAGTGAATTTCCTGATGTATTTCCAGAAGAACTGCCAGGCATGCCGCCAGATCGAGAGCTTCAGTTTGTAATAGATCTGGTACCCGGAATTGCACCGTTATACAAGAAATATTACAGGATGCCCTCATCAGAATTAGTGGAATTAAAGAAGCAGCTCGATGAAATGCTCCAGAAAGGATATATCCGTCCCAGTTCCTCACCATGGGGATCGCCTGCACTCTTTGTAAGCAAGAAGGATGGCAGCCTCTGCATCTGTGTGGATTATCATCAGCTGGATGATGTCACCATCAAAAACAAATATCCGCTGCCAAGAATTGATGACTTGTTCGATCAGCTAAGTGGGGCCAAGGTATTCTCCAAGATTGACTTACGAACCGGATACCATTAGCTTAAGATTAAAAAGGAAGATATTCCTAAGACTACATTCACCACTCGATACAGTCTTTATGAATATACAGTTATGTCCTTTGGTCTCACCAATGCCCCTGTGTTCTTCATGCACATGATGAACAAAGTATTCATGGATTTCCTCGATAAGTTCGTGGTAGTCTTTATCGATAACATACTTATATATTCAAAAAGTGAAGGGGATCACAAAAAAAATCTCCGAGTAGTGTTACAACGACTCCGCGACCATCAGCTTTATGCCAAATTCAGTAAATGTTAGTTTTGGCTCAAACAAGTTGGATTTCTTGGACACGTGCTATCCGCCGAGGGTATAGCCGTAGAGCCAAGCAAGGTAAAAGATGTGCTCAATTGGTTGCCACCCACAACGGTATCTCAGATCAGGAGTTTCCTTGGACTGGCTGGATATTACCGTCGTTTCATTGAAGGATTCTCCAAGATTGCCAAACCCATGACAGAGCTACTCAAAAAGGACAAGAAGTTTGAATGGACTGACGACTGTGAGAAAAGTTTCAGTGAGCTAAAGATGCGGCTGACCACCGCACCTGTATTAACTCTTCGAGACATCTATCGCAGTTCTGATGTATACTGTGACGCATCCATACAAGGACATGGTTGTGTACTTATGCAAGATGGCAAGGTAGTGGCATATGCATCACGACAGCTGCGACCGCACGAAGGGAATTACCCTACTCATGATCTGGAATTGGCCGCGGTGGTGCATGCTCTCAAAATATGGAGGCATTATCTCATCGGGAAGAAGTGCCAGATTTTTGTAGATCACAAAAGTCTCAACTATATATTTACTCAGCCAGATTTAAATCTCCGTCAGTGAAGGTGGCTTGAGCTGGTTAAGGATTATGATCTTGGAATAAATTACCACCCGGGTAAAGCCAACGTGGTGGCTGATGCACTCAGTCGGAAGCCGGTCAACCTAAACGTCATATCAAAATCTTTGCCAACTAAACTTCAAGAGGAGATTGCTCAACTCCATCTGAACATCGTTGAGGCCGGTCTCGGTAATACTTTGGAAGTTACCCTCACACTTGAGGAAGAAATCCGCAAGGCCCAACCAGACGATCCTGTCCTACAAAATCATGCCAAGAATATGCTGGCAGGACGTACCTCTGATTTCTCAAAGGATCACTTTGGGACTCTCCGATTTCATGGAAGGATCTGTGTACCAAATCAGTTGGACCTGAAAAAGAAAATCTTGTCAGAAGCACACGAATCATCATACTCTATTCACCCTCGGGGTACAAAAATGTATGTAGACCTTCGTAAAATATTCTGTTGGGATGGAATGAAGAAAGACATTCCTATTTTGTGGCTTGTTGCGACATATGCAACAAAGTAAAGGCAGAACATCAGAAGCCAGCCGGACTTCTTCAACCGCTGCCAGTTTCGCAATGGAAATGGGATGACGTCTGCATGGATTTCATCACAGGACTACCCAAGACCCAGTGAGGCAATGATGCAATATGAGTCATAGTGGACACTCTGACCAAGGTAGCTCACTTTATCCCGGTCAAGACCACTGAAAGTGCAACTAATCCCCGGGTGGTTTTGGCAATTAATAACAACATATATATCATTGAACTAATAGTTACTTGAAGATCATTTCAGAAAGTTCAGTGATATGGGTATGGCAAGGACTGAAGAAGTGGACCCCTCAAAATGCTAAGGCAAGCATTGGCAAAAGCTCAAGACTCCATTTTTGGTTTAGTGATCCAAGATCACATTGAGTCCATAGGAAAAGCCAATACTATTAAAAGGGGATGAGGTTATGATGATGATCTGGTTGCTCAAGTGCTTAGTGATACATCTCCTAAACTATCAGCAACTTTCACTGCCATATACACTCATAAGTAATCTCGGTCCCACCGATATTCCAAACTCAGTCACACCGAGATGAACCACCTCAGCCATAAGCCAAACCCTAGAAAACTCAGATTTTCCGATTCTGAAATCGGTTTCACCGAAACATGAGTTGCCAAGCTTCTGTAACCTTCTGTCATCAAATCGGTGTCACCGAGATGATGAAGTCGGTCCCACCGAAACTGGCATGCTCTTGTCATTGCACGAATCGGACTAACCGAGATTGTATTTTCGGTCCCACCGAAAACCCCAACGTTCACATTATTTGAACTCTCGGTCTCACCGAGTTGTCCACTTCGGTCCCACCGAGTTTGCTCAAATGTGTGTAACGGTTGGATTTTGTGTCGAGGCTATTTATGCCCCTCCACCCCCTCTTCATTCATGGAGAGAGCCATCAGAAAGAACTACCACTCCTACCTTACATTTTTAGAAGAGAACTACCTACCCTTGTGTTGAGATCAAGTTGCTCCACTCCCACCATATGAAACTTGATCTCTAGTCTTCCCAAGTTGCTTTCCACTCAATCCTTTCTTCCACCACAGCCAAATCAGTGAGGAGAGTTGAGTGTTGGGGAGATTATCATTTGAAGCACAAGAGCAAGGAGTTCATCATCATCTACAACATCTATTACCTTTTGGAGGGTGGTGCCTCCTAGATTGGTTAGGTGTCGCTTGGGAGCCTCCGTCATCGAGATGTGGAGTTGAACCAAGAAGTTTGTAAGGGCAAGGAGATCGCCTACTTCGTGAAGATCTACCCCGAGTAAGGCTAGCCCTCCGTGGGCGTAGGCCATGATGGAATAGACAAGGTTGCTTCTTCGTGGACCCTTCGTGGGTGGAGCCCTCCGTGGACTCGCGCAGCCGTTACCCTCCGTGGGTTGAAGTCTCCATCAACGTGGATGTACGATAGCACCACCTATCGGAACCACGGGAAAAATCACCGCGTCTCCAAAATTGCGTTTGCTCTTCTCCACCTCTCTTTACTACATGTGCAATTTACTTTCCGCTGCCTATACTCTAGAATTGCATGTGTAGGGTGATGCTTGACTTGATCATAATTGTGAATCTGCCAAAAACTGTTCTTTGTCAAAAGGCAGAATTTTTATATTTACAAGTAGTCTAATCACCCCCCCCCCTCTAGACATACTTTCGATCCTACAACCACATATCGAACAAACCAACTCGCACAGCTGTATGTGTCCAGAATAGTGAGTCTACATGGAGTACCTTGAACCATCACCTCTGACCGAGGTTCACTCTTTACCTCCGCTTTCTGGTCACATCTCCATCAAGCCTTGGTGACAGCCCTGAAATACAGTATAGCTTATCATCCTCAGACTGATGGACAGACAGAGCGGGTAAACCAAATACTTGAAGATATGCTGCGAGCTTGCATCTTGGCCCAAGGATCTAAATGGGAAGATTGTCTATCCTTACGCCAAGTTCTCCTACAACAACAGTTTCCAAACCAGCCTAAAGATGTCACCATACGAGGCTTTATATGGCCGCAAGTGTCGTACCCCGTTAAATTGGTCTCAGACTGGAGATAGTCGTATCTTCGGAATAGACCTCATGATGGAAGCTGAGAAACAAGTCAAGGAGATCAGAGATAGACTACAATTGGCCAAATTTCGACAAAAGAGTAATTACAATGCAAAACACCGACAGCTCAGTTTTGAACCTGGAGAACACGTATACCTTCGAGTCACTCCTATGAAAGGAGTCAAGAGATTCCAGACTCGCGGAAAGTTGTGTAATGCCCAGGATGGGACTATATCTCCTACGTGTCGAGGCACGACTTAAAGATATAAGCCCATCCTAGAATGATCTCAAGTTTGGTATCTTTGCACGACTCATGTAAAAGAGGGATTAAATTGCAAAAGAAGATAGTTGGCTTACACTCGCCACTTCACACAATACAATACATAAGCAAGACATCATTCAAAACATCACAACCCGACTACGGGCGAAGATCCAAAGAAAGATACCAACACAACATAAAGCCACAGGTCAGGATCGAATCCTAGTAGAAACCACTACTGATCATCGAAACGTCACAAGCAGACGGCCATGCTCTTCATCGAACTCCCGATGAAGTACTTGAACCAGCTCCTACATCAAACTCGGCCGAACCTGCATCTGGTGTGGTGAAGTAACTGTGAGCCACAGAGGACTCAGCAATCCCGTTCCCGGGTAACATGACTATTTAAGCCTTGGGTGAGGAACAAGGCTGGAGAAAGAATAAGAGGTGAAGGAACAACAAGAGTCTGCGGTAGCAACTAGCACTAACTTACGTAAAAGAGAGCGAGAAGAGAAGGCGTATCGGTCGAGAGATGATCACGAAGTGATCCTAACTAAGCCGGTCAAACATAACCCCACCGTGTTCAACTCCCGAATCCCTATTCGGAAATTGACAGTCACGGTACACACGCTGGTAGTGTATTGAAACATTGTATCGAGTTATCTACAACCGGATATTAACAAGCTCCCATCTGCCACATTACCGCGGGCACGGCTTTCGAAAGTTCAAACCCTGCAGGGGTGTTCCAACTTGACCCATTACAAGCCCACGATCCGCGGAGTCGCAACTCCATAGGTGGGAAGACCCGAGTATTCTCGGAATCCCGTGCTCAAGTTAAACCGAATTAAGGTAAGGCTAATCCAGCAAATCCTCCCGGCGTGTCGACACCCTGATAGGTAGCCGCGCGTATCTAGTCTCAGGACACGATCGGATGGGCGATGCTACAGGTTTTTACCAGACCTTGAGTTTCCTCGAGGTGGCCCTGCAGGACCCCCATTTCGGACCAACACTCATGTGAAGCACTGGCCCGGGGTTGTTGAATTAAGAATAAAAGAGGGTTTGCAAGACCCTATGCAAGTTTTATTAGTTATTAGGCAAATAGTACCAAATGTTGGGACTTGCTGGAAAAGACTTAGCACTTAGCGGTTTATCAAGGGGGTCCCATACACCCCAACCGTGTTAGGAACGCATAATCAAGGAACATAACACCGGTTTATACGGTTCCTAACGGCATGAGTGGAACAAAACACCAAGCAAAAGGCTTAGCCTTCCACCCTTGCCAGTATATAGATGATTTCATTTTAAGCATTTATATAGTGTGATATAACCCAACAACTTCAACATGAAGCAAGCATCTTCAATCTTCACCTGCAACTAACAATGCTATAAGAGGGGCTGAGCAAAGCCTACGTATAGCCAATCAATGGTTTGCATAGGTAGGGTGGTTAAACAGGTTCATGGTTACAAGTAGGAGGCTGACAGGAAAGACATGGGCATCGAGGCAAATACTATAGATCGAGACTCTAGCAATAGGCAAAAATAGTAATGGTATCCGGGTTCGGTCATCTTGCCTAGAATTCCACAAGGGAGAAGAACGGATCCATGAAGTAGACGGAGCAACAAAGTCGAGCGAAATCCTCACAACTCCGGAACGAAACCGAAGCTAACAATAGAAGCAACCGGAAAGAAACAAACAACACGGTAAACACACAAGCAAAAACATGGCATACGATGCACAAACAAGTATGATGCATGTCCAGTTTAAATATGCATGGCATGGCAAAGTGCACAAACAACACTACAAGTTAAGTGGAGCTCAATATGCAACGAGTTGCATATTGACAAAACACCACATTTAATTATTTAGTTGACTCTCGTTCTTTACAAGACAAGGTTAAATGTTTTTAACATGGCAAGAGGTGAAGCATAAATAAACTACCTATTTAGACATTTTAAATGAGGCCGGAAAAATAACAACAACATATTCCGGAAAATCCCCATGAGCATGTTTAATAAATATAAACAAACAACAATTCACACATATTAATGTTGTTAACATGATGCGGATGACATGATCAAGTTTTATGCAAGTTTATTAAAAGGTTAACAAGAAGATGATATGAAGTATTTGTCACCGTGGTGGAAGGAAAAGGTGCCACGGCAACGATCCGAAAATGATGCAACGCAACATATCGGTACCGGTATCTCGTTGAGAGACCGATGCGAAAGCAAAGGCGGAGTGATCGAGTCAAACGAGATGAAAGGTGGGGCGATCCCGTCACCGGGTTCCCACGAGTCGGCGACGAGGCAACCGAGGAACATGACAAAAGGGACGAAACGGACACGGAGCACACAAGGGTAACATTTCATACAACCACAAGCAAACACGGGTCACATCTCGGGGTTATACCTTCGAAACAATTGTTTCGGGGCGGAATCGAGTCGTCGAGGGACGTAGTGGAAGAAGAGGAAGTAGTCGTTCACGTAGAGGGAAGTAGTTGTACTCGCGGTCTTCGGCGAGGTTAGTGGTACACGGCGACGGTAGTCGTTCACGGAGCTCGTTTTCCCGTAGATGTTCGGGTCGGTGTCGTGGTACTTGGGGTTCTCGTTTGCGACGGTAGTGGAAGTAGTGGTACTTGGCGATTCATTATGTAGTTGTTCCCGTCCGTAGTTGTACTTGCATCGGAGGGGTACTTGTCGCGTAGTCGAACTTGACATATCCGAAGGGGTACTTGGTCGGGTCGCCGTGTACTCGTTCATGTAGTCGTACACGGAGCTCGTAGCCGTAGAGGTACACGGGGCGATGGTAGACGTTCGGGCGACGGTAGACGTTCGGGCGACGGTAGTTGTACACGGATCCAAAAGTAGATATACTTGCTGTTACATGGTTACTTGAGATAGCAAAAACAGCAACAAAACAACAAAAAAGGAAAAAAAGGCTGCGGGCGACGACGATCTGGAAAAGGACAGGGCCTTTGCTCGGAGCTGCTCATGGCCGCGGCCTTGGCGATGCAGACGCGGGGCGGTCGGCGCTGCACGGACGAGGGAGCCGGGATGCTGGAGGTGCTGGTCCAGGCGCTGGCGACGCCGGGGCGCGGCTTGCGGTCGTCGGCGGGAGGAATGGCCTTGGGCCCAAGGAGGAGGAGAAGGAGATGGGCCTATTGGCCTGGCTGCTCTCTTCTGTTTATTCTTAGCAGAAAAATAAATAAATAAATAAATAGAGAGAGAGAAAAGGAAAAGGAGGCATCTGCGGAAAGAATTTACACGAGAGGGTAATTTTCTCGGACCCATAACAATAAGCATGATCCAAGAAAATTATAAATGGCATGAAAGAAGGATGTAAATTCAAACACATTTGATTTTAAATCAAATGGGTTTGAACTAAGACTTGATTATAGAAGTGTCCCAAAAATGTTGAGGATTTTTCGGAGGAACCTCAAAACAACGGAAAATAATTATAGGGAAGGTTTGAGGCCAGGAATGCGAAGAAAAGGCATGGGGAAATATGCAAGTGTGTTGGGGTAATTCCAACAATGGAATATTTATTTATAATAGCTCCATAATATTGAGAGGCTTTTATATGTTTTAAAGAGAAGACATTCTTCCCTCGATTTAAATGGACCGAAGGTCCACACGATTTATTTGAGTTGAGATGCAAAAAAAAATGACATGATGGCATGATGACATGATGCAATGCAAAAATAAATAACACAAGCACAAATAAAACACACGGGAGAAACCCGGAACATCTGGAATCTTCTAGAATCTTCTGGGACGTCGGTCTTCGGGCGTCACAACTCTCCCACACTAACAGAGGATCTCGACCCGAGATCCTAGAGATATCACCAGGTAAAACAGAAGAGGAAGAGGTAAAACAAAGTTGCTTCTTTGACAGACGAGTGAAACCACGAACCTTGAGAGGTTGAACAAGATGAAAGAAGAACACAACCGAGATGAACGAAGATGAAAACACCGTTAGAAGAGAGGAACAAGGAACATTAAGAGAACCTTGTAGGTTGAAAGACATGAAACAAGAGCTTACGAACCAAAAGAATATGAAACTGCAACGGTATAGCCAAGGAATAAGAATGACAGAATTTGGGAAGCACTCCGTCTGAAAATGGAAGGAATTAACAAGAACTTGAGGAGAAGGGATGATACTTGATGAAATGAACAACATATTGCCTCCGAAACAATTAAAAGAATGGCACAAGGGGTAAGAAGGATTCAGACAGCACTCCGGTTGAAAAGAGAGGCAAACTTGATAAGATTAGAGAATTAGAATGGAGGACACAACACTCCGGTTAAATAGATAACAAGGAAAAGAACATGATCTTGACAAAACGAGATGATGGTCATGAGAGAGCAATATCACAATGCCTCCGGAATGAAAGAATAGCATATAGATCCATTAGAGAATTGAACGGATAGCAAAAGACAACTTCTCCGACAAATGAATATGAAACACATCCTTACGAAGAAGGGATGAACGGAGTTGTTGAAAATTCAACACGAAAGAATAAGCTTGATGTGGGCTTATGGAAAACATCTCAAAATTATGAGGTGACCACCAGCCACTGACGAAAAACATTTGATTGGATTGAGATCAACAAGGAGATGATAAACTTATAAAACCGGAATGATAATGAAGAACTTGGGTCATTAATAAGCACCATAATAGCAACAATTCTCAAGGAAAGCTTTTAGGTGAATTATAACTCAAGATAACTCCAATGAATAATTGAATGGTTGGAAAGATCTCCTGAACAAAGAAAATGATGGGTTTGAATATTTCATACTTGATAACTCGTGAATCATAATTCATGAAGGAATTGTCAAGAATGACATAACACCATCTGAAAAGATAAGGTAGAAAGAATTGCAATTGGAAAGCATGATGAAGAATGCTTGAGCTCCAACAAGAATCTTGATGAAGACTTCGAGGATGAATTAAATGATGATGAACCACCATGAGAACTCCGGTAATGAAAGCATGAGAAGTGAAAGATGAAAAGAATAAGATTCAAGGCCTACGATGAATTAGATGGAGCTTTGAAATGATATAATAGAAATACTTGGAGCTCCGGAAAACAAGATGAAGAATTTAGAACCGAGAATATGATGAACAAGCTCCAGACAAAAGAATTAAATCACCTTGAAGGAATAAGAATAAGAATTATGTCGTGCATCTCCTTCACCAATTTAAATTGATGACAACCAAAGGATTTGGCATACTACTTATTCTCGTTGGAAAGAATTAAGAGAGATCTCACACAAGCTTGGGTAAATATTCAACGAACCACCGGTAGGATTATGAAAAGAACAAATGAATTAAAACGATAACAACGGAAGGGTAATCTTGAAAGAACCACCGTAAGAGTATGGAGACGAACGAAGATACATCGATGAAGAATATTGGAGGACGAAGTTGAAAACTGAGAACGAAGAAATATTCTGAATTGATGGCCTTCGGAGGAACACAAAGAAAAGAATTCATGAAATGCTTCGGATGGTATAAAAGAATTCCTCACAAACGGAACAATAATGAGGATGGCATGAAGCAAGAACCACGAATCTTCAAGAGAACGGACCAAGATTTAAGAGAAACACTTCTCCGGTCTTCAAAATCTGAGAAGACGATGAGAAATGCCATAAGAATTGTTGAGCACTCCGGAATGAAGAATTAAAAGGTTGAACCAATGATGAACAAGAATTTGAAAACGATCTTGGGGAAGGCATGTGACTGATGGAAATCATACTTACGTCACACTTTGAAAAGAATTTGAGTATAACTCCAGAAAAATTAGAAGAGTCAGGTAAGATCCTGGGAAAAGACCTGTGGGTTAGGGCCCACTAAAGAAAATCACCGTTGGAAAAAGATTGCTTAAGAGATATTGCACCGGTTGAATTAAATGGCTTGAATAAGATAACAATCCTCAAAAAGTTGCTTGAACAGATTAAGAATGGAATTATGAATCTTGAGCACTCCGGATAAGAATAGCCAGTAGGCAAAGCTCCCGCGGTGACCACACGTGTGCACCATGCCAGGCTGCTAGTCAGCGCGCTCTGGATGCCGCCGAGCGCTTTGTTTCGCGAGTGCTTGCCTCCGCACATGCCAGAGCTTGCCAACCCGCGCCACCATCTTCGTCTCGACCTCTACAGTGCCCCCCTAGCGCTCACCGACGCCGAAGCTCGCTGCAGCGAGCACGGGCGAGGTCCGGCAAAGGCAACAGTGCAGTGCGCACTGTGCTCGTCGCCACTACAGCGCCCCTGTGCTCGTCTCCATCCGTCCACAGCTCCCGCGTGAACCACGTCGCCTTCTCCCTCTCTCACTGACACCATTCGTCACCGGGTGCAGCGTCCAGGTGTCGCCAGCGGAGCCCTGATGTCTACTACACGCTTCTATTCCTATAGACAGTGTTGGGCCTCCAAGAGCAGAGGTATGTAGGACAACAGCAAATTTCCCTTAAGTGAGTAGCCCAAGGTTTATCGAACTCAGGGAAGTGGAGGTTGAACGTACCCCTTTCAAGCAACCCTGCAATCAAGATACAAGAAGTCTCTTGTGTCCCCAACACACCTAATACAACTAGGAGTTGTATAGGTGCACTAGTTTGGCGAAGAGATGGTAAAATATGGATGATAGGAGTGGCAAAGCAAAGTAATATAAATCTGTAATAAAAAGTGCAGCAAACAAACAAGTGGTAAACGTGAGCACAAATGGTATTGCAATGGTGGAAACAAGGCCTAGTCTTCATACTTTCACTAGTGGCAACTCCCAACAACATTTACATAATCTAATCACATGATATTTCCCATAAAACATGCAATGGAGACGCACCCGGAGGTCATTCCTTTGTGGTCAAGAGAGGACGAGAATTATGTAGGGCTACAAAAGCACACCTCAAAGTTCGTAGTTCTCAATCTATGGATTTCCCAATGTCACCGCGGCCATCCAAAGAGAGTACCACAATCACCACAACATATCTCAAGGATAGTCAAAGACAAGCACCAAGAGACTCTCAATCTTCAATCAACACACAAAAGAGGAAATCACCCATGAAAATATTCTTCTAATCCATGTCTAATAGACCGCTGTCACCTTGGTCTCGGGGATTATACTAGATAAAGATAAGTGAGTACATCAATCCAATACATAGAGGAAGGGGAAGTATCATGGGATCACCCTAGATTAACAAAGCCTATGATCACAACGAAGATCACATCATGGGAGAGAGAATTGACCACATAGCTACTGGTAGAAACCTCAGCCCCGGAGGAGACTACTCACACATGGACATGGTGAGGAGGAGCTTGATGGTGGTGTTGATGGAGAGGTGCAGCCCGGAGAGGAGGAGGCGGCCGACGGCAGCCGTGGCGGCGGCGGCAACCCTCCAGGGCGGCGGCGGCCCTCGGGGCGGCGGCGGCCCTAGGGGGCAGCGGCCCCTTGGCCCCCCTTCTTCCTTGTGGATGGTGCTGGTCCTCCCCTCCAAGACGGCGGCCTCGGAGGAGGAAAATTCGTGGCCCTTGGTGACCTAGGTTTCCTCTCTTTATATAGACTCTCGGATTTCCGTCATCAGATTTTGGGCTTCAGTAAAACGGGTTGTTCTCGGCCGTCCGGACTCCGATTTGGACAAATTTTATATCCAGAAGCATCCTCTCGAAATTCCCCACAACTTTCGCAACTAGGCTTTTTCCGTTTGACGTCGTCTTCGGGCCGAAAAGTGACCATCTTCTAAAAATGTTCTCAGACAGATTTCAGGAAAGTCAGAGTCCTACTCCAATACGACTCCTTTTGCGTTTTTGTCAATTTCCAAGTAATTCCTACACAATAAAGTGTAAAACAAGAACATTGTGCACTTTTGCAACCATTAGTAGGTTAGTCCAATAAATGCCTAAAAAGATAGAAAACTTTGATATAAACATGAGACAATGATGCAAAACAAGCATGTCACAAGGAAAAATTATGGATACGTTTGGGACATATCAACATCCCCAAGCTTAATTCCTACTCGTCCTCGAGTAGATAGAATGATAACATAGATAATTTTTGAGGTGACATGCTACTAACACAATCTTGATCAAGTAATATAGTAAAGCACATGAACTGAAATAAAGTGAACCAAAACAATTGTCTATAGTTGAAAGCAAGTAAACAATGAATAACCAAGTAAATCATCTCAGTAAATTCCTTTCATGAATAATAAATTTGAAGACATGAAACTATGAAGTTAAGCACAACTGTTAGCCCCAAAGGAGTTCTCTCATCAAAAGCATTCTAATTAACACAAAAGGAAGATAAAGTTTCAGCAATGCTTTCCACTTTTCAACATTTTATCTCATGGATAAGTTCAATGCACAAGGATTATATATAACTAAGCAGAAATTTTGAACATAATGAACTTGAACCCAGAGTTAACACTAGATGCTTGCTTATGGTGGAGGAAGAAGATTAGAACATAAGAAAACTGACTCAACATTTAAAAGTAAAAGATAGGCCCTTCGCAGAGGGAAGCAGGGATTACTCATGTGCTAGAGCTTTTTATTTTTGAAAACATAAAGATATAAAAACAATTTTGAGAGATGTATGCTTATGTCAATGAATGGTAACAAACAATGCACTACTACTCATGCCAAACAGAACTTAAGAGCGGCTCCCATAGAGGAATGATAACACTCCCCTTTCTTCTTTGTTTATCACTAGCCAAAGTTTGTCTGATTTCTCAGGTACGATGTGTGAAGGAGGTTTTTGATATTGATATTGATGACATGTAAAGTGGGCTGGGCATACCCTTTTGCCAGCTCTTTTTGCAAAATTAAGGACATGCACATTATTCATACACGTCAGGGGTCGTTCTGTCCAACACAAATAATAATGAACTGTCTACCACTTCCTCATGAGCTAAAACAGAGACACGAATAAGGATAAATTTTGAAGGTTTTAAAGGTAGCACATGAGCAATTTACTTGGAATGGCTATTAAATACCATGCATATAGGTAGGTATGGTGGACACATATGGCAGAATTTTGGCTATGGAATTTGGATGCACGAGCAGCATTCCCGCTCAGTACAGAGTTTTTGGTTTAGCAAGTTTTTAGCAAGCACATGTTAACCGGTACAAGAGAATTATAACATCCTTTCAGCATAATTATAAGACTTCTACACTGTCTTCCTTGTCAACCAACTTACTTCTAAAGAGAAAACAAGAACTTTAAAACTACCAATGGTGAAAAACTAAACAATTGCAAACTTCATAGGTATTTCTTCACTAATAAGACTTTATTAAATGATCTCCATGTTTAGACATCACTACTTAATTTCTCAAAACAATTGATAGGGATCAAGTTACTCAATGATCTTCAAGACTATGCAAGCTTTTTATTCTTTGCACCACGGCCACACTTGGCATTTACTTTACCAACATATTATTTAGCAATTCAAACCAATTCAACTCTCCAAAAAGATATAAGTGAAGCAAGAGAGTACTTTCTATAAAAGAACTAATAGCTCTGAACATGATATGAAATAAAAACAAGAGCTAGAAACATATAACAAGGTAGCTAAAACACTCAAAAAGATATAAGTGAAGAACATGAGTGTTTCATGACAAAGCGGAGCATGTCTCTCTCCCAAATAAGAATGATCAGATGCAACTTATTTAAGACCAGCAAGTAAAACTAAATAAACTAAAAAGAAAAGAGCAAGACGCTCCAAGCATAGCACATAACGCATGAAGTGATTAAAATATAGTGGAACGAAAGACGAACTGGTAATTGTTGATGGAGAAGGGGATGCATGGGGGCATCCCCAAGCTTAGACGCTTGAGTTTTCTTGAATATTTCTTGGGGGTGCACGGGGGCATCCCCAAGCTTGAGCGTTTGACCCTCCTGAATCTTCTTTTATCATTTTCCCTCGCACACTTGACAACTCCCTTCATACATAACTCATCATAATCTGATTAGCGAGGTTAGTACCCATAATAAAATAACTTTTCCCTACTGGAAATAAGGATAATCTTGAAGAGCTACTGTTTCTCAAGATTGCCAAAAGGTTTTTGCAAAGAAAAAGCAAGCTCAAGGTTTGCAAAACGAAGAAAAGGAAAAACAGGACAGAATCTGTGAAAAACAGACCAACATGTAGTAAATAATTTTTTCGGGGCACTTCTGCAACTCAAATCAAAAAACTCAGAACAGACGCTCGAAAGCCAATTTTATAGAGCATGCTGTCAAAAAAATTCAGATCAAAAAGATGATCTGGTGATTTTATTTGAATTTTTCTTTTCAAGGACAGAATCTGTTTTCCGGACAGCATGTCACAACTTTTGAACTTTCTTGCAATCAGAGGCTAAAATTGGCACAAAGCTGAAAAATAAAGATACAATGATGTTGCTACAGTAGTAACAAACATCAAGACCACTAAAAACTGAAAGAACAAACTGAAAGCAAAGATAACAAGGGTTGTCTCCCTAGAGCTCTTTCTTTATAGCCATAAAGATAGGCTTAAGACTTTAATGATGCTCTCGTAGGAATAAGAGTTGAAGAACAAAAAAGAGCATCAAGAAGCAAATACCAAACACATTTAAGCCTAACATGCTTCCTGTGCATAGGCATATTGCAATAGGATAATTCATTGAAGCACAAAGCAATAAGCATAGGAAGACAAAACAAGTGCAGCTTCAAAACTTTCAATATAAAGAGAGGGAATTTGATATTGTTGAGATATTTAGAACCATGTCTCCCTCTCTCATTATAAATTTCAGTGGCATCATGGATGAACTCAACAATATAACTATCACATAAGGCATTATTTCCATGATTCAAAAGCATAAAAGTATCATTACTCTTCATATAAGCAAAATCTTTCTTATTAGGAATAGTGAGAGTAAAGCAATCATAACCATCATGGTAATCATCATATTTAGGAGGCATACCATAATCATAATAAATTTTATCCTCAATAGTAGGTGGACTAAAAAGCTCACATTTATCATTGTAATCATCATATATAGGAAGCAAAGTATCATCAAAGTAAATTTTCTCTTCAAAAGTTGGGGGACTAAAAATATCATGTTCATCAAACGTGTCATCCCCAAGCTTAGAGCTTTCCATGTCATTAGCAATATTGATATTAAAAAAAACATACTAATAACATCACCACCATCATGATTGTTATGCAAATAATAAAGTTCCAAAGGTTTTTTAATTTTCTCTTCAAACACATCATGTCCAAGTTCAAGGTAGAGCTTATAAAGCTCTCTCATATTCTTGTTGTTTTCCATTAAGCAAAACTAGTGAAATAAAAACAAGAAACAAAAAGATTTAATTGCAAGATCTAAAGATATACCTTCAAACACTTACTTCCCCGGCAATGGCGCCAGAAATAGCTTGATGTCTACTACACGCTTCTATTCCTGTAGACAGTGTTGGGCCTCCAAGAGCAGAGGTTTGTAGGACAGCAGCAAATTTCCCTTAAGTGAGTAGCCCAAGGTTTATCGAACTCAGGGAAGTGGAGGTTGAACGTACCCCTTTCAAGCAACCCTGCAATCAAGATACAAGAAGTCTCTTGTGTCCCCAACACACCTAATACAACTAGGAGTTGTATAGGTGCACTAGTTCGACGAAGAGATGGTAAAATATGGATGATAGGAGTGGCAAAGCAAAGTAATATAAATCTGTAATAAAAAGTGCAGCAAGCAAACAAGTGGTAAACGTGAGCACAAATGGTATTGCAATGGTGTAAACAAGGCCTAGGCTTCATACTTTCACTAGTGGCAACTCCCAACAACATTTACATAATCTAATCACATGATATTTCCCATAAAACATGCAATGGATACGCACCCGAAGGTCATTCCTTTGTGGTCAAGAGAGGACGAGAATTATGTAGGGCTACAAAAGCACACCTCAAAGTTCGTAGTTCTCAATATATGGATTTCCCAATGTCACCGCGGCCATCCAAAGAGAGTACCACAATCACCACAACATATCTGAAGGATAGTCAAAGACAAACACCAAGAGACTCTCAATCTTCAATCAACACACAAAAGAGAAAATCATCCATGAAAATATTCTTCTAATCCATGTCCAATAGACCGCTGTCACCTTGGTCTCGGCGATTATACTAGATAAAGACAAGTGAGTACATCAATCCAATACATAGAGGAAGGGGAAGTATCATGGGATCACCCTAGATTAACAAAGCCTATGATCACAACGAAGATCACATCATGGGAGAGAGAATTGACCACATAGCTACTGGTAGAAACCTCTGCCCCGAAGGAGACTACTCACACATGGACATGGTGAGGAGGAGCTTGATGGTGGTGTTGATGGAGAGGTGCAGCCCGGAGAGGAGGAGGCGGCCGGCGGCAGCCGTGGCGGCGGCCCTAGGGGGCAGCGGCCCCTTGCCCCCCCTTCTTCCTTGTGGATGGTGCTGCAATGGTGCTGGTCTTCCCCTCCAAGACGGCGGCCTGGGAGGAGGAAAATTCGTGGCCCTTGGTGACCTAGGTTTCCTCTCTTTATATAGACTCTCGGATCCCGTCATCTGATTTTGGGCTTCAGTAAAATGGGCTTTTCTCGGCCGTCCGGACTCCGATTTGGACGAATTTTATATCCAGAAGCATCCTCTCGAAATTCCCCACAACTTTTGCAACTAGGCTTTATCCGTTTGACGTCGTCTTCGGGCCGGAACCTGACCATCTTCTAAAAACGTTCTCAGACAGATTTCAGGAAAGTCAGAGTCCTACTCCAATACGACTCCTTTTGCGTTTTTGTCAATTTCCAAGTAATTCCTACACAATAAAGTGTAAAACAAGAACATTGTGCAATTTTGCAACCATTAGTAGGTTAGTCCAATAAATGCCTAAAAAGATAGAAAACTTTGATATAAACATGAGACAATGATGCAAAACAAGCATGTCACAAGCAAAAATTATGGATACGTTTGGGACGTATCAAGCCCCGATCCCCCCTCTCGGCTCGCCTATATGTAGACCCCTCCCAGCCTTCCCGAGCACCCAGCTCCACTCCCACACACACCACAACTGCGTAGAACCCCATGGCCCGGGCGGCCAGGCCACAGGCCGCCGTCCCCAGGCTCGAGCTCGCCGGCGATCCCCTCGGGTCGTCGCGGTATCTCCAGACCCTCTCAGGCCAGGGCAACCCTTCCAGAGCCTCCGCCACTCTCTGGTGGTGCCGTTCCACCTAGTTGGAGCTTTCGGAGTCCCCGTTGCTCGACGTCTTCTTCAACCACGGCGACCGCCCCGTTCTGCCTTCGCCTGCGAGGCCATTTCCGACGCCGTTCGACCACCCGTGGCTACACTACGGGTACGGTCAGGTGCGCCTCGACCTCCTCTGTCGATCTATCCCTCCCATCTTGGCCAAGGAGCTCGCGTCGCCGGCGTGCGCTCCGGCGAGGCCGCATCCGCCCCTATTCTTCTCCCTCTCTCCCCCTCACCTGACTAGCGGGGCCCGCTAGTTAGCCTCTCTGTACCCGCGTGAAGCGGTACGAGCTATGGCGCCCTGGGCTTTTATGCCTTCGACGTCACCCCCTTTTCAGTCTGTTTATTTAAATTCCAAATTTAAATATATTCCAGAACACTTCAAACTGCAATAACTTTTTAACCATAAGTCCAAATGAATTGATTTTTTTGCATTGTATTCTTTGTAAAGAAATCTTGCAGCACACCAAAAGTGAGACTGTTTGGTGTTGTGTAGATTTTCTGGTGGATTTTTGAATGGTTCTTGATATTTTATTTTTGTACTTTTAATTATTTTCAGAAGGTGAAGCTTGTCTTGAGGATCACCAGGAGGCTTGTGAACCTCATTTGCACTAAGCCAAGCCACAGCAACATTTTCATGGTGCCATTTCAATATTTGTGATTTTCCAACTTGAATAAATGATTTAATCTATGCACATGAATTATTTTTACTATTTACTTTCTGTTGGTTGCTGTATTTAGTTGTATTATTTAGTTTACAGAAAGTTGGAAGTCGGTTTAAGTTAATATGATAGCTAGAAGAAAGTTTGTATCATCAAGAACTAATATGGGTATGCATATAAATAACTATGTGAAGTTATTTTTTCTTACATAAGAACTATGGTAAAATTTTGCTAGAATATATTCTATTTTTAATTGAAAGTAAATCATAACCAGAATAATATTGGAAGTTGTTATGCTTGCTTTTAGTAAAGTAAAGTTGACCCAGTTATTTTTTGTAATGCATTTGGTATGTTGCATTTCCATGGCATTGTATGACACCGGTTATTTATTTTCTTTAAGTTGAACCTGTTAATAACTCAACTTGAATAAATTGTTGACCGGGTCATGGTGCCACTGAATCGAGTTTTTCTCAGTGCAACCACATTTGCCTTTATGGGAAGGTCTTTATTCGGTCTGTTGTCATGCCTCTGGTCGGTACCTCCAAGTAGGGAAGGTTATGGGCATGCGGTACCATGGCCCGGTAAGCAGTCATAACCTTGTGTGCCCGTTGTTAAGTTTATGGTACCGAGTCCCCGTTTGGGACAGTTTCTGTTTGGCCACGACGGTGGTCGATGTGCCTTTGGTAGGCACGGGGCCACCCAGGACTATTCCAGTGGGGAATGGGTTGGAGTGGCCGGGAGAGTGTCATGGCAATGGAAGAGTTTTGTCGGAACGCCGTTGGTCCTCCCGAATGGGAAAGCGAGGCCATGGGTTCCGTGGTGTGGGTACAGTGCGCTACCTCTGCAGAGTGTAATTAATCTATCGATAGCCGAGTCCACGGTCACGAACACGCTCGAAAGTAAGTCACACCATGGGTCAACATATAATAAAATTTTGCTCACTAAGTTATATTTTTTTGTATCGTAAAAATGGTGGAAGAGCCACCACGATGATTTGAGACCAAGTACGGTCAGGGTTGTGATCGCCGGAAAGATCACGAGTCTGTTCTGTTGAGATGAACAAGTTTATAGATTAAGAAAGATCACCATGGGTAAGTCAGACCGAGGGTTTGTTTTCACAAAGGCATGAGCATAGCATGTTAGTTGTATGCATATTCACGTATGGTGCTGCATTTTAATAATTGAATAATTATCATGATATTGTTTGTCATTATGATTTTGTTTGCTGTAAGCTTGCAAGTACATTCAATGTACTGACCTGGCGTGTCATGCCAGATTTCAGGAAAGTTTCGCTGGAAAGGAGTGCCGTCCGAGTCTAGACCATGTCCACATTAGTGTCCCTGTGAGATGGAGTTCCGCTGCGAAGTCGTTCCGCTGCTGCGTAGTTTTTATGACCGAGGCCTTTTATGTTCATTAAATAATGTACATATTGTCCAGCCGCACAGTGTGTGCCGCTTGGCCTCGCTACTCGTTGTAATGTAAAACTGTGATCCGCTAGTATCAATAAAGCGGTTGTTTTCTGTACCAAGATGTTGTGTGTTGCCAGAAGACAAGGTCTCTGGGCTGGCAATGCAAGGTAAACTGGTCGCTCTGATCCGGGGTGGAACAAGGGCCTCCCTTACGCCCTCGACCTCGGCGGCAGAAGCTGTAAGATCATCAAGTTAATGGATCAGTAAATGGTCCGGCTGGTCATTATCTAGCAAGTACACATGTTTTTTCAGAGCTTACCTTATGCCTCGTCGAGCCATTTGTTGACAAGATCCAGCTCTTGATCAGAAACCTTGAGCTTCCGATCCATCTCCTCTAATGCCGCGACATTAGCAGTTGCGACAACAAAAGATGTCTGCATTAGCACAAGAAATGCCGACATTATTAATTGACTTACCGAATTTGACCCTCTGCAGGTCTCTTCGAGGTCCTCGTAGAGTCTCGGGGGCTGCTATGTATGTGGCCTACTTAAGCTAACAACTATAACCGCATTACGAGGAAGGATCATTACTTGACTTACCTCAAAATCTGTTAGAAGTCCTTGGACAATGTTGTTCAGCCCAGATTGGACGGACCGAACACTCTGTATCACCGCACCCAGAAGGGTGTGGTGCCCCTCCACAATGACGGAGTTGCTCACCAACTCCTCCAGCGTGTCCGGCCAGCCAACCGCCGCCCTTGCGGAGGTGTTCGGCGTCGATGTTGGCTCCCCGACCCCCTCCCCATTGGGAGGAACCCGTACCATCGAAGGCCTCGGGGCTCGGGAGCGGTTGATGGTAAGGGTCCGGACGGCCCGGACTCTTTCCCTTCGCCGGCCAGGAGGGATGTTCCCTCCTGGTTTTCGGTGACCAATGTGTCAACCTCGGCCATCGGGGGCCAAAGGAGGCGCGAAATGCACCATGGACCTACTGTCCGCCAACACGGCGGGCGGAGACGTCCCTTCTGAGGTTTGCTCGATAGGGTGCTCGCATGGGGGGCAACAATTCAGAAGGGTTAACGTTCAACTAAAACAAACTACTCAAAGCATGATGACTGAAAATGCAGACACATTACCTACTGGTGGGGGGCTTGGCCCTGGATCCCTTCTTTGGGACCTCCTCGGATGCCTCGGACTTCTTGTCGCCCGAGCTGTCGGGTATGACCAGCTTAGGCCGGTGCCGTCTCTTCAGGGACGGGGAAGGTCGGACCTCCTCGGTGTCCTTGGACGTTGGCCTCTTCTTGGAGTGCGAAGAGGCACTTTCCTCTTCATCCTTCTCCTCCTCACCCCCATCATATACGGATGAGGCTGCAGCTTCTCTGAACCGGATGCCCGAATGGATCCTGCGGCGAATGCCCTTCCAGGCCTTCGGGGCCTCTTGCTTCTTGCCCTTCTTGGCAGGTGCCTTGTAAGGCACCACTACTAGCATCTTCTCCAGTTGCTCCGATCGAGGCTCCTCTGGCAGCGGCGCTGGGCCGCTGATCCTCTTGGCCTTGGTGAGCCAACCCTTGTAATGTGAATATCCAGACACTCTTCGGAGAAACATGCCACTCACCTCCAACGTAGGATTCGTGGCGTCAAGATGAATGTCCTTGCCCTCGGCGGCCACTCCTCCTGGGGCTGGAATAGTTGACCCCATATCTTGTTAGGAGTCGTGTTGAAGAGATGCCGCAAAGTGGCCGGATCTTCGGGCTCATACTCCCACATGGGCTTGGCCCTCTCCTGGCAAGGGAGGAGCCCGCGGTGGAGCATGATCTGAAACATGTCAACTAGCCGGTCTATATTACGCCGTCGACACGCTTTTGCAGCGCTTTCGTGTCAGCAATGCAACCCCAATCCGGACCCTTGTTGGTCCAGGAGGCCAATCTGGTGGGAGTCCGGATCGGAATGCGGGGCCGCTCCCCATGCAGCTTCCCTTGGTTCGATGATGTAGAACCACTCCTTCTGCCACATCCAGATAGTTTCCACAAAGTGGCCCTCCAGCCACTGAACCCGTGTCAGCTTGCTGACCATGGCCCCTCCGCAGTGCATGTGCTCGCCGCTGACCACCTTGGGTTTCACGTTGAACACCTTCAGCCATAAGCCAAAGTGTGGCCGGACCTGGAGGAACACCTCGCAGACGACGATGAAGGTCGAAATGTGGAGGAGGGAGTTGGGGGCTTGGTCGTGGAAATCAAGCCCATATTAGAACATTTGCCCCCGCACAAAGGGGTGCAGGGGAAATCCTACCCCCCTAAGGAAATGAGGAACAAAAACTACCCTCTCGCCCAGCTCGGGAGTGGGGATGATCTGGCCCTTTTCCGGGGCTCAATGGGCGACATTGGCCGGCAAGTTGCCAACCTCCTTCAGCTTCAGGATCTCCTCGTTGGTGATGGAGGAGGCCTCCCACTTCCTGTAGGCACCGGCCATGGTTGAAGGAGGTGACGTGGGATTGGCTATGGAAGCAGGAGGAAAGGGTGTTGGTGATCTGAAGAACTACGAATGCGGAAGAAAGAATAAGGCGTGGGATGTAGACTGTAGCGGCCGCCCTTTATAGACTATGGGAAGGCCAGGGATCCCTTCTTTCGCGTCGTTGGCCTCTCCACTTCCTGATATCTCCGCAACATTATGAGCGGGGAGGAGAATATAAATCATTAACCGTATCCCTCGAAAAGCGGGACACGATCTCCACCTTGAGGGGACGTGTCAATCGTGGCATCAACCTCGAGCCATGCTTCGAGAAATAATAATTGCTTATCATTATGACCGGAAGCGACTCTTCGTTGAGGAGAAATGGTTGTTAGATAAAGGCACTATTGGTGCTCGAGCTATATTTTTATTACCTTCGGTGTTAAAGAAAGTAGTTGTTCGGACTCCGAACATTACTTGGTACCGGACATAGGGGAGACTTGATGAGGAACTCGCCCCGCAAGCAAAATACTAGTCGGACAGATGGATACCGGATACAAGTCTCGGCTTTGGACGGAAGTTCCGAGGCTACTGAGGGAGTCATGGACTAAGGGGTCCTCAGGGCGACGACCCATTGTACATGGGTCGGACTGGTGGAGTCATACTATGATAGGAGTTCTATGAAGCCGTGGTGTGCCCTCCAAATCAAGAAGGTGCGGGATCTCTTTTATTCCTTATTGTAATCTATCTTCGGTAACCCTAGCCCTATTGGTGTCTATATAAACCAAGGGTTGTAGTCATTAGGGGAGAGCGATCTTCATCCCCCATAGCCTAGGGTTAGCTCATATTGATCTCGAGGTATATCTACTCTATAAACCACGATATACGATCAATACAATCAAATAGGACGTAGGGTTTTACCTCTTCGAGTGGGCCCGAACCTGGGTAAACACTATGTTCGTCGTCCCGTGTTACCATCGATCCTAGATCCACAGCTCGTGACCCCCTACCCTGAGGTCTACCGGTTTTGACACCGACACCAGGTAAACCCTGAAGCCCTTCCAATGACTCCAAAACACTTTTGGTTCCTCTTGAAACTATTTCATAAATATTTCCTCAATAATCATGTCCTACTAACACTCAATAGATCATGTTTACCTTAATTTACGACCCTATAGATCCCGTAAAACATAGACATGAACAAAACCCTTTTCGTACAATGACTGATATTGGAACCGTGGACGTCCATATTGATCCATATGAGTACACTGCTACTTGTGAACCGCGAAGAGGGGATGATGCAACACAGCGGCGATAAGTATAGGAGAACCAAGCAAGCTATGTAGACAACACCTGCACATAAACAACAAATCCTCGCAACCCAACGCGTAGAGGGGTTGTCAATCCCTCTTGGGTATTGTAATAAGATAAATAGATAGATTGATATATGCAAATAAAATAAAAGCAAATCAAACACATTGAGATATTTTTGGGGTTTTGATAATATAGATCAAAAAAAAGAGGCAAATAAATTGGTGATGACCCACAAGTGTAGGGGATCTATCGTAATCCTTTCGATAAGTAAGAGTGTCGAACCCAACGAGGAGCAGAAGGAAATGATAGGCAGTTTTCAGTAAGGTATTGTCTGCAAGCACTGAAATTATAGGTAACAGATAGTTTTGTGATAAGGTAATTGGTAGCAAGTGAGAAAAGGTAAAAGTAAATAAGGTGCAGCAAGATGGCCCAATCCTTTTTGTAGCAAAGGACAAGACTGGACAAATTCTTATATGAAGGAAATCGCTCCCGAGGACACATGGGAATTATCGTCAACCTAGTTTTTCATCACGATCATCTGATTCGCGTTCGGTACTTTGATAATTTGGTATGTGGGTGGACCGGTGCTTGGGTGCTGTCCTTACTTGGACAAGCCCCCCACTTATGATTAACCTCTAATGCAAGCATCCACAACTACAAAATAAGTATTCAGGTAAACCTAACCATAGCCTGAAACATATGGATCCAAATCAGCCCCTTACGAAGCAACGCATAAACTAGGGTTTAAGCTTCTGTCACTCTAGCAACCCATCATCTACTTATTACTTCCAAATGCCTTCCTCTAGGCCCAAATAATGGTGAAGTGTCATGTAGTCGACGTTCACATGACACCACTAGAGGAGAGACAACATACATCTCATCAAAATATCGAACGAAGACCAAATTCACATGACTACTAATAGCAAGACTTCTCCCATGTCCTCAGGAACAAAAGTAATTACTCACAAGACATAATATTGTTCATGATCATAGGGGTATTAATATGCATAATGGATCTGAACATATGATCTTCCACCAAGTAAACTAAATATCATCAACTACAAGGAGTAATCAACACTACTAGCAACCCACAGGTACCAATCTGAGGTTTGGGTACAAAGATTGGATACAAGACATGAACTAGGGTTTGAGAGGAGATGGTGCTGGTGAAGATGTTGATGAAGATAGCCCTCCCCAAGATGGGAGAGTTGTTGGTGATGACGGCGGTGATGATTTCCCCCTTCTGGAGGGAAGTATCCCCGGCAGAACAGCTCTGCCGGAGCCCTAGATTCGTTTCCGCATCGGTTCCGCCTCGAGACGGCGGCGTCTGGTCCCGAAAGCCTCCTTATGATTTTTTTTCTAGGTCAAAACACCTCATATAGGAGAAGATGGGCATCGGGGAACCTTCGGTGGGCCCACGAGACAGGGGGCGCACCCCCCGCCCTCGTGGACAGCCGATGGCCCCCCTCGTGAACTTCTTTCGCCAGATATTTCTTATATTTTCTGAAACGGAGTTCTGTTGAGTTTCGGGGCTTTTGGAGTTGTGCAGAATAGGTTTCCAGAGTTTGCTCCTTTTCCTGCCCAGAATTCCAGCCGCTGGCATTCTCCCTCTTCATTTAAACCTTGTAAAATAAGAGAGAAAAGGCATAAGTATTGTGACAAAACATGTAATAACAACCCATAATGCAATAAATATCAACATATAAGCATGATGCAAAATGGACGTATCAACTCCCCCAAGCTTAGACCTCGCTTGTCCTCAAGCGAAAGCCGAGATCGAAAAATATGTCCACATGTTTAGAGATAGAGGTGTCGATAAAAACAAAATACGGACATGAGGGCATCATGATAATTCTCATAACAACAACATATATTTATATTGTCATATGATTCTTATGCTCAAGTAACAATTCATCCACAATATCAAGCATGAATCATAAACTTCATTGGAAACTAACAAACTTTGATCTTGGTCATTGAAGCAATTGCAATTTATCGTAACATCGAAAAGAGTCAATATAAGAGCTTTTCAGCAAGCCTAGATACTCAACCATCATATAGTCTTTCACAATTGCTCACAATCACGCAATACTTATGTTTATGGAGTTTTAATCGGACACAGAGAAAGATAGGGGCTTATGGTGTTGCCTCCCAACCTTTTACCTCAAGGGTAATGTCAACAGTAATAGACCATGAAAACTTACATCCAAGTGGGTATATATATCAAGATCCTTCCAACACAATGTGCTTGCCAAAGGATAAAATATAAAAAGGAAAGGTGAAATTCACCTTGACTCTTATAAGGCAAGAATAATAGATAGGCCCTTCGCAGAGGGAAGCAGAGGTTGTCATGTGTTTTTATGGTTGGATGCACAAAGTCTTAGCATAGAAGAACTTCACTTTATATTACACTTGTGATAAGGACCTTTATTATGCAGTCCGTCGCTTTTATTACTTCCATATCACAAGATCGTATAAAGCTAATTTCTCCCACACTAATAAATCATACATATTTTAGCGAGTTTGCAACATGACAACTTACTTGGAAGGATCTTTCTCAATCCATAGGTGGGTATGGTGGACTCTCATGGCAAAACTGGGTTTAAGAATGTATGGAAGCACAAGTAGCATCTCTACTTAGTGCGAGGAGTTTTGGCTAGCATGAGGGGGAAAGGCAAGCTCAACATGTTGGATGACCCATGACAATATACTTTATTTAGGATATAAGAAGACATAACCAATTATGTTGTCTTCCTTGTCCAACATCAACTCTTTAGCATGTCATACTTTAATGAGTGCTCATAATCATAAAAGATGTCCAAGATAGTATATTTGCATGTGAAGCCTCTCTTCTTTTATTACTTCCTATTAATTGCAACGATGACCAAAACTATGTTTGTCAACTCCCAACAACTTTTATTCAACATACTCTTATATGTGAAGTCATTACTTCCCACAAGATCAATATGATCTCTTGGATATTCTTTAGGTTTTCTTCCTTTTTATCATGACCCAAGTGAGGAAATCAAGCCCTTGACTAATCTTTATTATATAGCTCACGGACTCGATTACAAAGGGTAAAGATCATAAAGCAAAAGCTCACAGCTAGATCATGCTAACTTTATTCTACTACATCAAGATACTACCAAAAGGATCGAACTAAGAAAAACGATAAAGATAGGAGTGATGGTGATACGATACCAGGGTCACTCCCCCAAGCTTGGCAGCTGCCAAGGGGAGTGCCCATACCCATATGATTATGTCTCCTTCTTCGGGGGAGATGATGATGGAGTTGTTGATGATGTAGGCTTGTTGTCCACCTTCCAAGGCATGTGATCACCATCATAGAAAGATGATCGAGTCTCCGGGATACTCAAATCTACAGCCAAACTCCTCTTCTTGAATCTATATTCATACTCACAGTTTTGGTTTTGCAGGTCATAGATCTGGGCTTGGAGGTGTTCGATTTTCTCTTGAAGATTGGAGATAGCCTCCCCGAAGATCCTTGAGTCCAGCTTGAGGTTCTTGGCTAGCTCCGAGATCATCATATGGTTGGCGTTGAGTCCTCGTTCCACCATACCTTGGCATTTGAAAACTTGCTGCTCCATTGCTTCGAGTCTTGTCTCCACGCTTCCGGTCCTCCTCGGCCCCTCAACATCACGGATGTGCAGCACCCCCTCATGCAACTCCATGGTTTTAGGGTGATGCAGCACCTCCGCAAGGTAGGGGTTAATGACCTTCTCGAAGAACTTGTCCTTGGGGTGTTGGAGGACGCCATGATGATCTAGATCTGTCAAAAACAACATCTCGAAATGAAAACATAAGATTTTTGCGTGATACAGAGGTCAAAACCTTCAGGAGTATATATAATGAATTTTTACCGACCAAAAGGAGTAACCCACAAGAAAACGGAGTCCGGGAGGCACACAAGCTGCCCACGAGGCAGGGGGCGCACCCTGGCCACGGGGGCGTGATACGTCTCCAACGTATCTATAATTTTTTATTGTTCCATGCTATTATTTATGATGTTTTGGATGTTTAATGGGCTTTGTCATACACTTTTATATCATTTTTGGGACTAACCTACTAACCCAAAGGCCCAGTCTAGATTGCTGTTTTTTTGCCTGTTTTAGGGTTTTGCACAAAAGGAATATCAAACAGAGTCCAAACGGAATGAAACCTTCGGGAGAGATAATTTTGGAGAAAATCATGCTCGGGAGACTTGAGAACCACGGAGTAGGGGCCACGAGGTGCCCATGAGGGTGGGGGGCGCGCCCCCTTCCCAGGGCGCGCCCCTGCCTCGTGGGTCCCTCGTGAGTCCCCCGGTGTCCTCCTTCCTCCTATATAAGCCTACGTACCCCGAAACCATCAGCAAAGAAGAGAAAACCCTAATTCCACCACCGTAACCTTCTGTTCCTGTGAGATCCCATCTTGGAGCCTGTTACGGAGCTCCGCCGGAGGGGGGATCCATCACGGAGTGCTTCTACATCATCATCATCGCCCTCATCATGAGTTGTGAGTAGTTTACCATAGACCTTCGGGTCCATAGCTAGTATCTAGATGGCGTCTTCTCCCTCTCTGGATCTCAATACAAAGTTCTCCTCGGTCTTCAAGGAGATCTATTCGATGTAATCACTTTTTGCGGTGTGTTTGTTGAGATCCGATGAATTGTGAGTTGCTACCTCTTGAGCTTGCGTTGTATTCCCTCGAAGAGGAAAGGGAGATGCAGCACAGTAGAGTAAGTATTTCCCTCAATTTTTGAGAACCAAGGTATCAATCCAGTAGGAGACCACGCGCGAGTCCCTCGCACCTGCACAAACAAATAAGAACTTCGCAGCCAACGCGATAAGGGATTGTCAATCCCTTTACGGTCACTTACGAAAGTGAGATCTGATAGAGATGATAGATTATATTTTTGGTATTTTTAGTTTAATAAAACAGCAAATAAAAGCGGTAAAAGTAAAGTAGATGTAGATTGATATGTTGGGAATAGACCCAGGGGCCATAGTTTTCTCTAGTGGCTTCTCTCATGATAGTGATATTCTACGGCGGGTAAACAAATTACTGTCGAGCAATTGATAGAAAAGCGAATAATTATGAGACTATCTAGGCATGATCATTGTATATAGGCATCACGTCCGAGACAAGTAGACCGACTCCTGCCTGCATCTACTACTATTACTCCACACATCGACCGCTATCCAGCATGCATCTAGTGTATTGAGTTCATACGAATAGAGTAACGCCTTAAGCAAGATGACATGATGTAGAGGGATAAACTCAAGCAATATGATGTAAACCCCATCTTTTTATCCTCGATGGCAACAATACAATACGTGCCTTGTTGCCCCTACTGTCACTGGGAAAGGACACTGCAAGATTGAACCCAAAGCCAAGCACTTCTCCCATTGCAAGAACTATAGATCTAGTAGGCCAAACCAAACCAATAATTCGAAGAGACTTGCAAGGATATTATGAGCACACATAAAAAGTTCAGAGAAGAACCAAATATCTTTCATAGATAACCTTGATCATAAACTCACAATTCATCGGATCTCGACAAACACACCGCAAAAAGAGATTACATCGAATAGATCTCCTCGAAGACCGAGGAGAACTTTGTATTGAGATCCAGAGAGAGAGAAGAAGCCATCTAGATACTAGCCATCGACCCGAAGGTCTATGGTAAACTACTCACAACTCATGGTGAGGGCGATGATGATGATGATAAAGGCCTCCGTGATGGATCCCCCTCCGGTGGAGCTCCAGAACAGGCTCCAAGATGGGATCTCCATGGGAACAGAAGCAACGGCGGTGGAATTTGGGTTTTCTTTTTGTATATGGAGTTTCTGGGGTACGTGGAGTTATATAGGAAGAAGGAGGGCACCGGGGGACGCTCGAGTTGGCCTCGAGGTAGGGGGGCGCGCCCCCCACCCTCGAGGGCCACTCGAGGCTCCCCTGGCGTGGTTCTCAAGTTCCTCTGGCGTGATTTTCTCCAAAAATATCTCTCGCGAAGGTTTCATTCCGTTTGGACACCGTTTGATATTCCTTTTCTGCAAAACCCTGAAATAGGCAAAAAAAAGCAATCCGGACTGGGCCTTTGGGTTAGTAGGTTAGTTCCAAAAATG
Source organism: Secale cereale (assembly GCA_902687465.1). NCBI lineage: Eukaryota > Viridiplantae > Streptophyta > Magnoliopsida > Poales > Poaceae > Secale > Secale cereale. The sequence continues at coordinate 649,093,904 of LR738710.1, forward strand.
ATAAAAAGTGAATGATAAAGCCCATTAAACATCCAAGACTTCATAAATAATAGCATGGAACAATAAAAAATTATAGATACATTGGAGACGTATCAAGCATCCCCAAGCTTAATTCATGCTCGTCCTCGAGTAGGTAAATGATAAAGAAAGAATTTTTGACGTGGAATGCTAACCAATATAGTTTTTCAATGTAATTCTCTTAATTGTGGCATGAATGTTCAGATCTGAAAGATTCAAGATAAAAGTCTATATTGACATAAGAAATAACAATACCTCAAGTAATACTAACAAAGCAATCATGTCTTCTCAAAATACTATGGCTAAAGAAAGTTATCCCTACAAAATCATATAGTCTGGCTATGCTCCCTCTTCATCACACAAAATATTCATATCATGCACAACCCCGATTTCAGCCAAGCATTTGTTTTCATACTCTGTCTTTTCAAACCTTTCAATTTTCACACAATACATGAGCGTGAGCCATGGATATAGCACTATGTGTGGAATAGAGGTGGTTGTGGAGAAGACAAAAAGGAGGGAGATAGTCTCACATCAACTAGGCGTATCAATGGGCTATGGAGATGCCCATCAATAGATATCAATGTGAGTGAGTAGGGATTGCCATGCAATGGATGCACTAGAGCTAGAAATGTATGCAAGCTCAACAAAAGAAACTAGTGGGTGTGCATCCAACTTGCTTGCTCACGAAGACCTAGGGCATTTGAGGAAGCCCATCGTTGGCATATACAAGCCAAGTTCTATTGAAAAATTCCCACTAGCATATGAAAGTGACTAAGCAAGAGACTCTCTACAATGAAGAACATGGTGCTACTTTGAAGCACAAGTGTGGAAAAAGATAGTAGCAATTGCAATTGTCCCTTTTTTTCTTTTTTCTCTTTTTTTCTTTTTTTTTCTTTGGCCTTTTTTTTCTTTGGCCTTTCTTTTTTTCCTTTTTTTGCAGAGGGGCTTTATAGATTTAGCCTTTCCTCCCATGGGACAATTCTCTAATAATGATGATCATCACACTTTCATTAAAACTCGATATTACAGCTCGATACTACAACAACAAAGTATGACTCTATATGAATGCCTCCGGCTGTGTACCGGTATGTGCAATGAAACAAGAGTGACATGTATGAAAATTATGCATGGTGGCTTTGCCACAAATACGATGTCAACTACATGATCATGCAATGGCAATATAAAAATATGATGCGTGCCATATAAACGGAACGGTGGAAAGTTGCATGGCAATATATCTCGGAATGGCTATGGAAATGCCATGATAGGTAGGTATGGTGGTTGTTTTGAGGAACTAATATGGTGGCTGTTTTGAGGAAGGATATATAGTGTGTTTATGGCACTGGCGAAAGTTGCGCGGTACAAGAGAGGCTAGCAATGGTGGAAGGGTCAGAGTGCGTATAATCCATGGACTCAACATTAGTCAAAAGAACTCATATACTTATTACAAAAATCTACGAGTCATCAAAACAAAGCAATCAACGCATGCTCCTAGGGGGGAGGTTGGTAGGAGTTAACCATCGTGCGCCCCCGACCTCCACACAAAGGTTGGCACTCTACAAATACATCATGCTCTAACTTCGTCACATAGTGGTTCACCATACGTGCATGATACGGGAATCACTAACCTTAACACAAGTATTTATCAATTTCATGATAAATCTACTAGCATGACTCTAATATCACTATCCTCATATCTCAAAACAATTATCAAGCATCCAACATCTCATTCTATTCAATGCACTTAGTGTGATTTTTTTTACTACATTGACATTGGATGTTTATCATGTGAAGACTAGTTTCTTTAGCCTAAACACATTACCATGCTGTTCTAATAGACTCTCAAATAGATCTAAGCGAAGCATGAGAGTTCAACAATTTCTACAAAATATTATCACCACCTTGCTCTAAACGATATAAGTGAAGCACTAGAGCAAAAACTATTCAACTCAAAAGATATAAGTGAAGCACATAGAGTGTTCTAACAATTTCTAGGCCACATTTAACTCTCTCAAATAGGTGTGTCCAGCAAGGATGATTGTGGCAAACTAACAAGCAAAGACTCAAATTATACAAGACGCTCCAAGCAGGAGTCGGTCTACTTGTCTCGGACGTGATGCCTATATACAATGATCATGCCTAGATAGTCTCATAATTATTCGCTTTTCTATCAATCGCTCGACAGTAATTTGTTTACCTGCCGTAGAATATCGCTATCATGAGATAAGCCACTAGAGAACACTATGGCCCCCGGGTCTATTCTCAACATATCAATCTACATCTACTTTACTTTTTCCGCTTTTACTTTCTGTTCTTATAAACAAAAATACCAAAAATATAAACTATCATCTCTATCAAATCTCACTTTCGTAAGTGACCGTAAAGGGATTGACAACCCCTTATCGCGTTGGCTGCGAAGTTCTTATTTGTTTGTGCAGGTGCGAGGGACTCGCGCGTGGTCTCCTACTGGATTGATACCTTGGTTCTCAAAAACTAAGGGAAATACTTACGCTACTGTGCTGCATCTCCCTTTCCTCTTCGAGGGAATACAACGCAAGCTCGAGAAGTAGCAAGAAGAATTTATGGCGCCGTTGCCGGGGAGGCTTACACAAAAGTCATATACCAAGTACCTATCACAAACCCTTATCCTTCGCATTACATTTTTTGCCTCTCCTTTTCCTCTCCCCACTTCACCCTTGCCGTTTTATTTGCCCTTCTTCTGCCGTGTGTTTATCGTTCGCTTGCTTCTTGTTTGCTTGTGTGTGTTGGATTGCTTGCTTGTCACTATGGCTCAGAAAAATACCAATTTTTTTTACTTCTCCAATACCAACAATAATGATTTTATTAGCACTCCGATTGCTCCTATTACCGATGCTGAATCTTGTGAGATCAATGCTGCTTTGTTCAATGTTGTCATGAAAGATCAATTCTCTGGCCTTCCTAGTGAAGATTCGCTACCCATCTAAACAACTTTGTTGATTTGTGTGATATGCAAAAGAAAAGGGATACGGATAACGATATTGTTAAATTGAAGTTATTTCCGTTTTCACTTAGAGATCATGCTAAAACTTGGTTTTCCTCTTTGCCTAGAAATATGTGACGCCCGAAGACCGACGTCCCAGAAGATTCCAGAAGATTCCAGATGTTCAGGTTTCCCCCTTGTGTTTCATTTGTGATTGTGTTATTTATTTTCGCATTGCATCATGTCATCATGCCATCATGTCATTTTAATTTTTTGCATCTCAACCTAAATAAATCGTGTGGACCTTCGGTCCATTTAAATCGAGGGAAGAATGACTTCTCTTTATAACATATAAAGCCTCTCAATATTATTAGGGAGCTATATTATAAATATTCCATTGTTTCGGAATCACCAACACACACTTGCATATTTTTTCCCATGCTTTCTAGTTCTCTTTTATTGCCTCTCCTAATTTTCGTGGACCGTGGACATTTATGCGGGTCCAAGAAAATTGACCTCACGTCCTAATTCCTTCCCTAACCTCTTTTTACTTTCTTCCTCTTCTTTGTTGTTTTTTTAATAAGGAGAGACAGCTCGCAGCCAGGCCTATCCCTTCCCAGCCTCTGCAGCCATTCTAGCCGCGGCCCATCAGCCAACCAGCTCCCAGGCCCGGCCCGATCTCCCCCCTAACCCTAGCTCCCTCGCGACCCGCTTGCTCCTCCCTCTGTTCTCCCGATCGCTCCTCTCTTTCCCTCACCTCGACCCCCCAGCCGCCGCATCGCTCTTCCCTCGCCCGAACTCGCGCGAGCCCCGCACTCCCTCGCCAGCGCCACTCTCTCTCGCCCGATTCCCCAACCCCCGCGCGCCCTGCGCCTCGATCTCCTCCACGCGCCATGGCGTCCCGCTCGCCTCGCCCTCCAGTCGCCAGTCCGCAGCGGCCGGATCCTGCAGCCCCGCTGAGGCCTCGTCTCCCTCCCTGCGGTCCTCCTCCATCGCCCCGTTCGTCGACCGCGCCACCGGCCCGTGGCCTCCTCCGCGCAGGCAACGGCCGCCCCGGCCCACGGCCTCCTCCGCGCAGGCAACAGCTGCCCCGGCCGTCTCCTCGCCGTGGTCTTCTGGCCCTCCAGCGGTGACCCGCTCCCGTCCTCCTCGAGCAGCACCTCCGCATGCCTCGTCCAGCGCCGGCCTGAGGTCCCGCCTGCTGCCTCGAGCGCGTCCCTCCGCTTCGTCCCAAAGAAGCCCCTCATCCACGCCAACCTCCGCTCGATCTCCGACCGGCCAGGAGCCCGGGCCCTCGAGCGCCCGTCCTTTTTCCAGCTCGTCGTCGCCCGTAGTTTTTTTCCTTTTGTTTTGTTGTTTTGTTGCTGTTATTGTTAATCTCAGATAACCATGAAGCAGCAAGTATAACTACTTTTGGACCCGAACTTCTACCGTCGCCCAAACGTCTACCGTCGCCTGAACGTCTACCGTCGCCGAGACCGCTAGTACATCTACGAACTCGACGCCCGAACGACTACCGTCGCCGAAGACCGCGAGAACAACTACTTCCACTACCGCCGACGGAACGACTACTTCCTCTCCGAACGTGAACGCCTCCTTCCTCTACGATCTCGAACCGTCCCGAAACGAGTGTTTCGAAGGTATAACCCGAGACGATGACCCGTGTGATGCTTGCTTGTGTTGTATGAAATGTCTCCCTTGTGTGCTCCGTGCCCGTCGTGCCCGTTCCATCTTTTGTCGTGCTCCTCGGTTGCCTCGTCGCCGACTCGTGGGAACCCGGTGACGGGATCAACCCACTTTCATCTTGTTCGACTTGCTCACGTCGATTCTTTCTTTTGCTCCGGACTCTCAACGAGTTATCGGAACCGATATGTTGCCGTTGCATCATTTCGGATCGTTGCCGTGGCACCTTTTCTTCCACCACGGTGACAAATACTTCATATCTTCTTCATGTCAACCTTTTAATAAAAACTTGCATAAAACTTGATCATGTCATCCGCATCATATTAACAACATTATAATGTGTGAATTGTTGTTGCTTTATAATTATTAAACATGCTCATGGGGATTTTCCGGATATGTTGTTGTTATTTCCGGCCTCATTTAAAATGCCTAAATAGGTACTTTACTTTATGCTTCACCTCTTGCCATGTTAAAAACTTTTAATCTTGTCTTGTAAATAAACGAGAGTCAACTAAATAATTAAATGTGGTGTTTCGTCAATATGCAACTCGTTGCATATTGAGCTCCACTTAACTTGTAGTTTTGTTTGTGCACTTTGCCATGCCATGCATAATTAAACTGGACATGCATCATACTTGTATGTGCATCGTATGCCATGTTTAAGCTTGTGTGTTTACCGTGTTATTTGTTTCTTTCCGGTTTGCTTCTCTTGATAGCTTCGGTTTTCGTTCCGGAGTTGTGAGGATTCGCTCGTCTATGTTGCTTTGTCTACTTCATGGATTCTTTCTTCTCCCTTGTGGAATTCTAGGCAAGATGACCGAACCCGGATACCATTACTATTTTTGCCTATTGCTAGTAGTCTCGCTCTATGGATTTGCATCAATGCCCATGCCTTTCTTGTCAGCCTCCTACTTGTAACCATGACCATGTTTAACCACCCTACCTACGCAAACCGTTGCTTGGCTAAGTACGCTTCGCTCAGCCCTTCTTATAGCATTGCTAGTTGCAGGTGAAGATTGAAGATGCTTGCTTCATGTTGAAGTTTGGTTGGGTTATATCACACTATATATATGCTTAAAAAATGAAATCATCTATGTATTGGCAAGGGTTGAAGGCTAAGCCTTTTGCTTGGTGATTTGTTCCACTCATGCCGTTAGGAACCGTATAAACCGGTGTTATGTTCCTTGATTATGCGTTCCTAACACGGTTGGGGTGTATGGGACCCCCTCGATAAACCGCTAAGTGCTAAGTCTTTTCCAGCAAGTCCCGACATTGGTACTATTCGCCTAATAACTAATAAAACTTGCATAGGGACTAGCTATCCCTTTTATTTTAATTCAACAACCCCGGGCCAGTGCTCCACATGAGTGTTGGTCCGAAACAGGGGTTCTGCGGGGCCACCACGAGGAAACTCGAGGTTTGGTAAAAACCTGTAGAATCGCCCATCCGGTCATGTCCTGAGACTTAGATACGCGTGGCTACTATCAGGGTGTCGACACGCCGGGAGGATTTGCTGGATTAGCCTTACCTTAGTTCGGAGTATCTTGGGCATGGGATTCCGAGAATACTCGGGTCTTCCCACCTTTGGAGTTGCGACTCCGCGGATCGTGGGCTTGTAATGGGCCAAGTTGGAACACCCCTGCAGGGTTTGAACTTTCGAAAGCCATGCCCGCGGTTATGTGGCAGATGGGAGCTTGTTAATATCCGGTTGTAGATAACTTGACACAATGATTCAAATACACTACCAGCGTGTGTACCGTGACTGTCAATTTCCGAATAGGAATTCGGGAGTTGAACACGGTGGGGTTATGTTTGTTGAGCTTTTAGCTAGGATCACTTCGTGATCATCTCTCGACCGAGGCACTTCTCTTCTCGCTCTCTATTACGTAAGCTAGTGCTAGTTGCTGCTGCAGACTCTTGTTGTTCCTTCACCTCTCGTTCTTTCTTCAGCCTTGTCCTCACACATGGCTTAAATAGTCATGTTAGCCGGGAACGGGATTGCTGAGTCCTCTGTGGCTCACAGTTACTTCACCACACCAGATGCAGGTTTAGCTGAGTTTGATGCAGGAGTTGGATCAGTTCTTCACCGGGAGCTCGATGAAGAGTTTGGCCGTATGCTTGTGACGTTTCGACGATCAGTAGTGGTTCTTCTACTAGGATTCGATCCTGACCTGTGGCTTTATGTTGTTTTGGTATCTTTGTTTTGATCTTCGCCCGTAGTCGGGTTGTGATGTTTGAATGATGTCTTGCTTATGTAATGAATTGTGTGAAGTGGCGAGTGTAAGCCAACTATCTCATTTTGCAATTTAATCCCTCTTTCACATGAGTCGTGCAAAGATACCAAACTTGAGATCATTCTAGGATGGGCTTATACCTTTAAGTCGTGCCTCGACACGTAGGAGGTATAGTCCCATCCTGGGCATTACAAGTTGGTATTCAGAGCCTTCTCCGACCTAGAAGCCCCCACTGATTGATCGAATCGTTGACGGTTGAGTCTAGGCACACACTGAAAATGTTTTGAGTCCTATATATATATCGGAGAGTAGGATTTCTTTTGCTCCTCTTCTCTTTTCACTCTGGTGAGGACTCCTGACGACTACTCTTGTCTCTTCTACTTTCAAAAATTGCACCAAATTTTTTTTTAGGATCTCGCGAGTATTGTTTGGATTGTTTCGATGTCTTTGTGACGAGAACATTGTTCTCGATGCCTCCTATCATTAGGGGTTGTGGCAGTGTCCCGGGGAGTTGAGCTCCGAGGTGTTGTCGTCACAAATCCATCGCGGCAGTACTAGAATACTTAAGACGGCCGACATCGAAAACTCTCCTATGTGGTTAGTGGCAAGATAACCCCGACATCACCCAGTACTGGGGAGGTAGTTCGGGAGTATTGCCATAGCTTGTATAGTGGTTGCGTTTCGAAGGTCCGAGGTAAACGGTTTCCGAGAAAGACTGGTTATGTGTTGAAGGATGGATACAGCTGGATGTAGGATTAGAGTTGAGTGCGCGGTGCTTCCCCTGTATCCCCAACACCTGATTGCATAACTGGAAACTTTCGGAAATTAATAGGTGGGTTCATCCAGTAGTTCTAGGCATTCTTCCAACGGATGCATGATATGAAGTTCGGGGTTCTACATTGAGTGAAGTGGTTTTATGGGCTTGTTTCGATCGGGAGTTGCATCTTAAAGGGTCCTTGGCTATGCTGATCCGGGGATTGCAAAACCCTTTTGTAACACGTTCCATGAGCTTTCAGCACGAAGATGTCGAACGAAGCTTCTATCTTGTATTTGTTCTATCTGTTCCTTGTTCCTTTTTTTTATTTACCTTTTCCTTGTCCAAGTGGCTTCTCGTCAAGTTGATGTACATGCAGAATTCATTCGTTCAATTCTCTGTTCGGATGATATTGTGAAGATCATGCTGCATATCTATCCTTTGTTTTTGTTTTGATTCTGGTATTCGAGTTGCTTCGATGTCAAGTGTTGATTCCATACCTTTCCTAATCAGTGTTCTCATATTTCTATGGGAGTGCTATTTCTTCTTGACCATCAAGATCTTCATGTTAATCCTTTTCAACCGGTGTGCCTTCTCTTCAAGTTATTCCATACAGACGCCGTTGAGAAATCTGACGATTGTCTGTTTCATTCATCCAAGTTGTCTTGTTTTTCCCCACCCTCCCACCCTTTTTCTTCTCGGAGCAAGAATTCTCAAATGAAGTATCCATTTTATTCATGTGATGTTTCTTCATTCTTTTCCTTCAATGTTCTTATCCGGGGTTTTATCGTGAAGATGCTCAAGAACTCCAAGTTCATCATTCTTTTGTTCTCAAATTCTGCCGGTGGATGTAATTCAAGATTTCGGTGTTGATCTTATCCTTTTCCTCATTTCACAATGTTTGCTTATTCCGGTGCACCAATTAATCATTCTCCTCTTGCTACTCATATCCGGAGTGCCGAAGATTCATAATTCCACTCTCAATCCGTTCAAATTATTTTGAGGATTGTTATCTTACTCAAGCCATTTAATTCAACCGGTGCAATATCTCCTAAGCAATCTTTTCCAACGGTGATTTTCTTTAGTGGGCCCTAACCCACAGTTTTTTTCCAGGATCTTACCTGACTCTTCTTTTTCCGGAGTATTCTGAAATTCTTTTCAAGTGTGACGTAAGAATGATTTCCATCAGTCATATGCCTTCTCCAAGTTTACTTTCAAATTCTTTCCATCGTTGGTTCAACCTTTTTAATTCTTCATTCCAGAGTGTTCAACAATTCTTATGGCATTTCTCGTCTTCATTCTCAACATTTGAAGACCGGAGAAGAGTTTCTCTTAAATTTTGGCCCGTCTTTTTGAAGATTCGTGGTTCTAGCTTCTTGCCATCCTCATAATTGTTTCGATTGTGTGGAATTATTTTCATACCATCCGAAGCATTTCATGAATTCTTTTCTTTGTGTTCCTCCGAAGGCCATCATTTCAGAATATTTCTTCGTTCTCAGTTTTCAACTTCGACCTCTAATTATTCTTCATCGATGTCTCTTCGTTCGTCTCCATATTTTTACGGTGGTTATTTCAAGATTACCCTTCCGTTGTTATCGTTTTAATTCACTCGTTCTTTTCATAATCCTACCGGTGGTTCGTTCAAGAATTACCCAAGCTTGTGCGAGATCTCTCTTTAATTCTTTCCAACGAGAATAAGTAGTATGCCAAATCCGTTGCTTGTCATCAATTTAATTTGATGAAGGATAAGCATACAGTAAATCTTATTCTTATTTCCTCGAAGTGATTAATCTCTTTTCCGGAGTTTGTTCATCATATCATATTCTCGGTCCTAAGTTGTTCATCTTGTTTTCCGGAGCTCCAAGTTATTTCAATTATATCATTTCAAAGCTCCATCTAATTCATCGCAGGCCTTGAATCTTATTCTTTTCATCTTTCACTTCTCATGCTTCATTACCGGAGTTCTTCATGGTGGTTCATCATCATTTAATTCATCCGTGAAGTTTTCATCAAGATTCTTGTTGGAGCTCAAGCATTCTTCACCATTCTTTCAATTGCAATCCTTTCTACCTTATCTTTTCAGATGGTGTTATGTCATTCTTGACAATTCCTTCATGTTTCATGATTCACGAGTTGTTAGGAATGAGATATTTAAAACCATCATTTTCCTTGTTCAGGAGATGTTTTCAACCCTTCAATCATTTGTTGGAGTAATCTTGGGTTGTATTCACCTAAAAGCTTTCCCTGAGAATTGTTGCTATTATGGTGCTTATAAATGACCCAAGTTCTTCATTTATCCTTCCGGTGAAATAAGTTTTTCGTCTCCTTGCTGATCTCTATCCAATCAATTGTTTTCGTTAGTGGCTGGTTGTCACCTCTTAATTTTGAGATGTTTTCCATAAGCCCACATCAAGCTTATTCGTTTTCATTGTTGATTTTTTTTCCAACAACTCCATTCAACCCGTCTTTGTAAGGATGCTCTTTCAAATTCAATTTTGGGAGAAGTTGTCATTTCTTTTCCGTTCTATTCTTTCATTGATTTATATTCTATTCTTTCATTCCGGAGGCATTGTGATGTTGCTCTCTCCAAACCATCATATCATTTTTATCGAGATCATGTTCTTTCCTTTGCTTGTCCTTTTAACAGGAGTGTTGTGTCCTCCATTCTAATTCTCTAATCTTTTCAAGTTTTGCCTCTCTTTTCAACCGGAGTGTTGTCTGAAGTTTTTCTTAACCTTGTGCCATTCTTTTAATTGTTTCGGAGGCAATATATTGTTCATTTCATTAGTATCACTCCATCTCCTCAAACTCATGTTAATTCCTTCCATTTTCAGACGGAGTGCTGCCCAAATTTTGTCATTCTTATTCCTTGGCTATGCCATTGCGGTTTCTTATTCTTTTGGTTCGTAAGCTCTTGTTTCATGTCTTTCAACCTTCAAGGTTCTCGTAATGTTCCTTGTTCCTCTTTTCTAACGGAGTTTTCATATTCGTTCATCTCCGTTGCATTCTTTCTTTCAAGTTTGTTCAACCTCTCAAGGTTCTTTGGTTTCACTCATCTGTCAAAGAAGCAACTTTGTTTTACCTCTTCCTCTTCCGTTTTTAACCGGTGATATCTTTAGGATCTCGGGTCGAGATCCTCTGTTAGTGTGGGAGAGTTGTGACGCCCGAAGACCGACGTCCCAGAAGATTCCAGAAGATTCCAGATGTTCAGGGTTCCCCCTTGTGTTTCATTTGTGATTGTGTTATTTATTTTCGCATTGCATCATGTCATCATGCCATCATGTCATTTTAATTTTTTGCATCTCAACCTAAATAAATCGTGTGGACCTTCGGTCCATTTAAATCGAGGGAAGAATGACTTCTCTTCATAACATATAAAGCCTCTCAATATTATTAGGGAGCTATATTATAAATATTCCATTGCTTCGGAATCACCAACACACACTTGCATATTTTTTCCCCATGCTTTCTAGTTCTCTTTTATTGGCTCTCCTAATTTTCGTGGACCGTGGACATTTATGCGGGTCCAGGAAAATTGACCTCACGTCCTAATTCCTTCCCTAACCTCTTTTTACTTTCTTCCTCTTCTTTGTTGTTTTTTTAATAAGGAGAGACAGCTCGCAGCCAGGCCTATCCCTTCCCAGCCTCTGCAGCCATTCCAGCCGCGGCCCATCAGCCAACCAGCTCCCAGGCCCGGCCCGATCTCCCCCCTAACCCTAGCTCCCTCGCGACCCGCTCGCTCCTCCCTCTGCTCTCCCGATCGCTCCTCTCTTTCCCTCTCCTCGACCCCCAGCCGCCGCATCGCTCTTCCCTCGCCCGAACTCGCGCGAGCCCCGCACTCCCTCGCCAGCGCCACTCTCTCTCGCCCGATTCCCCAACCCCCGCGCGCCCTGCGCCTCGATCTCCTCCACGCGCCATGGCGTCCCGCTCGCCTCGCCCTCCAGTCGCCAGGCCGCAGCGGCCGGATCCCGCAGCCCCGCTGAGGCCTCGTCTCCCTCCCTGCGGTCCTCCTCCATCGCCCCGTTCGTCGACCGCGCCACCGGCCAGCGGCCTCCTCCGCGCAGGCAACGGCCGCCCCGGCCCGCGGCCTCCTCCGCGCAGGCAACGGTCGCCCCGGCCGTCTCCTCGCCATGGTCTTCTGGCCCTCCAGTGGTGACCCGCTCCCGTCCTCCTCGAGCAGCACCTCCGCATGCCTCGTCCAGCGCCGGCCTGAGGTCCCGCCTGCTGCCTCGAGCGCGTCCCTCCGCTTCGTCCCGAAGGAGCCCCTCATCCACGCCAACCTCCGCTCGATCTCCGACCGGCCAGGAGCCCGGGCCCTCGAGCGCCCGTCCTTTTTCCAGCTCGTCGTCGCCCGTAGTTTTTTTCCTTTTGTTTTGTTGTTTTGTTGCTGTTATTGTTAATCTCAGATAACCATGAAGCAGCAAGTATAACTACTTTTGGACCCGAACGTCTACCGTCGCCCGAACGTCTACCGTCGCCCGAACGTCTACCGTCGCCCGAACGTCTACCGTCGCCGAGACCGCTAGTACATCTACGAACTCGACGCCCGAACGACTACCGTCGCCGAAGACCGCGAGAACAACTACTTCCACTACCGCCGACGGAACGACTACTTCCTCTCCGAACGTGAACGCCTCCTTCCTCTACGATCTCGAACCGTCCCGAAACGAGTGTTTCGAAGGTATAACCCGAGACGATGACCCGTGTGATGCTTGCTTGTGTTGTATGAAATGTCTCCCTTGTGTGCTCCGTGCCCGTCGTGCCCGTTCCATCTTTTGTCGTGCTCCTCGGTTGCCTCGTCGCCGACTCGTGGGAACCCGGTGACGGGATCAACCCACTTTCATCTTCTTCGACTTGCTCACGTCGATTCTTTCTTTTGCTCCGGACTCTCAACGAGTTACCGGAACCGATATGTTGCCGTTGCATCATTTCGGATCGTTGCCGTGGCACCTTTTCTTCCACCACGGTGACAAATACTTCATATCTTCTTCATGTCAACCTTTTAATAAAAACTTGCATAAAACTTGATCATGTCATCCGCATCATATTAACAACATTATAATGTGTGAATTGTTGTTGCTTTATAATTATTAAACATGCTCATGGGGATTTTCCGGATATGTTGTTGTTATTTCCGGCCTCATTTAAAATGCCTAAATAGGTAGTTTACTTTATGCTTCACCTCTTGCCATGTTAAAAACTTTTAATCTTGTCTTGTAAATAAACGAGAGTCAACTAAATAATTAAATGTGGTGTTTCGTCAATATGCAACTCGTTGCATATTGAGCTCCACTTAACTTGTAGTTTTGTTTGTGCACTTTGCCATGCCATGCATAATTAAACTGGACATGCATCATACTTGTATGTGCATCGTATGCCATGTTTAAGCTTGTGTGTTTACCGTGTTGTTTGTTTCTTTCTGGTTTGCTTCTCTTGATAGCTTCGGTTTTCGTTCCGGAGTTGTGAGGATTCGCTCGTCTATGTTGCTTTGTCTACTTCATGGATCCGTTCTTCTCCCTTGTGGAATTCTAGGCAAGATGACCGAACCCAGATACCATTACTATTTTTGCCTATTGCTAGTAGTCTCACTCTATGGATTTGCATCAATGCCCATGCCTTTCTTGTCAGCCTCCTACTTGTAACCATGACCATGTTTAACCACCCTACCTACGCAAACCGTTGCTTGGCTAAGTACGCTTCGCTCAGCCCTTCTTATAGCATTGCTAGTTGCAGGTGAAGATTGAAGATGCTTGCTTCATGTTGAAGTTTGGTTGGGTTATATCACACTATATATATGCTTAAAAAAATGAAATCATCTATATATTGGCAAGGGTGGAAGGCTAAGCCTTTTGCTTGGTGATTTGTTCCACTCATGCCGTTAGGAACCGTATAGACCGGTGTTATGTTCCTTGATTATGCGTTCCTAACACGGTTGGGGTGTATGGGACCCCCTCGATAAACCGCTAAGTGCTAAGTCTTTTCCAGCAAGTCCCAACATTGGTACTATTCGCCTAATAACTAATAAAACTTGCATAGGGACTAGCTACCCCTTTTATTTTAATTCAACAACCCCGGGCCAGTGCTCCACATGAGTGTTGGTCCGAAACGGGGGTTCTGCGGGGCCACCACAAGGAAACTCGAGGTTTGGTAAAAACCTGTAGAATCGCCCATCCGGTCGTGTCCTGAGACTTAGATACGCGCGGCTACTATCAGGGTGTCGACACGCCGGGAGGATTTGCTGGATTAGCCTTACCTTAGTTCGGAGTATCTTGAGCACGGGATTCCGAGAATACTCGGGTCTTCCCACCTTTGGAGTTGCGACTCCGCGGATCGTGGGCTTGTAATGGGCCAAGTTGGAACACCCCTGCAGGGTTTGAACTTTCGAAAGCCGTGCCCGCGGTTATGTGCCAGATGGGAGCTTGTTAATATCCGGTTGTAGATAACTTGACACAATGATTCAAATACACTACCAGCGTGTGTACCGTGACTGTCAATTTCCGAATAGGGATTCGAGAGTTGAACACGGTGGGGTTACGTTTGTTGAGCTTTTAGCTAGGATCACTTCGTGATCATCTCTCGACCGAGGCACTTCTCTTCTCGCTCTCTATTATGTAAGCTAGTGCTAGTTGCTGCTGCAGACTCTTGTTGTTCCTTCACCTCTCGTTCTTTCTTCAGCCTTGTCCTCACCCAAGGCTTAAATAGTCATGTTACCCGGGAACGGGATTGCTGAGTCCTCTGTGGCTCACAGTTACTTCACCACACCAGACAGGTTCAGCCGAGTTTGATGCAGGAGTTGGATCAGTTCTTCACAGGGAGCTCGATGAAGAGTTTGGCCGTATGCTTGTGACGTTTCAACGATCAGTAGTGGTTCTTCTACTAGGATTCGATCCTGACCTGTGGCTTTATGTTGTTTTGGTATCTTTCTTTTGATCTTCGCTCATAGTCGGGTTGTGATGTTTGAATGATGTCTTGCTTATGTAATGAATTGTGTGAAGTGGCGAGTGTAAGCCAACTATCTCATTTTGCAATTTAATCCCTCTTTTACATGAGTCATGGAAAGATACCAAACTTGAGATCATTCTAGGATGGGCTTATACCTTTAAGTCGTGCCTCGACACGTAGGAGGTATAGTCCCATCCTGGGCATTACAAAATAGTATTGATTCGTGTAATAAGTGTAAAGATGCTTTTATCTCTAAGTATTTCCCTCCTGCTAAGATCCTCTCTCTTAGAAACGATATTATGAACTTTAAGCAACTAGATCATGAGCATGTTGCACAAGCTTGGGAGAGAATGAAACTAATTTTACGTAATTGCCCTACACATGGTTTGAATCTATGGATGATTATTCAGAACTTTTATGCTGGCTTGAATTTTGTTTCTAGAAATCTTTTAGATTCGGCCGCAGGAGGCACTTTCATGGAAACTACCTTAGGAGAAGCTACCAAACTCCTAGATAATATTATGGTTAATTATTCTCAATGGCACACTGAAAGGTCTACTAGGTAAAAAGTGCATTCTATTGAAGAAATTAGTGTTTTGAGTGGAAAGATGGATGAACTTATGAAATTATTTGCATCTAAGAGTGCTTCTTCTGATCCTAATGATATGCCTTTGTCCCCTTTGATTGAAAACAACAATGAATCTTTGGATATGAATTTTGTTGGTAGGAATAATTTTGGTAACAATCCTTATAGAGGAAATTTTAATCCTAGGCCTTTTCCTAGTAATTCCTCTAATAATTATAGTAATTCCTACAACAACTCTTATGGAAAGATTCCTTCTGAATTTGAAACTAGTGTCAAGGAGTTTATGATCTCGCAAAAGAATTTCAATGCTATGCTTGAAGAGAAATTGCTTAAGATTGATGAATTGGCTAGAAGTGTGGATAGAATTACTCTTGATTTGATTCTTTGAAACTTAGATCTATCCCACCTAAGCATGATATCAATGAGTCTCTCAAAGCCATGAGAATTTCCATTGATGAATGCAAAGAAAGAACCGCTAAGATGCATGCTAAAAGGGAGAATTATATTAAAGCATGTTCTTCTAGTTATCATGAAAATAAATATGAAGATCTGAAAGTTATTGATGTGTCTCCTATTAGATCCTTGTTTTCTAGTATAAATCTTGATGAAGATAGGATTGGAGATGATTCTGCTTTAAGGTGTCCCAATGATTCGGAGTTTTTAGATCTTGATGCTAAAATTGTTAAAAGTGGGAGTGAAGAGATTAAAACTTTTCATAGTGATGAACCCACTACTTTGGATTTCAAGGGATTCAATTATGATAATTGCTTTTTGATTGATTGTATTTCCTTGTTGCAATCCGTACTAAATTCTCCGCATGCTTATAGTCAAAATAAAGCTTTCACCAAACACATAGTTGATGCTTTGATGCAATCTTATGAAGAAAAACTTCAGTTAGAAGTTTCTATCCCTAGAAATCTTTATGATGAGTGGGAACCTACTATTAAAATAAAAATAAAAGATCATGAATGTTATGATTTGTGTGATTTGGGTGCAAGTGTCTCCACTATCCCAAAAACTTTGTGTGATTTGCTAGGGTTCCATGATCTTGATGATTGTTCTTTAAATTCGCATCTTCCGGATTCCACTATTAAGAAACCTATGGGAAGAATTAATGATGTTCTTATTGTTGCCAATAGGAATTATGTGCCCGTAGATTTCATTGTTCTTGATATAGATTGCAATCCTTCATGTCCTATTATTCTTGGTAGACATTTCCTTAGAACGATTGGTGCAATTATTGATATGAAGGAAGGAAATATTAGATTCCAATTGCCGTTAAGGAAGGGCATGGAACACTTTCCTAGAAAGAAAATCAAATTACCATATGAATCTATCATGAGAGCCACTTATGAATTGCTGTCCAAGGATGGCAATACCTAGATCTATCCTTGTATCGTACCTAGCTAGGGGCGTAAAACGATAGCGCTTGTTGGGAGGCAACCAATTTTAGTTTTTCGTTTTTTATGCTGTTAGGGAATAAATATTGCATGTATCTTCTGATTAGATGTGGTTTCATGTTTTGTTTAGTGTTTGTGCCAAGTAGAACCTTTGGGAAGACTTGTGTGAAGTTTATGTGATCTTGCTGTGAAAAACAGAATCGTTAGCGCTCGCTAGAACGGCCATCAGATTTTACTGGAGCGTGCTATTTAGTTGATTCTTTTCGCATATGATTAATAGACAAATTCCTCACGTTAGCAATTTAGTTTGATTTTTTTGGAGTTACAGAAGTATGCGAAACCTGCAGATTACTAGAGACTATTCTGTTCTTGACAGATTCTGTTTTTCGTGTGTTGTTTGCTTATTTCAATGCATCTATGAGTAATATTGAGAGGTATGAACCATAGAGAAGTTGGAATACAGTAGATTTAACACCAATATAAATAAAGAATGAATTCATTGCAGTACCTTTGAGTAGTGGTTTGCTTTCTTATACTAAGGGAGCTCACGAGAATTTTTGTCTAAGTTTTGTGTTGTGAAGTTTTCAAGTTTTGAGTATTGCTTTGATGGACTATGGAACAAATAGTGGCAAGGGCCTAATCTTGGGGATTCCCAAGGCACCCCAAATAAAATTCAAGGAAAATCAAAATCCTAAGTTTGGGGATGCCCCGGGAAGGCATCCCCTCTTTTGTCTTCATCCATCGGTAACTATACTTAGAGCTATATTTTTATTCACCACATGATATGTGTTTTGCTTGGAGCGTCTTGTATAATTTTAGTCTTTGCTTCCTAGTTTGCCACAATCATTCTTGCTGGACACACCTATTTGAGAGAGTTAAATGTGGCCTAGGAATTGATAGAACACTCTATATGCTTCACTTATATATTTTGAGTTGAATAGTTTTTGCTCTAGTGCTTCACTTATATCTTTTAGAGCACGGTGGTGATAATATTTTGAAGAAATTGTTGAACTCTCATGCTTCACTTATATCCTTTTGAGAGTCTATTAAAACAGCATGGTAATGTTTTTAGGCTATAAAACTAGTCTTCACATGATAGACATCCAATATCAATGTAGTAAAAACTTTCACACTAAGTGCATTGAATATGATGAGAAGTTGGATGCTTGATAATTGTTTTGAGATATGAGGATAGTGATATTAGAGTCATGCTAGTGGAGTTATTATGAAATTGATAAGTACTTGTGTTAAGGTTAGTTATTCCCGTAGCATGCACGTATGGTGAACCGCTATGTGACGAAGTTAGAGCATGAGGTATTTGTAAAGTGCCAACCTTTGTGTGGAGGTCGAGGGTGCATGATGGTTACCTCCTACCAACTTCCCCCCTAGGAGCATGCGTTGATTGCTTTGTTTTGATGACTCATAGATTTTTGCAATATGTATATGAGTTCTTATGACTAATGTTGAGTCCATGGATTATACGCACTCTCACCCTTCCATCGTTGCTAGCCTCTCTTGTATCGCGCAACTTTCGTCGGTACCATACACCCACTATATATCCTTCCTCAAAACAGCCACCATATATATTCCTCAAAACAGCCACCATACCTACCTATCATGGCCTTTCCATAGCCATTTCGAGATATATTGCCATGCAACTTTCCACCGTTCCGTTCATATGACACGCATCATATTGTCATATTGCCATGCATGATCATGTAGTTGACATCGTATTTGTGGCAAAGCCACCATGCATAATTTTTTGTACATGTCACTCTTGATTCATTGCACATCTTGGAACACCGCCGGAGGCATTCATGTAGAAGTCATACTTGTTCCAGTATCGAGTTGTAATATCGAGTTGTAATGAAAGTGTGATGATCATCATTATTAGAGCGTTGTCCCATGGAAGGAAAGGCTAAATTAATAAAGCCCCTCCACAAAAAAAGAAAAACAAAAGAAAAAAAGCCCAAAGAAAAAAAGAAAGGCCCAAAAAGAAAAAGAAAAGAAAAGGGACAATTGCTACTATATTTTTTCCACACTTGTGCTTCAAAGTAGCACCATGTTCTTCATTGTAGAGAGTCTCATGCTTAGTCACTTTTATATACTAGTGGGAATTTTCATGATAGAACTTGGCTTGTATATTCCAACAATGGGCTTCCTCAAATACCCTAGGTCTTCATGAGCAAGCAAGTTGGATGCACACCCACTAGTTTCTTTTGTTGAGCTTGCATACATTTTTATCTCTAGTGCATCCGTTGCATGGCAATCCCTACTCACTCACATTGATATGTATTGATGGGCATCTCCATAGCCCGTTGATATGCCTAGTTGATGTGAGACTATCTCCCTCCTTTTTGTCTTCTCACAACCACCTCTCTATTCCACCCATAGTGCTATGTCCATGGCTCACGCTCATGTATTGTGTGAAAGTTGAAAGGTTTGAAAGAATAGAGTATGAAAACAAGTGCTTGGCTGAAATTGGGGTTGTGCATGATATGAATATTTTGTGTGATGAAGAGGGAGCATAGCCAGACTATATGATTTTGTCGGGATAACTTTCTTTAGCCATAGTATTTTGAGAAGACATGATTGCTTTGTTAGTATGCTTGAAGTATTATTATTTCTTATGTCAATGTAGACTTTTGTCTTGAATCTTTCAGATCTAAGCATTCATGCCACAATTTAGAAAATTACATTGAAAAACTATGATGGTTAGCATTCCACATCAAAAATTCTGTTTTTATCATTTACCTACTCGAGGATGAGCAGGAATTAAGCTTGGGGATGATTGATACATCTCCAACGTATCTATAATTTTTGATTGTTCAATGCTATTATTTATGAAGTCCTGGATGTTTAATGTGCTTTATCATTCACTTTTATATCATTTTTGGGACTAACCTACTAACCCAAAGGCCTGGTCCAGATTGCTGCTTTTTGCCTATTTTAGGGTTTTGCAGAAAAGGAATATCAAACAGAGTCCAAACAGAATGAAACCTTCGGGAGAGATATTTTTGGAGAAAATCACGCACGGGAGACTTGAGAACCATGGAGTAGGGGCCACGAGGTGCCCACGAGGGTGGGGGGCACGCCCCCCTTCTTAGGGCACGCCCCCTACCTCGTGGGTCCCTTGTGAGTCCCCCGGTGTCCTCCTTCCTCCTATATAAGCCTACGTACCCCGAAACCATCAGCAACAGAGAGAAAACCCTAATTCCACCGCTGTAACCTTCTGTTCCCGTGAGATCCCATCTTGGAGCCTGTTTCGGAGCTCCGCCAGAGGGGGGATCCATCACAGAGTGCTTCTACATCATCATCATCGCCCTCACCATGAGTTGTGAGTAGTTTACCACAGACTTTCGGGTCCATAGCTAGTATCCAGATGGCTTCTTCTCTCTCTCTGGATCTCAATACAAAGTTCTCCTCGGTCTTCGAGGAGACCTATTTGATGTAATCTCTTTTTGCGGTGTGTTTGTCGAGATCCGATGAATTGTGAGTTTATGATCAAGATTATCTATGAGAAATATTTGGTTCTTTTCTGAACTCTTTATGTGTGCTCATAATATCCTTGCAAGTCTCTTCGAATTATTGGTTTGGTTTGGCTTACTAGATCTATAGTTCTTGCAATGGGAGAAGTGCTTGGCTTTGGGTTCAATCTTGCGGTGTCCTTTCCGAGTGACAGTAGGGACAGCAAGGCACGTATTGTATTGTTGCCATTGAGGATAAAAAGATGGGGTTTATATCATATTGCTTGAGTTTATCCCTCTACATCATGTCATCTGGCTTAAGGCGTTACTCTGTTCTTATGAACTCAATACACTAGATGCATGCTGGATAGCGGTCCATGTGTGGAGTAATAGTAGTAGATGCAGGCAGGAGTCGGTGCGAGGGACTCGCGCATGGTCTCCTACTGGATTGATACCTTGGTTCTCAAAAACTGAGGGAAATACCTACGCTAGTGTGCTGCATCTCCCTTTCCTCTTTGAGGGAATACAACGCAAGCTCGAGAAGTAGCAGGGTGCGCCCTCCACCCTCGTGAACGGCTCGTGTCTCTTCCGGACTGCTACTTATTTATCTATTTTTCTAAATATTCCAAAACGGAGAAAAATTGCCTTTAGAACTTTTTTGGAGTCGGTTTACTTACCGTATCACATACCTCTTCCTTTTCGGAGGCTGAATTGTTCTGGAAAGTGTCCCTTATGTATTCCTCCGGGGTTATGGTTTCAGTAACATTGGTGTCAACATTTATAGGATTACCTGAGATATAATGTTTGATTCTTTGACCGTTCACCACCTTTCGATTTGTGCCTTCGAAGTTGTTGATTTTTATGGCACTGGAACGATAGACCTCCTCGATAACGTAAGGTCCTTCCCACTTGGAGAGAAGTTTTCCTGCAAAAAATCTTTAAACAAGAGTTGAATAACAAGACATAATCACCTATGTTAAACTCAAGCTTTTGTATCCTTTTTTCATGCCATCTTTTAACTTTTTCTTTAAACAGCTTGGCATTCTCGTAGGCCTAGGTTCTCCATTCATCAAGGCGGCTAATGTCAAATAACCTCTTTTCACCGGCAAGTTTGAAATCATAATTGAGTTGTTTAATAGCCCAATATGCCTTATGTTCTATTTCAAGAGGTAAGTGACAAGATTTTTCGTAAACCATCTTATATGGAGACATACCCATAGGATTTTTGTATGCAGTTCTATAGGCCCATAATGCATCATCTAGTTTCTTGGACAAATTCTTCCTAGACCTATTAACTGTCTTTTGCAAAATTAATTTCAATTCCCTATTACTTAGTTCTACTTGACCACTAGTCTGTGGGTGATAAAGGGATGCGATTCTATGGTTAACATCATACTTTGCAAGCATCTTATGGAAAGCACCATGAATAAAGTGTGAACCACCATCAGTCATTAAGTATCTAGGGACTCCAAACCTCGAAAAAATAACTTCCTTAAGCATCTTAATAGAGGTGTTATGATCAGCACTACTAGTTGGAATAGCTTCTACCCACTTAGTAACGTAATCAACAACAACTAAAATATGTGTGTACCCATTAGAGGCAGGAAACGGTCCCATATAATCAAAGCCCCAAACATCAAAAGGTTCAATAACAAGTGAATAATTCATAGGCATTTCTTGACGTCTATCGATATTACCAATTCTTTGACATTCATCACAATATAAGACAAACTTACGGGCATCCTTGAAGAGAGTAGGCCAATAAAAACCGGATTGCAATACCTTGTGTGCAGTTCTATCTCCCGCATGGTGTCCTCCATAAGCTTCGGAGTGGCACTTAAGTAAGATCTGTTCCTGTTCATGCTCAGGTACACAACGTCTAATAGTACCATCTACTCCTTCTTTATAAAGATGTGGGTCATCCCAGAAGTAATGTCTCAAATCAAAGAAGAACTTTTTCTTTTGCTGGTATGTCAAGCTAGGGGGTATAAACTTAGCAACAATATAATTAGCATAATCAGCATACTGTAAGTGCATCTAGTGCCACCCCTAGTGGTTTTGGAGTATTGACGACAAACCTGGTTGAGGGACTAATGTGTTTGTGAGAATTGTAGGATAACATAGGTAGTAGTCCCTCATTGATTCGGTTAACCTACCGGAGATGACCCCTAAAAATGTATGAAGAGATTGATATCAGTGGTGGTATATGAAGATAATCATATTGAAGACTATGACATGAGAAGACATTGTGTGAAGACTATGGAGAGCGAAGACGCAGATGTTTCGTTGTTTCCTTTTCTTCTTTGTTGAGTCATAGGAACCACCGTACTGTTAAGTGGGGTCCAAGTGAACTAAGTCAGAGTGACTGAAGTGATGCTCAACCAAATCCTATGTCTTCGAGTGAAGACTATGAGAGCAAATCTTATCGAGAGGCGGATGAGTCAGCTTTACTTGGAGCTCAAGTAAAGTTGCCGTGTGTGTTTGAAATCTGACCGTTGGAACACGTGTCAGTTCCTTAGTGACCTAGGGTCACTACGGACAAATCAGGTCGGGTTGCCCAGTGGCTATAAATAGCCCACCCCCTACACCATAAATTGGTGGCTGCTCAGAGTTATTGCACGGCTTTTGTCGTTTAAGAGCAACCCACCTCCGAAGCATTTGAGAGAGAAATCCTTGCGAGGACAAAGCCCAAACACCCAGAGCCAAAGAGTGTTAGGCATCACTAAAGTCTTTGTCTGTGTGACCTGAAGACTTATTACACTTGAGGACTGTGTTTCCTCCAGCTGGTTAGGCGTCATGTTCTGAGCATCCAAGAGTCATTGTGGATTGCCGGTGAATGAAGTCTGTGAAGGTTTGGAAGTCTACCTTGAAGACTTACCAGAGTGATTGGGCGAGGACTAGGTGTCCTTAGCTCAAGGGGAACAATTCTTCTGAGTTAAATCTCAGCCTCCCTAACCACACGTACAGTTGTCACAGCAACTGGAACTGGTCTAACAAATCACTGTCTTCCCCGAGCTACTGGTTCTATCATGTCGTTCCCTTTACTTACAGCTCTACGTTGTGAAGACATTGCATGCCTGCCTTATCTGATTGTCTTCACTGAGTATCTACTTGTTGTGATTGCCTTCATTCCTTCTTCCTTTATGATCACTACTGCCTAGCTGCTATTAGTCTTCATGCTTTCACTTCATTGAATACATGACTATGGCTTATCTAGTGTAGTCCACTTTCCGCTGCATACCAATAGGCTTGAGCTTATCGTTTGTCTTCGAAACTACCATGTTTTGAAGCGTTTCATAAAAATCGCCTATTCACCCCCCTCTAGTCGATATACTGCACTTTCAATTGGTATCAGAGCAAGGTACTCCCTTGTTCTGTGTGATTCGGTTTAACCACCTGGAGTTTTAGCTATGTCGAATGCAAGGATAATCAAAGTCTCCGCTGCGTGCCCTGTCTTAGATGGCACCGAATATCCCTACTGGAAGAACAAGATGCGCATGCATCTTGAAGCCATTGACGTGGACCTCTGGTTTGTCGTCAAGAACGGCGTTCCCAAGACTGGTGAAGGCATCACCCCTGATGATGTCAAGAGGCTCGTTCAATTGGATTCAACGGCCAAGAACATCATCTGTGGTCATCTGGCCAAAGGACAATATGGGCGTGTAAGTGCTCTGGACACGTCAACGGAAGTTTGGGACTGGCTCTCAAAGGTCAATGAAAGAGTTTCTACCCAGAGAGATCAAAGGGTCAGCGTCCTTCGCAATCTCTTCAATTGCTTCAAAAGACATGACAATGAGAATGTCCAGCACACTTTTGATCATCTCACTGACATCACAAATGAGCTTCAAGCACTTGGCGCAACTGAGATTACCAAGCATGAAATCGTCAAGACCCTTCTGAGATCACTCGACATCTCATTTGATATCCTTGCATTGATGATTCAAGAACGCCCTGACTTCAAGACTCTCGATCCATCCGATATACTTGAGAGGCTCAACACACATGAGTTCCAGCTATCTGAGAAGCGTGACATCTATGGTCCCAACTATGGCCGATCTCGCGCCTTAAAGGCAAAAGCTGTCTCCTCATCTGAAGAAGAATCTGACTGCAGTTCTGATGATCCTGAAGACATTGGAAAGGAGCTTGCCATGCTTGTGAAGAAGTTCCAGAAATTCACTAGGAAGAAAGGCTTCAGAAAGTCTTCAAGATCTAGCTCAAGAAATGATGAAGCATCTGCTCATGACTATAAGAAAAGAACATGTCATAAGTGCAAGAAACCTGGTCACTACATCTCTGAGTGTCCTCAGTGGGACAACGAGAAGAACAAAAAGTAGAGCAAGGAATATGATTCTGATGACAAGAACAAGAAGAAATACTCAAAGTCTTCTTCAAAGTCTTCATCAAAGTATTCATCACATAAGAATAATTCATCTGGCAAGGCTCGCGCTTTTGTTGGCAAGGAGATGGATTCCGAGGAAGAGTCTGCTTCTGAAGAAGCGGAGGTGGAATCGGAGGAGGAGTTTGATTCTGGTGCTGCAAGTCTGGCTTTAGCCACTGCTTACGTGGGCAAGTCCATCTTCAACACTGAAGACAATGGCCCCGTCCCCAACAATGATGATGAGGACGACGACTCTGCACCCACCTTCTGCTTCATGGCACGCGGTGCCAAGGTAAAATCACGCGATGCTTACTTTCAAACATATAGTGAAGATGACTCTGATTGTGAATCAAAACCTAGCTACAAAACACTTGCTAAAATTGCCACTAAACAGCAGAAAGCCATGGAACATATTCAAAAACTGTTAGACAAAAGCGATGACCTGTTGGACGCGGAAATGACCCGTTCTCAGTCCTTAATTGAAGACATAAAAAATCTTCATGATAAGTACAAAGAACTTGAAGATCTTTATGAATCGCTTTCAAAAACTCATGAAAAGCTTTCCCACGATTACATTCAAAGGAAACGAGAACTTGAGAAAGTAAAAGCGGCTCATGAAGATCTTCAAAAGGAGAATGAGTCACTCCGCGCACAACTGATCAGCTCCACTCACGAAGAGTTTGAACCACCATGCTTAAAATGCATTGAACATGATAATGCTACATCTGTTGTTGAATGCTCTACTGCTGCCACTGTTGCAATATCTTCAACTGTTGATGTGGTAACTAACCCCTCTGCTGAGGAAACCACTACTATTGCTAATGAAAATGCTAGGTTGAAGACTTTGCTTGAAACAGGGATGTACAAAAGCCTCAAAGGGCATCAGACTCTATGTGATGTCCTCAAAAAGCAGATACTGAACCGAAACCCAAGGAAAGAGGGTGTTGGGTTCAACAGGAAAATGAATGTTGATGGTTCATACTGGAAGCCTGAGCAGTATCCCAAAACCACATGGGTTGCTGCAAAGGGACCTTCAGTGGATCCATCTTCCTTATCTGGTTTCACTTGTGCTAATCCTGTTATCATTGATGAATCCTTTGATGCAAACTATAAACTGTTTAAGAATCAAAATGTTGAAGTGTTTGCTAGGTATATTGGTACTAACTGCAGGAACGGGCCACCTATGAAGAAGATCTAGGTACCCAAAGGTTGTCTTGAGAAGCTTCCAGCAAATACTGTCATGACACCTCCTGGGATGAAGACAAACCCCAGACCAAAGGCTTCATATGGTCCTAAGGCTTCATACAGACAAAGGACTCACTCGAGTCACCCTAACACAGATGTTTTGCGAGGAAATCATACTCATACCCATGAATATGAGCGTGTTTCTTCGAACTGCTATGTTCATAAATCAAAGAACTTTTCTGCCTATTCTTATCAGTATTATTCTCCTACTGCAAGACTATTTGCTAGGGCTCCAAAGCCAAAATTCTCAGATGCTGCTCTTAGACTCATTGCATCTAAGCCACCCCTGAAAATGTGGGTGGTTAAGAAGAACTAACTTTCTCTTGCAGGGAAAGGTCTCCAGCCTATAATCAAAGGCTTCTGATGCTATTGCTGGGGACCTAAAACACTTGTAGGGCACAAGATCAAATGCCCAAAATGACTTACTGCTCATACTATTCATAAATCACTTGCTGAACATCTTATCAGTCCTGACTTACATCTAAAGCTTTCATAATCCACTTATGCATCAATTGTTTATGCATCACAATGACTTTTGGTGAAGCCTATCCTCCTAACTACATTGTAGGGGGAGACGCCAAAGTCTTGAGAATGGATTATGGATAGCGGATGCACAAATCATATGACTGATGATCGAAATCTTCTCATGGACTCAACTTTACGTCCATCCAACAAGAGTTACATCACACTTGCTGATACTGGTAAAAGCAAAGTGTTGGGTCTAGGTAGAGTTGCAATCTCAAGAGACCAGCACATGGATAAAGTCATGCTTGTTGAATCTCTTGGCTTCAACTTAATGTCTGTCTCAATGCTTTGTGACATAAACATGATTGTGATCTTTGGTAAGTTTCGTTGCATTGTACTAATGGAATCTGACAAGTCTTTAGTATTTGAAGGAGACAGAAAAGGTGATCTATATATGGTAGATTTCTCAGCTGGACCGCAGATGGCCGTATGTCTTCTAGCAAAAGCTTCAGAGTGCTGGCTCTGGCATCGGAGGCTAGGACATGCTGGCATGAGGAACTTGCACACTCTCGCAAAGAAGAAGCATGTCATAGGCATCGAGAAAGTCAAGTTCAAGAAAGATCATCTATGTGGTGCCTGTGAAGCTGGGAAGATGACTAGAGCCAAGCACCCCTCGAAGACAATCATGACGACATCCAAACCCTTCGAGTTGCTTCACATGGACTTATTTGGCCCTACTCACTACTCCACATTCTCTACCACAGCCTGTCTCCATGGCTTCGTCATTGTTGATGATTATTCAAGACACACATGGGTGCACATAATACTCTACAAGACTGAAGTGCAAGATGTCTTCAGACGCTTCGCCAACCGTACCATGAACAATTATGGCATCAAGATCAAACATATCAAAAGTGACAATGGCACTGAATTCAAGAACACCGGCCTCGATCTTTATCTGGATGAGATGGGAATCACTCATGAATTCTCAGCCCCGTATACACCTCGGCAAAATGGGATCGTTGAGCGCAAGAACAGAACTCTAATTGAGATGGCTCGAACGATGCTCGATGAGTACAAAACACCAAGAAGATTCTGGCCCGAAGCTATTGACACTGCATGCCATATCATCAACCGTGTTTATCTTCACAAGCTTCTGAAGAAAACATCCTATGAACTTCTCACTGGAAAGAAGCCAAATGTAAGCTACTTCAGACTATTTGGAGCTAAGTGTTGGATCAAGGATCCTCATCAAAAGTCAAAATTTGCACCCAAAGCTCATGAAGGCTTCATGCTCGGATATGGAAAGAACTCACACTCCCACAGAGTCTTCAACATTTTTCGCTATAAAACTGTTGAAACTATGGATGTGAGGTTTGATGAGACAAATGGATCACAAAGAGAATCCCTACCAAATGTGCTAGATGAAGCTTCACCAAATGAATCTATCAAGCTAATGGGAACTGGTGAGATCATGCCTTCTAAAGCACAACCTAACGAGGAACTCATCATCTCTGCTCCAAATCAACCTGACGACAATGCTCAACCTGAAGACAATACTCCTGATGAAGACAATGCACAGCAAGAGCAAAATCTTCATTCAGCTCATCCTCGTGTTGCAAATGAAGTACAAGTTGAGAGGATAATTGATAGCATAAATGCTCCTGGTCCACTCACTCGCTCAAGAGCAACACAACTTGCAAATTTCTGTGGGCACTTTGCTTTTGTCTCAATATCTGAACCCAAGAAAGTTGCTGAAGCTTTTATGGAGCCTGAATGGATTCAAGCAATGCAAGAAGAGCTTCAATAGTTTGAGCTGAACAATGTGTGGGAACTTGTGAAGCGTCCTGATCCTCGAAAGCACAACATAATAGGCACAAAATGGATCTATTGCAACAAGCAAGATGAGCATGGTCAAGTGGTCAGAAACAAAGCTCGTCTCGTTGCTCAAGGATACACTCAAGTTGAAGGGATTGACTTCGATGAAACATTCGCTCATGTGGCTAGAATTGAAGCTATTCATATACTGCTAGCCTATGCAAATCATCACAACATACTTCTATATCAAATGGATGTAAAGAGTGCCTTTCTCAATGGAAGAATTGAAGAAGAAGTGTATGTTGCACAACCACCTGGCTTTGAAGACCCAAAACGTCCTGATATGGTATACAAGCTCAACAAGGAACTATATGGCTTCAAACAAGCGCCTCGTGCTTGGTATGACACCCTCAAAGACTTCCTGAAGAGCAAAGGCTTCAAACCTGGATCCCTAGATCCCACACTCTTCATGAAGACACATGATGATGAGCTATTTGTCTGCCAAATATATGTGGATGACATTATCTTCGGCTGCACGGACAAGAAATACAGTGATGAGTTTGGTCACATGATGCAAGAACAATATCAAATGTCTGTGATGGGTGAGCTGAAGTTCTTCCTTGGTCTTCAAATTCGTCTGCAAAGCAACAACATCTTCATATCTCAAGAGAAGTACCTTAAAGACTGCCTGAAGAAGTTTGGAATGCAAGACTGCAAAGGGTACTCGACGCCAATGCCTGCTAAACATCATCTGGGTCCCGACGCCAATGGTAAAGAGTTTGATCAACAGGTATACCACTCCATGATTGGTTCTTTACTTTATTTATGTGCATCTAGGCCAGATATTATGCTTAGTGTTTGCATGTGTGCTCGATATCAAGTGGCACCAAAGGAGTCGCATCACTTAGCTGTGAAGCGAATACTTCGATATTTGGCTTACACCCCAACACTAGGATTATGGTATCCAAAGGGCTCAGAGTTTGATCTAGTAGGATTTTCAGATGCTGATTATGCTGGTGACAAAGTTGATCACAAGTCCACATCAGGCACATGTCACTTTGTAGGACGATCACTTGTCTGTTGGTCTTCAAAGAAGCAAAACTATGTATCACTCTCCACTGCTGAATCTGAATACATTGCTGCTGGATCTTGCTGCGCTCAGCTTTTCTGGATGAAGCAAATACTCAAGGACTATGGAGTCCATCTGAAGCATGTGCCACTCTACTGTGACAATGAAAGCGCCATCAAGATTGCCAACAACCCAGTTCAGCACTCGAAGACAAAGCACATTGAAATTCGTCATCACTTTCTCAGAGATCATGTTATGAAGGAAGATATTTATATCATACACGTCAACACTAAAGAGCAACTGGCAGATATCTTCACAAAGCCCTTGGATGAGAAAAGATTTTGCAAGTTGCGGTGTGAGCTAAATATCTTAGAATCCTCAAATGTCCTGTCATCAGGCACACATCCTAACACTTATGCATATTAATGACTTAGATGTGCAACACACGAAGTAAAGTATATCTTCAATCAATGAAGACTTACATTCTAAGTGTGAATATATTAACATGGAATTTGACTTCGGAGCGCCACGATAATTGTGCGCCGTGTCTGGGTCTAATACTTCCTATACGGTGGGTAACGCCACCACCAAATTCTTGTTTGAAGCTTTTCTCGTGGCGTTACATTTGCAAAGTCTTCGCACTTGATTTGTCTTCATATAGGACTTATATATATATATATATATATATATATATATATATATATATATATATATATAGGGTGGGTCTATTCTCATAACACCCCTTAAGACCTTATTCTCCTAACAAAAAAGCTTATTCTCCTAACAACCAACTCGTCCACTCCCCGCCTCCTAGCGCCCGACGCCGGCATCCTCCCCAACCCCTCCCCGCCTCCTAGCGCGGGAGCGCACAGGCGGCCGGCGGCCAGCGTCCTCCCCAACCCCTCCCCCGCCTTCTAGCGCGGGAGCGCACGGCGGCCGGCGGGCAGCGTCCTCCCCCACCCCTCCCCGCCTCCTAGCGCAGGGGCGCACGGCGGACGGCGGCCGGCGTCCTCTCCCCACCCAACCCCCCGCCTCCTAGCGCCGGAGCGCACGGCGGCCGGCGTCCTGCACGTCACCTCCACCCCTCCCCCCGCCTCGTAGCGGCAGCGGAGCGCGCGCCAAAGCGGCCGGCGATGCAGTCCGTCGGGGACGAAATTTCCGCGGTGGTGTTTAGGAAGCGACGCCGCACCTCACCTTCGCCCCAACAACACCTGGAGGATCCGCCCCTGAAGCATCCAGCCTCAGCCATGCATGACAGGGGGAAGCGAACTGCAACGTTGACTACTACATGGCATTCGTCGTGGATGCGAACTGCAATGGTGCACGTCCAGCCTTCTCTCGCAACAATGGCGAAGGTGGAAAAAGCGCATGAGTTCCTGCAGCAGAGGTGGACTGCACGACAATAGCAGCAAGAGCTGCATCTGCAGAAGGAGGGAACTGCATATAAGGTAAGAAAATCAACATACCAACCCCCACATCCAGTTTGCAGTGCCGTTTTTATACACATGCAGTCCCCCATCTTGCGTCGACTGCAGTCACATGTGTCTCCAAAGTAGAAAATCAGAAAAGGATAGTTCGAAAAACAAAAAATGCTGTATGGATCAAAATTGCAGTCCACATTGACTAAAAAAGTAGAGCGCTGTTCCTAGAGCTGAAGTGCATTGTTTCTTCACGTTAACTAACAGTGCCCCTGCTGTAGAATGACAAATTGAAAGTGCAAATTCTTACCGTTTGCAAAAATATAATGATATATAGAACGAAAGATGCAGTTCATTTCATTGTTGACGTGCATAAAAAAAAGCTTTGGCTTAATAACCTACAGTGAACCAAACATCATTCGAGATGGAGAAGGCAGTGAAACAAAAAACCCGCAGGATGACGAGGAGGAGGACGACGATCTGGTCTTCATGGGGGAACACGTGCAGAAAAATGATGAGGAGGAGGATGATGACGAAGAGCAAATCATAATAGTTATGCAGCCAAGGTACACGCGTGTCTTTGAAACATTTGGTCAGCAGATCAGAACGGATGATATAGCACCTCCAGAAGCCGATGTTGAAACCCAGCAAGTTCGGCAGGTCCATGTGCAAACGATTCGTCGACAAAGGGACAGTGGAATTCCACCAAGGCCGCCTACTGCCCAACAAAAGAATCGGAAACAGAATCAAGGAGGGCTGCAGGCAACGAAAAAAGTAAAGTTCTCCACACTCCTGCCTCCTCGCGATCCTCAATTACACAGGTCTGTTGTCACCCCTCCATGCCCAATAAACATCGGTGAGCTACAAACATCGTTAGAAGAAAAACAGTACACGCACGTAAGCATCCTTGCCTGACTACTGCAGTTCAGTTATTACGCATAGTTTCAGCTTGTGCATTCTCATTAACCAAAAAAAAGAAACATTCCATGTTGTGTGTGTGCAGGATGAGAACATGCTCCAAGAACTTGTGCCTGTGAAAGGTATGCAGTTCACATCAGAAGATGCGGCGCGAGAATTCTACAACACGTATGCGAGGCATGCAGGCTTCGGCACACGCAAAAACGGCGGATACAGAACAAACAGATACATCGTGTGCTCAAAGGAAGGCAGAAGCAAACAAACTATCATTGATTATGACAGAAAGCGAGAAAAAACATCAAAGAGGACTGGCTGCAAGGCGGGGATGAGATTGAAAAAAATAAAGGATGTGTTTGTGATAGCAGAGATTGAGCTCAATCACAACCACAGGATGATTGACAGCCCGGCTATGCTTCTGCACATGCACTCGCATAAGACGGATGACCCGTTGCTCGATAAACTAGTGAAGGACATGCAGAGCGACAACCTCACGCACACACAAATGATGTCAACCCTGTCTAGGATGTCAGGAGGACTGCACTTTATGGGGCGCACCAGCCGTGACTGGGTGAACAGGTACGTTTACTAAAAACAAAAAAAACGATATATCGTCTATTTCATGCAGTACGCTTTGTGCATTCTCTGTAAGTCCATAATGCTGAAAGTATATTGTTAATTCGAACTGCAGGAAGCATCAATTCGCGAGGGAGGAAACAGAGGACGATGTGAAGAAACTCCTGGCTTTCTTTGAGAAGATGCAGCAAATAAACCCGGAGTTCTTCTATGATTACGACAAAGATGTCGATAACCGTGTGCGCAACATATTCTGGGCGAACGCCAGCTGCAGGGGATCGCACGAAGATTTTGGAGATTGTGTCACATTTGACACGACCTACAAGACCAACAAGTTCCACATGCCTCTGGGCGTCTTCGTTGGAGTCAACCACCACCTCCAAAGTACAATATTCGCTGTGGCTCTCATCAGAGACGAAACAATACCGACTTTCGAGTGGGTGTTCCGGACGTTCTTGCGTTGCATGAACAACAAGCGGCCAATCTGCATACTCACAGATATGCTGAAAAAAAAGAGTGAACTTAAATAACAATGCAGTTCACTGCCAAGTTTTGTAGTACATTTCTTACATCCAATGAAAAAAAAGGAAAAAAGCAGAAAAAGGATATGCAGTTCTCCCAATAACTCGATGCTTTTTTTTCTTTCAAAAACATGCAGATCAATGCCCCTCCATGGATGCCGCGATAAAAAGTACGCTCGTAGGCACGCTGCACAAGTTATGCCGTTGGCATATACTGAAAAAATACAAGGATCACCTGTCCTTGCTGTACAAAGCCTATGAGAAATTCAAGGATGAGCTGACCTCCGTTCTCAACCACCCACTGATGCCATCAGAGTTTGAACGCGCTTGGCGTGACCTCATGGAAAAGTATAACCTGCAAAATGATGAGATTATGAAGGCGCTGTGGGCAGACAGAAAAGAATGGATATCGGCTTACTACAAGGAGGTGTTCTGTGCACGGATGACGTCGACACAGAGAAGTGAAAGCATGAACCGGATCTTGAAGAGGAACTTTGTCAAGGAAAGACACGACCTGCACATCTTTGCGTCCTAGGTGGACAGGTGCATCCAGACAAGGAAGGGCGTCGAGCACGCGGAGACCATAGCTAACGAGGTATATAAAACAGAACAAATTTTTTAGAGATGGATCAGCAATTAATAAAAACAAATACTCGCTTTCTTGATTTTTGCTGCAAAAAAGACAACTACTTAACTGGTTTTCTTTGTTTCACAGGCGGAGATAAAGACTACTACTCAGTTTGGATTCGAGGTTCAGCTCTCCAAGATTTACACCAGGGCGGTCTTTGCTGACTTCAAGCAAACGCACTACCGCAGCACAGCCTTCAGATCAGAGCAGTCCACTGACAACCCAACGAAATATTTGGTGCGCCACTACAACCGGTCTGATGATTTTGATTGGGCAAGACACGAGTTCCAGGTGGTTGCTGATGTGACGAACGGTATCTACGAATGCGAATGCAAGCTATGGACACACACAGGTAAGTGATACAGGAAAACAAAAAAAATAAGCACACGTAAAACAAAATGAAGTTCACTTATTGCTCGTAGCAAAAAAAAAGAGATTAAAAACAAAAAAAAATATAGTGAGGTTCACTATAGCAGCAGACACAGGACCTATTTATAATGCAGTTCACAAAACCAAAAAAATTAAAAAATGTTGCCTATTTATGTGAAGTTTGCTGGCACGAGTAACCCAAAAAATTTCTTTTGCTGCAGGCCTGTTCTGCGTGCACATCATTTGCATGTTGGATCAGCTGCGGGTGGACAAGATACCTAAACAGTACATATTGAAGAGATACACACGGAACGCACGCCAAAATCCAACTTTTGACCGCAGAGACTATGAGCAAACTGCTCCGGATGGGAGTTCGATGTTCTGCCCTAGGAGACTACTTGCAGAAACTGCAATGGACCTGGCGAAAAGAGGTGTCAAGTCGGATAGAGGGTACAACAGAGCTTTAGCTGGGATGAGAAAACTCATACAAGAAGTGAACGTAATAAACGAAGAAGAAGAAGAGGCAGAGAAGATAATGGATGCGCGGAGTGAAGTCCAAGGAAAGGAGCACGAACATGCTGCTGATGGTGCAGTTCATAATATGGATGACACAATTCTTCCCCCGCCTGTTTCAAACACAAAAGGGAGAAAGAAAGAGAGCAAGTCAGCCAATAAAAAAGCTACAGCAAATGAAAAAAGCCTAAAAAAAATAGCAGGCCTGAGCCAGAACTGGACAGCGAAGGAAGACCACTGGGGGTAAGGATGTGTAAATCATGCAATAAGATTGCGGGACACAACTCAAGAACATGTGAGGAGAGGCTGAAACAAATCCAGGCTGAAAATGCCACCACAAATCACCAAGCTGACCAACAAGATGATACGCCAAAGAGAAGACTATGTAGCGTCTGCAACAAGAGAGAGAAGCATAACACGAGAACTTGTCCAAATAGAACAGAGGAGAAAGATGAAGAAGATAACGAAGAAGATGACGAAGAAGATGCTGACAGAGAAGAGAGTGAGGAAGCGATCGAAGCTGATGAAACTGAGGAGGAAGATGAGGAAGAAGAAGAAGAAGACGAGGAAGAAGAAGAAGCAGATGAAGAAATCGAAGAACCATCATCAAAAACGAGGGGGAGAGACAGAACGCATAATCCAGCGCGTAGGCAAGCATCGCGGTCGCACGGTCCCGTTGCGAGGGGTAACGCGAACAACAAGAGCAAGACAGAAGCAGCAACAACCGTTGAAACAAATGCAGTGCACAATCTGCGAAGAAGCACCAGGAAAAGGACGTAGATCAAATACATATGCAGTTTTGCATTTTAAAAAAACATATTAACTTCATCATTTATATATATTGTATCGTGTAATAATATGCAGTTCTCTTCTATATGAAAAAAGAAAATAAGATGAGAATTCCACTCTCAGAATGCGGTTCTCTTCTGTATGAAAAACCTGACATCGGAATGTCATTTTGAGAATGCAGTTCTCTTGTTCGTATAGAATCTGACCATGAACGTGAATCAGTACAGAAAAGCAGATAGAAAAGAAAAAAATGTAGAGTCAGGCTAGGATTCACATACACTGCAGTGCGTGCGTGGTGCGTTTAAAAGCTTGCAGTGCAGTAACCTTCGAGTACACAGTGCAGTGCGCTTAGTGCAAAAAAATGTAAACAAAAACGATTCCGCTTCTGAAGCGATGCAGTTCGCTTACGGGAAACGATTCCGCTTCTGAAGCGATGCAGTTCGCTTACGGCGGACGATTCGGTTCGCCTGCCCTAAAATAAATGCGCCCACTATCGCCCGAAGCGCCCGCGCCCCGCCCCTCCTCTATCCCGACGGTTGCACGCCGCACGAACGCCACGATCATCACGAACCCACGATCGCCTACACGGTTGGGAGAAGAGATCGTGTCCTCGGCAGAAGTTGCTGCCGCTCCCATTTAAATCCCGTGCTCCATCGAACAGGCCGTCCGCACAAAACACACGACGCTGCGCCTTCCTCCTCCTCTACCTCCTCTTTGCAGCAATGGGGTTCGGCAGAACCTACGACGCCGTGCATGCGCACGGGAACACGAAGCTGAAGGTGATCTACACCACCGACGTCGCCGCCATGGCGACGTACGTCGAAGAGTTCAAGATAGTTCTCCAGCGGCGCCGCCAGAAGATCGTCGGCATCGACGTGGAGTACACACCCGACCACGACAGGGCGGCCCTGGTTCAACTATCCATCGGCAAGTATCACCTAGTGCTTCTTTTCCAGGTATGTGGTACATTGGGCAAGAGATGCAACACCTTCGACAGGTTCCTCGGCGACCCAAGGTAAGCAATTCTCTCTGCCGAGTACGCGTTGCAGTTCTATATGCCCGTGTATGCAGTTCCGAAAGGTATAACTTGCGGTTCACTTTCCTTAGGTTCGAGTTCGCTGGCTTCGCCATCGAGCAGGACAAGCAGAAGCTCGCAGCCTGCAACCTCCACGTCCCCAACTTCGTCGACATCCAGACGAACTGGAGGGTGCC
The DNA here is from genome assembly GCA_902687465.1 of Secale cereale. Classification (NCBI taxonomy): domain Eukaryota; kingdom Viridiplantae; phylum Streptophyta; class Magnoliopsida; order Poales; family Poaceae; genus Secale; species Secale cereale. Next base: position 649,129,869 of record LR738710.1, read on the forward strand.
TGATGGAACGAAGCCACTGGACTCGCTGGGCGATGTAGCTGCTGCCATCATCGACGACGAGTACGCAGACATGAAAATGAAGATGACAGACCACGACCACAGCCTGTGGACTTCCATTCTCAGCACCAAGCACGTCGAGTATGCTGCCAAGGACGCCTACGCTGCGTTCAAGATATGGAACCAAATCAGCACCATGAAGAAAGGCCTCGCGCGCGCTGAAACAAAGAAGACAAGGAAGCGCCCGAGGTCATCCAAGAGGGGGTGGGGCAAGGGGGCATCAACTTCCACCTCCAACTCCAACAGGTGGAACTGGTGAAGCAGGACAGATGCTGAAACCCAAGGATTCCTGTCGCAAGTGCTCGATTTAGTTTCCCTCTGCGTATGTAGATTAGTTTGCTTTCGTTCTAGTTTGCTTTGGGACAATGTTTGCTTATGTTGCGTTAGTTTGCTTGATGATGTACTATGTTAATTATGACCGCAGAACCGTGGTTTCTATCTATCAAATATATGGAGTTCTCCGTAGTTTGTTTTCAGTATGTATATTGCTTCAAAACTGCTGATGTACCTAGGATACACATAAAAAACAAAACTATCAGAGCAGTTCACATAGAGAATTCTTTCACAAAACTGCTCCTGTTAAAGAAGGTTGATGCAGTGCTCTTTTATTAAAAAAACTCTAGTTCCGTGTGTGGGTTAAAAAAAAGAAAAAGCTCGGTGGGGGTTTCTAGAATGCATGTTCTTCAACTGCTGCTGCTGATAGGATGCACATGAAAGACTATATGTAAAAAAGCAGTTCACTTATACTCAGAATTCTCATAAGAAAAAACACTAGAAGCCACGCAAAAAATGTCAGATTATTACAACAAAAATGTCTCATGCTGCTGCTGCTCAAGCGAGACTGATCTAAAGCAAATTTAACTTGATTTCCAAACACTTTGCATGCCTAAAAAACATAGCCATCACAACATCCCCTGCCTGAAGACCAGCTTCCTCCACAAATTCCTTCCAGCCATCTTTGAGAACCAAACAATCATCAGAGCCAACAGAATACATAACATCAACATCATGATATCCATTCTTGCTGACCAACACCAAATTAACACAGTTTTCTGTTACCCTGACTAGACCAGAAGGGAATTTCTGCAAAGAAAAACAACAAGAACAGAAAAAAATAAGAACAACTAAGAAAAAGATTACAATCTTTCATAAAAAAATATTGATGTCAACACGTAATAATATTGACTAGACAACATTGCTGCTGCTCCTACAATGTTCATAAAAAAACTACTATGGGAAAAGCAGTTCGCTTATACTTGGTAGCAAAAAAATTTCTTCAGAAAACTAATACTCCTACAAAAATTCAGGTAGCATTAACTACAAACAACACATGAAAAAGAATATCCGAGAAATACATACCCATGAAACACTGACATCATCGTCAGTCAACTGATGGATGAATGGAGCCCGAAATCCAATACCTGAAGAATATAGAATAGAACAGAGAGCGCTGTGCCGCTGCCTCTGGTTCAGAACCAAACCTTCAGAAAAAACGCATGTCTCCAGCATCGGCTCCACCCTTGCCAGGCAGCCGCACGCGCAATCCATTGCCAGGCGAAAAACAGATCTGGTTGGGAGAAAAAACAGATCGAGCAGGAGTGGCGCCGCCACGGATAAGATAAGATGGGAGCCGCCAGGGATAAGGTGGGAGGGGAGCCAATTGACCCACCAGTATATATATATGTAAAACAAACAACATAAAAAAACGACAAATAAAGCAGTGCGGTTACATAACAAAATGCATTCCGCATTGCATATTGCTGCAGTCCACCGCGCTTGACCAAAGCAAAGAAAACTAATCAAACTAGTCCCCCGACACCCCCGTGGCTGTAATGCAGTTCATACAGGCTCGCATTGCATATTAATGCAGTTCGCCGCACTACAAAAAATTCAACGCGCATTTGCATATTACTGCAGTCCACCGCTCTTGACCACGATTCACAGACGAAAAACACAGCCTGCAATGCAGTTCTAACAACTATATAATGCAAAAAAAACTCAAAGAACATCTTTGAGAAACGACCAGAGCCAGTCGCGCCGCGAAAAAACATGGACAAAAAACATAAAATTCTTCCAAAATAACAACTTAATCCGCTCCAATTCATACGGATAGATCAAAAGCAGCCCGTAATTGCCGAAAACAACAGAGTATTACATACAAAACGCAGCAATTTAGATCCGCACGGGGAAGAACAGAGAAACAGAGAAAAGCGGACGAACGGACGCAGATCCGCCAAATCGAAGGATTTCCGTCGTTTTCTCGCAGAATTCAGTGCTTAACCACATATTAAATCAGCGCAAGCACGAATAAACCAGTAGAAATCAGTCAAACTAGCCAGAAACGATGCTAAATGAATGTTTCCTGCTGCACCTCTATGTGGTGCACAGCAGAAGAAGGAAGCAGTGCGCATAGCTCTCCAATGCAATTTTGCAATGCAGTTCGGAAGTGTTATGAGAATATTATTCTCATAATGTTATGAGAATAGACCGGCTGTGTATATATATAGTTGTGTTCTGTCCTCAACAGCATTCACTTATAGCTATGTCTTCATATTTGAATCTTTTGGACTAAGTGAATGTGATCGGACCCTAACCTCTCTATGCTTTCTCATCTCACACTCTTTCTATCCAAATCATATGCATTCTGTTGAAACCGTCGAATATCTTCTCTGCGTCCTTGTCAGCAGAAGATACGGAGACAAACTTTAAATCTGATTTTAATGCTCCATCCGTTATGCCTGAAACCCAGAGAAGCTGGAACGACCACTCCGACAGTCGTGGTGTACGTGGGATCGTAGGACAACTCCCATTGCATTAGATGACCGCCACGTGTCACTCGTACGTGAACCGTCAGGGGCACCTGAGTAATTACACTGCGCCATCTCCCATGCCTATAAATGCACGTCCCATCACGGTCAAAAGTTTCTTCTACCACCTCTCCACCTCGACCAACCCTAGCGCCTCCGCTAGCTTTCGACGACGCCGGCAACGAAGCGCTTCGCTGCCGCAACTTTGTCGACGCCATCCTCACGCCGGCCACGGACATCTTCTACTCCGCCGTCGCCGTAGCTGTCCTCCGTCGCCAAGTTAGGGCACGGAAGACCAAACTGCTAGGCATCCAACTCCTACTCGTGTGGTAAATAAAACTTGCTTTTTACCATCTTCTAGATCCATAAAGATTCATCAACTTTACCACAAGAGGTTTCTGCCTACTTAGATATATAGATCTATCCTTTCTGCATCTCATATCTTGCCTAGTACATTCACATATGCTTCAACTATAGTTAGATTCCTCACTTGTACTTATTCATGGATTCATACAAATCTGGAACCAACCACCATGAGTGAATGTCTTCGCACTGTGAGGTCAAAATCTTCACAACTGTTTTAATCTTCAAAACTTCTGAGAATGCATATGACCTCTTCCCCTTCCCTCGGATCTCTAATGCTGTCACAGGTACATGTCCGTGGGAGAATCCCTTGGTTCTCATAGTTTGCATTCATTTGTAGAGTTTTTGAAGCATCACATTCATTCCCCTGAAGACAGTTCCTGTCTGACCAGCAAACCGAAGCATTTGCCAGTTTTGAAGCCATTCAATTTGAAGCCCTTCAGGTTGAAGCAAATGGCAACTGACAAGACAGTAAGAAAGGGTGGCAGACAGCGCCGTGGCAACACCTCCATTGATTTGCTTGCTGATCTCAGTGAAATATACAAGACTGGTCCAGAGGAGGATTACAATCAGAGGAAGACCCGAATCCAATGGATTCGAAGATACTGGGCCGAACAGTGGTTCAAGTATAGGTTCGTGACCCAAGAGTATGCTGAGAAAAACGCCATCAAGCATCCTTGGGGAGATATCACTTATAAGAATCTTCCCCCCAAGACTCGTGCTGAAGCCATTGCTCAAGGCTTCTATCCTTGCATGGTCAGAGGGCCTCAGCCTGCTAAAGCTGATCCAAGCTCTCTGCTCTGGTGTTGTAATGCCTAGGATGGGACTATATCTCCTACGTGTCGAGGCACGACTTAAAGATATAAGCCCATCCTAGAATGATCTCAAGTTTGGTATCTTTGCACGACTCATGTAAAAGAGGGATTAAATTGCAAAAGGAGATAGTTGGCTTACACTCGCCACTTCACACAATACAATACATAAGCAATACATCATTCAAAACATCACAACCCGACTACGGGTGAAGATCCAAAGAAAGATACCAAAACAACATAAAGCCACAGGCCTGGATCGAATCCTAGTAGAAACCACTACTGATCGTCGAAACGTCACAAGCAAACGGCCAAACTCTTCATCGAGCTCCCAGTGAAGCACTTGAACCAGCTCCTGCTTCAAACTCGGCTGAACCTGCATCTGGTGTGGTGAAGTAACTATGAGCCACAGAGAACTCAGCAATCCCGTTCCCGGGTAACAAGACTATTTAAGCCTTGGGAGAGGATAAGGCTGAAGAAAAGAGTAGTGTCTGCAGCAGCAACTAGCAACTAGCTTACGTGATAGAGAGCGAGAAGAGAAAGCCTCGGTCGAGAGATGATCACGAAGTGATCCTAACTAAAGCCGGTCAAACATAACCCCACCGTGTTCATCTCCCGAAAGCCCTTTCGGAAAATGACAGTCACGGTATGCACGCTGGTAGTGTATTGGAACATTGTGTCAAGTTATCTACAACCGGATATTAACAAGCTCCCATCTGCCACATAACCGCGGGCACGGCTTTCGAAAGTTCAAAACCCTGCAGGGGTGTTCCAACTTGACCGATTACAAGCCCACGATCCGCGGAGTCGCAACTCCATAGGTGGGAAGACCCGAGTATTCTCGGAATCCCGTGCTCAAGTTAAACCGAACTAAGGTAAGGCTAATCCAGCAAATCCTCCCAGCGTGTCGACACCCTGATAGGTAGCCGCGCGTATCTAGTCTCAGGACACAACCGGATGGGCGATGCTACAGGTTTTTACCAGACCTTGAGTTTCCTCGAGGTGGCCCTGCAGGACCCCCGTTTCGGACCAACACTCATGTGGAGCACTGGCCCGGGGTTGTTGAATTAAAATAAAAGGGATAGCTAGTCCACATGCAAGTTTTTATTAGTTATTAGGCAAATAGTACCAATGTTGGGACTTGCTGGAAAAGACTTAGCACTTAGCGGTTTATCAAGGGGGTCCCATACACCCCAACCGTGTTAGGAACGCATAATCAAGGAACATAACACCGGTTTATACGGTTCCTAACGACATGAGTGGAACAAATCACCAAGCAAAAGGCTTAGCCTTCCACCCTTGCCAATATATAGATGATTTCATTTTAAGCATTTATATAGTGTGATATAACCCAACCAAACTTCAACATGAAGCAAGCATCTTCAATCTTCACCTGCAACTAACAATGCTATAAGAGGGGCTGAGCGAGCCTACGTATAGCCAATCAAAGGTTTGCATAGGTAGGGTGGTTAAACAGGATCATGGTTACAATAGGAGGCTGACAGGAAAACATGGGCATCGAGGCAAAACTATAGAGCGATACTCTAGCAATAGGCAAAGATAGTAATGGTATCCGGGTTTGGTCATCTTGCCTGGGATTCCACAAGGAAGAAGAACGGATCCATGAAGTAGGCGGAGCAACACAGATGAGAGAATCCTCACAACTCCGGAACGAAACCGAAGCTAACAAGAGAAGCAACCGGAAAGAAGCAAACAACACGGTAAACACACAAGCATAAACATGGCATACGATGCACATCCAAGTATGATGCATGTCCGATTTAATTATGCATGGCATGGCAAATTGCACAAACAAAACTACAAGTTAAGTGGAGCTCAATATGCAAGAGTTGCATATTGACGAAACACCACATGTTATTTATTTAGTTGACTCTTGTTTATTTACAAGACAAGATTAAATGTTTGTTAACATGGCAAGAGGTGAAGCATAATAAAACTACACTATTTAGGCATTTTAAATGAGGCCGGAGAATAACAACAACAAGTCCGGAAAATCCCCATGAGCATGTTTAATAATTATAAGCAAACAATAATTAACACTCATTTTAATGTCGTTAAAATGATGCGGATGATATGATCAAGTTTACGCACTTTTTATTAAAAGGTTAACAAGAAGATGATATGAAGCATCGTCACCGTGGTGGAAGGAAAAGGGTGCCACGGCAACGATCCGAGAATGATGCAACGCAACATCTCGGTTCTGGTAACTCGTTGAGAGACCAGTGCAAAAGATGACGAAGCGTGTCAAACAAGATGAAAGGTGGGCGATCCCGTTACCGGGTTCCCACGAGTCGGCGACGAGGCAACCGAGGAACATGACAAAAGATGAAACGGCACAACGGGCACGGAGCACACAAGGGAGACATTTCATACAACACAACAAGCATACCACGGGTCATCCACGGGGTCGTCTCGTTATACCTTTGAAGCGTGCGTTTCGGGGCGGTTCGAGACATAGAGGAAGAAGGCGTTCACGTTCGGAGAGGATGTAGCCGTTCCGTCGGCGGTAGTGGAAGTAGTTGTTCATGGGGTCTTCGATGGTCGACGGTAGTCGTTCGGGCGTCGAGTTCGTAGGTGTACTAGCGGTCTCGGTGATGGTAGTGGTACACGGCGACGGTAGTCGTTCACGGAGCTCATTTTCCCGTAGATGTTCGGGTCGGAGTCGTGGTACTTGGGGTCCTCGTTTGCGACGGTAGCGGAACATGCCGTAGAGGGAAGTAGTCGTACACGAGGTCTTCGGCGACGGTAGACGTTCACGTATGTAGATGAACTTGATGGGCATCTTGTAGCCGTTCGGTCGTCGTGGTACTTGGTCGAGGTACTTGGCGGTCCGGTCTTGGCGACGTAGAGGTACTTGGCGTCTCGGGGTCCCTCGTTCGACGAACTTGGCGTCCACAGTAGCAAACAAAAGAAGCGCGGCAACATGGCAGCGAGCAAAACAGCAGCAACAAGTCTTGCGGGAAGGAACCATGAGGCCATGGCAGCAGCAAGAAGACGACACGGCAGAGGCAGGGCCGCGGGATCCGGTGCTGTCGAAGGGAGCTGGCGCGCAGAGGCAGGGGCGCACGCGCGCACGGTGCCATGGAGGAGCTGCGGGGCCTCTGGCCGGCGCTGAAGATGGAGGAGGGGCGCGGCCTTGGAGAACTGCTGGAGAGCTGCTCGTGCGGCTCCTCGAGGCTCCATGGTGGGGGCTCCAGGCCACTGGCGATGCAGGAACGGAGGGAGAGGGCCGGCGCAGAGGCGCAGTGCAGAGGCCGGAGGGAGGGAGGCCATGGCGGGAGCTCGGCGCTGGGGATCCTATGGCGCCTTGCTGGAGGATGCGGGGTGGAAGCCTTGCGCGCTTGGGGCGATGGCGCTGGCGCCATGGCGCAGTGGCGGGCCAGGCGAGGCCGGCGCCGTCGGGCTGGAGGATGCGGGCGCGGAGGCTCGGCCTTCCTGGAGATCGAAGCAGGGGGAAGATCGAGAGGAGTCGGGGGCCTCGACCGGGCGCGTGCGAGCGAAGGGGTTCGAGGGGATCGACGGGGAAGGAGGGAGATCGGGTCGAGCGAGGAGAGGGAGAGGGAAAGAGATCGAGAGGAAGAGGTGTGCGGCGGCTGAGAGGGACGAGGGGAGCGAGCGGTCGATGGGATCGCTAGGGTTAGCGGTCGACGGGGGAGTGGCCTTGGGCCAGAAGAGAATGGGCCGGCTGCTGGGGGAAGATGGGCCGCGGGGAGGCCTAGAGGCCAGAAGGATCTGAGGGAGGTTTTGGGCCTCTCTCTCCTATCTGGTTTTTTAACAGAAACCAAAAAGAGAGAAGAGAAAAAAAAGGAGGGGGTTAGGGCAAAAGTTAGCACATGGGAGTATTTTTCTCGGGCATCATAAAAAGAGCACGGTCCGAGAAAAATAGAAAAGGCGTGATCGGAAAATAATTCAAACATATTTGAATTTAATTCAAATAGTTTTGAACTAAAACTTGATTATTGAAGTGTCCAAAAATGTTCGAATTTTTGGAAGAGCCTCGATAAAATGGATAAGAATTATTGGCAAGGTTTTGAAGGTGAAACTCGAAGTGAAAAAGACATGGGGAAATATTGCAAGTGTGTTGCGGGTAATTCCAAAGAATGGAATATTATTATATAGCTCCCTAAATATTGAGAGGCTTTTATATGTTTTAAAGAGAAGACATCTTCCCTCGATTTAAATGGACTGAAGGCCCACACGATTTATTTAGGTTGAGATGCAAAATAAAAATGACATGATGGCATGATGACATGATGCAAAGCAAAAATAAATGACACAAGCAAAAAAGAACACACGGGAGAACCCGGAACATCTGGAATCTTCTGGGATCTTCTGGAATCTTCTGGGACGTCGGTCTTCGGGCGTCACAGGTGTCGCGACGACAATCTGTTCAAGCGAAATATTCAATTCGCCAAGAACTCGGCCAAAGAGAACAAGAAGCTTTGGGGATTGCACTTCAATCCTGGCCCCTCTACGCCCCGCGCTGATGGCACGCGCGAAGCTGAACCGAATCTGGTTGGGCCCTTCTACAACCTAGAGGGCCTCATCAGTCACATAAGGGTTCAAGGAGCATATGTACATCAGCCTGAAGCAGATGATGACTCTAAAGAAGCACCTACAACGCCTAAGCCTCAGAAGAAGAAATCAAAGGCTTCGAATACTACTCCTCCAAAGGCGTCTAGAGTGAAGCCTTTGGCCACTGCTCCACCTGCACCAAGTGTGCAATCTAAGGAACACTCTCGTATCTCCAAGAGCAGACAACAAAAGAGGAAGCCAACACGCAACCCCAGTCCAGCTCTCACTCCTGATGCAGTACTGAAGACTGCCAATGATGCCCTTGATCTCTCAAGTGATGAAGATCTTGGTGATGATGCTCTAGAGCTATTGATCAAGAGCAAGCAGGATGCTGAAATCTTCAATGATTTGCCGCTCTTTGACGTTGAAGTGCTCAATAACTTCATTGATGAATGGTTTGACACACCCAACCTGAGCTTCGACGAACTTCAACTTCCAGTTGGCCTCAGCGTCTCCTTCCATGGTGCCATTGCTTCTGAGCTGGCTCTGGCTCAGAGAATTGTTGAGCTGAAGCAAAAGATAGACTATGAAAAAGCTCAGTTCAAGAAGCATGTGGACAAGCTCAGCGTGCAAGAAATTCAAAACTTCAAAGTTATGATGCACGAGATCAAGGAAGCCTTTCGCCAACGGCCTGAAGAAGCTAAAGGTTCTCGTGAGCGAATCAAGGACTTGGCTGCAAAATGCGTTCAAGCATTCAATGAAGCTGAAAAGCGCAAGGCACTTGGGCGTCCTGGCATTGATCCAAGGATGGCTGCCAAGAAGAGGAAGAAGCAGCCTGTGCCCGAAGCTGAAGAATTTGGGCAGGAAATGCCTCGCATAGTCTTCCCTGCTAGCATGACTGGCACAAAGCCTAAGGCAACCCCAACCGCATCAAAGCTCAAGAAGACTAAGGTAGCTGAAGCTGAAGCTCGCAAGCGTAAGCAATCTACTGATGAAGCTCCACCCACCAAGAAGCGCAAGACCAAGAGGGATAAGGCTGCTTCCAAAGAGCCTATCTTTGTCGAGCCAATCTCAGTTGCTCGCCTTGCATCTACCCAGAGAGAACGAAGATTGACATTTCATGAGCCTGCTCCCACAGAGGCTGAAGACATTCCAGCTGTTGACCCCACCGCAGCTGAAGACATTTGTCCTCACGATAATGTTGAAGATGATGAAGTCCTTCCTCAGATCGAATACAACATTGACTCTTCGCCTGTTCTCACGAACAGCGAACGCATCAGCATTGGTCGTCCATTGAAGCCAATTGCTCAGGATGACTCGTGGGCTGATCACCCACAAGATACACAAGACACTCCCTAGAAAACTCAAGACACCAGTACGGTGCTTGAAGATGAAGACTTTGAGGCCTAACAACCTCCATCTCCTCAGGCGTCGCCAGCTTTTCGCAGGCTTCGCAAAGGACCAAGGCCTCAAATCGTCGCCCCAAGTGTTCCAGAAGGAGTAGAGCAACCATCTGCACTTGATGCTACTCCTACTGGAGACCCCTCGGAATCTGAAGCCAAAGCGGCTGAAGATATTCCGGCTGCATCAGCCGAAAAAAACCACCCCAACAAGAAGAAGAACAACCCCACACTAAAGAAGAAAGTACTGCCGCACCCCCTGTTCTCTAGGAGAACGTGTCGGACCCTCCAGCTCCTGAAGTGGAGGCTACATATTCAGAGGCTGCCACCACCAACACTGAAGCCAATGACGTGGTCATGGCTGAAGCTTTTGTTGCACCTGAAGACTCTGTGGCGCCTGAAGTGACTGCTCCTGAAGCCAGTGCTGTGCCTGAAGCTAATGCTGCACCTGACGCCAATCTGCAGCTTGAAGAACCTGCCTCTGCTCCTGTTCTGCCTCCACGGCCCCATACCATTGAGCAAGCATACAACAAGGATGATCAGCTTGTTACTGTCCGGTGGCCCATTCTGATTCCGCCACCTACAACTGAACCGCGTGCTGCTGGTCCTCAGTTTGATCATCATGTTGCGCATAGGCCCCAAGTTCAGAAGCCTAAGCCAAGACTGCCAAGGCTTCGAGGTATTGCAACCTCTTCAGGGTCATTCAATGTCAATAGCTTCACTCCGCACAACACCTTCTTTGACAGCGCCAAGAACCCATATTCCAAACCAAGAATATCATCACATAGGTTCTGGAGCCATCAACAGCGCAGCTACTACTCAAGAGTACTCTATGATCAAGGCCGCATTTTCCCTCATATGCGTCTTTGTCGTGGAATTAACACGTCAGATGTGCGGATTAACGGACTTAGTCGTGAGGCCGCGCATCTATGTAGTAGCTTGAGAGGGGTTGAGCGGAATCGAGGAGCGCAATGCAAGACAAGGATTTAGACAGCTTCGGGCCCCGGGAAACATCATCCGGTAATAACCCTACATGTTGTTTGAGGCTAGATCTCATTATGATCCTCGTGGTGTCGCCGGTAAACCGGCTCTTGATGTCTAGCCCTAGAAACTTGTGAGAACTTGTCTAAACTTCTCTAACTTGTCTTAAACCTGTCTCCCCCTTTGGGGAGCCCTGCCCCTCCTTATATATGTTGAAGGGGCGGGTTACATGACTAGTCCTAGTAGGATTAGGATTGCTTTATTACAAGGAGTCCTAGTCTTGCTTCCTTTGTAAGAGAATATTCCTTATGCTTTCTTCATAAACCGGCCCACTATACATGAACCGGCCTTCTGGGCCTTGGGCCTTGTCATCCATGATCCGCCTGCCGGGTTACCAGTAAATTTCCAAGTGTAAACCGTCTTAAGTAAAACGTCAAGTCCGTCCGGGTCATAATTCCGGCCGGTTCATACCGCGGGGTTATATCCCCGACATTAGCCCCCAGTTTAGCTTGGATTTATCCATGGTAAACTTATGCTGCAAAATAACCACAAGAACAAATTTGATAGGTTGTGCTCCGGGTTAAGAATTCTTGTAAACTGGCACTTGATCATCTTTAAGTCCTTGTCACTTCCTCCTTGATATGTATCCATGATCTCATAGCAAATCTCCTTAGCATATATGTTCAAACATTACCAACGCAAAAAATCCAAGCACTACCTCTGAAAACTCTGGGTCAATAGACCAGCTTCATAATCCGTTTGCTGACGTTGGTATCTCATAGAGAAATATTGTAAGAGATAATCCACTAGAATCGGCCTTCAATGCTCTGAGTTGACAAAAATATTGATCTTCAAATATTCAATTGATATCCAGCCCGTCTGGAAATGTAGAACTTGCCGGTTTATGATGACCACCATTGCCGGGTTATAAAAACTGATAATTCCGGGTCATGACTGGTTATAAACGCTGGGTTATGATTGTTGCCAATGCCGGTTCATGATTGTTGCCAACGCCGGGTCACATAATTAATCTTCCTGATTTGCCAGAACTGAGAATTTGAAGATATTCCTCGTTTATATGCATATTACCTGTAGCCCCCAAGTCTTAAGAGGAGAACATAGTGATAGCTTAAGACTTGTTTCAATATAAATCTTGCAGTCTTGAAGAAATCCGGATTGTTCATCCCAATCACTATGAAACTGAATATTCCATATCACGTAGCCCCCAAGTGTTGGGTCATTATGCAATAATGAGCAGGGACTTTGAAAATATGATCATGTAAATTTGAATGGCAACATGTAGCCCCCAAGTGCCGGGTTATTATGCAATAATGAGCAGGGACTTTGTAGATATAATCATTGAAAATAACATTATATAATGTAACTTCCATCGTGGGGTTTGAACCCACGTCCACAAGGTTAAGAGCTTTGTGCTTTACCAACTGAGCAGTGGACCCTTCAATATAATGGATTAATACTTGTGTACCTTGAATTGTTGACAGGAGCGATTGGTAGCCCCCAAGGGCCGGCTCAATATGATGTGATGAGTCGGGTCTTCAATAAGGTGAGAAAAAAATGACTTTGCATTAGCCCCCAAGTGTCATGGTGCATGCTTGCAGCAACATGAGACTTGTGTCTTTGATGTAAACTCAATTTGAATAATGTAGCCCCCAAGTGCCGGGTTGTAAGCCTGCAACAACTCGGGACTATACCTTTGTAGAATAAATCACTTCCATCGATGAAATAATATCCATTGCGCTTAAAACGACTTTGAAAACCTCAATCATAATATTGATAATCATAATAAAAATCCAGCCATGTTGGCTATTAATGATTTGAATAATATAATCCGGTTTGAAAACCGGTTTCAGTGATATTTGATCACAACCAGGCCGGGTTGAATGAACACCGGTCATTATTTTATCTCATACTGGCGAGTTATAGTCAAAGCCAGGCCGGTTTAATGAACACCAGTCATTATCTTATCTCATACTGGCGACTTATAGTCAAAAGCCAGGCCGGTTTAATGAATACCGGTCATTATCTTACCTGTGATTAAGTGTATCTGACGTCCTTAATCCGGTAGGCATAATTGAAGGCGCAAGTGCTGATGAGGCTCTTGGCTCTCTTACTTGGCTTTTGCCTGATGGTTGATCCGGGTTATAATGAACGCCGGTTTAACTCATGCTGGTGTTCTATGACCCATACTTTTGAAAATATGTGGTCAACTTTGAAGTTGGCCAGCTCCGGATTAAAAAACCATATAAAACACATGAAAAATCACAAACACAAAAACACAGGTTTGCAAATAAGACCATGTAGTCGAGGCTTTTTGCGAGCTGCCAGGCTCCCTATGTGCCAATCAAAGGGTGCGACCCAAAGGGCTATGACTAACAGTACTCCTAGGGACAAGAACTTTGCCATCAAAGGATGTACTCTTTTGCCATCAAAGGATGTACTCCAAGGGACAGGAAATTTTGCATCTGCCATCAAAGGAAGTACTCCTAGGGACAAGAAATTTTCTTTTGCCATAAAAGGGATTTGGTCCACCAAGGGGTAAGAATTTTTGCATTTACCATCAAAGGTGGATCCCTATGGACAAGAACAGATTTTCTTTTGCCATCAAAGGGAATGATCAACCAAGGGACAGGAATATTACATCTGCCATCAAAGGAAGGTTCCCTAGGGACAAGAACAGGTTTTTTTCTTTTGCCATCAAAGGGAATGATCAACCAAGGGACATGAATATTACATCTGTCATCAAAGGAAGGTTCCCTAGGGACAAGAACATGTTTTTTATTTTGCCATCAAAGGGAATGATCAACCAAGGGACATGAAATATTGCATCTGCCATCAAAGGAAGGTTCCCTAGGGACAAGAACTTTTCTTTTGCCATCAAAGGGATTTGGTCCACCAAGGGGCAAGAATTTTTGCATTTGCCATCAAAGGTGGATCCCTAAGGACAAGAGTTTTCTTTTGCCATCAAAGGGATTTGGTCCATCAAGGGGCAAGAATTTTTGCATTTGCCATCAAAGGTGGATCCCTAAGGACAAGAACTTTTCTTTGGCCATCAAAGGGATTTGGTCCACCAAGGGGCAATAATTTTTGCATTTGCCATCAAAGGTGGATCCCTAAGGACAAGAACATATTTTCTCTTTGGGATCCGTCGCCTTCTAGTGATCTCGGGGGTAGGGTACCTATAAGAGAGTTGCGCTTGTATGGCAAGTCCTGTTTGGTCCCTTATAGAATTATCCTGCATAGCAAAATAAGTTGATCAAAGCATCGTGTTTTTCTTGATGATCATGATATATATCAAGAGAGGTAAATTTTAGATGGATATCACCTGATGTATTTGGACCTTATGATCCTCATCGGTATCTGTTAGCCAAACCGGTATGTTGAATAGACCGGATCGCAGGGCGGATCGTAAAACGACCGCAGCATTAGAGGCAGCACAGACACATGTATCGGCCACGGTACTGTAATCCGGCGGAGATGAGCAAGTTGTCCTCCGTGTTTGTTAAACCGGTGCGGATGTGTAAACCGGTCATCCGTTCAACGGGCAGTGTGACACAAAGGAAACGCCATTGTAGAATATTACCAGCGCGTGCTTTGTTCCCGCAGTAGAATAATAATTTCATCTGTGTATAAAAACACAAATAGGGCAGTGTAATGGTGCTCAAAGGAATTAAAATATCCTGATAAATATATAGGAGGGATAACACCTGATTTGCTCGAACAATAAACGGATCGGCCGGCGCTGACGGGCTAGTTGCTTTCCTCGTTGTGAGCCGGTGCAGATATGAAAAACGGCCACGGTGTTGTAAACTGGCGCGGTCGTGAGAGACGGCCGTGGCATTATAAACCGGCACGGTCGGGAGAAACGGCCAAGGCGAGGTAAACCGGTGCGGGAATCCGTGGAATAACAATGACGACCACTTGTACAGAATGATGTTGGCGTGCCTCCATCTCCACGGTATAATACCAATTTGTAATGTATAATTTTCCTGTGTATAAAATACAGCAAGGCGAGGTATTTTGGCTCGGACGAATTTAATATGTATTAAAAAATAAATAGGATAGATATCACCCGATTCGCCTGGAGAATAGATGAGCCGACCGCGTATTGATGTAAACGCAGCAACGGGGGTAGCGACTCGCACGTGTATCCGCCGGGCCAGTTTACGAGGACGGGTGCGGCACCGGTGTGTTAATGTAGACCGGACCGCGAAAACGGCGGCGCGCACACGTCTATTGGAGATGGAGGCGGCAGCGGTGTTGGAGCTCAGCGCGTGTGGGCGTAGAAAAACTAGTCGACCGGCGAGTTGATGTAAACCGTACCGCGACACGCATGTTTGTGAAGCCACGCAACACAGATGAACGTGCATCCGTGGCATACCACCATCCTTGTTCCTTTTAATAGTTGCCCTGCATAAAAAATATTACAGGCCAGAGTAATTTGTTGCTTGATGAAAACAATGTGTTAATTAACATGGATGGATATCACCTGAAGCATTGGGGTAAAAAATAGATTGGCCCTAGCAGTAAGGTGACGTGCTAGTTTTTTTTAGTCTGCGAATCTAGCACTCCGCCTGGTCTGATCTCTGATGAGTCCGCAGCGTTGATTCCTCCACCACGTGATCTCAATAATGATCAATGTATTATGTCATGAGCTTTGCTCCTTCCTGACGAACAAGTTGTTTGTTTCTTTCCTTTACTGTTCAATCCCAATAATATGTCTCTTGCAGTCAGTTGAGCGGGTTGGCCGGATCCTCTTCTCAGCCATAGTACAGAAACGCAGAGATCTTGCTCGAAATGGAGACGGCTGTAGCAGCTAGCAAGCAAAAAGCATGCTGAGCCACATCGATGCACGCGGTGGGCAGTGGCCGGCGGCTCGGTGCTCAGCCGCGAAGGCGGAGAAATGTCGGCGACTTAGCACAGGGGCGCGAGGCCAGCTTCGGCCAGAGGCGGCTACGAGGTCGGGCATCTCGCGACGCAGGGAAGACTCCGAAGCGGCGAGGTCTGACCACGATTCGGACGGGAAGCGATTCAGCAACGTCTGGTCCCGGAGGCGACTCGGAAGGGGGGGCGAGCGCGATGGCGTCTCAGCAAAGGCGAGACCCAAAGGCGACTCAGCAGTGCTGGAAGCTCACGGCAGAGGACCGCTCGACGAGGCGTCTCACGCGGCGGCGATGGGGGCCGAGTTCGGCGGAAGAATGACGCGAGGCCATGGCGGCTTGGAATCGGCGGTTACGACAGAATAGAGGTAGGTGACTTGGTGCGGGCAGCTCAAATGGCAGGTTCGTCGAAGCGGCAACGACGGCCTGTGACGGGGCTATGGAGATGGCGGCTTGGAATCGGCGGTTACGACACTGTAGAGGTAGGTGACTTGGTGCGGGCAGCTCAAACGGCAGGTTCATCGAAGCGGCAACGGCGGCCTGTGACGGGGCTATGGAGATGGCGGCTCGACGGTGGCCGGCTTGTGAACCAGATCAATTTCCAACACTAGGTACCCCAGAGGGTCACGCCTGGAGGCTGTAGATAATCTATACAACTCCAAGTTGATTTCGGTCTCAAACATATCTTTGACTGAATTTCTGCAGCGGCGCAACAACAAAAGTTTTATCTTCGACCGGATCCGACGAATCGCCGAAAGACTCGTACGGCGGCGAACAACTCGTTGGTCATTAAAACATCAGTGTTTCTATCCTTTACAAACGGAACTGCTCCACGCCTTGCCGCTGCCGAAATTATTTTTTGATTCTAACTGATGATCTTTGAGTAGACGCAAATCCTTCCTTGCTTGACATCGTCACACATTGGATCAAAAAATCTCAGCACTCTTCCCTGCCTATTGACAGTAGTACTTCTTGCCGTGGTTGCAGGCGGCTCAGCGACTCCTTTGTTATGACGTGAAGACAGCAGTAAAACACGGCAACTTAATGGATTATACAACCGGGCGGCGTCTCGTCAGCAAACCCAAACTTCTTAGATGATGCTCTCTCCAATGTTGGATCTTCTTTTTCCGGTCAATGGCGAGCTTCTAGATCCCTGAAAGAAATCCCTCGAAGAACTCAACACCATCGTGCGCGAGTCCCACGGTGGGCGCCAACTGTCGTGGAATTAACACGTTAGATGTCCGGATTAACGGACTTAGTCGTGAGGCCGCGCATCTATGTAGTAGCTTGAGAGGGGTTGAGCGGAATCGAGAAGCACAATGCAAGACAAGGATTTAGACAGCTTCGGGCCCCGGGAAACATCATCCGGTAATAACCCTACATGCTGTTTGAGGCTAGATCTCATTATGATCCTCGTGGTGTCGCTGGTAAACCAGCTCTTGATGTCTAGCCCTAGAAACTTGTGAGAACTTGTCTAAACTTCTCTAACTTGTCTTAAACCTGTCTCCCCCTTTGGGGAGCCCTGCCCCTCCTTATATATGTTGAAGGGTCGGGTTACATGACTAGTCCTAGTAGGATTAGGATTGCTTTATTACAAGGAGTCCTAGTCTTGCTTCCTTTGTAAGAGAATATTCCTTATGCTTTCTTCATAAACCGGCCCACTACACATGAACCGGCCTTCTGGGCCTTGGGCCTTGTCATCCATGATTCGTCTGCCGGGTTACCAGTTAATTGCCAAGTGTAAACCTTCTTAAGTAAAACGTCAAGTCCAGCCAGGTCATAATTCCGGCGGGTTCATACCGTAGGGGTATATCCCCGACAGTCTTCACACTGAAGCTATTGCTGGTCTGCCCTGCTTGGAGGAAGCTCTTGACTACTTCCGTGATGCTGGCCTACTCAATTTTGTCCTAGATAAAGAGCATTGGAATGAAGAGATGCTTCTGCAATTCTATGCAACACTCCACATCCGAGGCTACAGCAGGGATCTGAAGACATGGGTCCTTGAGTGGATGACAGGCAATGTGCATCATGAAGCTAAAGCCTTTGATCTCATTGAGCTTACTGGCCTTCCCACTCCAGGAGATCTATATGAATCTGGCTGTCAACTGCACACTGAAGCCTTGGAGAGTATCTTTCAGAAGCGTCAGCCCAACATGAGCCAAATGCTCAGCATGATGAAGCCTCTGCCAAGTGATGTTGAATATCCTAAGGAATTCTTTGTTGAAGACCTTGAGTACTTGCAGCGCACCATCTATCACATCATATGGCGTACTCTATGGCCAATCAAAGGACATTCTTCATCAGCCAAGCTTAAAGGCACTATGAAGACTTTGGTCTTCTATATCTTCAATGGCATCAGCTTCAATGCTCAAGATTTCTTCATCAGGCAAATGGCTATGTCTGGAGCTGATCTATTTGGACTGAAATTTTATGCCCCTTGGATAATGCACCTCATCAAGTTGCACTTAGTTGTCACCTATCAGCCCTCTGCTCGCAACCATCAGATTTTCTTGCCTGAGGTTGATATGTCAGCTGAAGCCATCTACCAAGAGCCTGCTAAAGAGCCAGTTAGTCTTCACAACGTTGATCATCAAAGCTTCACTCAGCAGATTGAAGGGGTTCCAGCCGTCTCACGTGTTTATCCTCTGGCTGGCCGTACTCGTCTACCTCGACACGCTGAAACCGAAGCCACTGAAAGCACCATCGCTCAAAGGCCTCAGAAGCGATCTCGTGTCCTGAACAACCGAGAGCTTCTAGTAGCCCTTCATCAGAAACAGGACAAGCATCGCCTCTGGTTAAAGCGTCAGATGCAAAGCCTCTTGGTGGATGTAAATCGCATTCGCAATCTTGCCACCAAGAATGCTTTTGTTGCTCATGAAACATGTCGGAGGTCTTGGAAGAGTTTGACCTTGCTGAGTGCTGAAGCGGATCTTCAAGACGATGGCTTCCCTGAGAGATTCAAGTTTGACAACACTCCTCCAAGGACTGCTGTTATGCGTCAAACTCCATCTCTTGAAGATTCTGAATACTCCTCCTTCGCTGCAACAATTGACGCCAGGGTGATCGATGATCAGGATGATGCTACTTCACCGCCTCCTACTTCAGTGCGCATCGACCCTGCACCAACCACTTCTGCACCGCCAAACAACAACACTGACCCTGCATCCTCCTCTGCTCCAACTGGGAACGAGTAGAGGCTCTATGTATTCAAACCTTTTTGGTCCTTACTGACATAAGGGGGAGAAGCATATGAGTTGATAGTCTTCAAGCGGGTCCATATGGGCGGGTTTTTTATAATTTGCCTAGTGTTTACAACTCTCGTTTTGCTACATTTGGTTCTTTGAGTTGTAACACTTAAACTGATAGTCGTCTGCTACGTTTTTATGCTACTCTATAATGTGATGATAAATTCCGCATCTGCTACCTTAAATTCCGCACTTAGTCATTATTGCAGACGTCCATTTTTCATTATGCATGTCATTATCTTCGACATATCAATTATGCATGATGAATTGTCTTCATAAGTTGAAGAGGATCTCCACAAGTACAACCTGCCATGTGCATTTGCATTCAAAGGCAAATCAACTATATGCACATCTTCATGGGGAGCCTTTTGCTACTTACGAAGACAATACCTTATCCTTTACAATTTCACATATCTTTATCCTCGTTGAAAACTTCAACCAGTTTGTCATCAATCACCAAAAAGGGGGAGATTGTAAGTGCATCTAGTGCCACCCCTAGTGGTTTTGGAGTATTGATGACAAACCTGGTTGAGGGACTAATGTGTTTGTGAGAATTGCAGGATAACACGGGTAGTAGTCCCTCATTGATTCGGTTAACCTACCAGAGATGACCCCTAAAAATGTATGAAGACATTGATATCAGTGGTGGTATATGAAGATAATCATATTGAAGACTATGACATGAGAAGACATTGTGTGAAGACTATGGAGAGCGAAGACGTAGATGTTTCGTTGTTTCCTTTTCTTCTTTGTTGAGTCATAGGAACCACCGTACTGTTAAGTGGGGTCCAAGTGAACAAAGTCAGAGTGACTGAAGTGATGCTCAACCAAATCCTATGTCTTCGAGTGAAGACTATGAGAGCAAATCTTATCCAGAGGCGGATGAGTCAGCTTTACTTGGAGCTCAAGTAAAGTTGCCATGTGTGTTTGAAATCTGACCGTTGGAACACGTGTCAGTTCCTTAGTGACCCAGGGTCACTTCGCACAAATCAGGTCGGGTTGCCTAGTGGCTATAAATAGCCCACCCCCTACACCATAAATTGGTGGCTGCTCAGAGTTATTGCACGGCTTTTGTCGTTTAAGAGCAACCCACCACCGAAGCATTTGAGAGAGAAATCCTTGCGAGGACAAAGCCCAAACACCCAGAGCCAAAGAGTGTTAGGCATCACTGAAGTCTTTCTGTCTGTGTGACCTGAAGACTTATTACACTTGAGGACTGTGTTTCCTCCAGCCGGTTAGGCGTCGCGTTCTGAGCATCCAAGAGTCATTGTGGATTGCCGGTGAACAAGTCTGTGAAGGTTTGGAAGTCTACCTTGAAAACTTACCAGAGTGATTGGGCGAGGACTAGGTGTCCTTAGCTCAAGGGGAACAAGGTGAAGACGCGGTCTTCTGAATTAAATCTCAGCCTCCCTAACCAGACGTACAGTTGTCACAGCAACTGGAACTGGTCTAACAAATCACTGTCTTCCCCGAGCTACTGGTTCTATCCTTTCCTTCCCTTTACTTACAGCTCTACGTTGTGAAGACATTGCATGCCTGCCTTATCTGATTGTCTTCACTGAGTATCTACTTGTTGTGATTGGCTTCATTCCTTCTTCCTTTATGATCACTACTGCCTAGCTACTATTAGTCTTCATGCTTTCACTTCATTGAATACATGACTATGGCTTATCTAGTGTAGTCCACTTTCCGCTGCATACCAATAGGCTTGAGCTTATCATTTGTCTTCGAAACTACCATGTTTTGAAGCATTTCATAAAAATCTCCTATTCACCCCCCCTTTAGTCGATATACTTCACTTTCACATACCATGGAGCAGTACGAGAAGTATTTATGACAACTAATTGTTCATCAGGTAAGCTATCATCAATAGGTTGTGGGTCATCAAGTATATTCTCTAACCTAGACAAGTTATCTGCAACGGGGTTCTCAGCTCCCTTTCTATCAATAATATGCAAGTCAAATTCTTGCAGCAAGAGAACCCATTTAATAAGTCTAGGTTTAGCATCTTTCTTTTCCATAAGGTATTTGATAGCAGCATGATCAGTGTGAATAGTTACTTTAGAATCAACAATATAGGGTTGATACGTCCAAAACGTATCTATAATTTCTGCTTGCTCCATGCTTCTTTTGTGTGATATTGCTATGATATTGATGTACTTCCATACACTTTTGATCATATTTGGACTAACCTATTAACTCAGTGCAACCCAGTGCCAGTTCTTGTTTTCTGCTGTTTTTCTATTTCAGGTTTCCCCCATATTAAAAGTGCCCCAAAAATTCCGGAAAAATACAGGAAAAATCAGCGTACAGGAAGCTTCGCGAATAACCAAAGCAGGGCCAGAGGGGAGCCAGGGGAGGCCCAGGCGGCCACCTGGCGCGGCCCCACCCCTGGCCGCGCCTGGGGCCCCTGCTCCGCCTCTGGTTGCCCTCCTTCGCATATATATATTCCTCTCGTCCCGAAACCCTCGAGGACGGAACCCTTTTTCGCGATCTCGCCTCTGTTCCGCCGCCGCAGCGCTTCCAAGATCGGGAGCATCAGGAGAACTCTTCCCGGCACCCTGCCGGAGGGGAGAACCACCACCGGGAGCTTCTCCACCACCATGGACGCTTCCCGGATGAGTCGTGAGTAGTCCACCTTGGACCATGGGTCCATGTTCAGTAGCTATGTGATGTTCTCCTCCCCTCTTTGCTCTTCATGGTTTAGATCTCGTGAGCTGCCCTACATGATCGAGGCACATATGTAATCTTTCTGCTGTTGCTTTGCTGAGTTTGCTGGGATCTGATGGATTATGAGACTATGTTCAGATTGTGTTTGAGTAATATATTTGATTGACCTCTTTTATATCTTTGTTCTTGAGTAATTCTTCCATGCTCTCCGTTGCTGTTAATTGCTTTGGCCAAGTAGTAGGTAGTAACTCCAAGAGGGAGCGTTATGCTTGATTGTGGGTTCATGCCCCCTGATGACTAGCTTGAGTGACAGAAACATGAGTCTAGGGGATGTGCTGTTGCCACAAGGGGGAAACAACGGTGCTTGTACTTGCGGGTGCAAGGATTGTTTACTTTACGCAAAGTTCTTTTAATGCAGTTGTCTGTTGCTTTGAGTTTACACTTTGGGTGGGATTCGCAACTTAATACCAGCGAGATGTTCTGGATAGATATCTCAAGGTGGATGATTAGTAGTAGATGCAGATGGATTTCGGTCTACTTGCCTTGGCGTACCGCCCATGCTTTTGAGCCTCTACCTTTCCTTGCAGCATAGTTAGCATTGGTTTGCGCACATAATCCTGTCAATTGCCCGGCTGTAATTTGTTTACCTCGCTTTGCTGTTTTATCGTCTTTTGGGAGAGAGACATCACTAGTGAACATCATGGGACCCCGGTCCATATTACCACCGCTGATCACACCTTCTATTTACTTCCTGTTTTTATTTCCTAGTTGTAGTCATAGCTATCATTATTATCTCTTGTGTTTGATCCTATGTAAACAACAAGGCCGGAGGGATTGACAACCTCTCTGAACTCGTTGGGAGCAAAGTTATCTGTATCTGTGTGCAGGTCCTGTCAACCGCTATATTTCTGGCGCCATTGACACCTACTTGTCAACCCTCGGAGTCTCACGGGATTCGATCCTTGGTATCTTTGCCAAGGGAAATTTGCCGCTACGCTACATCTCAACCTTCCACTTGGGGTAACCAACGAGGGGCGAGAAGCCATCAAGCAAGTTTCTGGCGCCGTTGCCGGGGACTCCACTCTCCAAGATAGGGGAGTTGCACGCTATCTTTTATCTTTGCTTTTTAGTCTTGTTAGTTTACCTTTCAGTTTTTGCTTTAGTGTCCCTTGCCAGAAATCACAAAAATAGTTATCTTGTTTGCTGCTGCTATGGGTTCCACCGAGAACACCAAGTTGTGTGACTTCACTAGTCATAACAACGATGACTTTATCTGCACGCCTATTGCTACACCTGCCACTTCAGCACCTTCTTATGAGATAAAACCTACTTTACTAAACCTAGTTATGAAAGATCAATTCTCCGGTGCTGGAGATGATGCTGCTTTGCACTTAAATAATTTTGTTGAGCTCTGTGATATGCAAAAGTACACAGAAATAGATGGTGATATTGTTAAGCTTAAGCTTTTTCCTTTCTCCTTGAGAGGAGGAGCTAAAATCTGGTTTCAATCCTTGCCTAGGAATAGTATAGATTCTTGGGACAAGTGCAAGGATGCCTTTATTGGGAAGTACTACCCCCCTGCTAAAATTATCCAATTAAGGAGTAACATAATGAATTTTAAACAATTGGATAATGAACACGTTGCCCAAGGTTGGGAACGCATGAAATCTCTTGTCAAGAACTGCCCTACTCATGGTTTGACTACTTGGATGGTTATCCAAACTTTTTATGCAGGCTTGAACTTTACCTCGCGGAACTTGTTAGATTCGGCCGCGGGAGGAACCTTTATGTCAACTACACTTAGTGCTGCCACGAAGCTTCTCGACGAGATGATGACCAATTATTCCCAATGGCACACCGAACGCGCTCCAACAGGTAGGAAGGTAAACTTTGTCGAGGAGATTTCCTCCCTAAATGAAAAAGTTGACTTGATCATGTCTCTACTTTCCAAGCAATCTTCTATTGATCCTCATGATGTTCCTTTAAATTCTTTGATTGCTCAAGATCAAGTAGATGTGAACTTTATCTCTAGAAACAATTTCAATAACAACGCTTATAGGAGTAATTTTGGTAGCAACCCTAGACCGTTCCCCTCTAATTCCTATGGGAACAACAATGCTTATCCTAGCACCAAGAACTCCACCCAAAGAGATAGAGACATGCTTAGTTATGAGAAACTTCTAGAAATAGAAAAGGCCACTAAGAACTACATGCACACCCAATATGAACAAAACAAGACCTTCTCGAGGCAATTAGATGAGCATACTGCTCTCTTGCAAGACATTGGTAGACAACTGGAGAGCCTAAATATTGAGATTTCTAACCTCTAGACTAGGCTCACCATCACTGAGACCCAAGTTTCCAATATGTCCCACACACAAGCCACTTTGATAAACCAAATGGCAGCTAAACCTGAAGTGGTTGCACCCCTGAGGGAGGAAGAAGATAGAATTAAGAGCCTTCCTACCCACCACACTGTTGCTACTATCCGAGTTGTTGAGGATATCCAAACTCTTAGCACCCAATGCACGCCTAGTCCCATTGGACCTATTAATGGTGATGCTATGACCTCAACCGTAGAAGAAGAAACTCCTATGACCATAGAAGCTACCAAACAAGTGAGCCTAAAGGACACCACTACCACTTTACTTGATAGTAGTGACCTTGATTTTGATAATTGCACCCTTTCTGAAGTTATTGGTTTTCTTCACAATATGTCTAGAGATCCCCACACTAGCACACTTAATCTTGCCTTCACGGAGCATATCACTAATGCTCTCATCAAAGCTAGGGAGGAGAAGCTTAGGGTAGAAGCCTCCATACCTAGAAAGCTAGAAGATAGTTGGGATCCTATGATTAAAATTAAGCTGAATAACTTCTCTTGCTATGCTTTATGTGATGTTGGAGCTGGTACCTCTGTTATGCCCAAAAGAATGTATGATATGCTTGAATTGAAACCTTTTGATCCTTGTTCTTTTGGTGTTCGTCTTGTTGATTCTTCCGTAAAGAAACCTTTGGGGAAGATTGACGATGTTCTTATCATTGTCAATGACAATTATGTTCCCGTTTATTTTACTATTATGGATATTGAATGTGAACCTTCATGTCCAATTATTTTGGGATGTCCTTTCCTTCGCACGTTGGTGCTATCATTGACATGAAAGAGGGGAATATAAAATTCCAATTCCCTCTCAAGAAAGGGATGGAACACTTCCCTAGAAAGAAGATTAAGTTGCCTTTTGAGTCCGTTACACGGGCTAGCTATTCTCTTACTCTTGATAAAACTTGATCTTCTCTTTTTTTGCATCATGCCTAGCTTAAAGGCATAAAAGAAAGCGCTTTTGGGAGGCAGCCCACAACGAATTAGGTTTTATTTTTGCTTTTGTTGTGTCTTGATGTTTGTTACTACAGTAGCATCATCATTGTATCTTTTCTTTTCAGCTTTGTGCCAAGCTTAGCCTCCGATTGCAAGAAAGTTCAAAAGTTGTGACGTGCTGTCCAAAAAACAGATTCTGCCCTTGGACAGAAAAATTCGAATAAAATCACCAGATCATCTTTTTGATCTGAATTTTTTTGACAACGTGCTCTATACAATTGGCTTTCGCGCGTCTGTTCCGAGTTTTTTGATTTGAGTTGCAGAAGTGCCCCGAAAAAATTATTTACTACCTGTTGGTCTGTTTTTCACAGATTCTGTCCTGTTTTGCCTTTTCTTCATTTTGCAAACCTTGAGCTTGCTTTTTCTTTGCAAAAACCTTTTGGCATTCTTGAGAAACAGTCGCTCTTCAAGATTATCTTCATTTCCAGTAGGAAAAATTATTTTATTGTGGGTACTAACCTCGCTAATCAGATTATGATGAGTTATGTATGAAGGGAGTTTTCAAGTGTGCGAGGGAAGATGATAAAAGAAGATTCAGGAGGGTAAACGCTCAAGCTTGGGGATGCCCCCGTGCACCCCCAAGAAATATTCAAGAAGACTCAAGCGTCTAAGCTTGGGGATGCCCCCATGCATCCCCTTCTCCATCAACAATTATCAGTTCGTCTTTCGGTTCACTATATTCTTATCACTTCATGTGTTATGTGCTATGCTTGGAGCGTCTTGCTCTTAGTTTCCTTTTTAGTTTTCTTTAGCTTTGCTTGCTGTTCATAACAAGTTAGAACCCAGCTTTCTTTGTGTGGGAGAGAAACACGCTCCACTTCAACCTAGAACACAACATAGGATTTTCATGCTTATCTTTGCTGTGTGTGTTCTTTGCCTTTCCATAGTTGCTGTCATGTTTAGCTCTTAGTTTTCATGCTTTTCTTTTTAAAGAGCTTTTGTTTAGTTGGTTGCTGAACTCTCTTGAGCTTTCATGTTTATCTTGTTAAGAGAGTTTGCCTGTTGCACTGAGTTGTGTGTCTTAACTTAAAGTAGGTAATTGAGGTTGCTATTTAATTTTAGTAGTAACTTGCAATAGTTTTGAGGTATTGCCATGAGTAATATCTGAACTTTTGGTGTCAAGAGCTTTAGCCTATTAGTGATAGATGTCGTATTTTGGGCAATCCGTGTTTATTTTCGAAAACCTACAAAATAGTTGAGAACTTTAGCTACTAGATGGATCACTAATCTTTGGAGGGATCGAATATTAGAGTACACTCACGTACCATGAGTCGAGGATGCGCAAGGATAACCAAACCCCCATACACTCCTCCTCGGGGTACTTGTCTCTTTGTGAACCTCCTAATTAGATTGAGAGTTACCGATAATAAGTGCATGAGTTCTTCGGACTAATGTGAGTATTCGAAAGTTGACACTTCCACCTAGCCATATTTTTCTAGCCTCTTCGGTACCGTCCATTGCCCTTTCTCACCTCGAGAGTTGGCGCATACTTCGCCGGTGCATCCAAATCCTTGGCACGATACGCTCTGTCATCATAAGCCTCATTATATCCTTCCTCAAAACAGCCACCATACCTACCTATCAAGGCATTTCCATAGCCTTTCCGAGATACATTGCCATGCAACATCCATCTTCTCATGACTTGATCTTCATGTCATACATGCTTTTTGCTTGATCGATGAGCCGCATGCTAGTTGGGCCTTGCCCTAATCATTGCTACATGACGCGCTAATATCATTGCATATCCTGCTACACTGGCAGAGGCATACATTTGCATACATCATGATAGTTTCATTTTCTTTATGTTGAGTACTTTTGTAAAGTGTGAAAGATCTTCTATACTTCTTGTAATACATAGAGTGTTGCCCCTAAAGTGAGGAAAAGATCCCAAAGAGGACAAAATCAAAAGATCCCAAAGATGACAAATGAGAGTTAAATAGAAAGAGCCATTGAGGCCACAAAAAAATAGAAAAAAAATAGAAAAAAGAGAAAAAAAGAAATAAAAAGAGAGAAGGGGGCACACTACTATTCCTTTTGAGAGATCCACACTCGTACTCCATCTTATACCTTGTACTCCATAGAGATTATCATTCATGCATATAGCTATGTGGGGACCTTGTAATGCCCAGGATGGAGTTATACCTCCTACGTGTCGAGGCATGACTTAAAGGCATAAATCCATCCTAGAATGATCTCAAGTTCGGTAATCTTTGCACATCTCATGTAAAAGAGGGGATTGTAAACAGAAAATAGTTGGCTTACACTCGCCACGTCACAGAATTACAATTCAAGTCTCAAACATCATACATTAAGAACATCACAACCCTCTAAGGGCAAAATCCAAATGCAAGATACCAAACTTAGATAAATAAACCACAGGCGGATCAAATCCTAGTAAGAGTCTCCACTACTGATCATCCGGGTATCGCACATAGTACCGACTACGCTCCTCGTCGTACTCCCAATCCAGCTCGGTGCCATCACCTGGATAGCTCACAACTGGACCTGCATCTGGTGTGGTGAAGTAACTGTGAGCCACAGAGGACTCAGCAATCCCGTTCCCGGGTAACAAGACTATTTAAGCCTTTGGGAGAGGATAAAGGCTGAAGAAAAGAATAAGTGTCTGCAGCAGCAACTAGCAACTAGCTTACGTGAGTGAGAGCGAGAAGAGAAAGCCTCGGCGAGAAGTGATCACGAAGTGATCCTAGCTACAAGCTCAGCAAACATAACCCCTCCGTGTTCAACTCCTGAATCCCTATTCGGAAATTGACAGTCACGGAACACACGCTGGTAGTGTATTAGAAACATTGTGTCAAGTTATCTACAACCGGAATTAACAAGCTCCCATCTGCCACATAACCGCGGGCACGGCTTTCGAAAGTTCAAACCCTGCAGGGGTGTTCCAACTTGACCCATTACAAGCCCACGATCCGCGGATTCGCAACTCCAAAGTGGGAAGACCCGAGTATCCTCGGAATCCCGTGCTCAAGATATACCAAACTAAGGTAAGGCTAATCCAGCAAATCCTCCCGGCGTGTCGACACCCTGATAGTAGCCGCGCGTATCTAAGTCTCAGGACACGACCGGATGGGCGATTCTACAGGTTTATATCAATCCTCGAGTTCCCTCGTGGTGACCCCGCAGAACCCCCGGTTTGGACCAACACTCATGAGGAGCACTGGCCCGGGGTTGTTGATTAAGAACTCGGGTTAATTACTCCCTATGCAAGTTATTTAGTTATTAGGCAAATAGTACCAATGTTGGGACTTGCTGGAAAAGACTTAGCACTTAGCGGTTTATCAAGGGGGTCCCATACACAACAACCGTGTTAGGAACGCATAATCAAGGAACATAACACCGGCTTATACGGATCCTAACGGCAGGAGTGGAACAAATCACCAAGCAAAAGGCTTAGCCTTCCACCCTTGCCAATATATAGATGATTTCATTTTAAGCATTTATATAGTGTGATATAACCCAACCAAACTTCAACATGAAGCAAGCATCTTCGATCTTCACCTACAACTAGCAATGCTATAAGAAGGGTTGAGCGAAGCGTACTTAGCCAAGCAACGGTTTGCATAGGTAGGTTGGTTAAACATGGCAATTGGTTACAAGTAGGAGGCTGACAAGAAGATCATGGGCATCGAGGCAAAACTATAGATCGAGACTACTAGCAATAGGCAAAGATAGTAATGTTATCGGGGTTCGGTCATCTTGCCTGAAGAGAAGTCGTTCGGATCGTAAGAAGGGTCCTCGTGCTCAACCTCGTTGGAAACCTCGTGCTCAACCTCGTACTCGGTCTCAGCTTCCGGCTCTAAACAAAACAATCACACCAAGCACCAATCAACAAGATGCAATGCGCACTCGAAAAAGATGAATGCATGATGGATGCACTAAGGATGCACACGGAGCACATAAAACATCACTCAAGCAAAACACCTCAAAACATGATAACAATCTGATATTATTAATCTACACAGAAAAACAATCAAGTTTGATGTAAGATTCGCTGAAATCGGAGTTACGGGCTAAAAGTTATGCCCGAAACAAGAAATGAGCGAAAGCTGAAAATTGCAGCATCATAGCAACTTCGGAGCACAAAATAATTAAGCTACAGCACTCAAATAACATGGCAAAGGGCATGAACACAAACTAGACATATACTACAGCAACTAAGTCCAAAGGTGCACCCCCAACGGAGCCACGGATCAATAGCAATGATCTTGGACATATTGAACTTGACAATAAAATTCTGGCAGCAGAATTTTATTGAAACTTTGGAGCAAAAGATAAACATGCTACAGCCACTTAAATAGACATGTGAGGACATGGATGGAAAGACAACAATATATACTACAAGGAACAATCAAGATCCACTAAAAAACTATCATGCTTTGTCCTAGAACAGCACACGAACATGGCATCGGAACGTTACAGATTTCAGACTTAGTGAAAAACCACTAAGTCCTAAAACAGCAATATCATCATGGCATATAAAAGAGCATGTTTAAGTCACCTCGAAACTAATCATGGCAAAAGGTAAGCACCTCATCAAAGTGCACATGAAGGTGATACCGAAACACACAAGCATGCTTCATGGAGGTAAACACAACGATTGCAACGAGCTCAACAAGATGGCATTTCATAACAAGTGAAACGACATCACAGCCACATGGCACTTTGCAACAAAGATAACAAGGCAATAATAAATCTACCATGCAACCTATCACATACAACACGTAGATCATGGCAAGACGAACACGTGGACATGTCATTTGCATCATTCGGACAAACGAGCTAAAAGATATCCCATGGCAAAGATGGCATAAAAAATAACACATAACAGCAGTTTATATCATGATGCACTATTGCAACAGCAAAACAAGCACCTATATGATCTCTAACATGCATGACAACAACAGATAAAACGTAGAGCAAGTCTCCACGAACATCTGGACATGCTATATGCGCGATTCGGAGCAACAGACAAAAAGTTAGAGCAGGTCAAACATTGCATTTCAGAACAGAATTAACAGGGACTTAGGAGTGGGGAGTCAACCTCACTCAGATCTGATCTGAGAAAAAAAAATGACGGGCCGGTGCGGTGGAGAAGGCCCACGGAGGCGGCGGCCCGCGGTGGAGGCGGTGGCGCAGCCCGCCCGACTGGAGGCGGCGCGGCCTGGCAGGCGGTGGCCCGCGAGGAGGCCTGGCGGAGCTAGCTGCCTTGGTGGCTGGGAGGCCCGCTCGCGGGCGAGGCGGCGAGGCCCGGCTAGGGTCGGCCCAGCCGTGGCGGGAGGCGGCGAAGGGAACGGCCCGGTGAGGCGGGGCGATGCGGGGCCAGGCGAAGCGAGCGGCGGGAACTGGCGCGATGCGGCTGAGGCGATGGCGAAGTGGGGACCTGGCGCGACATACGGGCCGTTGGGCCGGCACAGGAACAATCGGAGGGAGGGCCCAGCCGCGGGAGGCTTCAGGCGAAGTGGTCCTGGGCTCCCATCGAGGGGAGCAACCTGGGAGCCTCCAGATCGGATCGCCCTCCGATCCAGGGGCGTTGACCTGCCCGGGTCGACGAAGGGAAACGAGGGGCTGGCGCTCGTTCGCTCGATCTGCAGATCGGTGCGGTTTTTGCGGGAGGAAAACTACCAAATGGCTGGTGGAGAATTTGTGGATCTGGGAAAAAAAGAGGGGAGGAGGAGGAAGAAGATAGAGATGCCAAATTTAGACTAGGGTCTAATATATAGCAGGAATTTTTAGGGTTAGGGAGATTTGGGGTGTTAGGAGCCCTCCGATCGCGATCCGACGGATCTGATCGCGGGGATAGATTTAAAAGGCCTAGGAGGAGATAAAAGACTGCAGTAGGGGTGTTTCCGGGACACAAAGTGAAGGCACTTTGGACCCACACGAACAACGGATGGGATAGTCAACGGAGTCCAAACGAGACGAGATTTGACAGGCGGGTTGCACACAACAAAACAACAACACACACAACAACCTCGCGGCACACCGGTAACGTTAAACGCCCGAACAACAAAGTAGGCCTACGGAACGTCACGGACACGTGAGGGAGCTCCGAAACGCGAAACGGACAACGGGAAGAAACACGCGGAACCGGATGCAACCGACAACACAAATGCAATGCGATGCACATGTCTACATGATATGAATGAATGCCACACACTCACACAACAAAACTACGAAAAACCCGAAAGACAAAGAACCCGGAATGGAAATAGATGAAGCCGGAGATTTATTATATACCCAAAAGGGAAAGTATTACATCCGGGGCATTACAAACTCTCCTCTACTACAAAAAAGATCTCGTCCCGAGATCTAGGACTGGAAAAAGGAAGGGTACTCGGAACGAAGATGATCTTCTCGTTCCCAGGTAGCTTCTCGGTCGTTGTGATGTGACCACTTGACTTTCAGAAACTTGATGGACTTGTTGCGGGTCTTGCGTTCGGTTTCTTCGAGAATGGCAACTGGGTGCTCTCGGTAGGACAGGTCTTGTTGAAGATCAATCTCCTCAAACGGAATCATGCGCTCAGGTGCCTTGAAGCATTTGCGAAGTTGAGACACATGGAAGACATCATGAACATTTGCGAAGTTTGAAGGGAGCTCAAGTTGATAGGCTAGATCGCCTCTTTTGCCAAGAATCTTGAAAGGCCCGACATATCTAGGAGCAAGTTTTCATTTGATACCGAATCTTTGGGTTCCTTTCATCGGAGAAACTCGGAGATAGACATGATCATCGATGTTGAAGGCCAAATCACGATGCTTGCCATCATAGTAGCTCTTCTGACGCGACTGAGCATCCTTGAGATTCACACGTATGACTTTGCACATTTCTTTGGCTTCTGAGATCAAGTCATTGCCAAGAAGTTGGCGTTCGCCTGTTTCAGACCAGTTGAGAGGGGTACGGCACTTTCTGCCATAGAGAATTTCAAACGGTGCTTTGCCTGCACTTGCTTGAAAGCTGTTGTTGTAAGAGAACTCGGCAAATGGAAGGCAGTCTTCCCATTTCATGCCGAAGGAGATGACACAGGCTCTGAGCATGTCTTCTAGAATCTGATTCACACGCTCGACTTGACCACTAGTCTGAGGGTGAAAGGCAGTGCTGAACCTGATCTTCGTGCCCATGGCGGACTGAAAGGAGTCCCAGAACCTTGATGTGAACAAGCTCCCACGGTCTGAGGATATAACTTGAGGAATGCCATGTAGGGACACAATTCTGGAAGTGTACAGCTCTGCAAGTTGAGCTGCATTGATTGATTCCTTGACTGGAAGAAAGTGAGCGACTTTGGTGAGCTTGTCAATCACCACAAAGATAGCATCATTTCCTCGCTTGGATTTAGGAAAGCCAGTGACGAAGTCCATTTCAATGTGGTCGAACTTCCACTCGGGGATAGGAAGAGGTTGGAGAAGACCGGCTGGACGTTGATGTTCTGCTTTCACTCTTCTGCATACATCACATTTGTTCACGAATTGGGCAATCTCCCTTTTCATGCGTGTCCACCAGTAAGACTGCTTGAGGTCTTGGTACATCTTCGAACTGCCAGGATGAATGGAAAGGAGAGAATCATGAGCTTCTTCCATTATGAGCTTCCTGAGATCACCTTTGGGAACAACGAGTCTGTCCTCGAAGAACAAGGTATCTCTCTCATCAACACGGAAGCACTTGTATTTTGGAGTGCCCTTTGCAATCCCATGTTTCACTTTCTTCACCATGGTATCACTGAGTTGGGCCTCACGGACTTGATCTTCCAAGGTAGGAGCAATTTGGAGATTTGCAAGAAAACCCTGCGGAACAACTTGGAGGTTGAGCTTCCTGAATGCTTCACAAAGCTCAGGTTGGTACGGCTTGATAAGAAGGCTGTTGCAATATGCCTTTCTGCTCAAAGCATCTGCAATCACATTCGCCTTGCCAGGAGTGTATTCAATGCTGGGATTGTACTCTTGGATCATTTCAACCCAACGAGTCTGACGGAGGTTCAGATGCGGCTGTGTGAAGATGTACTTCAAGCTCTTGTGATCAGTGAAGATGTCGACCTTTCTGCCCAACAACAGATGTCTCCACGTAATCAGAGCATGTACCACAGCTGCTAGCTCGAGATCATGTGTGGGATAGTTCTTCTCACTTGGCTTTAGCTGACGAGAAGTGTATGCCACAATTCTCTTATCTTGCATAAGCACACCACCAAGACCTTGAAGAGAAGCATCGCAGAATACTTCATAGGGCTTGGATTCATCTGGAGGAGTCAGAACTGGAGCAGAGACAAGCTTCTCTTTGAGGGTTTTGAATGCCACTTCACACTCTGGAGACCAAAAGTATTTGAAATTCTTCTGAAGCAGGTTGGAAAGAGGCTTGGCAATCTTGGAGTAGTTCTCAACGAACCTTCTGCAATAGCTGGCAAGACCCAGAAAACTGCGGAGCTGCTTGACGTTCTGAGGAGCTTCCCAGTTGACAATTGCTTCAACTTTCTCGGGATTAACCGCAATACCATCAGCTGAGATGATGTGGCCCAGGTACAAAACCTTATCGAGCCAAAACTCACACTTGGAGAACTTGGCATAGAATTTATGCTCTCGGAGTCGATCAAGAACCAGACGTAAGTGCTTTTCGTGATCTTCTTCATTCTTGGAAAACACCAAAATATCATCCAGATACACAAGCACAAACTCGCCAGTATAGGGGTTAAAGATGTAATGCATCATCCTTGAAAAGGTAGGAGGAGCATTGGAGAGACCGAAGGACATGACGGTATACTCGTATGAACCGTAGCTCGTTCTGAAGGCCGTCTTGGGAATGTCTTCCTCGCGAATGCAAATGTGATGATAGCCCATTCGGAGGTCAAGCTTAGAGAACACTTTAGCTCCTTTGAGCTGCTCAAAGAGTTCGTTGATGTTGGGGAGCGGATACTTGTTCTTAATCGTCTTCTTGTTCAATGGCCGGTAGTCAACACAGAGACGCTCCGTGCCATCTTTCTTCTTGACAAATAAGACACCACAGCCCCATGGAGATGTACTAGGTCTGATGAGACCCATACTCTCCTGCTTATCAAGCTACTTCTTCAATTCCTTCAATTCATCCTGAGAGAGCTTGTACGGACGCCGGCATGCAGGCTCAGTACCCGGCTCGAGTTCAATGACAAACTCCACCTGACGGTGTGGAGGCATGCCTGGAAGTTCTTCAGGAAAGACGTCTTGATATTCGTTCACCACCGGAATTTGAGATATGGCATTAATTTCGCCCTTATCATTGAGAGAGAAAAGCCGTATAGTATTATCCCTGGAGGCGAAGATAATCACATCTTCATCAGAATGAGTCAATTTGACTTCCTTTTGAGCACAATCAATGTGAGCATCATGCTGAGAAAGCCAATCCATTCCGAGGATGAGGTCGATGTCAGAATTGCCAAGAATCACCGGAGAAGCCAAAAATCGATAATCACCCATGCGAATAGAAACATTCGGAGCATATATGCTGGAATGCATCTGCTTTCCCGGAGAAGAAACTGCCAACTGTCTCGGTAAAGCTGCTGTGGCCACACTATGCTTGGATGCAAAAGGGTATGACATGAAAGAATGTGAAGCACCCGAATCAAATAACACTTTAGCTGGAAAAGAGTTAACTGGAAGGTTACCCAAAATGACATCAGAAGAATTCTCCGCTTGTGCTGCATTCATCAGATTGACCCTTGCTGCCTTTGGATCATGCTTGACCATAGCGGTACCGACAGGAGGAGGAGGCGGAAGGCGCCTTGGGTTGTTGCACTTGTTGGAATAATGACCCTTCTGGCCACACTTGCAGCAAGTCACCTCAGAGAGCGGACGGGTAGGAGGAGCACTTAGTCTTGGAGCTTGGAACTGTTGCTTGGACTGCTTGTTGGAGTTGGGTGGGTGGGAGAAACCACGACCACTAGAGTTCTTGTTGTTGGAGTTGTTGGAGTTGTTGTATGGAGCTCGAATCACTGGAGGAGGAGGAAGCCAGAATTTCTGATGCTTCGAGACCATCTGAGACGATGAGGAAGAGTGAACGGCATCTCGAATTCTCTTCTTAGAAGCCTCCATCTTAAGTTGAGCTGCTTCTTGTTTCAAAGCCATGTTATAGAACTTGTCGAATTCATCGGGCTCGAAAAAGGTGAGAGCAAGCTGAAGTTCATCTTTGAGACCTCCACGGAACTGGTAGATTTTACTCTTGGCATCAGGAATGTCTTGCTTAGCATAGCGAGCGAGGTTTTGGAACTTGACATTATACTGATAGACTGTCATTGAGCCCTGCTTCAGGTTGCGGAATTGCTCACGCATACCCTCGATGACACTTGTAGGAATGTGGTGCGAACGGAAATCCTTGCAGAAATTCTCCCAAGAGATCACTTGACCCGGCCTGGAGTCTTTGTACTGCTGCCACCAGTCAGCTGCTTGATCTTTCAGTTGGAAGGCTGCAAACTTCACATAATCATCTTCCTTCACGTTACTGCACTCAAAATGCTTCTTGATATCGGTTAGCCAATCTTCAGCATCAAGAGGGTCGACACAGTAACTGAAAGCTTTAGGATTGTTGGCCAAGAACTGATTGAGGGTAGCATGGTGCTGCTGATTGAAGAAGTTGCCTTGGTTCCCTGGAACACCCTGATTAGCTTGATTAGCTTGCATCATCTGCATCATCTGCATCATCAACTGGGTGTTCTGAGCTGTAGTCTGCATAATTGCTCTCCAAGCCTCAGGCGGAGGAGGAGGGGAAGGAGGATGTTCTGGGATCTCTTCCACCTCTGGGTTAGCGTTGGCAACCCTTTTCGGAGCCATCCTGAAAGAGATGACCACGAATCAGCAATTGATTGACAAAAGAAATAAGCTGAATCAATGGCATGAATTGCAACAAGTCTTCACAATAATCATTTGAACAATAAGAACGAATGAAAACATCCGAACAAGAGGAGCGGATGAAATTCTCAGTTAAATGATAACATCAGTCTTCACGAGAAGCCACATAGGGGACAAAATGCAAATAAGAAAAACAGCAAGGTACGGACGGGAACAAACACAAGAGAGGAGTTTCGTTCTAACATCTTTGTGCTGAAAGCATATGAACGCGTTACGAAAAGGTTTTGCAATCCCCGGATCAGCATAGCCAAGGACCCTTTAAGATGCAACTCCTGATAGTATCATCGGTCATATAACCCCTTCACTCAATGTCGAACCCCGAACTCACTAACCTGCATTCGTTGGAAGAATGCCTACGATCTACTGGATTAACCCACGTATAGATTTCCGAAAGATTCCAGTTATGCAATCAGGTGTTGGGGATACACGGGAAGCACCGCGCAATCAACTCTAAACCTACATCCAGGTGTATCCATCCTTCAACACATAACCAGTCTTTCTCGGAAACTGTGTACCTCGGACCTTCGAAAAGCATCCACTATAACAAGCTATGGCAATACTCCCGAACTACCTCCCCAGTACTGGGTGATGTCGGGGTTATCTTGCCACTGGCTGTATAGGGGAGATTTTCGATGTCGGCCGTCTTAAGTATTTAGTACTGCCGCGATATGCTTGTGACAACAACACCCCGAAGCTCAACTCCTCGGTAACAGGAGGCATCGAGAACAATATCCTTGTCACAAGAACATCGAAACAATCCCAGAATACTCGCGGGATTCCTAAAAAAAAATTGTGCAATTTTTGAAGATAGGAGAGACATGAGTAGTCGTCAGGAGTCCTCACCAGAGAGAAAGGGGATGAGAAGCAACGAAATCCTACTCTCCGATATAATATAGGACTCAAAAAGTTTTTAGTGTGTGCCTAGACTCGACCGTCAACGATTCGATCAAACAGTGGGGGCTCCTAGGTCGGAGAAGGCTCTGAATACCAACTTGTAATGCCCAGGATGGAGTTATACCTCCTACGTGTCGAGGCATGACTTAAAGGCATAAATCCATCCTAGAATGATCTCAAGTTCGGTAATCTTTGCACATCTCATGTAAAAGAGGGGATTGTAAACAGAAAATAGTTGGCTTACACTCGCCACGTCACAGAATTACAATTCAAGTCTCAAACATCATACATTAAGAACATCACAACCCTCTAAGGGCAAAATCCAAATGCAAGATACCAAACTTAGATAAATAAACCACAGGCGGATCGAATCCTAGTAAGAGTCTCCACTACTGATCATCCGGGTATCGCACATAGTACCGACTACGCTCCTCGTCGTACTCCCAATCCAGCTCGGTGCCATCACCTGGATAGCTCACAACTGGACCTGCATCTGGTGTGGTGAAGTAACTGTGAGCCACAGAGGACTCAGCAATCCCGTTCCCGGGTAACAAGACTATTTAAGCCTTTGGGAGAGGATAAAGGCTGAAGAAAAGAATAAGTGTCTGCAGCAGCAACTAGCAACTAGCTTACGTGAGTGAGAGCGAGAAGAGAAAGCCTCGGCGAGAAGTGATCACGAAGTGATCCTAGCTACAAGCTCAGCAAACATAACCCCTCCGTGTTCAACTCCCGAATCCCTATTCGGAAATTGACAGTCACGGAACACACGCTGGTAGTGTATTAGAAACATTGTGTCAAGTTATCTACAACCGGAATTAACAAGCTCCCATCTGCCACATAACCGCGGGCACGGCTTTCGAAAGTTCAAACCCTGTAGGGGTGTTCCAACTTGACCCATTACAAGCCCACGATCCGCGGAGTCGCAACTCCAAAGTGGGAAGACCCGAGTATCCTCGGAATCCCGTGCTCAAGATATACCGAACTAAGGTAAGGCTAATCCAGCAAATCCTCCCGGCGTGTCGACACCCTGATAGTAGCCGCGCGCATCTAAGTCTCAGGACACGACCGGATGGGCGATTCTATAGGTTTATATCAATCCTCGAGTTCCCACGTGGTGACCCCGCAGAACCCCCGGTTTGGACCAACACTCATGAGGAGCACTGGCCCGGGGTTGTTGATTAAGAACTCGGGTTAATTACTCCCTATGCAAGTTATTTAGTATTAGGCAAATAGTACCAATGTTGGGACTTGCTGGAAAAGACTTAGCACTTAGCGGTTTATCGAGGGGGTCCCATACACCCCAACCGTGTTAGGAACGCATAATCAAGGAACATAACACCGGCTTATACGGATCCTAACGGCAGGAGTGGAACAAATCACCAAGAAAAAGGCTTAGCCTTCCACCCTTGCCAATATATAGATGATTTCATTTTAAGCATTTATATAGTGTGATATAACCCAACCAAACTTCAACATGAAGCAAGCATCTTCGATCTTCACCTGCAACTAGCAATGCTGCGTACTTAGCCAAGCAACGGTTTGCATAGGTAGGTTGGTTAAACATGGCAATTGGTTACAAGTAGGAGGCTGACAAGAAGATCATGGGCATCGAGGCAAAACTATAGATCGAGACTACTAGCAATAGGCAAAGATAGTAATGTTATCGGGGTTCAGTCATCTTGCCTGAAGAGAAGTCGTTCGGATCGTAAGAAGGGTCCTCGTGCTCAACCTCGTTGGAAACCTCGTGCTCAACCTCGTACTCGGTCTCAGCTTCCGGCTCTAAACAAAACAATCACACCAAGCACCAATCAACAAGATGCAATGCGCACTCGAAAAAGATGAATGCATGATGGATGCACTAAGGATGCACACGGAGCACGTAAAACATCACTCAAGCAAAACACCTCAAAGCATGATAACAATCTGATATTATTAATCTACACAGAAAAACAATCAAGTTTGATGTAAGATTCGCTGAAATCGGAGTTACGGGCTAAAAGTTATGCCCGAAACAAGAAATGAGCGAAAGCTGAAAATTGCAGCATCATAGCAACTTCGGAGCACAAAATAATTAAGCTACAGCACTCAAATAACATGGCAAAGGGCATGAACACAAACTAGACATATACTACAGCAACTAAGTCCAAAGGTGCACCCCCAACGGAGCCACGGATCAATAGCAATGATCTTGGACATATTGAACTTGACAATAAAATTCTGGCAGCAGAATTTTATTGAAACTTTGGAGCAAAAGATAAACATGCTACAGCCACTTAAATAGACATGTGAGGACATGGATGGAAAGACAACAATATATACTACAAGGAACAATCAAGATCCACTCCAAAACTATCATGCTTTGTCCTAGAACATCACACGAACATGGCATCGGAACGTTACAGATTTCAGACTTAGTGAAAAACCACTAAGTCCTAAAACAGCAATATCATCATGGCATATAAAAGAGCATGTTTAAGTCACCTCGAAACTAATCATGGCAAAAGGTAAGCACCTCATCAAAGTGCACATGAAGGTGATACCGAAACACACAAGCATGCTTCATGGAGGTAAACACAACAATTGCAACGAGCTCAACAAGATGGCATTTCATAACAAGTGAAACGACATCACAGCCACATGGCACTTTGCAACGAAGATAACAAGGCAATAATAAATCTACCATGCAACCTATCACATACAACACGTAGATCATGGCAAGACGAACACGTGGACATGTCATTTGCATCATTCGGACAAACGAGCTAAAAGATATCCCATGGCAAAGATGGCATAAAAAATAACACATAACAGCAGTTTATATCATGATGCACTCTTGCAACAGCAAAACAAGCACCTAGATGATCTCTAACATGCATGACAACAGCAGATAAAACGTAGAGCAAGTCTCCACGAACGTCTGGACATGCTATATGCGCGATTCGGAGCAACAGACAAAAAGTTAGAGCAGGTCAAACATTGCATTTCAGAACAGAATTAACAGGGACTTAGGAGTGGGGAGTCAACCTCACTCAGATCTGATCTGAGAAAAAAAATGACGGGCCGGTGCGGTGGAGAAGGCCCGCGGAGGCGGCGGCCCGCGATGGAGGCGGTGGCGCAGCCCGCCCGACTGCAGGCGGCGCGGCCTGGCAGGCGGTGGCCCGCGAGGAGGCCTGGCGGAGCTAGCTGCCTTGGTGGCTGGGAGGCCCGCTCGCGGGCGAGGCGGCGAGGCCCGGCTGGGGTCGGCCCAGCCGTGGCGGGAGGCGGCGAAGGGAACGGCCCAGTGAGGCGGGGCGATGCGGGGCCAGGCGAACCGAGCGGCGGGAACTGGCGCGATGCGGCTGAGGCGATGGCAAAGTGGGGACCTGGCGCGGCATACGGGCCGTTGGGCCGGCACAGGAACAATCGGAGGGAGGGCCCAGCCGCGGGAGGCTTCAGGCGAAGTGGTCCTGGGCTCCCATCGAGGGGAGCCACCTGGGAGCCTCCAGATCGGATCGCCCTCCGATCCAGGGGCGTTGACCTGCCCGGGTCAACGAAGGGAAACGAGGGGCTGGCGCTCGTTCGCTCGATCTGCAGATCGGTGCGGTTTTTGCGGGAGGAAAACTACCAAATGGCTGGTGGAGAATTTGTGGATTTGGGAAAAAAAAGAGGGGAGGAGGAGGAAGAAGATAGAGATGCCAAATTTAGACTAGGGTCTAATATATAGCAGGAATTTTTAGGGTTAGGGAGATTTGGGGTGTTAGGAGCCCTCCGATCGCGATCCGACGGATCCGATCACGGGGATAGATTTAAAAGGCCTAGGAGGAGATAAAAGACTGCAGTAGGGGTGTTTCCGGGACACAAAGTGAAGGCACTTTGGACCCACACGAACAACGGATGGGATAGTCAACGGAGTCCAAACGAGACGAGATTTGAGAGGCGGGTTGCACACAACAAAACAACAACACACACAACAACCTCGCGGCACACCGGTAACGTTAAACGCCCGAACAACAAAGTAGGCCTACGGAACGTCACGGACACGTGAGGGAGCTCCGGAACGCGAAACGGACAACGGGAAGAAACACGCGGAACCGGATGCAACCGACAACACAAATGCAATGCGATGCACATGTCTACATGATATGAATGAATGCCACACACTCACACAACAAAACGACGAAAAACCCGAAAGACAAAGAACCCGGAATGGAAATAGATGAAGCCGGAGATTTATTATATACCCAAAAGGGAAAGTATTACATCCGGGGCATTACAGACCTTCACACTATAGAACTTGGCTTGTATATTCCAATGATGAGCCTCCTCAAAAGAGCTCTAGGTCTTCTTGAGCAAGCAAGTTGGATGCACCCCCACTAGTTCCATTGGAGAGCTTACCTTAGCTCATATGTGCATCCGTTGCATGGCAATCCCTACTCCTCACTTCATATCTATCATTTGGCTTTCTCTCGCCTATGATTGTCCTCATTGATGTGAGCCTTTCACACCATTTTTGTCTTCCCCCTTCATCATTTTTCTCTTTGCCATCCTAAGTGTCAACTTTCTTGCTTACGCTCTTCCATTGCATGAGTGCTCAAAATATCGAAAGGGAGTGGATCATTTTGACTTGTACCTGACTGGTGGTCTGGGGATG
The DNA here is from genome assembly GCA_902687465.1 of Secale cereale. NCBI lineage: Eukaryota > Viridiplantae > Streptophyta > Magnoliopsida > Poales > Poaceae > Secale > Secale cereale. Next base: position 649,171,419 of record LR738710.1, read on the forward strand.
AGTCAAGATAAGATTCCAAAGAAGACCAAGTGTGAAACTTTAGTAGATTAAGTTCTCAACAATACAAAAAACTATGTTTTACTCTCTCGTATATCCCTATCCCCTTTCTTGCACGCAAGCACCATTTGGAGACATTCGAGTCACGGACAGCGAGAGCTCTTGCACCTTTATGTTCTTATGTTGCTTAGTACAATGCCAATATAGACTCTTGCTTGTTATGACTTGAATTGAATTACATGCCTTGATTGCTTTACTGAAAAGTTCTTATATGGTTGATAGCATGTCACCACAGAAATTATGCTTGTTATCATTTACCTACTCGAGGACGAGCAGGAATTAAGCTTGGGGATGTTGATACGTCCAAAACGTATCTATAATTTCTGCTTGCTCCATGCTTCTTTTGTGTGATATTGCTATGATATCGATGCACTTCCATACACTTTTGATCATATTTGGACTAACCTATTAACTCAGTGCACCCCAGTGCCAGTTCCTGTTTTCTGCTGTTTTTCTATTTCAGGTTTCCCCCATATTAAAAGTGCCCCAAAAATTCTGGGAAAAATACAGGAAAAATCAGCGTACAGGAAGCTTCGCGAATAACCAAAGCGGGGCCAGAGGGGAGCCAGGGGAGGCCCAGGCGGCCACCTGGCGCGGCCCCACCCCTGGCCGCGCCAGGGGGGCGCCTGGGGCCCCTGCTCCGCCTCTGGTTGCCCTCCTTCGCATATATATTCCTCTCGTCCCGAAACCCTCGAGGACGGAACCCTTTTTCGCGATCTCGCCTCTGTTCCGCCGCCGCAGCGCTTCCAAGATCGGGAGCATCGGGAGAACTCTTCCCGGCACCCTGCCGGAGGGGAGAACCACCACCGGGAGCTTCTCCACCACCATGGACGCTTCCCGGATGAGTCGTGAGTAGTCCACCTTGGACCATGGGTCCATGATCAGTAGCTATGTGATGTTCTCCTCCCCTCTTTGCTCTTCATGGTTTAGATCTCGTGAGCTGCCCTACATGATCGAGGCACATATGTAATCTTTCTGCTGTTGCTTTGCTGAGTTTGCTGGGATCTGATGGATTATGAGACTATGTTCAGATTGTGTTTGAGTAATATATTTGATTCACCTCTTTTATATCTTTGTTCTTGAGTAATTCTTGCATGCTCTCCGTTGCTGTTTATTGCTTTGGCCAAGTAGTAGGTAGAAACTCCAAGAGGGAGCGTTATGCTTTATTGTGGGTTCATGCCCCCTGATGACTAGCTTGAGTGACAGAAACATGAGTCTAGGGGATGTGCTATTGCCACAAGGGGGAAAACAACGGTGCTTGTACTTGTGGGTGCAAGGATTGTTTACTTTACGCAAAGTTCTTATAATGCAGTTGTCTGTTGCTTTGAGTTTACACTTTGGGTGGGATTCGCAACTTAATACCAGCGAGATGTTCTGGATAGATATCTCAAGGTGGATGATTAGTAGTAGATGCAGATGGATTTTGGTCTACTTGCCTTGGCGTACCGCCCATGCTTTTGAGCCTCTACCTTTCCTTGCAGCATAGTTAGCATTGGTTTGCGTACATAATCCTGTCAATTACCCCGCTGTAATTTGTTTACCTCGCTTTGCTGTTTTATCGTCTTTTGGGAGAGAGACATCACTAGTGAACATCATGGGACCCCGGTCCATATTACTACCGCTGATCACACCTTCTATTTACCTCCTGTTTTTATTTCCTAGTTGCAGTCATAGCTATCATTATTATCTCTTGTGTTTGATCCTTTGTAAACAACAAGGCCGGAGGGATTGACAACCTCTCTGAACTCGTTGGGAGCAAAGTTATCTGTATCTATGTGCAGGTCTTGTCAACCGCTAAGTTTATGGCGCCGTTGACACCTACTTGTCGACCCTCGGAGTCTCACGGGATTCGATCCTTGGTATCTTTGCCAAGGGAAATTTGCCGCTACGCTACATCTCAACCTTCCACTTGGGGTAACCAACGAGGGGCGAGAAGCCATCAAGGGTCTAAACTTATCACAAGCAAATACAACTGCTAAATATTCTTTCGCAGTAGTAGCATAATTTCTTTGGGCACTATCTAGAGTTTTATTAGCACACTGGATAACATTTAATTTCTTATCGACTCTTTGCCCTAGAACAGCACCTACAGCATAATTGCTAGCATCGCACATAATCTCAAAGGGTAAATTCCAGTCAGGAGGCTGGACAATAGGTGCAGAGATCAATGCTTTCTTAAGCATTTCAAATGCTTCTGGACAATCATCATCAAAGACAAAAGGAATATCCTTTTGTAAGAGATTAGTCAGAGGCCTGGAGAATTTGGAGAAGTCCTTAATAAACCTCCTATAAAACCCGGCATGACCAAGGAAACTTCGTATACCTTTGATGTCCTTAGGGCATGGCATCTTTTCAATAGCATCAACTTTAGCTTTGTCAACTTCAATACCTCTTTCAGAAATTTTATGTCCCAAGACAATGCCTTCATTAACCATAAAGTGGCACTTCTCCCAATTCAAGACAAGATTAGTGTCTTCACATCTCTGCAAAACTCGATCAAGGTTGCTTAAGCAATCATCAAAAGAAGTTCCGTAAACGGAGAAACCATCCATGAAAACCTCAAGAATCTTTTCACAAAAATCAAAGAATATAGCCATCATGCATCTTTTAAAGGCAGCAAGTGCATTACATAAACCAAAAGGCATACGTCTATAAGCAAAGGTACCGAAACAACAAGTAAAAGTGGTCTTTTCTTGATCCCATTTTGACACAGGTATTTGAGAGAAACCAGAATAACCATCTAGAAAGCAGAAATGACTATCTTTGGATAGCCTTTCTAGCATTAGATCAATAAATGGCAAGGGGTAATGATCTTTCTTAGTAGCTTTATTCAACTTACGAAAATCAATTACCATCCTATAACCTGTAACTATTCTTTGCGGGATCAATTCATCTTTATCATTAGGAACTACAGTCATACCTCCTTTCCTAGGGACACAATGGACAAGACTTACCCACTGGCTATCAGCAACTGGATAGATAATACCTGCCTCTAGAAGCTTTAGTATTTCCTTCTTTACCACTTCTTTCATCTTATGATTTAACCGTCGCTGATGATCAATAACCGGTTTAGCATTTTCTTCCAAATTTATCTTGTGTTGGCAAATAGTGGGACTAATGCCCTTGAGATCATCCAGAGTATATCCAATAGCAGCACGATGCTTCTTCAGAGTTTTCAATAATTTTTCTTCTTCCTGCTCCGAAAGGTTAGCACTAATAATAATAGGATATATCTTCTTTTCATCAAGATAAACATACTTAAGATTATGTGGGGACCCCAACTCATAAGTCGTGATCACCGAATGCACGTGTACAGTGATCCCAGAGATCAATGCACATTGAACACACAGAAGTTGAATAACAAGAGTCTTACATCCATGCATACCGTATTACACAAATTGTGACCATTATGGTCAAGTCGTGAATATATCATTGCAGCGGAAATCTTCAATAACGACTTGGACCCATGCCATCTGCCTTAACCCTATAGGCATTCTGACTGGAAAGCGTCCTAGCTCGCATGTTCGTCACCAAGAAATCTTCAACATATCTTGTTCTTTCATGCCTGGCCAATAAAATAACCAGTGGCCACCAATGAGTACTTTGAATGTACTCGCAAGCAACCCATGATTTGGTTCAAGGTAACAATGCAAGTTGTACAACAAATAAGCAACCTAGCTACAAGCTAGATATTCTACCATTTGTGAGACATGCATCAATGTACTCGGGTATCCTCGAGGACGGGTTACGGATATCAACATAAACAGAGTTCAAATCTTTTCTGGTTCTTTCAACGAGTCAAGTCACCACCTTGACTCAACACACACACACACTTTCACCAAGATTGTAAAATTTTGGACATAGTTTAAGTAGCACCTCCCAACTGTCCATGACCGTGGACACGGCTATTCCAATAGTTTTACACTCTGCAAAGGTTGCGCACTTTACCCACAAGATCCGGCAAGCTTTCGTGTCACCCACAATCCCGCCGTACCTCAAGTACTCGGGGGAAGCACCCGATCATTATATTTCCCTAGACGACACTAACATAGGGTCCACTCGTTGGTGCACGACCCTCGTGTACAAATAAAAGATCGTGGGACTTTGCCCTTTCACATTGTCACGCATACACGAAGGGACCAACGGTGTGTTCGGTGCCCTGTAAAAACAGTCATGGCCGCCTATCCAAGCAAGAACCCATCCCAGGAGTGACCTCAAGTCTCCCCCGTCAGTAGTAATGTGGGCACCATGCTAGTATCAGCCTAAGTAATCAATAATGCCCGGTCCCATAAAGGGGGTAGAGTGGTTGCACATGTTTGGATGGGACGGTAATCACACATAAATCTAATCCATCATTTTACCTACACACGAAAAACTCTCTTTGGTACACCACATCGTCATCAAGTGGTTACCTCAATTCAACATCACCCTCGGGCATTAGGGGCACCCGATGGGGTTTTCGAAAGAATGCAACCACGAAGAGTTCATGGTGCATATGCAACATCATGCATCAACAACTAATCTTTTGACATTTGCATCTATGCACAAGGTAGAGTTATGAGAAGGGGTATGCATCATGTGGTGGTTCCCAACAAGTTTTTACCACCGACATATTTCATCATCATGCAATCGGAAAAGGGTACCGATGAACAAGAGGGGTATCATGGTCAAAGGGTTGCTTGCATGTCTTAACCAAGTCCTTGGGGTCTTCAAATCCTCTGGTCCTTCTCCAAGTATTCCGTCTACTTCGTCAACTAACACCAGAAACAAATCCCAATAAGCAACACAACAAGACAAAAATAAAAGTGCTCTAAAAATAGGAGTTGGACTTTTCTAGGATATCCCTGGTTATATGAAAAATAACCAGAGTGGTTTCATTGGGATTGGATTAGTGGATGTTTCAGATCATTTCAATATGTTGGAATCAAGGGGTTTATGGATTTGCGAGAAGTGTACAGAAATATATTTTTGAAAAATGAGCAAAGGCACCCATTTAACAAATATGATTTTAGAAGCAGCTAGGAGTTAGTTCCACTGGATTTGGAGTTCAAATGAATTTCCTATGATTTTGCAAAGTTGACAAATAGGAAGAAATGGATCATTATTTTGTGGGGTACAGAAAGTATTAATAAAAATGTTCATAAACTAAGTTATCAACTCAGAAGCATCTAGGAATTTTAATCATGGCATTTGGATCAACTTTGAGCTCTCTGTGATTTTCTAAAGTTTATCACAGAAATAGAAAAATGACATCTTCATAATATTTGTGAATAGAATGTTTCTGCAAAAATGTGCAAATGGCACCACGTGATAGAGCATGATTTTATAAACTCATAGAAATTTGAATCATCAATTTTGGAGTCTATTTGAATTATTTATGGATTTTTGAAGTCTACTGGAAAAAGAAAAAGAAAAGAATTAGCCAGATTTTTGCCGGCCAGTTTTAGTCTGTAGCTAGGCCGGTCCGGAGCCACGCCAGCCCAGGCGAACCGGTGCGCGCGTGCACGCACGTTCAAACCTGACGGCTGGGGCCCGGCGGTCAGCGACAGAGAGGGGAGGGAGAGAGAGGTGAGGATGACAAGCGGGGCTCGCCTGTCATCTTCAACCTCGCGGCCAGGGAAGCGGCGAGCTCACCGGCGGCGATATGGTGCATGGCGAGGCGATCCGAGGGCACGGTCGTGCTCAGGGGGGAGTCGCGGTTCTGGTGGTGCGGGAGTTGGCCGTTGGAGGAGCCTGGTTCGTCGGCGGCGAGGTGGAACGGCGGCGGAGCATCGGGAGGGTCCTGGTTTGCTCGCTCCGGGCTGCAACAGGAGCGGGAGAAGGAGGGGAATGGGTCAGTGAGGCCCGGTGGTTCTAGATCGAGCAAGAGCTGGGGTGGAGGGAGGCTGTACCGTGAGATCACCGGTCGACCGAGGCGGCAGAGCTCCGGTCGATCCCGTGCACAGAGGCTCTTTGAGGGCGAGTGGGTGGTGCTGGTGTGCTCTTGGGGGTGTGGGGATGAGATGGATGCAAGTGGAGAGGCCCGGGGCATGCTTATATAGCCGGGCGCCGGTCCATCATGGACTCGTGCGCCGGCGAGGTCACGGGCGAGGCCAGAGGCCGTGCAGGCACACGCGAGCGAGTCGGGGCTGTCTGTGGATGATGTCTACGCCCATGGGAGAAGAGAGGAGGAGCGGGGAAGGATCCAGAGAGCTCGCGCTTGTGAAGCCAAAGATTGGAGCTCGCGGGCGGCCGACGCGCGTGCGTGGGCAGCAGCAGGAGGGAGAAGGAGGAGGGGGCCGATAGCGTGTCGTGTCCCGGACATCGCGGCACCTCGACTGGTGCAAGGGGGAGGCCCGAGGTGGCCAGGCGCTGTGGATTGGGGGTGTCTACAGTGCGGGTGTGCACTGTAGCGCGCTTTGGAGCACGCCAATTGCATGCCAGGGCATGTCTTTGGCTTGCTGGGCGCGGCCACTTTTTCTGGGGGGTCAGATGAGGAGTAAACAAGGGGGTAGTGGCCTTGGATGCCCTAGGGAACCAGTAGGAGAGGAGAGAGGCAGAAGAAGAGGGAGAGAGGGGTTGTCCAGGGAGGTAAATGGGGGTGGTTTACCCCTCAATCATTGAGAAATGGCCAGGGGAGAGTTACTGGAGGTAGGAGAGGACTAGGAGGAGCTATGGTAAAAAGTTGAGCTCGAGGAGAATAGTGTAAGTGGTCAAAATGGTGATTTTTGAAAAGTGACAAAAGGTGTTTGATGCAAAAGTGGGCAAGCAAATTAACTCCACTTGACATGAGACTTAACAGGATCAAATGGCATATAGAAATAGGGTATTTCACCAAGTTTGAGCTCATTTGAAGAAACTTGCCAATGTAACTTTGGTGAACCCTAGAAATCAACAGAAATGGATTTTCCAAGATTAAGTTAAGCAAATCATCTCTCCTTGATGCACCACTTGGTGTAGTGTCATCATTTGGGGTTGTGATCATGTCCTCAAAATCTGAGGTCACAAGTAAAAAGTTGGCAATGTAGAGTTGTTCAAATTTGGATCTGGTCAGAAAGGGTTTTGGGGCACTTAGGTCAAGTTTTGCTTCCCCAATGCTTGTGCCAATTGGTCTACATGCATAATTAGACCATTTTAGCATGTGCACTAAGTTTGAGAGCATTTGGACAAGTTTGGCAATGTAAAGTTGCTCAAACTTCAAAATGGACAGAAATGGTTTTGAGGGTATTTGATGATGTTTTCTTGATCTTCAAGGCATGAGGCTTTGCAAGATCATCAAACATGTCATATTTGACATGATAGAATTTCCCTGGAATTTTTAGAGGATATTTCCTTTGTAAATATTTCAAAAGCTTGAAATATCCAAAAAGGGTTTTGGAAGGATTTGTCCAATATTTTGAACATGACCATGTGTTGAAACTCTTATATATGCACAATATATGTCCAATGAGTTCCCCTGAATTTTTGAAAAATATTTTTAAAACAGTTAAATAATTTTAACCTATTAAAGACCATTTCTGGCCTAAAGAAAAAGCTTTTAAATAAAATAGGAAAATAACTTCTAAAATTATACTTTTGTGGTTTAAGGGAGTACTATGCCTAATAGGATTCAAATATACTTTTTGAAAGATTTTTCACACCCCAAATAAGGTACTTGAAGTGCAAACCTCAATTCAGGGGTTTTTGGAAAACTAATTTTAGAAAATACTTTTTGGCCAAAATATTTTTTTAAGAAAATACTATATTGTCCTATACACATGGCATGATCATTGGAAAAAGGTTTTGGATCAAAGAGATGAAGTATAAGAGTTGGATGATTTATTTTATTTTTAGAGCACTAGCAAACAGCAACTAGAAAACCAATCAAGCAAGGTTAAAAACACTCAAAAGTTTTTGCCAAACCACATTTTAGCATGACTATTAGCTTAAGTGTTGTGGCATGAAAATCAGGGTGTGACAGACCTACCCCCCTTACAAGAATCTCGTCCCTGAGATTCCCAGACTAGGCGTGGAAAGGAATACGGAGACTTGGATACGGGGTAGTCTTCACTTCTTATTGTTGGTTCTGCTTCCGAGTGGTGCTCCATGGAACCTTGAAGCACTTGGTGGTGTGGCTTCTCGCATGTTGCCCTCTTTGATGCAGGTTGCTCAGGGGTCTCTTGCATGGGTTAGGTTGGGCCAGATGTTAATGGCTTGGTGATCGATGTCCTCGCAGGGACCGGGCTAGTTAGGAAGTTAAAAGTACTTCCAGAGTTGTGACTTGTGGAAAATTTGGTGCAGGGTGGGTAACTCAGGTGGTAAATCTAGCCGGTAGCCGTCTAGTATTTGTCTTGCAGTGGTCTTGAAGAAAGTCGATAAATCTTGGTGTGAGCGTCCCTTCGACTTGGAAATGCTTGGTTCCTTCGAGAGGAGTGGTTTGCAGATACGCCTGGTCTTTGACGCGGAAGTTTACATCTTGATGATGGTGGTCGGTGTAGTCCTTCCTTCTTGACATGTCGGTCTTCAAACGTCTTCTAACCAGCTGCACAGCTCTTCCTCCATCTTCGGGTAGTCAAGTATGTTGCCAAATAAACATGACAACTAACTTGTCCAAGTACTCCATGAAGTCCATGGGGTAGCAAGGCAGGCTGGGGTATTGGTGGTGGTCTCCGTTGAGTATTGGCGAAGGTCTTCTTAACTTAGAGCCAAGGCCCGTGGTCAGGGTCTGACCGTGTTGTGGCTTGGTGGGGCTTTTAAGGGTTTCAAGGATTCTAGTGTGTGAGTGAACGTTTATCATCTTATCCTTAAGCACGGTTTCTGAGATGCCAATAGTTTCACCCGGTCCTTAAATAAATAACCTTACCACCGAAAGCATCATCTCGCATAGATCAACTCCCATCATCTCTCATATTATAGATATCCTCATGGCTCCTTAGAGGAGATCTACCAAAATTATACATGTCTATAATCCCCAAACTCATATGTATGTCTACCCCTAAAATCCATGAGTAGAGCATACATGCCGCTAAGATTGAGTCAAACACCACAATCCAAGTGCTCAGTCTATTCTTGCAAGGTTCAAGATAATGCATCTCTATTCTAAGGAAACACATCATGTGCCACTCCAAGATCTTGTTTCCTTCCTATAGATCAACTCCAACAGCCCGTTAACTTCCATCAATCACCACATAATCCAACAATTCTACAAATCCGATGTCTACGGTGTTCCGCAAGATCTCAAGTCCCTATAATACCCAAATACTTGGAAGGGCTATGCATTATTATAGTAAGTCCACCAAATTCCCACCATCATGATCAAGTAAACTCCAAGGTCACGGTTATATAGATCCCTAAATCAACTCCAACAAATAATCCAATCTCCTAGTTTACTGTCCACCGAGAAACATGGAATCATGATCAGGATCATCAGTCTAGAACCAATTTACTCCGAACCATGCAGACATATCTAGCATCTATAACCAACCAGAATCACCTACTTAAATCCAAATCTCATGTCCGACAAGAATTCCTACATTTTCCCCAAGTCATTCTCAAAATGTCAACTATCTTCTATCAATATCCCCTAGCTAGGTCAAATCCTTATATCTCCAAGAATTTCAATTTGCGATCGCCATTGCCCTGCAAATCCAAGTTACTCCAGGGTGAAGAAAGTTACGCTACGCTATTAATCATGATCCCACCAACATGAAAACCTCACAATCCATCAAGGTCTGAGATAATTCCTCGAAGTCACTGGTATAAAGTCACCAAGTCATTTGTCCTATATCCTCAAATTGGTCTATCTATGGCATCGTCAGTTCCTGTGCTATATTAGGATGAAAATGTGCTTACTCACTGTGTTCACTAGTTCAATTACGAACCCAGTGTTGTGCAAGGTTATAGAGGCTTAACTGGTTCTCTTGTAATACTATGGATTAAGCACATGGTTAAGGATTCATTATGGGGTATCTGTGAAGTCTCGGAGGGTCTGGGGATGGGTTTCTAATCTTGAGGGGAAACCATAACTTCACGAGGTTGCACTTGGTCGTGGGGTTGTAGAAGAAGTCTTCATTGTTAGTTGGTTGCCGGGTTGGAATCCTTGATTATTCTTGTATTGCCGGTCTTCAGTTGAGGAGATAGAAGAGAGGGAAAAAGTAGCTTAGAAGAGGGGAATGCCTAAAGGGGGTTCTGTAAGTGCATCTAGTGCCACCCCTAGTTGGTTTTGGAGTATTGACGACAAACCTGGTGGAGGGACTAATGTGTTTGTGAGAATTGCAGGATAACACAGGTAGTAGTCCCTCATTGATTCGTTTACCTACCGGAGATGACCCCTAAAAATGTATGAAGACATTGACATCAGTGGTGGTATATGAAGATAATCATATTGAAGACTATGAGAAGAGAAGACATTGTGTGAAGACTATGGAGAGCGAAGACTTAGATGTTTCGTTGTTTCCTTTTCTTCTTTGTTGAGTCATAGGAACCACCGTACTGTTAAGTGGGGTCCAAGTGATCTAAGTCCGAGTGACTGAAGTGATGCTCAACCAAATCCTATGTCTTCGAGCGAAGACTATGAGAGCAAATCTTATCCAGAGTTGGATGAGTCAGCCTTACTTGTAGCCCAAGTAAAGTTGCCGTGTGAGTGTTTGAAATCTGATCGTTGGAACACGTGTCAGTTCCTTAGTGACCCAGGGTCACTTCGGACAAATCAGGTCGGGTTGCCCAGTGGCTATAAATAGCCCACCCCCTACACCATAAATTGGTGGCTGCTCAGAGTTATTACACGGCTTTTGTCGTTTGAGAGCAACCCACCTCCGAAGCGTTTGAGAGACAGAAATCCTTCCGAGGACAAAGCCAAAACACCCAGAGCCAAAGAGTGTTAGGCATCACTGAAGTATTTCTGTCTGTGTGACCTGAAGACTTATTACACTTGAGGACTGTGTTTCCTCCAGCCGGTTAGGCGTCGCGTTCTGAGCATCCAAGAGTCATTGTGGATCGCCGGTGAATGAAGTCTGTGAAGGTTTGGAAGTCTAACTTGAAGACTTACCAGAGTGATTGGGCGAGGACTAGGTGTCCTTAGCTCAAGGGGAATAAGGTGAAGACGCGGTCTTCTAAGTTAAATCTCAGCCTCCCTAACCAGACGTACAGTTGTCACAGCAACTGGAACTGGTCTAACAAATCACTGTCCTCCCTGAGCTACTGGTTCTATCCTTTCCTTCCCTTTACTCACTATTCTATGTTGTGAAGTCATTGCATGCTGATGGCTTCTCGCCCCTCGTTGGTTACCCCAAGTGGAAGGTTTGAGATGCAGTGTAGCGGAAGTTTTCCCTTGGCAAAGATACCAAGGATCGATTTCCCCTGAGACTCCCAGTTTCAACAAGAAGGTGTCAACTGCTAACGGCGCCAGATATTAGCAATCAACGTGGACCTGCACACAGATACAAATAACTTTGCTCCCAACGAGTACAGAGAGGTTGTCAATCCCTCCGGCCTTGTAGTTTACAAAGGATCAAACACAAGTGATAATAGTGATAGGTATTGCTGCAAATAGTAAGTAAAACAGAAAGTAAATAGCGGATGTGATCAGTGATGGTAATATGGACCGGGGTCCCATGATGTTCACTAGGGATGTCTCGCTCCCAAAAGACGATAAAATAGCTATGTGAGGTAAACGAATTACAGCTGGGCAATTGACAGAATTACGTGCGCAAACCAATGCTAATTATATTGCAAGAAAGGTAGAGGTTCAAAGCATGGGCGGTACGCCAAGGTAAGTAGACCGAAATCCATCTGCATCTACTACTAATCATCCACCTTGAGATATCTATCCAGAACATCTCGCTGGTATTAAGTTGCGAGTCCCACCCATAGTGTAAACTCAAAGCAACAGACAACTGCATTAAAAGAACTTTGCGTAAAGTAAACAATCCTTGCACCCGCGGGCACAAGCACCGTTGTTTTCCCCCTTGTGGCAACAGCACATCCCCTAGACTCATGTTTCTGTCACTCAAGCTAGTCATCGAGGGGCATGAACCCACAATCAAGCATAACGTTCCCTCTTGGAGTCATTACCTACTACTTGGCCAAAGCAATAAATAACAACGGAGAACATGCAAGAATTACTTACGAACATAAATATAAAAGAGGTAGATCAAATATATTACTCAAACACAATCTGAACATAATCTCACAATCCATCGGATCCCAGCAAACTCAACATAGCAACAGCATAAGGATTACATATGTGCCTCGATCATGTAGGGCAGCTCACGAGGTCTAATTAGTGAAGCACAAGAAGGGGAGGAGAACATCACATAGCTACTGGTCATGGACCCATGGTCCAAGGGAGACTACTCACAACTCATCCGGGAGGCGTCCATGGTGGTGGAGAGGCTCCCGGTGGTGATCCTCCCCTCCGGCAGGGTGCCGGGAAGAGTTCTCCTGGTGCTCCCGATCTTGGAAGCGCGGCGCCGGAGGAACAGAGATGAGATCGCGAAAAAGGGTTCCCGTCTCGAGGGTTTCGAGACGCGTCTTAAATATATGCCAAAGGGGGGCATCAGCGGAGGCCCGGGGGGCCCAGGCGCCCCCCCGGCACGGCCAGGGGGGGCCGCGCCACCAGGGTGCCTGGAGCCCTGGTGCCCCCCCCCCCCCGGCTCTACTTTGGCTACCGGGAAGCTTCTGGAATGCTGATTTTTTATATAATTTTTCCGGGATTTTTCGGGCAGTTCTCGTAATGGGAAAACCTGAAATACAAAAACAGCAGAAAACAGAAACTGGCACTGGGGTGCACTGAGTTAATAGGTTAGTCCAAATATGATCAAAAGTGTATGGAAGTGTATAAATATCATAGCAATATCACCCAAAAGAGGCATGGAGCAAGCAGAAATTATAGATACGTTTTGGACGTATCAACATCCCCAAGCTTAATTCCTGCTCGTCCTCGAGTAGGTAAATGATAACAAGAATAATTTCTGTGGTGACATGCTATTAACCATATAGGACTTTTTCATAGTCATATGACAATAGCTTATTGAGACAATGAATCTGTAGTAATTAAGTTGCCTCATGAGAAAATCACAAAGAACTGAAAGTTTTACAATATGATACTGAAACATCAAATAGATTTGTAATGAGCATGGTGTGCAAATATGATAAAGTGATATCTCGCTTGCCCCCTTTTGTGAAGCAAAACATAAATGCAGGGGCACCTTTAAGGTTTAAGTGATGACTAGATACAATGATTTCAAAATAAACGATATCATAATCATGCAAAAGACAATGCTACTTTGGGACAATGCACATTACACTCAGAATGACAATCATGCTCTCAGTAGTTGGTGCTTTTAAAAGAAGGTGGAGACTCTCGAACTGTGGCTTTTGTTGGCAAGGTTGAAAACCCGTGGTCGGAAGCAAAGACAAAACATGTACCAGAGCTCTTGGTTTTAAAAACAGAGGTAATAATTATTTTTTTGAATATGCATGTTTCGTCAACGAATGCTAGCAGATAACTCAATTACTTTTTGAGATGGACAAGTTTCGAGGAACGGCTCCCGAATGAGGACGATCACATCCTCTTAATCTCCTTTGTTTATCACTGCCAAAGTTTTCTGATTTCTCATGAACAAAGCATGAAGGAGGGTTTGTTTGTTATATTAATTTTGAGTCGGGCGCACTCATTGCCAGTTCCTTCTCGTATTATGGGTTTGCACATTATACATGCAATCCCGGGGTGAAGCTTGTCCAACTTAAAAAGATCATGAATTAACCACTACTTCCTCATGAGCTAAAACAGGGGCACAAAACAGAAATGCATTTTTTTTGAATAATTTCGAGATGGCACATGAAAGTCTTCGTTAGGAATGGCAGGTAAATACCATGTATAGGAAGGTATGGTGGACTCATATGGCATAACTGGTTTAAAGGATTTTGGATGCACAAGCAGTCAGTCCGCTTAGTACAGGCAAAGGTTAGCAAAAGACTGGGAGCGACCAACTAAAAGAGCAGTGACGGTCATAATCATGCAGAGCGACAAAGCAACGTTGAATCAGGCATGGAAGTTATATCGCTACTCAGAAATAAAAGATCATCAAGGCTTGACAAACTTTCTTTACAGTCTTAAATATGCGTGAGCAAATAAATTCTTGAAGGTAGATATTACTAAACCATACCACATCATAGGGAAACAAATCATGTTGGTACTCCAATAACACATTGGGAACCCCCCAGCTATTTGAGACTAACCATAAGAAAACATGAACTACTAAGCGCCATTATGCACGTAGCATTCTTATCATAGACATATCGACCAATGCAATAGAAGCAAACTCTCTTAATAAGATAAGCATGATAACTAAAGAGAGTTCAAGCAACCAACTAAACAAAAGCTCTTTAAAAAGATAAGCATGAAAAATAAGAGCGAAACGTGATAGTAGCTATTGAAAGAAAAGAACACACACAGCAAAGATAGACATGAAAATTCTATGTTATGTTCTAGGTAGAAGTGGAGCGTGTTTCTCTCCCACACAAAGAAATGCTGAGTTCCGACTCGTTATGAAAAGCTAAAGAAAACTAAAAAGGAAACTAAAAGCAAGACGCTCCAAGCATAGCACATAACACATGAAGTGATAAAAATATAGTGGAACGAAAGACGAACTGATAATGTTGATGGAGAAGGGGATGCACGGGGGCATCCCCAAGCTTAGACGCTTGAGTCTCCTTGAATATTTCTTGGGGGTGCATGGGGGCATCCCCAAGCTTGAGTGTTTGACACTCCTGAATCTTTTTATCATCTTCCCTCGCACACTTGAAAACTCCCTTCATACATAACTCATCATAATCTGATTAGCGAGGTTAGTACCCATAATAAAATAATTGTTCCTTGCTGGAAATAAGGATATTCTTGAAGGTCTACTGTTTCTCAAGATTGCCAAAAGGTTTTTGCAAAGAAAAATCAAGCTCAAGGTTTGCAAAATGAAGGAAAGGCAAAACAGGACAGAATCTGTGAAAAACAGAACAGCAGGTAGTAAATGATTTTTTCGGGGCACTGCTGCAACTCTAATCAAAAAACTCAGAACAGACGCTCGAAAGACAATTGTATAGAGCACGCTGTCGAAAAAATTCAGACCAAAAAGATGATCTGGTGATTTTATAAGAATTTTTCTATCCAAGGACAGAATCTGTTTCCTGGACAGCACGTCACAACTTTTGAACTTTCTTGCAATCGGAGGCTAAACTTGGCACAAGGATGAAAAGAAAAGGTACAATGATGATGCTACTGTAGTAAAAACCATCAAGACCACTAAAAACTGAAAGAACAAACTGAAATCAAAGATAACAAGGGTTGTCTCCCTAGAGCTCTTTCTTTATAGCCATAAAGATAGGCTTAAGACTTTAATGATGCTCTCGTAGGAATAAGAGTTGAAGAACAAAAGAGAGCATAAAGAAGCAAACACCAAACACATTTAAGCCTAACATGCTTCCTATGCATAGGAATATTGCAATACAATAATTCATTGAAGCACAAAGCAATAAGCATAGGAAGACAAAACAAGTGCAGCTTCAAAACCTTCAACATAAAGAGAGGGAACTTGATATTATTGAAATATCTATAAGCATATGTTCCCTTCTCATAATAATTTTCAGTGGGATCATGGATGAACTCAACAATATAACTATCACATTAGGCATTATTTCCATGATCCAAAAGCATAAAAGTGTCATTACTCTTCATATAAGCAAAATCTTTCTTATTAGGAATAGTGAGAGTAAGACTATCATAACCATCATGGTAATCATCATATTTAGGAGGCATATCATCATCAAAGTAAATTTTCTCCTCAAAAGTTGGGGGACTAAAAATATCAAACGTGTCATCCCCAAGCTTAGAGCTTTCCATGTCATTAGCAATATTGATATTCAAAGAAAGCATACTAATAACATCACCACCATCATGATTGTTATGCAAATAATAAAGTCCATAGGTTTTTTAATATTCTCTTCAAACACATCATGTCCCAAAGCAAGGTAGAGCTTATAAAGCTCTCTCATATTTTTGTTGTTTTCCATTAAGCAAAACTAGTGAAAAGACATAAAGAAAACTGAAAGGTAAACTAACAAGACTAAAAAGCAAAGATAAAAGATAGCGTGCAACTCCCCTATCTTGAAGAGTGGAGTCCCCGCCAACGGCGCCAGAAAACTTTGCTTGATGGCTTCTCGCCCCTCGTTGGTTACCCCAAGTGGAAGGTTTGAGATGCAGTGTAGCGGAAGTTTTCCCTTGGCAAAGATACCAAGGATCGATTTCCCCTGAGACTCCCAGTTTCAACAAGAAGGTGTCAACTGCTAACGGCGCCAGATATTAGCAATCAACGTGGACCTGCACACAGATACAAATAACTTTGCTCCCAACGAGTACAGAGAGGTTGTCAATCCCTCCGGCCTTGTAGTTTACAAAGGATCAAACGCAAGTGATAATAGTGATAGGTATTGCTGCAAATAGTAAGTAAAATAGAAAGTAAATAGCGGATGTGATTGATACGTCCAAAACGTATCTATAATTTCTGCTTGCTCCATGCCACTTTTGGGTGATATTGCTATGATATTTATACACTTCCATACACTTTTGATCATATTTGGACTAACCTACTAATCCAGTGCACCCCGGTGCCAGTTTCTGTTTTCGGCTGTTTTTGTATTTCAGGTTTTCACGTTACGAGAACTGCCAGGAAAAATCCAGAAAAATCATATAAAAAATCAGCGTTCCAGAACCTACCTTGCGCCCGAAGGGCAGTCGGGGGGGGCACCAGGGCTCCAGGCGCCCTGGCGGCGCCCCCCCCCCTGGGCCGTGCCGGGGGGCGCCTAGGCCCCCCGAGCCCCGTCTGGTGCCCCCCTTCGGCATATATTTAGAGCGTCCTTCGAAACCCTCGGGACGGGAACTCTTTTTCGCGTTCTCATCTCTGTTCGGCCGCCACCGCCGCTTCCAAGATCGGGAGCACCAGGAGAACTCTTCCCGGCACCCTGCCGGAGGGGAGGATCACCATCGGGAGCCTCTCCACCACCATGGACGCCTCCCGGATGAGTTGTGAGTAGTTTCCCTTGGACCATGAGTCCATGACCAGTAGCTATGTGATGTTCTCCTCCCGTTCTTGTGCTTCACTAATTAGTCCTCGTGAGCTGCCCTACATGATCAAGGCACATATGTAATCCTTATGATGTTGCTATGATGAGTTTGCTGGGATCCGATGGATTATGAGATTATGTTCAGATTGATCTTGAGTAATATATTTGATCTACCTCTTTTATACTTATGTTCATAAGTAATTCTTGCATGTTCTCCGTTGTTATTTATTGCTTTGGCCAAGTTATACGTAGTGACTCCAAGAGAGAACATTATGCTCGATTGTGGGTTCATGCCCCTCGATGACTAGCTTGAGTGACAGAAACATGAGTCTAGGGGATGTGCTGTTGCCACAAGGGGGAAAACAACGGTGCTTGTGCCCGCGGGTGCTAGGATTGATTACTTTACGCAAAGTTCTTTTAATGCAGTTGTCTGTTGCATTGAGTTTACACTATGGGTGGGACTCGCAACTTAATACCAGCGAGATGTTCTGGATAGATATCTCAAGGTGGATGATTAGTAGTTGATATTGATGGATTTCGGTCTACTTAATTTGGCGTACCGCCCATGCTTTGAACCTCAACCTTTCTTGCAATGTAGTCAGCATTAGTTTGCGTTCGTGGTCCTGTCAATTGCCCAGTTGTAATTCGTTTACCTCACATAGCTGTTTTATTGTCTTTTGGGAGAGAGACATCACTAGTGAACATCATGAGACTCCGGTCCATATTACCATCATTGATCACATCCGCTATTTACTTTTCGCTTTTATTTACTATTGCAAACATTATCTATCACTACTATCATTTGCGTTTAATCCTTTGTGAACTACAAGGCCGGAGGGATTGACAACCTCTCTGTACTCGTTGGGAGCAAACTTATTTGTATCTGTGTGCAGGTCCACGTTGATTGCTAATCCGTGCCGTTAGCAGTTGACACCTACTTGTTGAACCTAGGAGTCTCTGGGGATTCGATCCTTGGCATCTTTGCTAAGGGGAAAACTTCCACAACACTGCATCTTTCACCTTCCACTTGGGGTAACCAACGAGGGGTTAGAGGCCCATCAAGGAGTATTTTCTGGCGCCGTTGCTGGGGACTCCACTCTTCAGGATAGGGGAGTTGCACGCTATCTTTTACCTTTGCTTTTAGTCTTGTTAGTTTACCTTTCAGTTTTTGCTTTAGTATCTTTTATAGAAAATCACAAAAACAGTTATCTCGTTCTTTAGTTGTCATTATGTCGGGTCCTTTTGTCTTTGACGAGGCAGAAGTTCTCACCTTTAAACAAAGAGGTGGGGAAAGTTTGAAAGATGCTTGGTATAGAATTAATGATTCACAAAAAAGAGCCACCAAGAAGCAACCTACTACTATCTTGCTTAGAAATTTTTATGTTGGAATTACTTCTTGGAATAGGTTTATTCTAGATACTGCTATCAATGGGAATTTCCTAGAGGTCTCAGTTTGGGAGTCTCTTAGTATTATTGAAAATCTTGTTGGGAATCTCCCTGTTGTTAGCATTCGAGAGGACATCACCCTAGCTCACATTATGAAAAAACTTGAAAAGATAGAGCTAGAGATGCCAAGCATTAATAAGATAAATGAGTTGCATTGTAAGATCCAAGGGAATTTGAATAGACTTGATAGCTCCATGCATAAATTTTTTAAAATTTTGGAGACCGACAAATTCCATGACTTGGACTCTTCTAGGATAGACAAGATTGAGGATATCTTTGATACTCTAGGAACCACCTTCTCCTCAATCAAAACCAAAAAGGTAGAAACTCCAGCAAAGAGGGAGCCTAAGTTCCTTCACGTTCCAAAGGCTCCCCGTTCTAAAAGTAATCCATCTATTGCCAAAGGGGTTGAAACTGTAAAGACTTTGGAAGAAACACCTCTATGTGATGAATTTATAAATGAATCTTCCCTTGACTTTTATCCTTTTGGTCTTCTACCTAGAAGTATCTCTATGAGGCCCTTATTTGAGAGTCCTCTTAAGACTAGTTGTATTATTGAAGAGCTTTTTGATGATCTTGATGATGGTTCAATTGATACAACTTGATCTATATGCATTATGCCTAGCTTAAAGGCATAAAAGAAAGCGCTTTTGGGAGGCAGCCCACATGAATAAAAATTTTATATTTTGCTTTTGTTGTGTCTTGATGTTGTTTACTGATGTAGCATCATCATTGTATCTTTGCTTTTCATATTTGTGCCAAGTATAGCCTCTGATTGCTAGAAAGTTCAAAAGTTGTGAGGTGCTGTCCAGGAAACAGATTCTGTCCTTGGATAGAAAAATTCGTATAAAATCACCAGATCATCTTTTTGGTCTGAATTTTTTCGACAGCGTTCTCTATATAATTGTCTTTCGTGCGTATGTTCTGAGTTTTTTTATTTGAGTTGCAGAAGTGCCCCGAACAAATCAATTACTACCTGGTGTTCTGTTTTTCACAGATTCTGTCCTGTTTTGCCTTTCCTTCATTTTGCAAATCAAGAGCTTGCTTTTTCTTTGCAAAAACCTTTTGGCAATCTTGAGAAACAGTAGAACTTCAAGAATATCTTTATTTCCAGCAAGGTGCAATTATTTTATTAAGGGTACTAACCTCGCTAATCAGATTATAATGAGTTATGTATGAAGGGAGTTTTCAAGTGTGCGAGGGAAGATGATAAAAAGATTCAGGAGTGTCAAGCGCTCAAGCTTGGGGATGCCCCGTGCACCCCCAAGAAATATTCAAGGAGACTCAAGCATATAAGCTTGGGGATGCCCCCGTGCATCCCCTTCTCCATCAACATTATCAGTTCGTCTTTCGTTTCGCTATATTTTTATCACTTCATGTGTTAAGTGCTATGCTTGGAGCGTCTTGCTTTTAGTTTTCTTTTTAGTTTTTCATAACGAGTCGGAACTCGGCATTCTTTATGTGGGAGATAAACACGCTCCACTTCTACCTAGAACATAACATAGAATTTTCATGTCTATCTTTGCTGTGTGTGTTCTTTGTCTTCTAATAGCTACTATCATGGTCTGCTCTTAGTATTCATGCTTATCTTTTCAAAGAGCTTTTGTTTAGTTGGTTGCTTGAACTCTCTTTAATTATCATGCTTATCTTATTAAGAGAGTTTGCTTCCGTTGCATTGGTTAATATGTCTATGATAAAGATGCTACGTGCATAATGGTGCTTAGTAGTTTAGGTTTTCTTATGGTTAGTCTCAAATAGCTGGGGGATTCCCAATGTGTTATTGGAGTACCAACATGATTTGTTTGCCGATGATGTGGTATGGTTTAGTAATATCTTCCTTCGATAATTTATTTTGATTGACTTGGCGTATGCTCACGCATATTTAAGACCGTAAAGAAAGTCTTTCAAGCCTTGATGATCTTTTATTTCTGAGTAGCGATATAACTACCATGCCTGATTCAATGTTGCTTTGTCGCTCTGCATGATTATGACCGTCATTGCTCTCTTAGTTGGTCGCTCCCAGTCTTTTGCTAACCACCACCTGTACTAAGCAGACTAACTTTGCAATACATAGCTCATGGGAAAGTAGCTTAAAAACTATTGTGGTAAAGAATATGTTGCCTATGTATCTTATTTCTTATAAGTTGCTTGCTGAGCGGTAACCATGTTTCTGGGGACGCCATCAACTATCACACTTTTGTTGAATATCATGTGAGTTGCTATGCATGTTCGTCTTGTCTGAAGTAAGGGTGATTTGCCATGGGTTGAATGAATATGCATATTGTTAGAGAAGAACATTGGGCCGCCAACCAAAGCCATGTATCATGGTGGAAGTTTTAGCTTGGACATTAATCCTCAATCTCTTATGAGAATATGCTTATGCATTAAAGAGGAGACCATCATCTATTTTCTATGTTGTCCCGGTATGGATGTCCTCAAGTTGAGATCTATCAAAAACGAGAAATCAAATGCGATTTATCTCCTTGGACCTTTGTACAGGTGGCATAGAGGTACCCCTTTGTGACACTTGGTTAAAACATATGTAATGCAATGATAACCCATGGAAATCCGAGCTAATTAGGACAAGGTGCGAGCACTATTGGTATTCGATGCATGAGGCTTGCAACTTATAGGATGTCTTATGCATGACACATATGAAGTACTACTACCGTTGAAAAAATTGCTTCTATGTTTTCAAAATAAAAAGTTCTAGCACATAACCATTCTTTTACTTTTATGTTGAGTCTCCACCTTCTTTTAAAAGCACCAACTACTGAGAGCGTGATTGTCATTCTGAGTGTAATGTGCATTGTCCCAAAGTAGCATTGTCTTTTGCATGATTGTGATATCGTTTATTTTGAAATCATTGTATCTAGTCATCACTTAAACCTTGAAGGTGCCCCTGCATTTATGTTTTGCTTCACTAAAGGGGGCAAGCTAGATATCACTTTATCATATTTGCACATCATGTTCATTACAAATCTTCTTGATGTTTCAGTTTCATGTTGTAAAACTTTCAGTCATTTGTGATTTTCTCATGAGGCAACTTAATTACTATAGAATCATTGTCTCAGTAAGCTTTTGTCATATGACTATGAATAAGTCCTATATGGTTAATAGCATGTCACCACAGAAATTATTCTTGTTATCATTTACCTACTCGAGGACGAGCAGGAATTAAGCTTGGGGATGTTGATACGTCCAAAACGTATCTATAATTTCTGCTTGCTCCATGCCACTTTTGGGTGATATTGCTATGATATTCATACACTTCCATACACTTTTGATCATATTTGGACTAACCTACTAATCCAGTGCACCCCGGTGCCAGTTTCTATTTTCGGCTGTTTTTGTATTTCAGGTTTTCGCGTTACGAGAACTGCCAGGAAAAATCCAGAAAAATCATATAAAAAATCAGCGTTCCAGAACCTACCTTGCGCCCGAAGGGCAGCCGGGGGGGGCACCAGGGCTCCAGGCGCCCTGGCGGCGCCCCCCCTGGGCCGCGTCGGGGGGGGGCGCCTGGGCCCCCCGAGCCCCGTCTGGTGCCCTCCTTCGGCATATATTTAGAGCGTCCTTCGAAACCCTCGGGACGGGAACTCTTTTTCGCGATCTCATCTCTGTTCCGCCGCCGCCGCCGCCGCTTCCAAGATCGGGAGCACCAGGAGAACTCTTCCCGGCACCCTGCCGGAGGGGAGGATCACCATCGGGAGCCTCTCCACCACCATGGACGCCTCTCGGATGAGTTGTGAGTAGTTTCCCTTGGACCATGAGTCCATGACCAGTAGCTATGTGATGTTCTCCTCCCGTTCTTGTGCTTCACTAATTAGTCCTCGTGAGCTGCCCTACAGGATCGAGGCACATATGTAATCCTTATGTTGTTGCTATGATGAGTTTGCTGGGATCCGATGGATTATGAGATTATGTTCAGATTGATCTTGAGTAATATATTTGATCTACCTCTTTTATATTTATGTTCATAAGTAATTCTTGCATGTTCTCCGTTGTTATTTATTGCTTTGGCCAAGTAATACGTAGTGACTCCAAGAGAGAACGTTATGCTCGATTGTGGGTTCATGCCCCTCGATGACTAGCTTGAGTGACAGAAACATGAGTCTAGGGGATGTGTTGTTGCCACAAGGGGGAAAACAACGGTGCTTGTGCCCGCGGGTGCAAGGATTGTTTAGTTTACGCAAAGTTCTTTTAATGAAGTTGTCTGTTGCATTGAGTTTACACTATGGGTGGGACTCGCAACTTAATACCAGCGAGATGTTCTGGATAGATATCTCAAGGTGGATGATTAGTAGTAGATATTGATGGATTTCGGTCTACTTAATTTGGCATACCGCCCATGCTTTGAACTTCAACCTTTCTTGCAATGTAGTCAGCATTGGTTTGCGTTCGTGGTCCTGTCAATTGCCCAGCTGTAATTCGTTTACCTCACATAGCTGTTTTATCGTCTTTTGGGAGAGAGACATCACTAGTGAACATCATGAGACTCCGGTCCATATTACCATCATTGATCACATCCGCTATTTACTTTTCGCTTTTATTTACTATTGCAAACATTATCTATCACTACTATCATTTGCGTTTAATCCTTTGTGAACTACAAGGCCGGAGGGATTGACAACCTCTCTGTACTCGTTGGGAGCAAAGTTATTTGTATTTGTTTGCAGGTCCACGTTGATTGCTAATCCGCGCCGTTAGCAGTTGACACCTACTTGTTGAACCTAGGAGTCTCTGGGGATTCGATCCTTGGCATCTTTGCTAAGGGAAAAACTTCCACAACACTGCATCTTTCACCTTCCACTTGGGGTAACCAACGAGGGGTTAGAGGCCCATCAGTGATCAGTGATGGTAATATGGACCGGGGTCCCATGATGTTCACTAGTGATGTCTCTCTCCCAAAAGACGATAAAACAGCTATGTGAGGTAAATGAATTACAGCTGGGCAATTGACAGAATTATGTGCGCAAACCAATGCTAATTATATTGCAAGAAAGGTAGAGGTTCAAAGCATGGGCGGTATGCCAAGGTAAGTAGACCGAAATCCATCTGCATCTACTACTAATCATCCACCTTGAGATATCTATCCAGAACATCTCGCTGGTATTAAGTTGCGAGTCCCACCCATAGTGTAAACTCAAAGCAACAGACAACTGCATTAAAAGAACTTTGCGTAAAGTAAACAATCCTTGCACCCGCGGGCACAAGCACCGTTTGTTTTCCCCCTTGTGGCAACAGCACATCCCCTAGACTCATGTTTCTGTCACTCAAGCTAGTCATCGAGGGGCATGAACCCACAATCAAGCATAACGTTCCCTCTTGGAGTCACTACCTACTACTTGGCCAAAGCAATAAATAACAACGGAGAACATGCAAGAATTACTTACGAACATAAATATAAAAGAGGTAGATCAAATATATTACTCAAACACAATCTGAACATAATCTCACAATCCATTGGATCCCAGCAAACTCAACATAGCAACAGCATAAGGATTACATATGTGCCTCGATCATGTAGGGCAGCTCACGAGGTCTAATTAGTGAAGCACAAGAAGGGGAGGAGAACATCACATAGCTACTGGTCATGGACCCATGGTCCAAGGGAGACTACTCACAACTCATCCGGGAGGCATCTATGGTGGTGGAGAGGCTCCCGGTGGTGATCCTCCCCTCCGGCAGGGTGCCGGGAAGAGTTCTCCTGGTGCTCCCGATCTTGGAAGCACGGCGGCGGCGGAACAGAGATGAGATCGCGAAAAGGGGTTCCCGTCTCGAGGGTTTCGAGACGCGTCTTAAATATATGCCAAAGGGGGGCATCATCGGAGGCCCGGGGGGCCCAGGCGCCCCCCGGCGCGGCCAAGGGGGCCGCGCCACCAGGGCGCCTGGAGCCCTGGTGCCCCCCCCCCCCGGCTCTACTTTGGCTAAATATGATCAAAAGTGTATGGAAGTGTATAAATATCATAGCAATATCACCCAAAAGAGGTATGGAGCAAGCAGAAATTATAGATACGTTTTGGACGTATCACATGCTTGCCTTATCTGATTGACTTCACTGAGTATCTACTTGTTATGATTGGCTTCATTCCTTCTTCCATCATGATCCCTACTGCCTAGCTGCTATTAGTCTTCGTGCTTTCACTTCATTGAATACATGACTATGGCTTGTCTAGTGTAGTCTACTTTCCGCTGCATACTAATAGGATTGAGTTTATCTTTTGTCTTCAAAACTACCATGTTTTGAAGCATTTCATAAAAATCGCCTATTCACCCCCCCTCTTGTCGATATACTGCACTTTCAATTGGTATCAGAGCAAGGTACTCCCTTGTTCTGTGTGATTCGGTTTAACCACCTGGAGTTTTAGCTATGTCGACTGCAGGGATAATTAAAGTCTCCGCTGCATGCCCCGTCTTCGATGGCACCGAATATTCCTACTGGAAGAACAATATGCGCATGCACCTTGAAGCCATTGACGTGGACCTCTGGTTTGTCATCAAGAACGGTGTTCCCAAGACTAGTGAAGGTATCACCCCTGCTGATGTCAAGAGGCTCGTTCAACTGGATTCTACGGCAAAGAACATCATCTGTGGTCATCTGACCAAAGGACAGTATGGTCGTGTAAGTGCTCTGGACACGTCAAAGGAAGTCTAGGTCTGGCTCTCAAAGGTCAACGAAGGTGTCTCTACCCAGAGAGATCAAAGGATCAGCGTCCTTCGCAATCTCTTCAATCGCTTCAAGAGACATGACAATGAGAATGTCCAGCACACATTCGATCGTCTCACTAACATCCCAAATGAGCTTCAAGCACTTGGCGCCACTGAGATCACCAAGCATGAAATCGTCCAGACTCTCCTGAGATCACTCGACAGCTCATTTGGTATCCTTGCCCTGATGATTCAAGAACGCCCTGACTTCAAGACTCTCGATCCGTCTGACATAATTGCGAGGCTCAACACACATGAGTTCCAGCTATCTGAGAAACGTGACATCTATGGTCCCAACTATGGCCGATCTCGTGCCTTAAAGGCAAAGGCTGTTTCTTCATCTGAAGAAGAATCTGACTGCAGTTCTGTTGATCCTGAAGACATTGGAAAGGAGCTTGCCATGCTTGTGAAGAAGTTCCAGAAATTCAATAGGAAGAAAGGATTCAGAAAGTCTTCATGATCCAGCTCAAGAAATGATGAAGCTTCTACCCATGGCTACAAGAAGAGAACATGTCATAAGTGCAAGAAACCTGGTCTCTACATCTCTGAGTGTCCTCAGTGGGACAATGAGAAGAAGAATAAGAAGAGAAAGGAATATGATTCCGATGACAAGAAAAAGAAGAAATATTCAAAGTCGTCTTCCAGGTCTTCATCAAAGTATTCATCACACAAGAAGAATTCATCTGGCAAGGCTCGCGCGTTTGTTGGCAAGGAGATGGATTCTGCGGAGGAGTCTGCTTCTGAAGAGGCGGAGGTGGAGTCGAAGGAGGAGTCTGATTCTGGTGCTGCGAGTCTGGCTCTAGCCACTGCCTACGTAGTCAAGTCCATCTTCAACACTGAAGACAATGGCACCGTCCCCAACATTGTTGATGAGGACGACGACTCTGCTCCCACCTACTGCTTCATGGCACGCGGCGCCAAGGTAAAATCACGCGATGCTTACTTTCAAACATCTAGTGAAGATGACTCTGATTGCGAATCAAACCTAGCTACAAGACACTTGCTAAAATTGCCACTGAACAGCAGAAAGCCATGGAACATATTCAAAAACTGTTAGACAAAAGCGATGATCTGTTGGACGCGGAAATGACCCGTTCTCAGTCCTTAATTGAAGACATAAAAAATCTTCATGTTAAGTACAAGGAACTTGAAGGTCTTTATGAATCGCTCTCAAAAACTCATGAAAAGCTTTCCCACGATTACATTCAAAGGAAACGAGAACTTGAGAAATTGAAAGCGGCTCATGAAGATCTTCAAAACGAAAATGAGTCACTCCGTGCACAACTGATCACCTCCACTCATGAAGAGTTTGAACCACCATGTCTAAAATGCATTGAGCGTAATAATGCTACACCTATTGCTGAATGTTCTACTGCTGCCACTGTTGCAATATCTTCAACTACTGATGTGGTAACTAACCCCTCTGCTGAGGATACCACTACTATTGCTGATGAAAATGCTTGGTTGAAGACTTTGCTTGAAACAGGGATGTACAAAAGCCTCAAAGGGCATCACACTCTATGTGATGTCCTCAAAAAGTAGATACTGAACCGACACCCTAGGAAAGAGGGTGTTGGGTTCAACAGGAAAATGAATGTTGATGGTTCATACTGGAAGCCTGAGCAGTATCCCAAAACCACATGGGTTGCTGCAAAGGAACCTTCAGTGGATCCATCTACCATATCTGGCTTCACTTGTGCTAATCCTGTTATCATTGATGAATCCTTTGATGCAAACTATAAATTGTTTAAGAATCAAAATGGTGAAGTGTTTGCCAGGTATATTGGTACTAATTGCAGGAACGGGCCACCTATGAAGAAGATCTGGGTACCCAAAGGTTGTCTTGAGAAACTTCCAGCAAATGTTATCATGAAACCTCCTGGGAAGAAGACAAACCCTAGACCAAAGGCTTCATATGGTCCTAAGGCTTCATACAGACAAAGGACTCACCTGAGTCACCCTAACTCGGATGTTTTGTAGGGAAATCATACTCAGACCCATGAATATGAGCGTGTTTCTTCAAACCGCTATATTCATAAAACAAAGAATTTTTCTGCCTATTCTTATGAGTAT
Organism: Secale cereale; assembly: GCA_902687465.1. Taxonomy (NCBI): domain Eukaryota; kingdom Viridiplantae; phylum Streptophyta; class Magnoliopsida; order Poales; family Poaceae; genus Secale; species Secale cereale. The sequence continues at coordinate 649,198,776 of LR738710.1, forward strand.
TATTCTCCTCCCACAAGATTATTTGCTAGGGCTCCAAAGCCAAAATTCTCAAATGCTGCTCTTAGACTCATTGCTTCTAAGCCACCCCTGAAAATGTGGGTGGTTAAGAAGAACTAACTTTCTCTTGCAGGGAAAGGTCTCCAGCCGAAAATCAAAGGCTTCTGATGCTATTGCTGGGGCCCTAAAACACTTGTGGGGCACAAGATCAAATGCCCAAATGACTTACTGCTCATACTGCTTATGAATCACTTGCTAAACATCTTATTTGTCCTAACCTTCGTCTAAGCTTTCATAATCCACTCATACGTCAAATGTTTATGCTTCATAATGGCTTTTGGTGAAGCCTATCCTCCTAACTGCATTGTAGGGAGTGACACCAAAGTCTTCAGAATGGATTATAGATAGCGGATGCACAAATCATATGACTGGTGATCGAAATCTTCTCATGGACTCAACCTTACGTCCATCTAACAAGAGTCACATCACATTTGCTGATACTGGTAAAAGCAAAGTGTTGGGTCTAGGTAGAGTTGCAATCTCAAGAGATCAGCACATGGATAAAGTCATGCTTGTTGAATCTCTTGGCTTCAACTTAATGTCTGTCTTAATGCTTTGTGACTTAAACATGATTGTGATCTTTGGTAAATTTCGTTGCCTTGTACTAATGGAATCTGACAAGTCTTTAGTATTTGAAGGATACAGAAATAGTGATCTGTATATGGTAGATTTCTCAGCTGGACCGCAGATGGCTGTATGTCTTCTAGCAAAAGCTTCAGAGTGCTGACTCTGGCATCGGAGGCTAGGACATGCTGGCATGAGGAACTTGCACACTCTCGCAAAGAAGAAGCATGTCGTAGGCATCGAGGAAGTCAAGTTCAAGAAAGATCATCTATGTGGTGCCTGTGAAGCTGGGAAGATGACTAGAGCCAAGCATCCCTCGAAGACAATCATGACGACATCCAAACCCTTCGAGCTGCTTCACATGGACTTATTTGGCCCTACTCACTACTCCACATTCTCTACCATAGCCTGTCTCTATGGCTTCATCATTGTTGATGATTATTCAAGATACACATGGGTGCACATAATACTCTACAATACTGAAGTGCAAGATGTCTTCAGACGCTTCGCCAACCGTGCCATGAACAACTATGGCGTCAAAATCAAGCATATCAGAAGTGACAATGGCACTAAGTTCAAGAACACTGGCCTTGATCTTTGTCTCGATACAATGGGAATCACTCATGAATTCTCAGCCCCGTATACACCTCAGCAAAATGGGATCGTTGAGCACAAGAACAGAACTCTAATTGAGATGGCTCGAACGATGCTCGATGAACAAGACACCAAGAAGGTTCTGGCCCAAAGCTATTGATACTGCATGCCATATCATCAACCGTGTATATCTTCACAAGCTTTTGAAGAAAACATCCTATGAACTCCTCACTGGAAAGAAGCCTAACGTAAGTTACTTCAGAGTATTTGGAGCTAAGTGCTGGATCAAGGATCCTCATCACAAGTCAAAATTTGCACCGAAAGCACATGAAGGCTTCATGCTCGGATATGGAAAGGACTCACACTCCTACAGAGTCTTCAACATCTTTCTCTATAAAACTGTTGAAACTATGGATGTGCGGTTTGATGAGACAAATGGTTCACAAAGAGAGACCCTACCCACTGTGCTGGATGAGGCTTCACCAAATGAATCTATCATGCTAATGGGAACCGGTGAGATCATGCCTTCTGAAGCACAACCTGACGAGGAACTCATTATCTGTGCCCCAAATCAACCTGACGACAATGCTCAACCTGAACACAACACTCCTGACGATGACAATGTACAACAAGAGCAAAATCTTCGTCCAGCTCATCCTCGTGTTGCAAATGAAGTACAAGTTGAGAAGATATTTGATAGCATAAATGCTCCTGGTCCATTTTGAAAAATTGGGGATTAGACTTCAATCCTGGCCCCTCTGCGCCCCTCGCTGATGGCATGCGCGAAGCTGAACCAAACCTGGTTGGGCCCTTCTACAACTTAGAAGGCCTCATCAGTCACATCAGGGTTCAAGGGGTGGATGTGGATCAACCTGCAGATGATGCTGATTCTAAAGAAGTGCCTGCAACCCGAAGCCCAAAAAGAAGAAATCCAAGGCTCCGAAGACCACTCCACCAATTGCTTCTAGAGTGAAGCCTTTGGCCACTACTCCACCAGCACCAAGTGTGCAGTCTGAGGAGCACTCTCGCATCTCCAAGAGCAGACAGCTGAGGAAGAAGCCATCGCGCAATCCCAGTCCAACTCTCACTCCTGATGCTATTTTGAAGACTGCCAATGAAGCCCTTGATCTCTCGAGCGATGAGGATCTTGGTGATGATGCTCTGGAGCAACTGATCAAGAGCAAGCAAGATGCTGAAATCTTCAATGATTTGCCGCTCTTTGACGTGGAAGTGCTCAATAATTTCATTGATGAATGGTTTGACACCCCCAACCTCAGCTTCGACGATCTTCAACTTCCTGTTGGCCTCAGCGTCTCCTTTCATGGTGCCATTGCTTCGGAGCTAGCTCTGGATCAGAGATTTGTAGAGCTGAAGCAAAAGATCGATTATGAAAAGGCTCAGTTCAAGAAGCATGTGGACAAGCTCAGCGTACAAGAGATTCAGAACTTCAAAGTTATGATGCATGAGCTCAAGGAAGCCTTTCTCTAGAGGCGTGATGAAGCTAAAGGTTCTCGTGAGCGAATCAAGGACTTGGCTGCCAAATGCGTTTAAGCTTTCAATGAAGCTGAAAAGCGCAAGGCCCTTGGGCGTCCTGGCATTGACCCAAGGATGGCTGCCAAGAAAAAGAAGAAGCAACATGTGCCCGAAGCTGAAGAATCAAGGCAGGAAATTCCTCGCGTAGTCTTCCCTGCCAGCATGACTGGCACGAAGCCTAAGGCCACCCCAACTGCTTCGGAACTCAAGAAGACAAAGGTGGCTGAAGCAGAAGCTCGCAAGCGCAAGTAGACTACTGATGAAGCTCCACCCACCAAGAAGCGCAAGACAAAGAAGGATAAGGCTGCTTCAAAAGAGCCTATCTTTGTCGAGCCCATATCAGTTGCTCGCCCTGCATCTGCCCACAGAGAACGTCGCATGACAGTCCATGAGCCTGCTCCCACAGAGGTTGAAGACATTCCAGCTGTTGACCCCACCGCAGCTGAAGACATTGGTCCTCATGACAATGTTGAAGATGATGAAGTCCTTCCTCAGATCGAGTACAACGTTGAATCTTCGCCTGTTCTTACGAACAGTGAACGCATCAGCATTGGTCGTCCATTGACGCCAATTGCACAGGATGACTCGTGGGCTGATCACCCACAGGATACACCAGCCACACCTCAGCCAACCCAAGACATCAGTTCGGTGCTTGAAGATGAAGACTTTGAGGCCCAACAACCTCCATCCCCTGAGGCGTCGCCAGCTTTTCGCAGGCTTCGCAAAGGACCAAGGCCTCAAGTCGTCACCCCAAGTGTTCCAGAAGGAGTAGAGCAACCATCTGTACCTGAGGCTGCTCCTACTGTGAACCCCTCAGAATCTGAAGCCAAAGCGGCTGAAGATATTCCGGCTACATCAGCCAAGAAGAATAACCCCAAGCGGAAGAAGCCACACCCCTGTTCTCGAGGAGAACTTGTCCGACCCTCCAGCTCCTGAAGTGGAGGTTACAAACTCAGAGGATGCCACCACCAACACTGAAGCCAATGACGTGGTCATGGCTGAAGCTAATGTGGCACCTGAAATAGTGGTGCCTGATGTGATGGCGCTTGAAGAAAATCAGAAGCCTGAAGCCAATGCCTCTGCTCCTGTTCCGCCTCCAAGGCCCCATACAATTGAGCAAGCATACAACCAAGATTATCAGCTCATTACTGTCCAGTTGCCCATTCTGACTCCACCACCTACTACTGGACCACATGCTGCTGGTCCTCAGTTTGATCATCATGTTGAGCACAGGCCTCAAGTTTAGAAGCCTAAGCCAAGACTGCCAAGGTTTCCAGGTATTGCAACATCTCAAGGGTCATTCAATGCCAATAGCTTCAGTGCACACAACACCTTCTTTGACAGCGCAAAGAACCCATATTCCAAGCCAAGAATATCATAAGATAGGTTCTGGAGCCATCAGCAGCGCAGTTATTACTCAAGAGTACTCTATGATCAAGGGCGCATTTTCCCTCATATGCGTCTTGACACTGAAGCTATTGCTGGTCTGCCTTGTCTGGAAGAAGCTCTTGATTGCTTCCGTGATGCTGGCCTGCTAAATTTTGTAACTGACAAGGAGCATTGGAATGAAGAGCTGCTTCTGCAATTCTATGCAACCCTCCACATTCGAGGCTACAGCAGGGATCCAAAGACATGGGTCCTTGAGTGGATGACAGGCAATGTCCATCATGAAGCCAAAGCCTTTGATCTCATTGAGCTTACTAGCCTGCCCACTCCAGGAGATCTGTATGAACCTGGCTGTCAATTGCACAATGAAGCCTTGGAGAGTATCTTTCAGAAGCGCAAGCCCAACATGAGCCAAATGCTAAGCATGATGAAGCCTCTGCCAAGTGATGCTGAATATCCTAAGGAATTCTTTGTTGAAGACCTAGAGTACCTGCCACACACCATCTATCGTATCATCAAGCGTACTCTATGGCCCGTCAAAGGACATTCTTCATCAGCCAAGCTTGAAGGCACCATGAAGACTTTGGTCTTCTATATCTTCAATGGCATCAGCTTCAATGCTCAAGATTTCTTCATTAGGCAATTGGCTATGTCTGGCTCTGATCTGTTTGATCTGAAATTCTATGCCCCATGGATTATGCGTCTCATCAAGCTGCATTCAGCTATCACCTATCAGCCCTCTGCTCGCAACCATCACATCTTCTTGCCTGAGGTTGATATGTCAGCTGAAGCTATATACCAAGAGCCTGCTGATGGGCCTCGAACCCCTCGTTGGATACCCCAAGTGGAAGGTGTAAGATGCGGTATGTAGAAGTGTTTTCCCTTAGCAAAGATGCCAAGGATCGAATCCCCAGAGACTCCTAGGTTCAACAAGTAGGTGTCAACTGCTAACGGCGCAAATTAGCAATCAACGTGGACCTGCACACAGATACAAATAACTTTGCTCCCAACGAGTACAGAGAGGTTGTCAATCCCTCCGGCCTTGTAGTTCACAAAGGGTTAAAAGTAATGATAGTAGTGATAGATAATGTTTTGCAATAGTAAATAAAAGCGAAAAGTAAATAGTGGATGTGATCAATGATGGTAATATGGACCGGAGTCTCATGATGTTCACTAGTGATGTCTCTCTCCCAAAAGACGATAAAACAGCTATGTGAGGTAAACAAATTATAGCTGGGCAATTGACAGGACCACGAACGCAAACCAATGCTGATTACATTGCAAGAAAGGTTGAGGTTCAAAGCATGGGCGGTACGCCAAAGTAAGTAGACCGAAATCCATCAATATCTACTACTAATCATCCACCTTGAGATATCTATCCAGAACATCTCGCTGGTATTAAGTTGCGAGTCCCACCCATAGTGTAAACTCAATGCAACAGACAACTGCATTAAAAGAACTTTGCGTAAAGTAAACAATCCTTGCACCCGCGGGCACAAGCACCGTTGTTTTCCCCCTTGTGGCAACAGCACATCCCCTAGACTCATGTTTCTGTCACTCAAGCTAGTCATCGAGGGGCATGAACCCACAATCGAGCATAACGTTCCCTCTTGGAGTCACTACCTACTACTTGGCCAAAGCAATAAATAACAACGGAGAACATGCAAGAATTACTTATAAACTAAAATATAAAAGAGGTGAATCAAATATATTACTCAAGATCAATCTGAACATAATCTCATAATCCATCGGATCCCAGCAAACTCAACATAGCAACAGCATAAGGATTACATAGGTGCCTCGATCATGTAGGGCAGCTCACGAGGACTAATTAGTGAAGCACAAGAACGGGAGGAGAACATCACATAGCTACTGGTCATGGACTCATGGTCCAAGGGAGACTACTCACGAGTCATCCGGGAGGCGTCCATGGTGGTGGAGAAGCTCCCGGTGGTGATCCTCCCCTCCGGCAGGGTGCCGGGAAGAGTTCTCCTGGTGCTCCCGATCTTGGAAGCGGCGGCGGCGGCGGAACAGAGATGGGATCGCGAAAAGAGTTCCTGTTCTGAGGGTTTCGGAGGTCCCTCTAAATATATGCCAAAGGGGGGCACCGGACGGGCTTTGGGGGGCCCAGGCGCCCCCCCCCCTCCCGGCGCGGCCCAGGGGGGGCGCGCCGCCAGGGCGCCTGGAGCCCAGGTGGCCCCCCCAGGCAGCCCTTCGGACGCAGTGTTGTTTCCGGATCGCTGATTTTTTATATAATTTTTCTGGATTTTTCTGGGCAGTTCTCGAAACGTGAAAACCTGAAATACAAAAACAGCCGAAAACAGAAACTGGCACTGGGGTGCACTGGATTAGAAAGTTAGTCCAAATATGATCAAAAGTGTATGGAAGTGTATGAATATCATGGCAATATCACCCAAAAGTGGCATGGAGCAAGCAGAAATTATAGATACGTTTTGGACGTATCAACATCCCCAAGCTTAATTCCTGCTCGTCCTCGAGTAGGTAAATGATAACAAGAATAATTTCTGTGGTGACATGCTATTAACCATATAGGACTTTCTCATAGTCATATGACAAAAGCTTACTGAGACAATGATTCTAAAGTAATTAAGTTGCCTCAAGAGAAAATCACAAATGACTGAAAGTTTTACAACATGAAACTAAAACATCAAAAAGATTTGCAATGAACATGATGTGCAAATATGATAAAGTGATATCTAGCTTGCCCCCTTTAGTGATGCAAAACATAAATGCAAGGGCACCTTCAAGGTTTAAGTGATGACTAGATACAATCATTTCAGAATAAACGATATCACAATCATGCAAAAGACAATGCTACTTTGGGACAATGCACATTACACTCAGAATGACAATAATGCTCTCAGTAGTTGGTGCTTCAACATAAAGGTAAAAGGAAGGTTAAGTGCTAAAGCTTTTTATTTTGAAAACATGGAAGCAATTGTGTCAACGGTAGTAGTACTTCATATGTGTCATGCATAAAACATCCTATAAGTTGCAAGCCTCATGCATCGAATACTAATAGTGCTCGCTCCTTGTCCTAATTAGCTCGGATTCCCATGGGTTATCATTGCATTACATATGTTTTAACCAAGTGTCACAAAGGGTTACCTCTATGCCACCTGTACAAAGGTCCAAGGAGATAGATCGCATTTGATTTCTCGTTTTTGATAGATCTCAACTTGAGGACATCCATACCGGGACAACATAGAAAATAGATGACGGACTCCTCTTTAATGCATAAGCATATTCTCATGAGAGATTGAGGATTAAGGTCCAAGCTAAAACTTCCACCATGATGCATGGCTTTGGTTGGCGGCCCAATGTTCTTCTCTAACAATATGCATAGTTATTCAACCCACGGTAAATCACCCTTACTTCAGACAAGACGAACATGCATAGCAACTCACATGATATTCAACAAAAGTGTGACAGTTGATGACGTCCCCAGAAACATGGTTACCGCTCAGCAAGCAACTCATAAGAAATAAGATACATAAGCAACATATTCTTTACCACAATAGTTTTTAGGCTACTTTACCATGAGCTATGTATTGCATGGTTAGTTTGCTTAGTGCAGGTGGAGGTTAGCAAAAGACTGGGAGCGACCAACTAAGAGAGCAATAACGGTCATAATCATGTAGAGCGACAAAGCAATATTGAATCAGGCATGGTAGTTATATCGCTACTTAGAAACAAAAGATCATCAAGGCTTGACAGACTTCCTTTACAGTCTTGAATATGCGTGAGCATACGCCAAGTCAATCAAAATAAATTCTCGAAGGAAGACATTACTAAACCATACCACATCATAGGCAAACAAACCAAGTTGGTACTCCAATAACACATTGGGAACCCCCCAGCTATTTGAGATTAACCAAAAGAAAACCTGAACTACTAAGCACCATCGTGAAAGTAGCATCTTTATCATAGACACATTAACCCATGCAACGGAAGCAAACTCTCTTAATAAGGTGAGCATGGTAATTAAAGAGAGTTCAAGCAACCAACTAAACAAAAGCTCTTGAAAAGATAAGCATGAATACTAAGAGCAGAGCACGATAGTAGCTATTAAAAGACAAAGAACACACACAGCATAGATAGACATGAAAATTCTATGCTATGTTCTAGGTAGAGGTGGAGCGTGTTTCTCTCCCACATAAAGGAATGCTGGGTTCCGACTCGTTATGAAAAACTAAAAAGAAAACTAAAAGCAAGACGCTCCAAGCATAGCACATAACACATGAAGTGATAAAAATATAGCGAAACGAAAGACGAACTGATAGTGTTGATGGAGAAGGGGATGCACGGGGGCATCCCCAAGCTTAGACGCTTGAGTCTCCTTGATTATTTCTTGGGGGTGCATGGGGGCATCCCCAAGCTTGAGCGATTGACACTCCTGAATCTTTTTATCATCTTCCCTCGCACACTTGAAAACTCCCTTCATACATAACTCATCATAATCTGATTAGCGAGGTTAGTACCCTTAATAAAATAATTATACCTTGCTGGAAATAAGGATATTCTTGAAGTTCTACTGTTTCTCAAGATTGCCAAAAGGTTTTTGCAAAGAAAAAGCAAGTTCTTAATTTGCAAAGTGAAGGTAAGGCAAAACAGGACAGAATCTGTGAAAAACAGAACAGCAGGCAGTAATTGATCTGTTCGGGATACTTATGCAATTCAAATCAAAAAACTCAGAACTGACGCACGAAAGAAAATTATATAGAGAACGCTGTCGAAAAAATTCAGACCAAAAAGATGATCTGGTGATTTTATACGAATTTTTCTATCCAAGGACAGAATCTGTTTCCTGGACAGCACCTCACAACTTTTGAACTTTCTAGCAATCGGAGGCTATACTTGGCACAAATATGAAAAGCAAAGATACAATGATGATGCTACAGCAGTAAACAACATCAAGACACAACAAAAGCAAAAAATTTATTCATGTGGGCTGCCTCCCAAAAGCGCTTTCTTTTATGCCTTTAAGCTAGGCATAATGCAAAAATGATGCTCTCGTAGGAATAAGAGTTGAAGAACAAAAGAGAGCATCAAGAAGCACATATAAATCATATTTAAGTCTACCCCTCTTTCTATTCATTGGAATCTTGTAAAGAAATAAATTATTGAAGCATAAAGCAATAAGCATAGGAAGACAAAACAAGTGCAGCTTCAAAACCTTCAACATAAAGAGAGGGAACTTGATATTATTAAGATATTTAGTACCATGTCTCCCTCTCTCATTATAAATTTCAGTGGCATCATGGATGAACTCAACAATATAAGCATCACATAAAGCATTGTTACCATGATCCACACGCAAAAAGGTACTCTTACTCTCCACATAAGCATCATGAAGAGGATAAAACTTATTATAAAAGAGAGACATAAGCTCTTGCCAATCAAGCAAGTGCGAGTTATCGAGAAGCTTATACCAATCTGAAGCTTTATCTATAAGTGATACGGCGAACAATTTCCTCATGACAAACTCCCTTGATACACCTGCAAGCTTAAATAATGAACATAATTGTGACAGATATAGCAAGTGTTCACCGGGATGTCTGTCTCCTGCATAACGATTAGCCAAGATATAATTGATAATACCAGCTGGTATTTTATAGGGCACAATTTCAGTAGGGGGAGGAGCAACCACCACAGGTGTGGGGCGTCTTCCCGCAAGCAACGATCGAATAACAAGGTTGTCCATAAGCATAACTGGTGAAAAGACATAAAGAAAACTGAAAGGTAAACTAACAAGACTAAAAGCAAAGGTAAAAGATAGCGTGCAACTCCCCTATCCTGAAGAGTGGAGTCCCCTGCAACGGCGCCAGAAAATACTCCTTGATGGGCCTCGAACCCCTCGTTGGTTACCCCAAGTGGAAGGTGTAAGATGCAGTATGTAGAAGTGTTTTCCCTTAGCAAAGATGCCAAGGATCGAATCCCCAGAGACTCCTAGGTTCAACAAGTAGGTGTCAACTACTAACGGCGCAAATTAGCAATCAACGTGGACCTGCACACAGATACAAATAACTTTGCTCCCAACGAGTACAGAGAGGTTGTCAATCCCTCCGGCCTTGTAGTTCACAAAGGGTTAAAAGTAATGATAGTAGTGATAGATAATGTTTTGCAATAGTAAATAAAAGCGAAAAGTAAATAGTGGATGTGATCAATGATGGTAATATGGACCGGAGTCTCATGATGTTCACTAGTGATGTCTCTCTCCCAAAAGATGATAAAACATCTATGTGAGGTAAACAAATTACAGCTGGGCAATTGACAGGACCACGAACGCAAACCAATGCTGATTACATTGCAAGAAAGGTTGAGGTTCAAAGCATGGGCGGTACGCCAAAGTAAGTAGACCGAAATCCATCAATATCTACTACTAATCATCCACCTTGAGATATCTATCCAGAACATCTCGCTGGTATTAAGTTGCGAGTCCCACTCATAGTGTAAACTCAATGCAACAGACAACTGCATTAAAAGATCTTTGCGTAAAGTAAACAATCCTTGCACCCGCGGGCACAAGCACCGTTGTTTTCCCCCTTGTGGCAACAGCACATCCCCTAGACTCATGTTTCTGTCACTCAAGCTAGTCATCGAGGGGCATGAACCCACAATCGAGCATAACGTTCCCTCTTGGAGTCACTACCTATTACTCGGCCAAAGCAATAAATAACAACGGAGAACATGCAAGAATTACTTATGAACTAAAATATAAAAGAGGTGAATCAAATATATTACTCAAGATCAATCTGAGCATAATCTCATAATCCATCGGATCCCAGCAAACTCAACATAGCAACAGCATAAGGATTACATAGGTGCCTCGATCATGTAGGGAAGCTCACGACTAATTAGTGAAGCAGAAGAACGGGAGGAGAACATCACATAGCTACTGGTCATGGACTCATGGTCCAAGGGAGACTACTCACGAGTCATCCGGGAGGCATCCATGGTGGTGGAGAAGCTCCCGGTGGTGATCCTCCCCTCCGGCAGGGTGCCGGGAAGAGTTCTCCTGGTGCTCCCGATCTTGGAAGCGGCGGCGGCGGCGGAACAGAGATGGGATCGCGAAAAGAGTTCCTGTTCTGAGGGTTTCGGAGGTCCCTCTAAATATATGCCAAAGGGGGGCACCGGACGGGCTTCGGGGGCCCAGGCGCCCCCCGGCGCGGCCCAGGGGGGGCACCGCCAGGGCGCCTGGTGCCCTGGTGCCCCCCCCAGGCTGCCCTTCGGACGCAGTGTTGTTTCCGGATCGCTGATTTTTTATATAATTTTTCTGGATTTTTCTGGGCAGTTCTCGAAACGTGAAAACCTGAAATACAAAAACAGCCGAAAACAGAAACTGGCACTAGGGTGCACTGGATTAGTAAGTTAGTCCAAATATGATCAAAAGTGTATGGAAGTGTATGAATATCATAGCAATATCACCCAAAAGTGGCATGGAGCAAGCAGAAATTATAGATACGTTTTGGACGTATCACCTGCCAAAGAGCCTGTTAGTCTTCACAACGCTGATCACTAGAGCTTCACTCAGCAAATTTAAGGAGTTCCAGCAGTCTCACGCATTTATCCTCTGGCTGGCCGTACTCGTCTACCTTGACATGCTGAAACCGAAGCTACTGAGAGCACCATTGCCCAAAGGCCTCAGAAGCGATCTCGTGTTCTCAATAACTGAGAGCTTCTGGTTGCCCTCCATCAGAAACATGATAAGCATCACTACTGGCTAAAGCGTCAGATGCAAAGCCTCTTGGTGGACGTCAATCGCATTTGCAATCTTGCCACCAAGAATGCCTTTGTTGCTCATGAAACCTGTCGGAGGTCTTGGAAGAGTTTGACCTTGCTGAGTGCAGAAGCGGATCTTCAAGACGATGGCTTCACGGAGAGATTCAAGTTTGACCACACTCCTCCAAGGAATGATGTTATGCGTCGAACTCCGTCTCTTGAAGATTCTGAATACTCCTCCTCAGCTACAACCATTGACACCAGGGTGATCGATGATCAAGATGATGCTACCTCACCTCCTCCTACTTCAGCGCGCATCGACACTGCACCAACTACTTCTACACCGCCAAACACCAACGTCGACCGTGCATCCTCCCCTGCTCCAACTAGGAACGAGTAGAGGCTCTATGTCTTCAAACCTTTTTGGTCCTTACTGACAAAAGGGGGAGAAGCATATGAGTTGATAGTCTTCAAGCGGGTCCATATGGGTGGGTGCTTTATATTTTGCCTAGTGATTACAACTCTCGTTTTGCTACATTTGGTTCTTTGAGTTGTAACACTTGAACTGATGGTCGTCAGCTACGTTTTTCTGCTACTCTGTAATGCGATGATAAATTCCGCATCTGCTACCTTATATTCCGCACTTAGTCATTATTGCAGACGCCCATTTTTCATTATGCATATCATTATATTCGACATATCAATTGTGCATGATGAATTGTCTTCATAAGTTGAAGAGGATCTCCACAAGTACAACCTGCCATGTGCATTTGCATTCAAAGGCAAATCAACTATATGCACATCTTCAGGGGGAGCCTTTTGCTACTTACGAAGACAATACCTTTATCCTTTACAATTTCACATACCTTTTATCCCCGTTGAAAACTTCAACCAGTTTGTCATCAATCACCAAAAAGGGGGAGATTGTAAGTGCATCTAGTGCCACCCCTAGTTGGTTTTGGAGTATTGACGACAAACCTGGTGGAGGGACTAATGTGTTTGTGAGAATTGCAGGATAACACAGGTAGTAGTCCCTCATTGATTCTGTTTACCTACCGGAGATGACCCCTAAAAATGTATGAAGACATTGACATCAGTGGTGGTATATGAAGGTAATCATATTGAAGACTATGACAAGAGAAGACATTGTGCGAAGACTATGGAGAGCGAAGACTTAGATGTTTCGTTGTTTCCTTTTCTTCTTTGTTGAGTCATAGGAACCACCGTACTGTTAAGTGGGGTCCAAGTGATCTAAGTCGGAGTGACTGAAGTGATGCTCAACCAAATCCTATGTCTTCGAGCGAAGACTATGAGAGCAAATCTTATCCAGAGTTGGATGAGTCAGCCTTACTTGTAGCCCAAGTAAAGTTGCCGTGTGAGTGTTTGAAATCTGACTGTTGGAACACGTGTCAGTTCCTTAGTGACCCAGGGTCACTTCGGACAAATCAGGTCGGGTTGCCCAGTGGCTATAAATAGCCCACTCCCTACACCATAAATTGGTGGCTGCTCAGAGTTATTACACGGCTTTTGTCGTTTGAGAGCAACCCACCTCCGAAGCGTTTGAGAGAGAGAAATCCTTGCGAGGACAAAGCCAAAACACCCAGAGCCAAAGAGTGTTAGGCATCACTGAAGTATTTATGTCTGTGTGACCTGAAGACGTATTACACATGAGGACTGTGTTTCCTCCAGCCGGTTAGGCGTCGCATTCTGAGCATCCAAGAGTCATTGTGGATCGCCGGTGAACGAAGTCTGTGAAGGTTTGGAAGTCTACCTTGAAGACTTACCAGAGTGATTGGGCGAGGACTAGGTGTCCTTAGCTCAATGGGAATAAGGTGAAGACGCGGTCTTCTGAGTTAAATCTCAACCTCCCTAACCAGACGTACAGTTGTCACAGCAACTGGAACTGGTCTAACAAATCACTGTCCTCCCGGAGCTACTGCTTCTATCCTTTCCTTCCCTTTACTCACTGTTCTATGTTGTGAAGTCATTGCATGCTTGCCTTATCCGATTGACTTCACTGAGTATCTACTTGTTAAGACTGGCTTCATTCCTTCTTCCATCATGATCCCTACTGCCTAGCTGCTATTAGTCTTCGTGCTTTCACTTCATTGAATACATGACTATGTCTTGTCTAGTGTAGTCTACTTTCGCTGCATACTAATAGGATTGAGTTTATCTTTTGTCTTCAAAACTACCATATTTTGAAGCATTTCATAAAAATCGCCTATTCACCCTCCTCTAGTCGATATACTGCACTTTCAGGTTCTATAGTGCAAGTGCAAATAGTCAAGTGCCGTAAAGGCCACACACATTCGTTAAGATAAGATAGGTGATATAGTCGCGTACATGCTGCCCAAGGCAAAAGTGCGACTTATATCAAAACACAAACAGATAAGGACAAGCAACATGACATGGTTTCATATGAACCATTACATAGACTCGACTTCGCATAAGGGGTACACGACTCATCCTACCCTAGGGGTTCTCGGATTTGACAGTCGTGTCTGCTTCTTTTCTTGAGGAGGAAGGCCTTCAGTCTTCAGCTTGTAGGTCCTTCGGTGGTGCGACAGATGGCTGCTTGTTGGGACACAGCCTTTTGATATGCCCGAGTTCACCACATCCGAAACATGTGATGGAGGCAAAGAGGTTGTTATCCAGTCTTGGGTCATATTGTCGGTGGCCTGACGATGGTCCTCCACGAGGTGGGTATGGAAATCTAGTCCTATGCCTTCTTCGCGGGGTCCGATGGCGAGCTCCTTGAAGCTCTTCGATCTGTTGCTTCTGATTAGCGATGTAGACTTGTAGGGCTGTAATTTGTTTTTCCCGTTCGATCGCCTTCTTCTTCTCGAGGCAGTGGAGATGTAGAAGTGAAGGAAAATCCTCGCGGGACTTAAGGAATTCTTCAGTGAGGTTGCGCAGAAGATAATTGACTATGTGGGCGAAGCGGATCTGGAGCTTGAGAGTTGGGTCTTCATCTCCTATGGGAATCATTGCTTGAGAGGTGGTTCCTGTTCCACTTTTGCTGGGCAGGTAACATGAAGCTCGACCTTCCTTCATTTCCGGGAGGAGGTCTTGAAGGCGGAGAAGGGCTTCGTAGGCCACTTGCTGAATGGCTAGGTCCTGAGTTGGCATAGGTGGTCCGATAAAGAACCAGCCTTGAGGTGAGGTCTTGGCAGGTACAATCACTTTGGCATAGAATTCTGTTTTGAATTCTCCATTGTCCAGTTCGTGCGCGGTGTACATCGGCTCTGAAGGATAGTGGCATTGCTAGAGGCAGTCCCTTAGGAGTGGTGGAAATCCGGTCATGAGGAGTCTTGTGGGGGCGACGACCATCTTCAAGGAGGTTAGAGGAGGGTCAATATGACAAGAGAGGCTATGACAAGCGTGAAAGGTTGTTATTGCTGATTAGTTCAGAAGAGGAGAGAAGTTGATTAAGTCTTGCAAGTGATTTGGAGGTCTCGGGTCTAGTCCTTGTCCTAACTAACGTCCATGCTAACTAAGGCTTCCTACAGTCAGGATGGCTCTGATACAAGCTCTGTGGGGACCCCAACTCATAAGTCGTGATCACCGAATGCACGTGTACAGTGATCCCAGAGATCAATGCTCACTGAACACACAAAAGCTGAATAACAAGAGTCTTACATCCATGCATACCGTATTACACAAATTGTGACCATTATGGTCAAGTCTTGAATATATCATTGCTGCAGAAATCTTCAATAATAACTTGGACCCATGCCATCTGCCTTAACCCTACAGGCATTCTGACTGGGAAGCGTCCTAGCTCGCATGTTCATCACCAAGAAATCTTCAACATATCATGTTCTTTCATGCATGGCCAATAAAATAACAACTGTTAAGCCAATGAGTACTTTGAATGTACTCGCAAGCAACCCATGATTTGGTTCAAGGTAACAATGCAAGTTGTACAACAAGTAAGCAACCTAGCTACAAGCTAGATATTCTACCATTTGTGAGACATGCATCAATGTACTCGGGTAACCTCGAGGACAGGTTACAGATATCAACATAAATAGAGTTCAAATATTTTCTGGTTCTTTCAACGAGTCAAGTCACCACCTTGACTCAACACACACACCAAGATTGTAAAATTCTGGACATAGTTTAAGTAGCACCTCCCAACTGTCCATGACCGTGGACACGGCTATTCGAATAGTTTTACACTCTATAGAGGTTGCGCACTTTACCCACAAGATCCGCGAAGCTTTCGTGTCACCCACGATCCCGCAGTACCTCAAGTACTCGGGGGAAGCACCCGATCATTATCTTTCCCTAGACGACACTAACATAGGGTCCACTCGTTGGTGCACGGCCCTCGTGTACAAATAAAAGATCGTGGGACTTTGCCCTTTCACATTGTCACCATACACGAAGGGACCAACGGTGTGTCCGGTGCCCTGTAAAAACAGTCATGGCCGCCTATCCAAGCACGACCCCGTCCCGGGAGTGACCTCAAGTCCCCCCCCCCCCGTCACTAGTAATGTGGGCACCATGCTAGTATCAACCTAAGTAATCAACAATGCCCCGTCCCATAAAAGGGGTAGAGTGGTTGCACATGTTTGGTTGGGACGGTAATCACACATAAATCTAATCCATCATTTTACCTACACACGAAAAACTCTCTTTGGTACACCACTTCGGCATCAAGTGGTTACCTCAATTCAACATCACCCTCGGGCATTAGGGGCACCCGATGGGGTTTTCGAAAGAATGGAACCACAAAGAGTTCATGGTACATATGCAACATCATGCATCAACAACTAATCTTTTGACATTTGCATCTATGCACAAGGTAGAGTTATGAGAAGGGGTATGCACCATGTGGTGGTTCCCAACAAGTTTTTACCACCGACATATTTCATCATCATGCAATCAGAAAAGGGTACCGATGAACAAGAGGGGTATCATGGTCAAAGGGTTGCTTGCCTGTCTTAACCAAGTCCTTGGGGTCTTCAAATCCTCTGGTCCTTCTCTAAGTATTCCGTCTACTTCGTCAACTAACGCCGGAAACAAATCCCAATAAGAAACACAACAAGGCAAAAATAAAAGTGCTCTAAAAATGAGTTGGACTTTTCTAGGATATCCCTGGTTATATGAAAAATAACCAGAGTGGTTTCATTGGGATTGGATTAGTGGATGTTTCTGATCATTTCAATATGTTGGAATCAAGGGGTTTATGGATTTGCAAGAAGTGTACAGAAATATATTTTTGAAAAATGAGCAAAGGCACCCATTTAACAAATCATGATTTTAGAAGTAGCTAGGAGTTGGTTTCACTGGATTTGGAGTTCAAATGAATTTCCTATGATTTTGCAAAGTTGAGAAATAGGAAGAAATGGCTCATTATTTTGTGGGGTACAGAAAGTATTAATAAAAATGTCCATAAACTAAGTTATGAACTTAGAAGCATCTAGGAATTTGAATCATGGCATTTGGATCAACTTTGAGCTCTCTATGATTTTCTAAAGTTTATCACAGAAATAGAAAAATGACATCTTGATAATATTTGTGAATAGAATGTTTCTGCAAAAATGTGCAAATGCCACCATGTGATAGAGCATGATTTTATGAACTCATAGAAATTTGAATCATCAATTTTGGAGTCTATTTGAATTATTTATGGATTTTTGAAGTCTACTGGAAAAAGAAAAAGAGAAGAATTGGCCAGATTTTTGCCGGCCAATTTTAGTCTGTAGCCGGGCCGGCCCGGAGCCACGCCAGCCCTGGCGAACCGGTGCGCGCGTGCACGCACGTTCAAACCTGATGGCTGGGGCCCGGCGGTCAGCGACAAAGAGGGGAGGGATAGAGAGCTGAGGATGACAGGCGGGGCTCGCCTGTCATCTTCAACCTCGCGGCCAGGGAAGCGGCGAGCTCACCGGCGGTGATGTGGTGAACGGCGAGGCGATCCGAGGGCACGGTCGTGCTCAGGGGGGAGTCACGGTTCTGGTGGTGCGGGAGTTGGCCGCTGGAGGAGCCTGGTTCGTCGGCGGCGAGGTGGAACGGCGGCGGAGCATCGGGAGGGTCCTGGTTTGCTTGCTCTGGGCTGCAACAGGAGCGGGAGAAGGAGGGGAATGGGTCAGTGAGGCCCGGTGGTTCCAGATCGAGCAAGAGCTGGGGCGGAGGAAGGCTGTACCGTGAGATCACCGCTCGCCCGAGGCGGCGGAGCTCCGGTCGATCCCGTGCACAGAGGCTCTTCGAGGGCGAGTGGGTGGTGTTGGTGTGCTCTTGGGGGTGTGGGGATGAGATGGATGCCAGTGGAGAGGCCCGGGGCATGCTTATATAGCCGGGCGTCGGTCCACCGTGGACTCGTGCGCCGGCGAGGCCAGAGGCCGTGCAGGCACACGCGAGCGAGTCGGGGCTGTCCGTGGATGATGTCTATGCCCATGGGAGGGTAGAGGAGGAGCGGGGAAGGATCCAGAGAGCTCGCACGTGTGAAGTCGAAGACTGGAGCTCGCGGGCGGCCGGCACGCGTGCGAGGGCAGCAGCAGGAGGGAGAAGGAGGAGGGGCCGACAGCGTGTTGTGTCCCGGACGTCGAGGCACCTCGACTGGAGCAAGGGGGAGGCCCGAGGTGGCCACAGTGCGGGTGTGCACTGTAGCGTGCTCTGGAGCACGCCAATTGCATGCCAGGGCATGTCTTTGGCTTGCTGGGCGCGGCCACTTTGTCTGGGGGTTAGATGAGGAGTAAACAAGGGGGTGGTGGCCTTGGATGCCCTAGGGAACCAGTAGGAGAGGAGAGAGGCAGAAGAAGAGGGAGAGAGGGGTTGTCCAGGGAGGTAAATGGGGGTGGTTTACCCCTCAATCATTGAGAAATGGCCAGGGGAGAGTTACTGGAGGTAGGAGAGGACTAGGAGGAGCTGTGGTAAAAAGTTGAGCTCAAGGAGAATAGTGTAAGTGGTCAAAATGGTGATTTTTGAAGTGACAGAAGGTGTTTGATGCAAATTTGGGCAAGCAAATTAAGTCCACTTGACATGAGACTTAACAGGATCAAATGGCATATAGAAATAGGGTATTTCACCAAGTTTGAGCTCATTTGAAGAAACTTGCCAATGTAACTTTGGTGAACCCTAGAAATCAGCAGAAATGGATTTTCCAAGATTAAGTTAAGCAAATCATCTCTCCTTGATGCACCACTTGGTGTAGTGTCATAATTTGGGGTTGTGATCATGTCCTCAAAATCTGAGGTCACAAGTAAAAAGTTGGCAATGTAGAGTTGTTCAAATTTGGATCTGGTCAGAAAGGGTTTTGGGGCACTTAGGTCAAGTTATGCTTCCCCAATACTTGTGCCAATTTTTCTACATGCATAATTAGACCATTTTAGCATGTGCACTAAGTTTGAGAGCATTTGGACAAGTTTGGCAATGTAAAGTTGCTCAAACTTCAAAATGGACAGAAATGGTTTTGAGGGTATTTGATGATGTTTTCTTGATCTTCAAGGCATGAGGCTTTGCAAGATCATCAAACATGTCATATTTGACATGATAGAATTTCCCTGGCAAGTTGTTTTTCAATACGGGTCCTTGTTTAAAGAATATTTCATCTATTTGCCTTCTCTCATTCATATGCATATCATGTTCATGGTCTAGAAAGTATTGTTCTAATGGATCATTAGGTGGCACGGCAATAGAAGCAAGACCAATAATTTCATACTTACTAGGTGGTTCCTTTTCAAGGGGTTGTCTACTAAATTTAGCAAAGTTAAAATCATGAGACATATCCCCTAATCCACCAGTAACAATATCTTTCACGCAGTCTATCTTGGCATTAACAGTATTCAAGAAGGGTCTACCAAATATAATGGGACAGAATTCATCTTGTGGGGAACTAAGAACAAGAAAATCAGCAGGGTATTTAATCTTCCCACACAAGACTTCCACATCTCTAACAATCCCAACTAGTGAAATAGTGTCTCTATTAGCAAGCTTAATAGTAACATCAATCCCTTCTAACTCAACAGGTGTAATATCATGCATAATTTCGCGATATAAATCAAGAGGGATAATACTCGCACTAGCACCTACGTCACATAAACCATGGTAACAATGATCTCCTATCTTAACACATATAACAGGCAAGCCCACAATAGGTCTATGTTTGTTCCTAGCATTGGGTTTGGCTATTCTAGCAGACTCTTCTTGGAGGTAAATAACATGTCCATCTAAATCTTCTACCAAGAGATCTTTAACCATAGCAACACTAGGTTCAACTTTGATTTGCTCAGAGGGTGTAGGTGTTCTAGTATTACTTTTACGAACTACAGTTGAAGCTTGAGCATGATCCTTTATCCTAACAGGGAAAGGTGGTTTCTCAATATAAGCAGTAGGAACAACAGGATCAACATTATAAGTGATAGTCTTTTCTTCAACTTTAACAGGTTCAACTACTTTTACTTCAATAGGGGGGTGGTATTTAAACCACTTATCCTTGGGGAGATCAACATAAGTAGCAAAAGATTCAAAGAAAGAAGCTACTATCTCAGAATCAAGTCCATATTTAGTGCTAAACTCATAGAAAACATCGGTATCCATAAAAGATTTAACACAATCAAACTTTGGGGTCATACCTGACTCCTTACCTTCGTCGAGGTCCCAGTCTACATAGTTGCGTTTAATTATTTCCGATAAATCCCATTTGAATTCAACAGTCTTCATCATAAAAGAGCCAAAACAAGAATTATCGAGCATGGTGCGATTATTGAGAGAAAGCCAAGCATAAAAATTTTGAATGATCATTTTTCTTGAGAGCTCATGATTGGGGCATGAATATAACATTGAATTAAGCCTCCCCCAAGCTTGAGCGATGCTTTCTCCTTCGCGAGGCCAAAAATTATAAATATAATTACAATCACGATGAACCTGATGCATAGGGTAGAACTTCTAATGAAATTCCAACTAAAGACGATTATAGTTCCATGACCCCATATCATCACATAGCCTAAACCATGTCAATGCATCTCTCTTCAACGATAAAGGGAAGACCTTCTTCTTGATAACATCCTCGGGCATACCTGCAAGCTTAAACAATCCACAAACTTCATCCACATAGATTAGATGTAAATCGGGATGCAATGTTCCGTCTCCTGTAAAAGGATTTTCAAGCAGTTTCTCTATCATACCCGAAGGAATCTCAAAGCAAACATTTTCAGTAGGTGCAGTAGGTTGAGGAGCAACTCTTTGCTCTTCTGGTCGGGGTGAAGATACCCCGAACAAGCCCCTCAAAGGATTTTGAGCCATAGTAACAAGTGACAATAAATTTCGGCACACTATAAATTTTTCCTTACCAAATTCCACTTACCAAAGGCTCTTCACTCCCCGGCAACGGCGCCAGAAAAGAGTCTTGATGACCCACAAATGTAGGGGACCTATCGTAGTCCTTTCGATAAGTAAGAGTGTCGAACCGAACGAGGAGCAGAAGGAAATGATAGGCAGTTTTCAGTAAGGTATTGTCTGCAAGCACTGAAATTATAGGTAACAGATAGTTTTGTGATAAGGTAATTGGTAGCAAGTGACAAAAGGTAAAAGTAAAAAATGTGCAGCAAGATGGCTCAATCTTTTTTTGTAGCAAAGGACAAGCCTGGACAAATTCTTATATGAAGGAAAGCGCTCCCGAGGACACATGGGAATTATCGTCAAGCTAGTTTTCATCACCATCTTCTGATTCGCGTTCGGTACTTTGATAATTTTGTATGTGGGTGGACCGTTGCTTGGGTGCTGTCCTTACCTGGACAAGCCTCCCACTTATGATTAACCTCTAATGCAAGCATCCGCGACTACAAAAGAAGTATTAAGGTAAACCTAACCATAGCCTGAAACATATGGCTCCAAATCAGCCCCTTACGAAGCAACGCATAAACTAAGGTTTAAGCTTCTGTCACTCTAGCAACCCATCATCTACTTATTACTTCCCAATGCCTTCCTCTAGGCCCAAATAATGGTGAAGTGTCATGTAGTCGACGTTCACATGACACCACTAGAGGAGAGACAACATACATCTCATCATAATATCGAACGAAGACCAAATTCACATGACTACTAATAGCAAGACTTCTCCCATGTCCTCAGGAACAAAAGTAACTACTCACAAGATATAATATTGTTCATGATCAGAGGGGTATAAATATGCATAATGGATCTGAACATATGATCTTCCACCAAGTAAACCAAATAGCATCAACTACAAGGAGTAATCAACACTACTAGCAACCCACGGGTACCAATCTGAGGTTTGGGTACAAAGATTGGATACAAGAGATGAACTAGGGTTTGAGAGGAGATGGTGCTGGTGAAGATGTTGATGAAGATAGCCCTCCCCAAGATGGGAGAGTTGTTGGTGATGACGGCGGTGACGATTTCTCCCTCCCAGAGGGAAGTATCCCCGGCAGAACAGCTCTGCCGGAGCCCTAGATTGGTTTCCGCCTCGGTTCCGCCTCGAGACGGCCGCGTCTGGTCCCGAAAGCCTCCCTATGATTTTTTCCAGGTCAAAACACCTCATATATGAGAAGATGGGCATCGGGGGACCTTCGGTGGGCCCACAAGACAGGGAGGCGCACCCTGGGCAGGGGCGCGCCCCGCACCCTTGTGGACAGTCGGTGGCCCCCCTCGTGAACTTCTTTCGCCAGATATTTTTTATATTTTCTGAAAATGAGTTCTATTGAGTTTCGGGGCTTTTGGAGTTGTGCAGAATAGGTTTCCAGAGTTTGCTCCTTTTCCAGCCCAGATCCAGCTGCCGGCATTCTCCCTCTTCATGTAAACCTTATAAAATAAGAGAGAAACGGCATAAGTATTGTGACAAAACATGTAATAACAACCCATAATGCAATAAATATCAACATATAAGCATGATGCAAAATTGACGTATCAATTGGTAACTCAAATAGCAATATAGCTCTGAAAGTATATGATGAGAAATAGACCCGAGGGTCGTAGATTTCACTAGTGGCTTCTCTCGAGAAAATAGCATACGGTTGGTAAACAAATTATTGTTGGGAAATTGATAGAAGAGAAAATAATTATGACGATATCCAAGAGAATGACCATGTATATAGGCATCACGTCCAAGATTAGTAGACCGACTCCTGCCTACATCTACTACTATTACTCCACACATCGACCACTATCCAGCATGCATCTACTGTATTAAGTTCATGGAGAAACGGAATAATGACTTAAGACCGATGACATGATGTAGACAAGATCTATTCATGTAGGAATAGACCCCATCATTTTATCCTTAATAGCAACGATACATGTGTGTCATTTCTCCATCTATCAATGAGATTGAGAACCGCAAGATCGAACCCATTACAAAGCATTTCTTCCCATTGCAAGATAAATCAATCAAGTTAGCCAAACAAAACCAAAATATCGAAGAAGAAATACGAGCCTATAGTAATCATGTATGCATATGAATAGATCTGATCATAAACTCACAATCCAACGGATCCCAACAAACGCACCGCAAAAAGAATTACATCGAATAGATCTTCGAAGAGAACATTGTATTGAAGATCAAAAAGAGAGAAGAATACATCTAGCTACTGCCTACGGACCCGTAGGTCTGTGGTAAACTACTCACGCACCATCGAAGGAGGACCAATGAGGATGATGAACCCCTCCATGATCATGTTCCCCTCCGGCGGAGTGTCGAAAAGGGGCTCTAGATTGGATCTCGTGGTTCTGGAACTTGCAGCGGCTTAAACAAATTTTCGTTGACTCGTCTAGGGTTTCTGGAATATTGTGGTATTTATAGAGCCAGAGGTCAAGAAAAAAGAGTCACGCGGGCTTCACTACCCACCAGGGCGCGACAGGGGCCTGGGGCGCGCCCTGGTGTCTAGTGGGCCCCACGGGCCTCCCCTCATGCGCTTCCTTGACTCCCCCGATGTCTTCTGGGCCAAAAAATCTCCAAAAAGTTTTGTGGCATTTGGACTCCGTTTGATATTGATTTTCTACGAAGTAAAAAACAAGCAAAAAAATTAACAACTTGCACTGGGCACTATGTCAATAGGTTAGTCCCAAAAATGATATAAAGTTGCTAGAAAATGATTGTAAAACATCCAAGATTGATAATATAACAACATGGAACAATCAAAAATTATATATACGTTGGAGATGTATCATACACAGATGACATTCGAGTGAACCTTTGGTTATCATATGATATTCCCTTCGCTTCGCGATACTTTACAAAAATTGACGTGAGATGTATTTGTATCCTTTTGAGTCATTCTCATGCTCACTATATCCGTCTCCTCGTTACCGGTTTTGTTCTTCTTTCTCGATGAGATGTTCCGGCATCCCTGTAACCTAGTCACCTGTCTCTGGCTAGACGATGATAGATGCCTTCACACCAAGAGGGCCCGAAGAATATCTCCCTATCATCGGAGGAGCAAATTCCACTTTTGAGCTATCTAGTCCTTTGTCAGACTTTTTGATGAACATGTTAGTTGTCGTTATCATCACCGTGTTACAAATGATGTGTGAGCAACCACAAAGTTCATCATATGGTAAGAAGTGAGTAAAAAACTCTCATGGTCTAAGGAACTAAAGAATGCGTTAACTCTCCATGTTATAATGATTGATTTGTCATGATATCATCTCAAAGTATAACAATCAAGTTGGGTGAATTCAATATGATCGTTCTTCTAACGACATTTTCTCAATGTCGTTCTGAGACTATGATTACACTTCATGATATCTCAATCCGTAAAACATGATCACAAGCAATACTTGAGCTAGTATTAGAGGCGAGACTAGGAATCAGATGTCACTGTTTATCATTCCACACGAGCATATTAGTTTTCCACTGAATCGCTTATTCCAAAATCATAGCGGTTATAGCAAAGAATATAAACTCTTAATTATAAACAAAGAACTATAATAATACAATATTATTGTCTCTAGGGCATATTTCCAACACTTTTCATCCGCCACGGGTGTGGACGAATTCATCAGCAAAACTTAATTTCCAACACTCACTACAAAGCACCAGCTGACGAATTGCTTTAAGCTCTCCCCGTTGCTCCGCCTCAGGAGGATGTCGGACGCATCTATAAAGAACTAGAACTACCAAATCATTTGATGCAAGTTCTAATGAATCCCATTGCTGAAGGAGAAGCTCCAAGGACCACTTTTCTTGTGAAGGATTTACTATTTGTGCGTCTCATTGTCTACCGCACACTCGCCAAGTTCCTCGGTCATACCAAAGACCACAATTCACACACCGCAGAAGTTGTGGGGATAGAGAAGGATTTGCTTTTCAACATCATACATGGTATTCCCATCAATATCCATGATCTCTTCATGAGGACTTTGGCAATAGTTTCTCTATCACTATTTAACTTGAAGCCTTATGCTCCATGGATCATGAGATTCATCAGATCTAGTACTTCAATCAACTACAAGGATGATTATCAGAATCATCTCATCTACATGCCAGATGTGGGAATTCTTCACAACACAATTTCATTAGTTCCTAGCAAGGGCAAGGTTGTTATAGATGAAGGAATTCGTTCCCTTGATGGGCAATTTAGTCAACCAGCCTCACAATCAATAGGTGATGAAACTGCAATCCAAGACACTGCAGCAAATCCCTTAGGACAAAATCGTCAAAATGAAGCTCCTCGTGTTATGACAGACTGCGAACTTCTTATTAGTCTGCACGAGAAGGTGGACAAAAATCATGACTGGGTTAAGCGTCAGCTAGCTGCAATTCTTGCCCACATGACAGTGACACAAAATTCAGTGCACAGGAACCATTACTATGTGATACGTCTTTGTCGTATCTATAATTTTTGATTGTTTCATGCCAATATTCTACAACTTTTACATACTTTTGGCAACATTTTATATCATTTTTTGGGACTAACATATTGATCCAGTGCCCAGTGCCAGTTCATGTTTGTTGCATGTTTTTTGTTTCGCGTAATATCCATACCAAACGAAGTCCAAACGCGATAAAAAATTACGGAGAATTATTTTGCAATATATGTGATTTTTGGGAAGCAAAATCAACGTTAGACGTTGCCCGAGGGGCCTAAAAGCTCAGAGGGCGCGCCCCAGGGAGTAGGCGCGCTCAGCAAGCTTGTGGCCACCCCATAGGTCTGTTGGAGGTGTCCTTTGGCCCCAACAAAGCTTATATCTGGAAGAAAATCATGTTAAAATTCCATCCCAATCGGAGTTACCGATCTGCCGAAATTTAAGAAACGGTGAAAGGCCAGAAATAGGGTCCGTGAAACTGAAGAGAAATAGAGAGAGATCCAATCTCGGAGGGGCTCTGCCATGGAGGCCATGGAGTAGAGGGGAAAACCCTCCTCTCATCTAGGGGGGAAGGTCAAGGAATTAGAATGAAGTAGGGCTCTCTCCCCCTCTCTCCCGGTGGCGCCGGAGTGCCGCCGGGGCAAGGATCATGACAGCGATCTACACCAACAACCTCGCTACCGTCAACACCACCTCTCCCCCCTCTATGCAGTGGTGTAACACCTCTTCTCCCTGCTGTAATACCTAGTTAAACATGGTGGTCAATGTTATATATTATTATCCAATGATGTGTGGCTATCCTATGATGTTTGAGTAGATCTGTTTTGTCCTATGGGTTAATTGATGATCGTGATTGGTTTGAGTTGTATGTTTTATTATTGGTGTTATCCTATGGTGCTCTCCGTGTCTCGCAAGAGTGAGGGACCCCCGCTGTAGGGTGTTGCAATATGTTCATGATTCGCTTATAGTGGGTTGCGTGAGCGACTGAAACACAAACCCCAGTAAGTGGGTTGTTGCATATGAGAATAAAGAGGGCTTGATACTTAATGCCATGGTTGGGTTTTATCTTAATGATCTTTAGTAGTTGTGTATGCTTGCTAGAGTTCCAATCGTAAGTGCATATGATCCAAGTAGAGAAAGTATGTTAGCCCATGCCTTTTTTTGGAACGTAGACGCCGGGAGCGACCGGCTTTAAATTAATAAAGTCACTGAGGCAGAATCCAGACCACAAACTTAAAGAGTTTTACAGACCCAAAATAAATAAGCGCGCCAACAAGATTTCTAGCAACAATGGACCCTAGAGCAATAAGATAACCAAACACAAGCACTGGGTCCAAACACCAAAAGAGGGGCAGATCAAACAGTATCAAGGAAGATAACAAGCAGTGCGGGCTTCAGTCATGGCGCGCCTTCACCATCGCAGCCTTGATCTGCTCCATAGTTGCGGACATGAGTAGCTGATAACCCTCAACCGTAAGGGATCGAGATAGTCTTCGCGGGTAAGAATAACCCAATTTATAGATTCGACACACGGGGAGCCAAAGAGTATTTATAAGCTTTAACAGTTGAGTTGTCAATTCAACCGCACCTGAAATATACTTACTTGCAACAAAAGATAAGTGGTAACGGTGATATGATAGTGATTGTTGTAATAGTAAAAGTAAACAGCAAAAGTAAACAGCAAAATAACAACTAATAACCAGCAGGATTGAAACACTGTAGGCTAGGGAGATGGATGGTTGGGCGCTGCATGGATGAGATATATCATGAATCTAACTTGGGGCAAGGCACACAGAAAAGTAATGATCATCTAGGCAAGTATCAAACATTGGGCATGTATCCCACAGGTAGTTGTACGTGCTTGCAATAAGAACTTGCAAAACATCTTTTGTCCTACCATCCCGCTACGAACGGGGCCAAAAGGAACTTATGGAGATTAAGGTGCTCCTGTCAAAGAGCACTGGAACAAAGCAATAAACTCAATGGATACATGGAATCCTCAAATTATGGACCATCCCCTTTGGTGTCCCAAGCTGTCACTTTTGGGATCGCCGGTTCCGAACGTAATAGGTGCAAACAACTCATAGATAGGATCAAGAACACAAATATATTCATGCAAACACATATGGTTCAGATCTGAAATCATGGCACTCGGGCCCTAAGTGACAAGCATTAAGATTAACAAGTTGAAGCAAAGATGATAAACACCATAGTAGATGATAGGCAACATGCCCCCAATAATCTGATAAACTTATTACATGATCTAACTCATCCAATCCCTACCATCCCCTTTGCCTACAGCAGGGAATTACTCACACATGGAAGGAGAAGTCATGGAGGGAGGATGGAGTGGTGATGATGATGACGATGGCGACGATCTCCCCTCTCCGGAGGCCAAATCAACCTCCAGATTAGCCCTCCCGAAGAAGAACAGAGGGTGGCGGCGGCTCCGCGACGGAAACTCGGAAAACGACTTCTGTTCTAGGGTTTTCTCGTCACGGGATAAATACGGGTCAAAGTAGGGCACCAGAGGGGGAAGGGCCCGCCCAGGCGGCCTCCCGGCGCGGCTAGGGGTGGGGCAGCGCCCCCAGGGCGCCTGGGCCCCCCCTGGCTGCCCTCTGGCCCATCTTCTGGCACAAGGGCCCTCCGGGTGCGTGGATTTTCTGTGATTTTTCGTGGAATTTTCTGAGACACCTAAAAATCCGTTTCCCTGCACACAATAGAACCATACAGGCAGCTCTGCTGAAAACAGTGTCAGTCCGGGTTAGTTTAGTTCAAATCATGCAAGAATGAGGTCAAAACAATAGCAAAAGTGTTTGGAAAAGTAGATACGTTTGAGACGTATCAACTCCCCCAAGCTTAGCATATTGCTTGTCCCCAAGCAATTCAGTTCAATGAACTGGACGCGACAAAGAAAACTTTGACAAACTCTTTTGCTTCATTAGATGTATATAAGCATGTACTACGAAAAGAGTCTAGCAAGTATTGAAACAATGCTATGAGGACAATGCACGAAGCAATCCTTCTTTCAAGTGACCAATCACAAATAGCCAAAAGTAAATAATATGCTACTGGAAATCAAGACAAGATTACATTGCACATAGCTTGAACATACTAGAGTGGTATCTCGCTAGCCTCCATGAGTGAAGCAAAACATAAATGCAGAAACTCCTCCAGAGTTTTAAAGGAGACTAGAACTAAGAATTTCAGAATAAATAATATCACAAGCATGCAGAAGACAATGTAATACTTTGGGACAATGCACATTACACTCAGAATGACAATTATGCTCTCCTAGTTGGTGCTTTGAAGAAAGAAGGTGGAGACTCTCGAACCGTGGAATTTGATGGCGAGGTTGAAAACCCATGGTTGGAAGCAAAGACTAAACATGTACCAGAGCTCTTGGTTTTGAAAACAGAGGTAAAAATGATTTTGAGAGGTGCATATTTCGTCAACGAATGTTAGTAGACAACCCAATTACTTCTCGAGCTGGACAAGTTTCGAGGAACGGCTCCCGCACGGGGACGATCACATCCCCTTAATCTCCTTTGTTTATCACTGCCAAAAGTTTTCTGATTTCTCATGAACAAAGCATGAAGGAGGGTTTGTTTGTTGTATTATCTTTTATGAGCCGGGAGCACTCATGCCAGTTCCTTCCCGTATTACGGGTTTGCAGATTAGACATGCAATCCTCGGATAAAACTTGTCCAACTTAAAAAGATCATGAATTAACTACTACTTCCTCATGAGCTAAAACAGAGGCACAAAATAGGAGTAAATTTGAATAATTTCGAGATGGTACAAGAAAGTCTTCGTTAGGATGGCAGGTAAATACCACATAGGAAGGTATGGTGGACTCATATGGAATAACTGGTTTGAAAGGATTTGGATGCACAAGCAGAATTCCGCTTAGTACGAGCGAAGGCTAGCAAGAGACTGGGAAGCGACCAACTAGAGAGCAATAACGGTCATAATCATGCAGAGCGACAAAGCAACATTGAATCGGGCATGAAAGTGATATAACTATCCTGAAACTCAAAGATCATCAAGGCAAAGCAGACTTTTTAGTCTTAAGCATGTGTAAACATGTGCCAAGTCAATCCAAGAATTCTCCAAAGGGAAATACCACCTCAGTATACCAAACTATGAACAGTGCAATGCATGTAAATCATTTCAATAACACATTATATACTCTAGCTATTTGAGACTAGCCACAAGGAAAGAATGAACCACTGGGAAAGCATTGTAAACATAGCACTATGTCGCTACAAGCTGGTCTCTAGATCATAAGTACAGGCATATGTACAAAAGTAGAAACAAGAAGAGTTCATACCGGTTTTCCTTTTTGCTTCCCTTCCGTCGACCTTCGTCATTACTGCCTTGTCACTTGCACGATCGAACGTAGGAAATATAATTAAATGCCATCACGGACTCGAGCTGAACTCTGAAAACAAAGCAAACTAAAGAGACAAAGGAAATCTTTTTGGGTTTTTTTCAAAGGTTGAACGAAAGCAAAAGAAAGAGAAAATCTTTTTGTTGTTTTTGCAAAGAAAGAAATAAAGAAGAACGGGCAAAAACTTCGAAAAGATCAAGCGAACAAAAATAAAACGGATAATACAATGGAAAAGTGAGAAGGGCACGTACTCCCCCAAGCTTAGGCTTTTGGCCTAAGTTGGTAGTAGCTACTGCCCCAGGAGCCTCCTGCTCCGGGGGAGTGCTGGTGAGTCCAAGGGTCGTAAAAGGATTCTGGCGCGTACACCGAACTCCTCGGATCCTCCCACGAAGAAGGGTCCGTACTCCAGGCAGAGGAAGACCCTTAACCAAACTGGGTGACGGTCTCCCCCTGGAAAGGTGGTAACTCACCGTGCTCCTCCTCGTCGGGCACAACCCCCTCCATGGGGTTATGAAACTGATGCTGGACCATGAACTCATCGAACCATGCTGCAGAGAGAGTTGAAGATGGTTTTCAGCTCGGAGGGCTGAGAGGTCATCTTCGCCGTCAGCCCAACGTTTGGCACACCTATTATTTCACAAAACTTTCCGAAGGGCATGGTCAAAAGATTATTGTAAATTTTAAACTCAATATCACCAGTATCAAGGTTATATCTAAAACTGTTAATGAAACCGGAGGTGAGTTTTTGATACTGAGTAACACGGCACGTGGCGAGCCGTGTCAGACCTGCATTAGCACAAAGATTATAAAACTCATCCTTGATTCCCGCAGCTTCAAGGAATTCATCACATGGGAACATCATAGCACGTGCTGGACTTGTGTCTTCCAACAACTCTAGGGGCACATGATCTTCATTGTAGCTCACCCTAGCAGTTGAGGGTGAAGCTGCGGCTCTAGTAACTCGATCGGAGCGCGTGGGCTTCTTCTTCTCAAGCCACCCCTTTGCCCTTCCTAACAAACTCATTTCTGAAATTTTTGGCAAATTACAAAAACAAGGATTTAAACAAAGTGGGTTAAGGCAAACTACTCAACTCACTTACCTAAGGCATAAACTTGCATCAAAACTTTGGAAAATAAATTTCTACACATGCATGCAAGCTCATCTATACAGCACCAAGAACTACTAAATACTCACAAATGAAGCCACCAATCAGAAATCTAATTGGAGGGGTGGAGGAGTTACATACCAGGGAGTATTTGTTCAAAATCTCAGCTCGAATGATAGGCTGTAGAGAGAGATCGAAAATCGCCTCCAAGAACAGCAAGAACGCAAGAACAAGTTGTAGGATCGAAGAAGGTGAGAGTGTCTAGAGGGGGGGTGATTAGACTACTCGACAAGATAAAAATTCTGTCTTTTATCAAGAACAGATTTTGACAGTTTTTGCATAGCACACAAGTCAAGTAGCAAACTACACATGCAATTCTAGAGTATGGGCAGCGGAAAGTAAATTGCATATATAGTAAAGAGAGGTGGAGAAGATCAAACGCAGTTTGGTGACACGGAGATTTTTGTCGTGGTTCCGATAGGTGGTGCTATCGTACATCCACGTTGATGGAGACTTCAACCCACGGAGGGTAACGGCTGCGCGAGTCCACGGAGGGCTCCACCCACGAAGGGTCCACGAAGAAGCAACCTTGTCTATTCCATCACGGCCTACGCCCACGGAGGACTAGCCTTACTCGGGGTAGATCTTCACGAAGTAGGCGGTCTCCTTGCCCTTACAAACTTCTTGGTTCAACTCCACATCTCAAAGACGGAGGCTCCCAAGCGACACCTAACCAATCTAGGAGGCACCACCCCCCAAAAGGTAATAGACGGTGTTGATGATGATGAACTCCTTGCTCTTGTGCTTCAAATGATAATCTCCCCAACACTCAACTCTCCTCACTGATATGGCTGTGGTGGAAGAAAGATTTGAGTGGAAAGCAACTTGGGAAGGCTAGAGATCAAGTTTCATATGGTAGGAATGGAATGGCTTGATCTCAACACAAAGGTAGGTGGTTCACTTCTCAGAAAGTGTATGGTAGAAGTGGTGGTACTTTCTGATGGCTCTCCTCACGAATGAAGAGGGGGTGGAGGGGTATATATAGCCTCCACACAAAATCCAACCGTTACACACACATTTGACCAATCTCGGTGAGACCGAAGTGAAAACTCGGTCAGACCGAAAGTTCAAATATAGTGAACGTTGGGATTTTCGGTGGGACCGAAAATACCATCTCGGTGGGACCGAAAGAGCAAAAGATATGAACATTGGAGTTTTCGGTGAGACCGAGAAAGAAAACTCGGTTGGACCGATTTGAGAAAAGAGCAGGAACATGCCAGAATCGGTTAGACCGAAAATGGATTATCGGTGAGACCGATTTGAGCCAAGACAGAAGCTTGCCCATTTCGGTGAGACCGATAATACAAACTCGGTTTTTCCGAAATGATGTGAAGTGATTACAGAAGGTTGGCAGTTCAGTTTCGGTGAGACCGATCTCAAACTCGGTGTGACCGATTTTTCTAGGGTTTGGAATATGGCTGAAGTGGTTCATCTCGGTGGGACTGAGTTGGAAGAATCGGTTTGTCCGAGATTACTTATGGGTGTGTTTGGTAGTGAAAGGTGCTGATAGTTGAAGGAGCTAAATCACTAAGCACTTGAGCAACCAGATCATCAACACAACCTCATCCCCTTTTAATAGTATTGGCTTTTCCTATGGACTCAATGTGATCTTGGATCACTAAACCAAAAATGGAGTCTTGAGCTTTTGCCATTGCTTGCCTTAGCATTTGAGGGGTCCACTTCTTCAGTCATCTTGCCATACCAATGTGATTGGGTTTCCTGAAACATACTTGATAAAAGTATTAGTCCAACCACAAAGTATGTTGTCATTAATTACCAAAACCACCCAGGGAGCAAATGTGCTTTCAATCTCCCCCTTTTTGGTAATTGATGGCAACACACTAAAATTATACTAAACAAGACATCAAAGCTTATTGAAAGAAAGACAGAATTATCATGAAAGCTTTGACAAGCATGTAGTACACAGGCTCCCCCTACAAGTGTGCAAGATTTTCATAGATTATGGTTTTGGACTACCACAAGCACACAAGAGAGATAAGCGAGATGTGCTACATGCAGCTTGGCTATATGCATCAGAGCAGAAGAAAAAGGAAGTGAGTGATAATGCATATGTGCATGGTGATTTCTTGCAAACAAGTATTTACAAGCAAGTCACCATCATGCACATTCTGCAAGATGCATATACTTACCTTGAGGTTCCTTGGCATTTGTACCTGAAGGGATAAACTTGAGAAAACAAGGTTAGATAACACAAGAGTATTCCTTCAACCAACTGGAAGAACATCAAGAGTACCAAGCCAGGGAGGACATGTATAAAGAGTGTCTCATATTGAGCACAGGCTTGAATCAGCAAACATGTCTCCGAAGCTAAAAGATTTTCAATGAACTCAGAGAGATTTTGCTTTTCATAGGATATCAGTTGTGAGAACAAGGGGTGTGATGGAAAAAGCAAAATCAAAAGAAAGATGCCAATTGTAATGTCCAATGTAAAACACGACAAAGCTTTGATGTGATTCTCTCCCCCTTAAGATAGGATTGCTTTTCTTCTTCCCCTAAGTCTTCTCTTCTCCCCTACTCCCCCTACTCCCCCTAAGTCATCTCCCCCTTTGACATCAAGTGCCGAAAAGGACAGCAAACTAGGTAGGACAGGAAAGATGGAAAGAGAGAAAGAAAGAAAGAAAGAAGTGGGATCCTGAAGAATCACAACAGGGCAAAAAAAGAACATTCATAGAGAAACAATATAAATTTGAGTCCTCTCCTCCTTAAAATTTAAAAATTTGAGTCTGAATTTGAGTCCTCTCCCTCTTTTAAAAATACAGAAGGAATTCAGCTCACTTTGCGAGGAATGTTTCAAAAGATTTGCAATGAATTTTGTAAAAGATTTTCAAGGAATTGATCAGAGCCATAAAAAGGATTTCCAAAAGGATATTCACAAAGAAACATAAGAAAAGAAATAAAAGGATTTCTAGATGAAGTTTTTTTTTAAAGAAAACTCAATGAGAGAACGTAAGAGAAAATAGAAAGACTCCAAAAACATATGTACTTCATCTAGATAAAGGTCGGCGACAAAGTCACCTATGTTTGAGTATATTGACTTAGGAGTCAAATGAAGACATTTGATCATAGGTCATACTCATCGTTTAAGCTCAAAATGGGGTTGCCATTTTTCGATTAAGCATTTGATGTGATCACATCTTATGAAGCTGCTTGTACTCATGACTTTGAGCAAAGCTCCTTAAAGATGTGAAGAACATACCTTGGGCTTGTTGTTGCTTTACTCATGTAGGTAAGCTTGATGTGGGTGCTCATTGAATGTGAAGTTGGAGCGCCATTTCTACTTGTGTAGTTCATCTTCCTACATGGGTTAGGCAAGCAAGGAAATACTCGAGGATATCCAAGATGACAAGAGTGAAATACTAGATGTATAAGGTGTCAAAAAGGATATGTGGAATTTTGTTCCTTGAACTCAACATCCCAAAGGGCTAGATACTTGGTCAATGACAAGATTACACATGATTTGAGTGTGTGGTAATCTTGTGGAATGTAGATCATCCAAGTACCTGCAAAGAGTTAGATGCAATACAAGGAGGCAAATGTGTCCAAGACATATGATCATCATCATAAGAGAAATATCAAGGATTAGTCAAGAGGCTCATGCCTTGCATGCATCAATGGAGCTATCACTCCAAGTTTGAAGCATCAATGATGTTCAACTCACTCCTTAAGCGACAAAACACTTTCTCATCAAGAGGTTTTGTAAAGATATCAGCAAGTTGTTTGTCAGTACGAACATGCTTAAGATTAATGTCACCCTTGGCAATGTGATCACGAATAAAATGGTGACGAACTTCAATATGCTTTGTTCGAGAGTGTTGCACAGGATTGTGTCCAATCTTGATTGCACTCTCATTGTCACAAAGCAAGGGAACACGTCTCACATGTATCCCATAATCCTTAAGCGTTTGTGTCATCCATAGCAATTGAGCACAACACGAACCAGCAGCAATATATTCTGCTTCGGCAGTGGATAAAGATACCGAATTTTGTTTCTTGGAGGACCAAGATACAAGGGATCGACCAAGGAATTGACACGTACCCGAAGTTGACTTTCTATCAACCTTGTCACCGGCATAGTCCGAGTCGGAATAGCCAACAAGATCGAAAGAAGCTCTCTTAGGATACCAAATGCCAAAGTTTGGTGTGTGTATCAAGTATCTCACTATCCTTTTAACAGCTTTAAGATGACATTCTTTAGGGGCTGCTTGATATCGCGCACACATGCAAACACTCAACATTATGTCAGGACGAGAAGCACAAAGATATAGTAGAGAACCAATCATAGATCGGTAAACCCTTTGATCAACGGGTTCTCCATCTTTTGTCAAGTCATTATGTCCACTTGTAGGCATGGGGGTACTCATACCTTTGCTTTCTTGCATGTTGAACTTCTTGAAGAGATCCTTGGTGTACTTTGTTTGTGAGACAAAGGTACCCTCCTTAGATTGCTTGATTTGCAACCCAAGGAAGAATTTGAGTTCACACATCATGGACATCTCATACTTCTCCGACATGAGCTGTCCAAACTTCTTGCTAAAATGGGGGTTAGTTGAACCAAAGATAATATCATCAACATATATTTGGCACACAAATAGTTCACCATTAACCCTTTTTGTGAACAGCGTTGAGTCTATCTTTCCAATCTCAAAGCCTTTTTCAAGAAGAAAGCTAGTTAAGCATTTGTACCAAGCTCTAGGAGCTTGTTTAAGACCATAAAGGGCTTTATGCAACTTGTAAACATGATTAGGCTTTTTGGGATTCACAAAACCGGGAGGTTGTTTCACAAATACTTCCTCCTCAATTTCACCATTTAGGAAAGCACTTTTGATGTCCATTTGATAGAGAGTAATATCATGATGATTGGCATGAGCAAGGAGAATGCGAATGGATTCAAGTCTAGCAACGGGGGCATAGGTCTCACCATAGTCCATACCTTCGACTTGTGTGTAACCTTGAGCTACGAGACGAGCCTTGTTGCGGATGACTTGTCCATCTTCATCTTGCTTGTTCCGAAACACCCATTTGGTTCCAATGATGTTTTGATCATCGTTGGGCTTCTCTACCAAAGTCCATACTTTGTTCCTCTCGAAGTTGTGTAGTTCTTCGTGCATAGCGTTCACCCAATCCGGGTCTTTAAGTGCTTCTTCTACCTTCATAGGTTCAATACTAGAGATGAATGAGTAATGCTCACAAAAGTTAGCTAAGCGAGTTTTAGAGCGAGTAATTCTCCCGGAGTTGATGTCGGTCATCATTTGTTCCACGGGATGATTCTTCTTGGCTCTTGCTCGAACTCGGGATAGCTTTTGTTGATGTTGTAGCTCAGCTTCCTCATCATCTTCATCTTCCTCTTCTTCTTCTTCTTCTTCATTGTTGTTGGTGTTGTCTTGAGGTTGTGGAGAAGGAGGTTGTGGTGGATCTTCTTGTTGCATTTCCTCATCTTGGTGAGTTCCACTTGTGGAGGCCTCCATGTTGCCTTGAGGTTCATCTCTCTGTGAGGTAGGTGGCTCCACATATGTAGATGAGGTACTCTCCTTCACTTCCATGGGACGAATCTTCCCGATAGATAAATCTTGGATTGCTTCCGATGGGTCCTTGTCTCCTACATCAATAGGCATTTGCTCTACTTGCGAGCCATTAGATTCATCAAACTTCACGTCTACCGTCTCTTCAACCTTTCGGGTGAAATTGTTGTAGACACGGTAGGTGTGGGAGTTTGATCCATAACCAAGAAGAAAGCCTTCATGAGTTTTAGGAGCAAATTTAGACCGACGATGCTTATCAAGGATATAGCATTTTGAACCAAAGACACGAAAGTATCCCACTTGGGGTTTGTTACCGGTGAGAAGCTCGTATGATGTCTTGCCGAGGAGCTTATGAAGATAAAGCCTGTTGATAGCATGACAAGCTGTCTCGACCGCTTCTCCCCAAAAGTGCTTCGGTGTCTTGTATTCATCAAGCATCGTTCTTGCCATCTCAATGAGCGTTCGGTTCTTCCTCTCAACAACTCCATTTTGTTGAGGAGTATACGTAGCCGAGAACTCATGTAGAATTCCTTCCTCATCGAGAAAAGAGTCTACATTGGCGTTCTTGAACTCCGTTCCATTGTCACTCCGAACTTTCTTGATCTTCACCTCAAATTGATTTTGGGCCTTTTTGGCAAAGGTCTTGAAGATCCTCTGAACCTGCGATTTATCATCAAGGAAAAATACCCACGTAAATCTGGAATAATCATCAACTATAACTAGACCAAAGGAGTTACCACCAAGGCTTTTGTAAGCATTGGGACTGAAGAGATCCATATGAAGAAGCTCAAGCGGTCTCCTAGTGGTCATGATGTTTTTCACGGGATGACTTCCACCAACTTGTTTTCCTGCTTGACAAGCACTACAAAGTCTGTCTTTGTCAAAGAAAACATCTTTAACACCAAGAATATGATCACCTTTGATCAGCTTGTCTAGATTACGCATACCAACATGTCCTAGCCTTCTATGCCATAACCAACCTTTAGAGGATTTAGCAATGAAACAAGCTCTAGGTTGGGCTTTCTTAGTGAAATCAACAATATATAGATCACCTCTACGAATACCAGTAAAAGCCATGTTTTGATTATCACGACGAAAGACTTGGCAATCTACTTTGGTGAATAGCACATTGAATCCAAAGTCAGCTAATCTAGACACGGAAAGCAAATTGTATCCAAGAGATTCTACAAGCATGACATTTTGAATAGAGCTATCATGAGATATGGCCACCTTACCAAGGCCAAGTACCTTACCCTTGGAGTTGTCTCCAAAAGTCACATACTTGCGTGGACCATCGTTCTTTGCAAGCTCTCGAAACATGTCTTTGTCTCCGGTCATGTGATCGGTGCATCCACTATCAAGAATCCACTCTTTTCCACCGGACAAGTAGTCTCTCAGATTTGCCATAAGATTGAGACTCTTCATGACCTTGTCTAGCTCGGTGTCCGAATCAGAGTAATCATCATCATGCTCATGCTCATCATCATATTGACCCATAGATTGTTCATCATCAACACCTAGGTCAATTTGATAAGTACTTGCATTAGTTTGGTCAATGGAACAATAATCTTCGGAATGCAATGCAAGAGCATTTCTAATAATAATATTGATAAGACTGGGATCACCCTTCTTTTTCATAAGATCACGAAGCTCAAAGAAGCATTTATCAAAGTTGGGATCATTGGGGTGCAACTTATCAAATTCAATAGTCTTGTGTAGAATTTCATCAAGACTTCTCAAAGAGTAGTCCGGATAAAGTTCTTCCAAGAATTTCCACATAGCATAGGCACACTCAAAGTTTGTAACAAGATTAAGCAAGTCATCAGGTAACCCTCTAATGATAAGATTTACAGTTCTAAGGTTACGAAGCAAATCAAGCTCTTCATCCATGGTAGGGTGCAAGGGATCAAATGGAGGCACATATGGGGTCTCAACATATTTGCACAAATTGTACATCTTAAAGATACTAAGCATTTCAGACCTCCAAGAGTTATAAAACCTTCCATCAAGAACAGGCACTCTATGGCTAACACTCCCATCCGTAGACACGTCCATCTTCCTCCAATGGTGTGTAAACCAAAGCAATGGAGACCAAAGCTCTGATACCAATTGTAGGATCGAAGAAGGTGAGAGTGTCTAGAGGGGGGGTGATTAGACTACTCGACAAGATAAAAATTCTGTCTTTTATCAAGAACAGATTTTGACAGTTTTTGCATAGCACACAAGTCAAGTAGCAAACTACACATGCAATTCTAGAGTATGGGCAGCGGAAAGTAAATTGCATATATAGTAAAGAGAGGTGGAGAAGATCAAACGCAGTTTGGTGACACGGAGATTTTTGTCGTGGTTCCGATAGGTGGTGCTATCGTACATCCACGTTGATGGAGACTTCAACCCACGGAGGGTAACGGCTGCGCGAGTCCACGGAGGGCTCCACCCACGAAGGGTCCACGAAGAAGCAACCTTGTCTATTCCATCACGGCCTACGCCCACGGAGGACTAGCCTTACTCGGGGTAGATCTTCACGAAGTAGGCGATCTCCTTGCCCTTACAAACTTCTTGGTTCAACTCCACATCTCAACGACGGAGGCTCCCAAGTGACACCTAACCAATCTAGGAGGCACCACCCCCCAAAAGGTAATAGACGGTGTTGATGATGATGAACTCCTTGCTCTTGTGCTTCAAATGATAATCTCCCCAACACTCAACTCTCCTCACTGATATGGCTGTGGTGGAAGAAAGATTTGAGTGGAAAGCAACTTGGGAAGGCTAGAGATCAAGTTTCATATGGTAGGAATGGAATGGCTTGATCTCAACACAAGGGTAGGTGGTTCACTTCTCAGAAAGTGTATGGTAGAAGTGGTGGTACTTTCTGATGGCTCTCCTCACGAATGAAGAGGGGGTGGAGGGGTATATATAGCCTCCACACAAAATCCAACCGTTACACACACATTTGACCAATCTCGGTGAGACCGAAGTGAAAACTCGGTCAGACCGAAAGTTCAAATATAGTGAACGTTGGGATTTTCGGTGGGACCGAAAATACCATCTCGGTGGGACCGAAAGAGCAAAAGATATGAACGTTGGAGTTTTCGGTGAGACCGAGAAAGAAAACTCGGTTGGACCGATTTGAGAAAAGAGCAGGAACATGCCAGAATCGGTTAGACCGAAAATGGATTATCGGTGAGACCGATTTGAGCCAAGACAGAAGCTTGCCCATTTCGGTGAGACCGATAATACAAACTCGGTTTTTCCGAAATGATGTGAAGTGATTACAGAAGGTTGGCAGTTCAGTTTCGGTGAGACCGATCTCAAACTCGGTGTGACCGATTTTTCTAGGGTTTGGAATATGGCTGAAGTGGTTCATCTCGGTGGGACTGAGTTGGAAGAATCGGTTTGTCCGAGATTACTTATGGGTGTGTTTGGTAGTGAAAGGTGCTGATAGTTGAAGGAGCTAAATCACTAAGCACTTGAGCAACCAGATCATCAACACAACCTCATCCCCTTTTAATAGTATTGGCTTTTCCTATGGACTCAATGTGATCTTGGATCACTAAACCAAAAATGGAGTCTTGAGCTTTTGCCAATGCTTGCCTTAGCATTTGAGGGGTCCACTTCTTCAGTCATCTTGCCATACCAATGTGATTGGGTTTCCTGAAACATACTTGATAAAAGTATTAGTCCAACCACAAAGTATGTTGTCATTAATTACCAAAACCACCCAGGGAGCAAATGTGCTTTCACAAGTACAGAACTCGTGTTTTCGGGGAGAAAGAGAGAGAGAGGAAGAAGACTCACCTGGAGGGGGGTCCTGTGGGCCCCAGGCGCCCTATGAGCGCGACCAGGGGGCAGGCCGCGCTAGCTGGCCGTCTGGGCCACTGGTGGCCCCCCTGGTCAGCCCCAGGTGCCTCTGGGTCACTTCCGGCATGGAAATTTTTATTTTTATTTTTCTGGAATTTTTCTGAAAACTTCACTGTTGAAATTTTTTCGAAGTTCAAAAAGCTGCAAAACTTTCTGAAAACTTAAAGCAATGATTAGTATTGTGAAGCTTCAAAAACATAAACACTTGGTACAGCAAGGAGAACAAAAGCTAAAACAAATGAAAACATAACAAGCTCAACTTTTTACTTATATAAAACATGCTCACTAGTAAGGTTGATCAAGTCTTACCAACAAACAGGCGATATATAGAGCAAAAAGTATCACCTCTTACGAAGTGATCATTGTACCTTTACTTTAATGGACATTGTCCCCACCATAATTGTTTTGTATTTGTGGTGCACATGTAATGGATAGTCCCATTCTCCAATCTTCACGGTCTCGATATTTTCTATAGAGTTGAGGCCATGCCTCTTGTCGGTCTTCTTTGGAAAATACACTGTGTGTTCTTTATCATTCACATTGAAGGTAACCTTTCCTTTATTGCAATCAATAATAGCACCTGCGGTGTTAAGAAAAGGTCTACCAAGAATAATGGACATGCTCCCATCCTCGGGCATGTCAAGCACAACAAAATCAGTAAGGATCAAACAATTAGCAACTTCTACGGGAACATCCTCACAAATACCTATCGGAACGGCGGTTGACTTGTCAGCCATCTGAAGGGAGATATCTGTAGGAATTAGTTTCTCTAAAGAAAGCCTCTTGTAAAGAGAGAGAGGCATAACACTCACTCCTGCCCCAAGATCACATAAAGCAGTTTTGACATAATTATTCTTTATGGAGCAAGGAATGGTGGGTATACCTGTATCACCAAGCTTCTCAGGAATGTTGCCACTGAAATAGTAGTTAGCAAGCATAGTAGATATTGCTTCATTAGGAATTTTTCTTTTATTAGTAACAATATCTTTCATATATTTTGAATAGGGAGGTAACTTAATAGCATCAGTCAAAGGGATTTGTAGAAAAAGAGGTTTCATCCACTCACAAAACTTATTGTAATGCTCTTCTTCTTTAGATTTGAGAGACTTACCTGGAAAGGGCATGGGTTTCTGTATCCATGGTTCTCTTTCCTTCCCATGTCTTCTTGCGACGAAGTGTTCTCTAGTGTACTTCTTGCGTTTGTCGGGTGCTTCTTCTCGAACTTCAGGTGGATCATTCTCATTATCCTTACCTTCAGGTTCGGCACCGTCTTCAGTCTCAGCATCGGAGGTAGATATACTGTTGGGATCAACAGCTGGCTCTTCACTTGTAATAGGATCATTGGAATTGTCAGCCTCCTTGTTTTTCTTCTTCTTCTTCTTTGGAGAGCCAACAATTTCTTCTTCCTGCATTTGAGAATCTTGCTCGATTCTCCTTGGATGCCCCTCTGGATAGAGAGGATCTTGAGTGCTGGTTCCACCTCGGGTCTTAATCCCGAAGGCCTGTAAATCATCATGTTTGGCATTGTTAGCAAGCAAATCTTTTTGCACATTAGAAATTTGTTCAAGCTGAGTTTGAACCATATGAAAATGCTTCACAAGACATTTAACATCATTAACTATTCTACCTAGAACATCAAGCAAACTTTTGATAGCAAGGAAATTATCATGCAATTGACTTTGTATCCTCTCATTAAAATGACTTTGCTTCATAATAAAATTATCAAGCTCATCTAAACATTGATCTGGAGACTTACCATGAGGGATGTCACTTGCTTTCAAATCTAAAAGAGAGTGTACCTCTACCATAAGAGGGTGAGTGGTAGGCTCACACAACTTCTCAATAGGGGGTAGATTCTTCACGTCTTCAGTTTTAATACCCTTCTCTTTAATAGACTTCTTTGCTTCTCGCATATCTTCGGGGCTTAGAACAAACATGCCCCTCTTCTTTGGTGGTGGTGGTGGTTTAGGGACGGACCAATCTTCATGGTTTTTGGCAATCCTGCCCATCAAATCCTCTGCATCATCCGGTGTTCTTTTCCTGAAAACACAACCAGCACAACTATCCAAATAGGACCTGGATTCATCAGTTAGACCAGCATAAAATATATCGATTAATTCATTCTTAGGGACTCCATGTCCTGGTCTAGCCCGGATCAGACTACAGTACCTCCCCCAAGCTTTAGGGAGGTGCTCATCCTGCAACTGTTTAAAGTTATAAATTCTTTGTAAAGCAGCATGTTGCATATGAGCAGGAAAGTACTTATCAACAAAAGAGTGAGCTAAGTCTTGAGGATTCTTAATGGAACCACATGGTAGTGCATCATACCATGTTTTAGCACCTTCCTTCAAAGAGAAAGGAAGAAGCTTAGTCACACAAAAGTTTCGTATCTTCTCA
Source organism: Secale cereale (assembly GCA_902687465.1). NCBI lineage: Eukaryota > Viridiplantae > Streptophyta > Magnoliopsida > Poales > Poaceae > Secale > Secale cereale. The sequence goes on from LR738710.1 coordinate 649,241,783, forward strand.
TCCGTGGTAAACAAGCCACCCAACTCAGTGAGTTTGGTCAGGTGTGCAATAGCATCATCATTTTCTCTGCCATAAAAGGGGTCAGCTTCAACCATAGATATAAGTGAAAGATCAACAGAGAAATCATAATCAGGATCATTGATGCATATAGGAGATGTAGCAAATTCAGGATCAGGAACAGTCTTGTTTTTAAGGAGTGTTTTTCAAGCAGTTTCTTAATAGCTTCAGGGTCAGAGCCGGCAAACTCTCTCAGTTCCCTGCATAAATCATCATCAAGCATAATGTAATCATCATCAAGGAGTCTCTCCTTGAGTTTACTCAAATCAAGATAATCATAAGTTCCACCAATGGGGTAGCGAGTAACAGGAATTTCAATTCCAGATTTTTTTGCAGCAGCAGCGATCTGTTTCTCAAGAGCATAACCAAGTGAACCAATATCATCAAGAGTAGTAGAGGCATCATCAGAAGTATCGGACATAGTAACAGATTCAGTAGAAGCATCATGTGGTGGCGGTGAGGCAAACTTACTCATAACAGAAGGTGAATCAAGTGTAGCACTAGTGTTCAGAACAATACCTCTTCTTGTAGTGGATAGTAAGATCGGAACCTTGGGGTCTCCTTTCTTACCCATAGCGGATGAAGTGCAGCAGGTAGGATACTTCAAGTAGACTTGTAAATATTGCTATGCTCCCCGGCAACAGCGCCAGAAAACGGTACTTGATAACCCTCAACCATAAGGGATCGAGATAGTCTTCACGGGTAAGAATAACCCAATTTATAGATTCGACACACGGGGAGCCAAAGAGTATTTATAAGCTTTAACAGTTGAGTTGTCAATTCAACCGCACCTGAAATATACTTACTTGCAACAAAAGATAAGTGGTAACGGTGATATGATAGTGATGGTTGTAATAGTAAAAGTAAACAGCAAAAGTAAACAGCAAAATAACAACTAATAACCAGCAGGATTGAAACACTGTAGGCTAGGGAGATGGATGGTTGGGCGCTGCATGGATGAGATATATCATGAATCTAACTTGGGGCAAGGCACACAGAAAAGTAATGAACATCTAGGCAAGTATCAACATTAGGCATGTATCCCACAGGTAGTTGTACGTGCTTGCAATAAGAACTTGCACAACATCTTTTGTCCTACCATCCCGCTACGAACGGGGCCAAAAGGAACTTATGGAGATTAAGGTGCTCCTGTCAAAGAGCACCGGAACAAAGCAATAAACTCAATGGATACATGGAATCCTCAAATTATGGACCATCCCCTTTGGTGTCCCAAGCTGTCACTTTTGGGATCGCCGGTTCCGGACGTAATAGGTGCAAACAACTCATAGATAGGATCAAGAACACAAATATATTCATGCAAACACATATGGTTCAGATCTGAAATCATGGCACTCGGGCCCTAAGTGACAAGCATTAAGATTAACAAGTTGAAGCAAAGATGATAAACACCATAGTAGATGATAGGCAACATGCCCCCAACAATCTGATAAACTTATTACATGATCTAACTCATCCAATCCCTACCATCCCCTTTGCCTACAGCAGGGAATTACTCACACATGGAAGGAGAAGTCATGGAGGGAGGATGGAGTGGTGATGATGATGACGATGGCGACGATCTCCCCTCTCCGGAGGCCAAATCAGCCTCCAGATTAGCCCTCCCGAAGAAGAACAGAGGGTGGCGGCGGCTCCGCGACGGAAACTCGGAAAACGACTTCTGTTCTAGGGTTTTCTCGTCACGGGATAAATACGGGTCAAAGTAGGGCACCAGAGGGGGAAGGGCCCGCCCAGGCGGCCTCCCGGCACGGCCAGGGGTGGGGCTGCGCCCCCAGGGCGCCTGGCCCCCCCTGGCTGCCCTCTGGCCCATCTTCTGGCACAAGGGCCCTCCGGGTGCGTGGATTTTCTATGATTTTTCGTGGAATTTTCTGAGACACCTAAAAATCCGTTTCCCTGCACACAATAAAACCATATAGGCAGCTCTGCTAAAAACAGCGTCAGTCCGGGTTAGTTTAGTTCAAATCATGCAAGAATGAGGTCAAAACAATAGCAAAAGTGTTTGGAAAAGTAGATACGTTTGAGACGTATCAGTAGCTCGTCACGCGGTTTCCGCAACGGCATCCATACCTATAAAACAGATGGCATTTGAAGATGATGTCAGCCGGGTGTGTCGGGAACTTGTGTTCGATCGTGATTTTTTTCCGGACCGTCCACAGTGCCCAAAGAAGCGCCCCAACGCATCTCCACACAATTTGCGCATTGGCCCCTCTTTGGGCCGAGAGAATGGCTAGAAGATCATTGCTCAAATGCGGATTCCAGTTTTGTTTAAAAGCTTCGCGGGCAACGCTCCATGCAAATCTACCAAGGCACATCCAAAGAAGACACGGTTCGCGTTTTTCACCCGCAAGTGGTGCACGACCCGTCCGCCGGCCCGTTACGTTTTGCCACATTATCAGAAGTAGGTAGGCGGTTGCGGAACATTTGCCACATGAAAATCTTGATTTTAAGTGGTAGATTGGCCTTCCATAGCCCCCTGGCTATGTCCAGCATATTGCCCTCGGTCAACTTGTTATAAAGAGATTTAACCGTGAATTTTTTGGAAGATGTAAGCTTCCAAGAGATGGTGTCTACCTCATTGTTAAGCCGACGATCCGCCCAGGCTTCCACCAAGGTTTCCCAACGAGTAGTCTCGTCCGTCCCTAGATTCCTAATAAAGGAAATCGCGGGCGGCTGAACTCTAAGGGCGTCGGACACCATGATGTTGGTGTCCGTGGCTAGTTGGTATAAGTCCGGATGGGACTGCCAGAGTGGTTCGAGACCCCACCAATGGTCGAGCCAAAAGCGAGTAGACTTGCCATTATTGGCACAGAACTGGGCAGCTAGCGCAAAGGCTAGCCGTACGGCTTGGATCCCATCCTAGAAGGCCGATCCACGGGTTTGTGCCTTGAAAACGTTGCCATCCGGGAAATATTTGGCCCGAAGGATGTTCGCCCAGAGTCCCAACTCGTTTTGGGCAAGACGCCACCACCACTTAGTTAGCAAGGCTACATTCATGAGCTTAGAGTTCGTGACACCTAACCCACCAGCTTTTTGGGTCTACACACAGCCGCCCATTTTACCAGATGGTATTTGTGTTTGGTCCCAGTTCCTTCCCAAAAGAAGCGGGAGCGCGGGGTGTCAAATTTGGCATGGACACCATCTGCCAAAAGGTACATCCCCATTGTGAAGAGTGGGAGGGAAGATAGGCTCGTGTTAGTCAAGATGAGCCTTGCCGCCGAGGACATGTACCTTCCCTGCCATGGGATAACCCTGTTGGCCACTTTGCCATAGAGAGGTTCCCACTCTGCAATGGTTAAATTCTTGGACGAGATAGGCAATCCAAGATATTTAACCGGGAAATGCCCTCGTTTACAATTTAGCAGGTTAGCTATCCTAGAGCTCTCTAGATCATCCATGCCTATGGTGATCACTTCGCTCTTCAAGAAGTTGATCTTAAGCCCAGATAGAATCTCAAAAGCGAGCAGGAGAAGCTTAACCGAAGCAATGATGTGTTCGTTGGGCTCGAACAACAGCATTGTATCATCTGCGTATTGAAGGTGAGTCACATCGCCAGGGATAAGGTGGGTGACCAGACCTCTAATGTGGCCCGCTGCCCACGCTCGATTAATCATTGCCGCCAAGGCATCCGCGACAAAGTTAAAAATAAGCGGCGAACTAGGGTCTCCCTGTCTAAGGCCACGTTTGTTGCAAAAGAAACTGCCCATCGAACCATTGATGGTGACAGCCGTGTGCCCACTACACACCAGATGCATTATACGATGAACGAAGCCCGCCTCAAAATCCTTATTGAGGAGGACCTCCTGCACAAACTCCCAGTTTACGCGGTCATAGGCTTTCTCAAAATCTAGTTTGAGTAGCACGCCCTGCGCCTTGGTACGTTTAAGTTCATGTACTATTTCTAGCAGCGCAATTGGACCTTCAAGGATGTTTCTGTTTTTGAGAAAACCCGTCTGACTAGGGCTGATGACACGCTACGCAATTGGTGCCAAACGCGAGGCGAAAGCTTTCGCACAGATCTTAATAGGCACATTAATCAGAGTAATGGGACGGAAGAGTTTGATGTTGTCTGCCCCTTTGACCTTTGGGATAAGGCTAATAGCTGTTGGAAATATGCCCTAGAGGCAATAATAAAAGAGTTATTATTATATTTCCTTGTTCATGATAATCGTTTATTATCCATGCTATAATTGTATTGATTGGAAACTCAAATACATGTGTGGATGAATAGACAGACTTTGTGTCCCTAGTGAGCCTCTACAGGACTAGCTCGTTGATCAAAGATGACCGCGGTTTCCAGGTCATAGACATGAGTTGTCATTTGATAACGGGATCACATCATTAGGAGAATGATGTGATGGACGAGACCCAAACGTTAAACATAGCTTTTGATCGTGTCAGTTATCGCTATAGTTTTCTGCATGTCAAGTATAAGTTCCTATGACCATGAGATCATGTAACTCACTGACACCGTAGGAGTGCTTTGTGTGTGCCAAACGTCACAACGTAACTGGGTGACTATAAAGGTACTCTACAGGTATCTCCGATGGTGTCTGTTGAGTTGACATGGATCGAGACTGGGATTTGTCACTCCGTGTGACGGAGAGGTATCTCCGGGCCCACTCGGTAATACGTCATCTCAATGAGCTCAAGGTGACTAAGTAGTTGGTCACGGGATTATGTATTACGGTAACGAGTAAAGAGACTTGCCGGTAACGAGATTGAACTAGGTATAGAGATACCGACGATCGAATCTCGGGCAAGTAACATACCGACGAGACAAAGGGAACTGTATACGGGATTGCATGAATCCTTGACATCGTGGTTCATCCGATGAGATCATCGAGAAACATGTGGGAACCAATATGGGTATCCAGATCCCGCTATTGGTTATTGACCTGGGAGTGTCTAGGTCATGTCTACATGGTTTCCGAACCCGCAGGGTCTACACACTTAAGGTTCAGTGACGCTAGGGTTGTTAGTGAGAATAGTGCATGGTTACCGAAGGTTGTTCGGAGTCCCGGATGAGATCCCGGACATGACGAGGGTCTCCGGAATGGTCCGGAGACGAAGATTGATATATAGGATGACAGGTTTCGGAGTCCGGAAGTGTTCCGGGGAGCATCGGGAAATCGGCGGACGACCGAAAGGGGTTTCGGGGGGTTCCGGAAGTGGTTTCGGGCCTAATGGGCCACAAGGGGGAACACAACAGCCCTCATAGGG
>LR738710.1:649247087-649298558 GCA_902687465.1 Secale cereale
ATGCGCAAGGGGAGGTGGACCCTCCTAGGGCAGCCGCACCCCCCCTGGCTTGGGGGGCAAGGCGCCTAGGGGGGGAAACCCTAGGGCCTGGCCCTTGGCCGCCGCCCCCCCCCCTGCCCTGGCCGTCGGACCCCCCTAGGGGAAACCCTAGGGCGCCCCCCTCTCCTCCTTCCCCCTATATATAGAGAGGTAGAGGGAGGGCAGCCAACACAAGTTCGTGCCTCGGTGCTGCCCTCCCTCTCCCATAACATCTTCCTCTCCCGCGGTGCTTAGGCGAAGCCCTGCTAGAATCCTCCATCACCACCACCACCACGCTGTCGTGCTGCCGGTTCTCCATCAACCTCTCCTCCACCCCTTGCTGGATCAAGAAGGAGGAGACGTCCCCGAGCCGTACGTGTGAAGAACGCGGAGGCACCGTTGCTTCGGTGCTAGGATCTTCGGCGATCTGAATCGCGGCGAGTACGACTCCATCAACCGCGTTCTCAACGCTTCCGCTTAGCGATCTACAAGGGTATGTGGATCCTACTCTCCCCTCGTAGTTGCATCTACTAGATTGATCTTGGTGAACGTAGAGAAAAAATTTTGTTTTCCATGCGACGTTCCCCAACAGTGGTATCAGAGCTAGGATCTTGCGTAGATGCTTTCTCGAGTAGAACACAAAAGGGTTTGTGGCGTTGATGTTTAAATTGCTGCCCTCCTTAGTCTTTCTTGATTCAGCGGTATTATGGGATGAAGCGGCCCGGACCAACTTTACATGTCCACGTACATGAGACCGGTTCCATCGACAGACATGTGACTTTTGTTGCATAAGATGGCTGGCGGGTGTCTGTCTCTCCTATCTTAGTTGAATCGGAATAGAACAAGGCGGTCCTTGTAGAAGGTTAAATAGCAACTTGAATATCACCGTTGTGGTTTTGCGTAGGTAAGAAGCGTTCTTGCTAGATACCCATAGCAGCCACGTAAAACATGCAACAACAAATTAGAGGACGTCTAACTTGTTTTTGCAGGGTATGTATGTGATATGATATGGCCAATGACATGATGAGATATATTTGATGTATGAGATGATCATGTTGTAATAGTTAATATCGACTTGCATGTCGATGCATACGGCAACCGGCAGGAGCCATAGGGTTGTCTTTAATTTTTGTATGACCTGCGTGTCAATCATTAAGCGCTTTGTAATGCTTTACTTTATCGCTAAACGGTAGCAATAGTAGTAAGAGCATGGTGGGCGCGCGACAACCCCAATGGCGACACAATGATGGAGATCATGATGATGGGGATCATGGTGTGGCGCCGGTGACGATGGAGATCATGCCGGTGCTTTGGAGATGGAGATCAAAAGCACGAGTTGATGGCCATATCATGTCACTTATGATTTGCATGTGATGTTAATCCTTTTATGCATCTTATTTTGCTTAGGACGACGGTAGCATTATAAGATGATCCTTCACTAAAATTTCAAGATAAAATTGTGTTCCCCCCGAGTGTGCGCCGTTGCGAAGGTTCGTCGTTTCGAAGCACCACGTGATGATCGGGTGTGATAGACTCTACGTTCGCATACAACGGGTGCAAGCCAGTTTTGCACATGCAGAACACTCGGGTTAGACTTGACGAGCCTAGCATGTACAGACATGGCCTCGGAACACGGAGGACCGAAAGGTCGAGCATGAGTCATATAGTAGATATGATCAACATGTTGATGTTCACCAGACACCACCTCATCTCACGTGATGATCGGACTTGGGTTGGTGAATTTGGATCATGTCACGCTCGAATGACCAGAGGGATGTCAATTTGAGTGGGAGTTATAAATAATTTGATTAGGTAGTAACTCACTTATCATGAACAATAGTCTAAAATGTCTTTGCAAATCTTTTGTTGTAGATGGCTCGCGCAGTAGCTCCCCTGAATTTTAATGCGTTCCTAGAGAAAGCTAAACTGAAAGATGACGGGAGCAACTTTGTGGACTGGCTCCGCAATCTGAGGATCATCCTCACAGCTGCCCAAAAGGTTTATGTCCTAAATGCACCGCTAGGTGACCCCCCCCGCTCCTACAGCCCCTGCAGACGTTTTGAACGTCTGGCAGACACGTTCGGATGACTATTCGATAGTGCAGTGTGCCATGTTGTACGGCTTGGAAGGAGGACTTCAAAGGCGTTTTGAACGTCATGGTGCATATGAGATGTACCAGGAGTTGAAGTTCATCTTTGAGAAGAATGCTAAGATCGAGAGGTATGAGACCACCGATAAATTCTTTGCTTGCAAGATGGAGGAGAATTCGTCTGTCGGTGAGCACTTACTGAAGATGTCTGGGTACTATACCCGCATAGCTGATCTGGGACTTGTGTTCCCGGATGAGGCTATCATTGACAGAATTCTCCAGTCACTCCCTCCAAGCTACAAGAGCTTCGTGCAGCAGTATAACATGCAAGGGATGAACAAGACCATCGCCGAGCTGTTTTCGATGCTGAAAGTCGCTGAGGCAGACATCCAGAAGGAGTATCAAGTGTTGATGGTCAATAAAACCACCAGTTTCAAGAAGAATGGCAAGGGCAAGAAGGGTAACTCTAAGAAGGGTGGCAAAGCAGTTGCTAATCCAGTGAAGAAACCCAAGGCTGGGCCCAAGCCAGAGACTGAGTGTTTCTATTGCAAGGGGAACGGCCACTGGAAGCGGAACTGCCCCAAGTATCTGGCGGACAAGAAGGGGGCCAACAACAACAAAGGTATATGTGATATACATGTTATTGATGTGTACCTTACCAACTCTCGTTGTAGTGCCTGGGTATTTGATACCGGTTCGGTTTCTCACATTTGCAACTCTAAACAGGAACTGCGGAATAAACGGAGGCTGGCGAAGGACGAAGTGACGATGCGCGTGGGAAATGGTTCCAAGGTTGATGTGATCGCCGTCACGCTCGCTCTTCGATTACCATCGGGATTAGTTATGAACCTGAATAATTGTTATTTAGTGCCTGCGTTAAGCATGAACATTATATCTGGATCTTGTTTATTGCGAGACGGTTACTCATTTAAGTCAGAGAATAATGGTTGTTCTATTTATATGAGTAATATCTTTTATGGTCATGCACCCGAAGTTAGGGGTTTATTCTTATTGAATCTCGATAGTGATGATACACATGTTCATAACATTGATGCCAAAAGATGTAGAGTAGATAATGATAATACCACTTTCTTGTGGCACTGCCGTCTGGGTCATATCGGCGTAAAACGCATGAGGAAGCTCCATGCTGATGGACTTTTGGAGTCTCTTGATTTTGAATCACTTGACACGTGCGAGCCGTGCCTCATGGGCAAGATGACAAGGACCCCGTTTTCAGGGACAATGGAACGGGCAAGTGACTTATTGGAAATCATACATACTGATGTGTGCGGTCCGATGAGTGTAACGGCGCGTGGTGGATATCGTTATTTTCTCACCTTCACTGACGACTTAAGTAGATATGGGTATATTTACTTAATGAAGCATAAGTCTGAAACTTTTGAAAAGTTCAAGCAATTTCAGAGTGAAGTTGAAAATCATCGTAACAAGAAGATCAAGTTCCTATGATCTGATCGAGGGGGAGAATATCTGAGTTATGAGTTTGGTGATCACTTAAGAAAATGTGGAATTGTTTCACAGTTGACGCCACCCGGAACACCACAGCGTAATGGTGTGTCCGAACGTCGTAATCGAACCCTATTAGATATGGTACGTTCTATGATGTCTCTTGCCGATTTGCCACTATCGTTTTGGGGATATGCGTTAGAGACAGCTGCATTCACTTTAAATAGGGCTCCATCTAAGTCCGTTGAGACAACACCGTATGAACTATGGTTTGGTAAGAAACCGAAGTTGTCTTTTCTCAAGGTTTGGGGTTGCGATGCTTATGTCAAAAGGCTTCAGCCAGAAAAGCTCGAACCCAAAGCGGGCAAATGTGTCTTCATAGGATACCCAAAAGAAACAGTTGGGTACACCTTCTATCTCAGATCCGAGGGCAAAGTGTTTGTCGCTAAGAACGGGTCCTTTCTCGAGAAAGAGTTTCTCTCGAAAGAATTGAGTGGGAGGAAGGTAGAACTTGATGAGGTTATTGAACCTCTGCTTCAACCAGAGAGTAGCGCAGCGCAGAAAGATGTTTTTGTGGAGCCTGCAGGGGTTGAAGAGGAAGCCAATGATGATGATCAAGGAGCTTCTGATCAAGTTACTACCGAACCTCGTAGGTCGACAAGGGTACGCACTGCACCAGAGTGGTATGGTAACCCTGTCTTGGAGGTCATGTTGTTAGACAACGGTGAACCTACGAGCTATGGAGAAGCGATGGTGGGCCCGGATTCCGACAAATGGTTAGAGGCCATGAAATCCGAGATGGGATCCATGTATGAAAACAAAGTATGGACTTTGGAAGTATTACCTGAAGGGCGGAAGGCCATTCAGAATAAATGGATTTTTAAGAGGAAGACGGACGCTGACGGTAATGTCACCGTGTATAAAGCTCGACTTGTGGCAAAGGGTTTTTCACAAGTTCAAGGGATTGACTACGATGAGACTTTCTCACCCGTAGCGATGCTTAAATCCGTCCGAATCATGTTAGCAATAGCTGCATATTTCGATTATGAAATTTGGCAGATGGATGTCAAGACAGCGTTCCTTAACGGTTTTCTTAAGGAAGAGTTGTATATGATGCAACCAGAAGGTTTTGTCGATCCAGAGAATGCTGACAAAGTATGCAAGCTCCAGCGTTCCATTTATGGGCTGGTGCAAGCATCTCGGAGTTGGAATCTTCGTTTTGATGAGGTGATCAAAGCGTTTGGGTTTATACGAGTTTACAATGAAGCTTGTATTTACAAGAAAGTGAGTGGGAGCTCTATAGCGTTTCTAATATTATATGTGGATGACATATTGCTGATTGGAAACAATATAGAATTTTTGGATAGCGTGAAGGGGTATTTGAACAAGAGTTTTTCGATGAAGGATCTCGGTGAAGCTGCTTTCATATTGGGCATCAAGATCTATAGAGATAGATCAAGACGCTTGATAGGACTTTCACAAAGTACATACCTTGATAAAGTTTTGAAGAAGTTCAAAATGGATCAATCCAAGAAGGGGTTCTTGCCGGTATTGCAAGGTACAAAGTTGAGTAAGACTCAATGCCCAGTGACTGCGGAAGATAGAGAAAAGATGAGTGTCGTCCCCTATGCTTCAGCCATAGGCTCTATCATGTATGCAATGCTGTGCACAAGACCAGATGTCAGCCTTGCCATAAGTATGGCCGGAAGGTTTCAAAGTAATCCTGGTATGGATCACTGGACAGCGGTCAAGAATATCCTAAAGTACCTGAAAAGGACTAAGGAGATGTTTCTCGTTTATGGAGGTGATCAAGAGCTCGTCGTAAAGGTTACGTCGATGCAAGCTTTGACACTGATCCGGATGACTCTAAGTCTCAAACCGGATACGTATATATTCTCAACGGGGGAGCGGTAAGCTGGTGCAGTTCCAAGCAGAGCGTGGTAGCTGATTCTACATGTGAAGCGGAGTATATAGCTGCCTCGGAGGCGGCAAAGGAAGGTGTCTGGATGAAGGAGTTCATGACAGATCTTGGAGTTGTGCCTAGTGCACTGAACCCAATGACTCTGTTCTGTGACAACACTGGTGCCATTGCTCTAGCCAAGGAACCAAGGTTTCACAAGAGGACCAGACACATAAAGCGACGCTTCAATTCCATCCGCGATTCAGTCAAGGAGGAGGACATAAACATTTGCAAAGTACACACGGATTTGAATGTTGCAGATCCGTTGACTAAGCCTCTTCCACGGGCTAAGCACGATCAACACCAAGACTCTATGGGTGTTAGATTCCTTACCTTGTAATGCTAGATTATTGACTCTAGTGCAAGTGGGAGACTGTTGGAAATATGCCCTAGAGGCAATAATAAAAGAGTTATTATTATATTTCCTTGTTCATGATAATCGTTTATTATCCATGCTATAACTGTATTGATTGGAAACTCAAATACATGTGTGGATGAATAGACAGACTTTGTGTCCCTAGTGAGCCTCTACAGGACTAGCTCGTTGATCAAAGATGACCGCGGTTTCCAGGTCATAGACATGAGTTGTCATTTGATAACGGGATCACATCATTAGGAGAATGATGTGATGGACGAGACCCAAACGTTAAACATAGCTTTTGATCGTGTCAGTTATCGCTATAGTTTTCTGCATGTCAAGTATAAGTTCCTATGACCATGAGATCATGTAACTCACTGACACCGTAGGGGTGCTTTGTGTGTGCCAAACGTCGCAACGTAACTGGGTGACTATAAAGGTACTCTACAGGTATCTCCGAGGGTGTCTGCTGAGTTGACATGGATCGAGACTGGGATTTGTCACTCCGTATGACGGAGAGGTATCTCCGGGCCCACTCGGTAATACGTCATCTCAATGAGCTCAAAGTGACTAAGTGGTTGGTCACGGGATTATGTATTACGGTGACGAGTAAAGAGACTTGCCGGTAACGAGATTGAACTAGGTATAGAGATACCGACGATCGAATCTCGGGCAAGTAACATACCGACGAGACAAAGGGAACTGTATACGGGATTGCCTGAATCCTTGACATCGTGGTTCATCCGATGAGATCATCGAGAAACATGTGGGAACCAATATGGGTATCCAGATCCCGCTATTGGTTATTGACCTGGGAGTGTCTCGGTCATGTCTACATGGTTTCCGAACCCGCAGGGTCTACACACTTAAGGTTCGGTGACGCTAGGGTTGTTAGTGAGAATAGTGCATGGTTACCGAAGGTTGTTCGGAGTCCCGGATGAGATCCCGGACATGACGAGGGTCTCCGGAATGGTCCGGAGACGAAGATTGATATATAGGATGAAAGGTTTCGGAGTCCGGAAGTGTTCCGGGGAGCATCGGGAAATCGGCGGACGACCGAAAGGGGTTTCGGGGGTTCCGGAAGTGGTTTCGGGCCTAATGGGCCACAAGGGGGGACACAACAGCCCTCATAGGGCTGTGCGCCCCCCTGGGCCCACTCCTCATGCGCAAGGGGAGGTGGACCCTCCCAGGGCAGCCGCACCCCCCTGGCTTGGGGGGCAAGGCGCCTAGGGGGGGAAACCCTAGGGCCTGGCCCTTGGCCGCCGCCCCCCCCTGCCCTGGCCGCCGGCCCCCCTAGGGGAAACCCTAGGGCGCCCCCCTCTCCTCCTTCCCCCTATATATAGAGAGGTAGAGGGAGGGCAGCCAACACAAGTTCGTGCCTCGGTGCTGCCCTCCCTCTCCCATAACATCTTCCTCTCCCGCGGTGCTTAGGCGAAGCCCTGCTGGAATCCTCCATCACCACCACCACCACGCCGTCGTGCTGCCGGTTCTCCATCAACCTCTCCTCCACCCCTTGCTGGATCAAGAAGGAGGAGACGTCCCCGAGCCGTACGTGTGAAGAACGCGGAGGCACCGTTGCTTCGGTGCTAGGATCTTCGGCGATCTGAATCGCGGCGAGTACGACTCCATCAACCGCGTTCTCAACGCTTCCGCTTAGCGATCTACAAGGGTATGTGGATCCTACTCTCCCCTCGTAGTTGCATCTACTAGATTGATCTTGGTGAACGTAGAGAAAAATTTTTGTTTTCCATGCGACGTTCCCCAACAATAGCCCCGTAATTTAAGCGAGAAAGGTCTACCGTACTCATGGCAAAACCATTCAAGATATCGTAGAACAGATGCTTGAGGCAAGGCCAGAAACGTTTTAAAAACTCGACAGGCCACCCGTCAGGTCCGGGCGCCGTGTCAGTCTTCATGTCGTTCACAGCCTTGTCAATCTCCTCCGGCAAGAAAGAGAGGGCAAGGCTGTCGTTCTCAGCCGGAGAGACCCTTTCTGCAAGATCCCACAGATCCTCACGCAGGCATAGTGGCTTTTCGTCGGCAGTCCCCAAAAGGCCTATGAAAAACTCGTATATATGGGTCGAAATTTGTTCCTGGGTTAGCAAAAGACCATAGTCGGATTGGAGGCGCATGATGGTGCATTTCCGTTTCCTTCCGTTGGCATACGCGTGGAAGTAACCGGTGTTTGCGTCTCCTTTCGTCACCCATTTGACGCCGCCCCTGCAATGCCAGTATTCCTCCTCGGCACGCAGAATTGCAAGAATGTCGTTTTCCAAGGCATATCTGTGTGCCCACTCAGCCTTCGAAAAAGGGCGGAGATCAGCCTCATGATCAAGCCTGGAGATTTCCTCCGTAATTCTGGCTCGCTCCTTCTTGGACTCGCTACCGTGGTTTACTCCCCATCCCCTTAGGAAAGCCCGCAGCTTGCCCGCCGTCACGGTCCACATCTCAGCAGGCCCTCGTTGAGGGCCCAGATGGCCACAGATCATTCCCCAACGATCCACCACCATTTTAGCAAAGCCCTCAGCCTCAAACCAGGTCGTTTCAAATTAGAAACGCTGGCTTCGCCGAATGGAATCCTCCCCAGAGGAAAAAATTAAAGGCCATGGTCCGACCCAATACGCGTCTCAGCAATTAGAGAGCATAAAGGGAATAGAACCTCCCATTCAGGCGAAAAGAAGACCCCATCCAAGACACTCCGCACCGGCTGGGCTTGTTTGTTGGTCCATGTATATCTGGCCCCAGTACGTGCCGCCTCGCGGAGAGCCGCAGCCGCAATGGGTTGATTGAACATGGACACCCTAGTCCAGTCAATGTGATCGTTATTCTTGTCCGCTCCTGAGCGGATCAAATTGAAATCGCCTCCCACCACCACTGGCAAGTTGAGGGCCCGCTTCGACCCAACCAACGAAGTTAATTCTAGCAGGAAGGCGTGGGATCTAGAGTGATCGGCAGGACCATAAACGCAGATGATAACCCAAGACAACCCAGACCCATGATGTTTAATGGTAGCCGACAAAAAGAAAACCCTACATCCCACTGCAGTACATCACAGATATCACGGTTACAACCCATCAAAATACCACCAGAATGGCCCGAAGAGGGCATCCAGTGCCAGACAAAACGCTGCAAGGGATCATAAGCAAGAAGCTCTCGGTAAGAGAAGTCGGCCTTGATCGTTTCTTGGAGCGCTACGATGTCAATCTGTTCCTTCGCTATGTATTCCCTAAGCTGGGTGCGCCGCCCCACGTGGCCACACCCACGAATGTTCCAGAAGAGATAGCGCATTTAGATAACGCGATTACGGAGGCGCACTCCTCTGGAGGTCACCGCTTTCGCCACTCTCTTCTTCGTCGTAACCCGACTCGTCGGAGCTCGACTAGCAAAAGGAAGAGAACAAGCTTCCCTAGCATGTGTCTCTTCATTGGGAGCATCATCGTGTCCAGCCCCTGCTGGGACGATGGCTATGTTAGCCCATGCCTCTCCCTTATATAAATTTGCAATAATGATTACCGGTCAAGTTATTGATTGCCTAGGGACAAATAACTTTCTTGTGTGACAAAATCTCTCTACTAAACAACTAAGTTTATGATCTTGCAATTTACTCATAGTTTTATTCTCGCTAGGTACATCTAGTTTTATTCTTGCAAACCTATCCTATCACACCTACAAAATAGTTTCATACTTGTTCTAGGTAAAGCGAACGTCAAGCGTGCGTAGAGTTGTATCGGTGGTCAATAGAACTTGATAGAATATAAATTCTACCTTTAGCTCCTCGTTAGGTTTGACACTCTTACTTAACGAAAGAGGCTACAATTGATCCCCTATACTTGTGGGTTATCACTATGCACATGAGATCTTTGACCGCAGTCGGGCCATCAATTCACATCTGAAGACAGCTGAAGAACTTGCAGAAATGGAATTCAAGCAAGACTTTGATTGGTCAATTCGCCCAAGAAGAAGTTTAAGAAAGTTTAAGTTCCTCAACTTGTCACGAGCTCAGTGTCTTCATCGCGCTCAGCTGATGAAAATGAGAATCTTGAAGACAGTGCAATAGGCCATATACTTCACGCGACCCCAACACCTACGTTGATGCTCCTCCATCCTCTTCAAGATGATATTGTTCAGGGGCGTTATCTCTCAGTTTCGTATCCTTTTGGTCATTTGAAATAAAGGGGATAAATTTGAGTTAGTATTCAAATGGGTCTACTTATATTGGGTTGTTTTTGCTAAGTTGCAATTGTTGGTTCTTCTGGCGTGTTCTATGATGAGTTGTAACTTAAGACTGTTGGTGGTCTGACGTTTTTAAACTCTTTGTCTGCATGCTTTATCCTCAATGCTATATATGTGGATACATGTTGTATTTTGTCACACGGTAATTTTCATCATTTATTCATATCATATGATCATGCATGATTGGATTCCAAAATATAGGGAGAGATCTCCATAATTTCAACTTGCCATGTACATTTGCAATCCAAAGCAAATTCATCTGATGAACATCTTCAGGGGGAGTTCCTCTATATCATGTAATCAAATTCTTCCTACTATATTCTTACACTCCCTATTATTTATCCATGTTGAAAACTTAACCAATTTGTCACCAATCATCAAAAAGGGAAAGATTTCAAGTGCATCTAGTGCCCCCTTAGTGGTTTTAGAGTATTGAAGACAAATGGGTTAAGCGACTAATGTGTTTGTGAGTGTACACATGAGTTATAGTCCCTGAAAATTTTGGTTTAACCGACGAAAGACGACCCCTAAAATTGTATTTCTTCAAGTGAAGAATTTGGTGTGACCTTTGAAGAAATTGATGTGAAGAACCGGAAGCTTGAAGAACTATATTTTCATTGTTTCTTTCTTCTTATTTGAGTCATAGGAAAAGCCATACTGTTAAAAGGGGGTCTAGGTGATACATAAATCGTATTTCCGAAGTGATGCTCAAAACCTATACAAAGCCTATTTCTTTGAGTGGAGACCGTGGAAATCTTCGGCGATGCTGGCGAATTTGTGAGCGACAGAGATGAAGTTCTTCTGGTTGATGTCGAATTTGTCTGACTCAGGAGTTAGGATTTTGCAAGTGTGATCTGCCTACCGTGAGGAATTGAGTGCCCCGGCGAATTTTAGAGTCCGAATTTCCGACCGTTGTTGCGCTGAGTGCCAGATGTCGAGTGGATCCTTATCCTGACAACCGTCATGTCTGAAGGGGCATTTATGACAATTCATGTTGGGTTGCCCCTGGCAATAAATAGGTGCCCCCACAACCACTAGTTGGTTGGCTGCTCTAGAGATAGATTGGCACTTGCCTTGAGAGCAACCCATCATCTGGCAACTTTGTGAGAAACCTAAGTGAGGAAAAGCTAACCAGAGCCAAAATGATCCGTGAGATCCGACACTTGTTACCTTTGAAGACTATCGTTCTTTCAGATGGTTAGGCATCACGTTCTAAGCACCCAAGAGTAATTGTGGCATGTCGGTAAACAACTATGAAGGTTTTTGAAGTCTACCTTGAAGACTTACCACGGATGATTGGGCGAGGTCTGCTGTGACCTTAGCTCAAAAGGAATACGGTGAAGACTAAGTGTCTTCGGAGTTCAATCTCAGCCGCCTCAACCAGATGTATAGTTGATACAACAACTAGAACTAGTCTACCAAATAGTTGTGTCTTCACCAAGCTCACATAGTTTCCAATTCATCAACCCTTTACGGTATGTTATTCCACCGCTGAAGAGTTCATGATCTACTTTCTGAAGACTTTCATCATGTTGTTTTTTATTTCTTCAGTTCATCTTCTGTATGCCTGATGCTTGTATGATGCATGTCCTTCACCTGTCATGTATACATGCTTTATGTTTCCGTAATGAATTAGTCTTGCCCCTGTTTCTACTCCTTCACTCTGATCTTCGTCAAATTCATCAGAATTTGATGAATTTCTAGAAATCTCCCATTCGCCCCCTCTCTGGTAGTAAACATGCACGTTCAATTGTATCAGAGCAAGGTACTCTCTTGTTCTATATAATTTTGGTTTAACCACCTAAAATTTTAGTTATGACAACCAACATGTATGATCAGTGACGGAGCTATCCGGCGACCCTGGGCAGCTGCCCGGGCTGCTCTGGCCATTCTCCATTAAGTACTACACATAAACCATGCTTAGTACCACCAATGACATAGGCAAGTGCTGGACAAGGTCACTGTACATAGGCTTTGCCCCGGCTCCTTGAATTGGCTGGCTCCGCCACTGGGTATGATCAAGGTATCCGCTATGTGCCCTCATCTACGATGGCACAAACTATTCCTATTGAAAGATTATAAGATGTGCAAAAAAAATCATGAATTTGGTTGTATTTTTTGTTGCTTACAATTTATTTGTATCGAAAGTAGGTTAAGAAAATAGATCGAAATTTTCTCTTGCAATTTTTTTTAAAGAAGTAATTGAGGCTTACGCCATGTCCCCTCGTTTTTTAGAGCGTGCTACTTCTAATTACAGGACTCCGGAACGGAGAACTAATAACATAATTTATTTATTTTTGATTTAACAGCCTGATCATGCCCCGTCCTTCGTCAACACCACCCGTCGCCGGCTTCCTCTTCCTGCCATCGTGCGGCCCTCTCCTATTTGGCGTGCGCCCCTCGCGGCGAGTTCCCGCCACCACCCACCAAAGTCTATTCTTAACGCCCTGCCCCTTCCCCTCCATTCGCCCTCTCCATCTTCATCCTCCCCTCCCATCCCCTCTCCTCCTGCAGCCTCCCGCCCGGAGGTAAGCCTGCCCGTGCTCTGTCATCCTTTGGAGCGGAAATCAATTAGGAACTTGTTCTTCTGCTCCGGCTCTTCGTTTCTTTCTCTACCTCTTTGGTATGTGGCGATCAGATTGCATCCGAGTGTTGCCGCAGTTTGTAATACTATTTGCTAGGTAGTGTTTTGAAGGGTGGAACTGAGGACAAATATACTTGTAGTTTGGTTTGGATGTCTCTGCCTTTATTATTCCTGCATTTATGCTTCTGCTTAGAACCGTCTCATGCGTTGCCGAAAATTTGTGCGTGCATGTCTGTATTTGGGATCACGTCATCTGCTTCCCCACTTTTAATTTTCTTTTGAGACCCCACAAAGAGTTCTGCAAATATCGGGCCAGGTGGTCACTTTAAATCATTTTCATGCATGGATTTTGAAATTTGGGGATTTTTTGTCAGATGAAGGAGCCCGTTCTTGCTTCGTGAGCTGATGGCCCATCCTTATTTGTGTTTGTTTTGATTGGGTCCTTGTAACAGCTAGAGAACACTGTTCACATGGATGCCTATAGCAACCATAATTATTTTCTCCATTTATTACCATTTTAAAGAGCATGGTGGCATTGCCGTTTAAGGAGAAGCAGGGACACGGATTAATGATTTTTTTATTGCACAACACATTCTAGTTAAAATTGGGGAACATTCTAGTTAATGATTTTTGTTTTATTTGACATTGCATCAGGCCGCAGAAAATTATTGTTCCGTGCTTTTTGTTATGTGTACCGACTGTCCTGCAACTATTATTGTGCATAAATATTTAACCAAAGCTACCATATCTGATCAGGTCCAGATAGGGCATACCAGACATGGCAGAAGTCCTGTCAGGACCTCCCGAGCACCATCTAAGCTCTGGTGAGAATACACATCACTGTTGTAAGCATTTTCATGTTGAATAAAGTGCAATATTATAACATGATAACAATTTATATGTTCTTAGTGTATGCCCTCTTATTAATTCTTGTGGCATATTAGTTTATGCTTTCTACTCTCGGTCATGGAAAAGTAACATGATTCTTCAAAACCGAATTTGGTCTATGAAACTACACAGAATCAACTAATGTATATGACTGCTAGCAGCCTTAGATACACATTATGAAGAGAAGAGGAAATCCAATGTGGAATACTCAGAAGATGAAAAGAAAGCAATGATCGTGTCGCTCAAGAAAAAGGCGATGAACGCCTCGCAGAAACTGAGGCATTCCATGAAGAAGGGGAGGAGGAGCAGCAAGGTGATGTCCATTTCAATTGAGGACGAGCGCGACCCTGAGGAGGTGCAGGCTGTCGATGCCTTCCGCCAGCTTCTTGTGCTCGAAGAGCTTCTACCGTCGCAGCACGATGACTACCACATGATGCTTAGGTATTTTATCCGATATAATGGCACACCGTGTTATATAACTGCATTTTTCATTTGGAACAGCATTACTGAATGTTGGTGATGGTGTAGGTTTTTGAAGGCAAGAAAGTTTGATGTTGAGAAGTCAAAGCAAATGTGGGCTGATATGCTGCAGTGGAGAAAGGAGTTCGGCACAGATACCCTTCTTGAGGTACTTATAGCTACTATTCAGTTTGTGATATTAAAAATTTATTTTGATTAATCCCATTTAGACTGAAAGATACATCTCACATTTTTATCCTAAATCTCTTGTCAGGGTTTCGAATTCGAAGAAGCTGATAAGGTTGCAGAATGCTACCCTCAAGGCTACCATGGAGTGGACAAGGAAGGAAGGCCCGTCTACATTGAACGGCTCGGACAGATCGATGTCACTAAGCTGATGCAGGTTACCACAATGGAACGTTTCGTCAAGAACCACGTCAAGGAGTTTGAGAAGAACTTTGCTGATAAGTTTCCAGCTTGCTCAGTAGCTGCCAAGCGCCACATTGACCAGAGCACTACCATCCTTGATGTGCAAGGAGTCGTATGTATCTCAACAAGTTCATTAGTTCTACTGTTGCAGTTTCACTATGGCTTACTGCGATGAATCGCATTTTCAGGGGATGAAACAATTTAGCAAAGCTGCAAGGGATCTCATAGGTCAGCTTCAGAAGATTGATGGTGATAACTACCCAGAGGTAATCCAAAACGGATGACAGACAATTCATCACGCTTACTCGACTAGTTTGTGCTGGATTTTGTCTAGCAAGTGCTTATTGCGTCGGTTATACATTTCTTGTACCAGACGCTGTGCCGGATGTTCATCATCAATGCAGGCCAAGGGTTCCGACTTCTCTGGAGCACAATTAAGGGCTTCCTTGACCCAAAGACCACCGCAAAGATTCATGCAAGTTTCTGTCTCTGTTAATTTTGTTCTGTAGCTAAGATTCTATCTATCTTGTGTTCAGTTAAAGGACTGTTTCCTGAACTGTGCATTTCTTTAGGTATTGGGTAACAAGTACCAGAGTAAGCTTCTTGAGGTGATCGATGCCAGGTGAGAAGTAAAGCTCTAATTTGTATTTATGGTTTATCAACATTATTAAACTCATAAGCTACTTATAATAGTATAATAATTGCTCATATATTTCTTTTATTCAGTGAGCTGCCAGAGTTTTTTGGTGGAACCTGCCAGTGCCAAGGTGGCTGCATGAAGGCTGACAAAGGACCATGGAAGAATCCTGAAGTCATGAAGGTAAACTTCAATCTGATCCTTTGGCCTCACATGTTATCCTAGAATAGAGCATCAAATTACAAAGGAGAAGGAACTAACTTCATGTTTTCTCAATATCTTGATGTGAAGATGGTTCAAAGTGGTGCCGGGAGGTGTGGAAAGCTCAATCTGGAATCTCTTGATGCCGGGGAGAAAATGATCTGTGCAGATAACACCGTTTACACGAAGGTAGTGAAAACAAGATATTCTTTCACAAAGACAGTCACATTAACATATTTTTCAATGCATTCGAAAATAGTATTTATCCATCATATTTGGATTTTTGTAAAATGAAGAAGCAAGATCCTTTCAACGGACAAGATGAATGGCGGAACCCCTCGCGTGCCCAAATTGAGCATCCTCAGTTGTCGCCTGTTCATGAGGAGCTTCTTCCTACGTTGTTTCCTGTAAGTCATGTTTCTTTACTGATTTGAGAACTATCAGTGATAGAAGTATAATTCTCTAGGCTCAGTATTCAATTTTAGGTGGCTGCTCTAGTTCCATCTCTCAAGGAAAATTATGTCACTTATTCCAGTTTTCTCAAATCATATTCACTAACAGTTGACTTGTTGCTGATATCTTAGTTATATAATAGAGAGATTAAGGCACTAAATGGTCCTAGAGTTAATACTCAGATAAATTTATCGCGTATGATATACATACTCAAATTTCACTTACAATTGTTATAAAAAAATGTCAGAACCCAGGATCGCCATATTCCTGTGATGTTCCAATGGTTGAGAAGGCCATAGATGCCATATGCAAGAGCCATGGGTTAACAGATGATAATATTGCCCTCACTAAAGGTTAATACCACCTCTCCACCCTGAAAATCATTTGACACAGCACTGCTACTCCGTGTACCATTCCACTGACATACTGACCCTCTTCACCAGCTGTGGCAAACGCCTCTAATGCATCCAATCCACCAATGATGGGCGGCATCATGGCCCTTGTGATGAGCATTGCGACGATGCTCCGTCTGAGCCGTAACATGCCCAGGAAGGTGATTGGTGCTGCCATAGGAGCCCAAAGCGCACCAAAAACTCAGGCGCGGCAGCAATCCAAGATGTCAGCCGAGGCTGAATACACTGTCTCCGCAAAGCGCTTTGCTGATCTGGAGGAGAAGATCATGGCACTCCTTGCAAAGCCAGCAGAAATGCCGTCAGATAAGGAGGAGCTGCTGAAGGCTGCAACCAGCCGTGTCGCTGCGCTGGAAGAGGAACTTGCACGGACCAACAAGGTAACTTATTTTCCACCTTGGTGAAAAGCAATTTCTTAGTGCACGGTACCGAGGTTTCTGGGTTGTCATGTTAATTCCATTACCATTATGTATTACTTCCCTTACTTGCTTTCATGTGTTTATGCAGGCTTTGCAGGAAACTCTTGAGCGGCAACGGGAGATCATGGAATACATTGAAAAGAAAAAGAAGAAGAAAGCCAAGGTAACCAAGAAAACACAGCGCAAAACAAAATGAATCCTTCTTCACTGTAGTTTGACCATTACTTGCTGACGGAACCCCTCAATTGTGGCCAATCCCTGTTATATTAAAATATATGATTTTCACTACAAAATGGATATATTAATGTGTTGAAGTTAATACTGCCTTTCGGTATTGTGCAGCGCTTGTTTCATTGGTAGATGCGAAGAACAGAGTGCGATGTGTCCGCAAGAGGCTTTGGCTTGATGAGAGTGAGCTGGTGTTTTTGTCAGCAAAAAGTGATTCTAAGTGTAACATATAATGTTCTTTTGTTATTTTTCCTGTGTTGCTATGATTCATTGGTCGGAGCTTCTCAACCATGACATACATTATGCCTTGACATACATTGTGGCCATGTGGATGTGCTGCCAATCCTTTTCTTGTTGCTGTCAATTGTGGATGGAAATACATTATGCTTTAACTTTATTTTGCTTGTTCTTAATCTATGTATGTATTTTCTTTAATTGTTCACCTCTGTGCTTGTATCTTCCGTTGGTCTCCGCAAACTAGTGGTTTCTATGCTATTTTGTTTGGGCGTAAAATGGCGTGTGGGGCGATATCGAGGAAATGGAAGTGATACCTTCATCTTTCGCAGCATGTGGGACGGCATGAGGAAGTGAAAGTGTTATGCTAAAGTGTGGACGCAAACTTGATGCCAATAATGGTGCCATAAGTCTGATTCCATTCATTTGGATTCCCTTAGAAAGGCTAGTAGGTTTGCATCTTGCAGTACTTGCGTCAGTGTCAAAATAAAGAGGCTCCCGTTCATGCATGAAAGAACAATAGTTGGTTTCTGGAAAACAAAATCATCAGCTATTGATGTGAGTTCTATTACCTCTCCTCTCTTATTTGTTCGCCGCCTATCTTTCTTGCTGATAGGGTTGGGACTTGCGGATGTTGATAGGCTGGTAGTCCGCTTACCCGATGAACTGAACTACTGAGAATTCTATTTGGAAAAACTGCAAGCCACGCTAGTAGTCTTGTGTACAATATTTTTGGCGAAAAGTCCAAAGGCCATATATCAAGTAGTACAAACCCTTACAAATAAACTTTTATAGAATTGAAAAACAAATCCAAATTCATGGGGTGATGGAGTCTTCTTTATCCTGCATCCACTGGCGACCGTAGTGAGCAAAGCTCGTTCCCGTCTCTCGGCCTCCGTCTCAGTGGAGCAAACATGTTTACACCCAAGAGCTTCTGGAAGCAACGGCTCGAAAGTTGTCGATTTAGATCAGAGGACACTGACCGGCACAATCTGCGTAGGAAAATCGTCTGAGAGGACCTACAACTCCTCGGTTCCCATAGGCGGAGTTTGGGAACACTACTCACACACGCTTCCCGACAAAGCCAGGGTTGGCCAACCTCCATCGATCTGAACTAGAGGCGGAGGATCAAGACGTACAACCATGTTGTCCGCTCCGCATGATAGCTCGACAAAGACAACCCTGCTGAAGAAAATATCAAACCCGAAGAACCAGATCAAGGGACACATCATCTTTCATGTGCCTCCAGGCGATATGAAGAAACATCACCGGAACGATGGTGGGGAGGAAAACCTTATTCCACGCCGACGGCGACACCATCGTCCCACCACTGCTGAACCACGATAAAAAGTAAATTTATTCCTAACCCTGCCACGCTGGATCGAAGCTTTGGGGTCACCACCCCCTCCCATCGCTGAAGCTGCAGATGAAAGGAGAGGGAGGTCTCGGACTTGCGGGGGTAGGGTAGATCAGTCGCCGCGGCCTGTTGTCGAGGAGCGTGGGCGCAAAGAACGGCCTGTGGGGAGGACGTATATAGGGGCAGTTTGGTTGGTGTCCCTGACACCGTGCCTGAGGAAAAAGTGTGCCTAGAATGAGCCTGAAATATTGTACTCCCTCCGTTCCCAAATATTTGTCTTTTTAGACATTCAAATAGACTACAACATACGAATGCATGTAGACATATTTTAGAGTGTAGATTCACTCATTTTGCTTCGTATGTAGTCATTTGTTAAAATGTATAGAAAGACAAATATTTAGGAACGGAGGGAATAGTTTACTTACTGCCTGGCCAGGCAGCCACACAGATTGCTTGTTTGGTTCGTCACCAGGCCTAGTGGATATTTAAATATGTCACATCAACCCACTGCATTCACTATCTTCCGTGTTTTTTATTTGGAACATGAGTTAGCACACCAGGCAGCTGCCCAGGCGTCCCATTTCGGATGCTTGAACCAGGCTGACTCGATTTCAGGCTTTGAGCCAAGCTAATGACATCGTAAGGTTCCACAGGCCAGGCTGGGCGTGGAACCGCTGATGATATGAACCAAACATACTACAGGCAGGTCTCAGGCACATGCCAGGCCAGGCAAATTTGATCCAGGACAGCAACCAAACTGCCCCAAGTCTTGTGCACACCTTAGGCCTATTTGGTTACCTGCATCATTTTTTGCATCCTTGCATCTGTGACTCGGTTGGGCCTGGCCGAGTAGATACATGGTACAAAATCATGTTGTGCACATTATTTGGTAGGGTGCATATAGGTTGGTTACTTTAGGGAAGCAACTTTTATTTGATGTTTAGTGATCTGTGTTAGCTGGGATGATGCATATGCATGGTGTTTGGTTGCATACACTAGACATGATTAAGAGTTAACCGTTACACATGACACACGGAGTAACACTAGAGTGCCTCGGCAACTGTGAGCAATCCTGTCGACAACGCGGCGAACCAGTTGCTAGCGTCGTCGTCGCAAGGAAAGTCTGCGAGGAGGAATGAGGATGAGGGCGCCAAGGTAGAGGACGGGGAAGAGAAATGCAGTGCGTGCGCCATAACGGTGTCAGTGTGGCAGGACGCGGGTGAGAAAGCCGAGAGTAGTGATGCCGACGGCGGTGCTAGTGTAGTAGGATGCAGGAGAAGAGACCAAGAGAAATAGCGCCGGTGGAAACGCCATTGTAGTAGGATATGGGAGAGGAAGCCGAGAGGAACGACACCAGTGGCGGTGGCAGAAGAGGAGGCCAAGAGAAACAACGCCGGCGATTGTGCAAGTGTAGCGGAACGCGGGATAAAAGGCCAAAAGGAACGTCATCGACGATGACGCCAATGTAGTAGGGTGCGGGAAAAGAGGCCGAGGGCAATGATTAAAAAAGACTAGGTGAAAAAGATTAACAAATGTCATTAAAATAGGCCACGCATAAGCATATGTACAGTCCACGAGAAAGATACTGATCTACTCGTTTACGACCATCAAAATGAAAAACGTGCAACGCGAAAGTCATGCGAAACTGCAAGATGAATCTAGTGGTGAAAGAAAATTTCAAACGGTCGAGTCTGAAGATTTTGCAGAAATCCGTCCAAGGAAGTTCAAACATTAGCACGAAATTGAAGATTTACAGTCCATAAAACTGGAAATAAATCATTTGAGTAAAATCGCAATGTTGATGTGCATCTTTTCCGTGTATATCTCACATTGAAACACTGTTGTGTAGATTTGAATGGGAGAAAAATAAGAAGTGATTAGAACAGATAACGTGGACACGAGAGGGGCGACCCAGGCGACCCAGGCGCCGCCCGCGGCGGCCGCGGCGCATAGGGCGCCGGCATCTTGCGCCGCTGCCTCTCAGCTGGGGACCGTCGGAGGGAGGTTCTGGGCTCTCTCTGGACTCGATGACGGGGAGGACGAGGAGGCGGACGAGATCCCGCCGGAGGAGATGTCACCGACGCCGTCGGACTTGATCTGCGAGGCGTTCAGTCCCGGGTACTCGATGGAGGAGGTGGCTGCTATCGTCGATGGGGTCGTTCCCATGGAGGATCTGGCGCGGATTGGCCTTCATCGCGACGACAGGGAGGAGGTGGTTCGTCGGATTCTTCACCGGCGGACGGCGGCGTCCGCGATCCGGCCATGGAAAGGCCCGCTTCCAAAGGTTAGTCTACCGCCTCTTCTATTGTCAGACTTCATCAAGCCAGAGTCATGGATCAAGGTTACTAGAAAGAAAATGGGAAGTATCAGGCAGGCGGCGGCGCCGCCGGCGCCGGTGATCCGTCCGGCAGACGGGATCCAGGCGGCCAGGGCATCACGTTTGAATTCGCTGTTAGGCCTACGCGGGCCGTTGGACGAGCGGGCCGCTGTGGGCTGTCATATGACTGGGTATGAGGCCCTGCATATGGAGGAGGAGCATCCTACACTTATTAGGCCTAGCGATGGGTATGTGGCCCACTTCGCTTCGCTGGGTGTTTTCTCCGAGGCGGGCGCATGCACGTCCGAGACTTCGATCGATCTCGCTGCTTGTTCGCCCCCGCCTAGGGCTGAACGTCGAGTTGCGAAGGCCGGATTCCCGAGGGTTGGTCCTGGCCGCGCGGCCCGGGTGCGGCCGCGGTAGTGCATGGCGGGGCGCGGTGGCAGGCCACCGGGTCTGAGACCGCCGGCTCATGGCGGGGCGGGGGCGGCTGGTTTGGCCGGCTCTGGAGACCCAGCCCGGCGCCCTCCGGCGGTGCATGGAATGGTTGCAGCGGGGCAGGGTGCTGGGCAGGAATCTCGGTCGCAGGCTCCCAATGCCGCTGCCGCGCCGCAGCGCAAGCAGCAGAACGCGCCGGCACAAAAATTGCTGGCGGCGCCGCCGCCACACTATGTTGCTCGGCCACAGTAGTTTAGGGCTGGTCCACAGGCTCCTGGTGTCCCGACTCCGCAGTAGCATCGTGATGGTGGAGTGGGTACCGCGCGGGCTCCGGCTCACCGAGGCGGTTTTGGACAGCCTAGAGGGCAATGGGGTGACGATGGTCACAATGCTTACGGGGATGGCCAGCATCGAGGCTCTTCGTCGTCGGGAGGCGGCCGTGGTTATGCCTAGAACAGCGATGGTACAGCTGAGAGAGCATTCGCTGGCCCCCCGGGAGGCTTTGTTGAGGGGGCATCGGGTCCAGATTACAGGCAGCGAGGTGGCTATCGTGGTTTCCGTGGTGGCCGTGGCGGGAGGAACCGTTTCCGCCCACCTGCTCAGCCTGTTGTTGTGGAGCAGCCAGCCCCTTCTGAGGTGAACAACTCAGGGCACCCATCGGACCGGTCCAGCCAAGCTATGGATGTGGTGGCGGATTTGGCTCATGCTGAGGGGCCTTCGGCTGTGACCGTGGACACGTGTGCTGATACTGCTAGAGACAAGTCTGAGGGCGAACGAGTGTCCAAATGGGCTCGCAAGAAGGAAAAAATGATGTGCTATCATTATGGTGAGAAGGGTCACTTTATTGCTGGATGTGTGAGTGAGCTTTGTGACACCTGCCTCAAGCCTGCGCATGACACAGGAGAGTGCCCGATTTTGCGTGATTAGGCGCCGAGTATTAATATTTATGGAGTATCTTGTGCCGAGCTGATGTTTTTTGAGTCCCCTAGTGCAAGGGAAATTCCAGAGGAACCACATAGCGCTACTACCGGGATTGTCAAGGTGTCAAAAGGCATTGTGTCTGAGACTCAGATTATTCAGCGGCTCAGCGAGCTAGCTCCAGGCAACTTTCGTTGGGAGCTGATTCGGCTCGAGGCTAATTCGTATAAGGTTGACTTTTCCACTGCAGAGGATTTGGAGCGTCTTCTCAGTTTTGGTTTATGTCGACTGCCTGGCATAGAGTGTATTCTTGAGTTCCACGAGTGGAAGAAGGTGGAGCCAAAAGGCAAGCCTCTCTCTCAGGTCTGGCTACGATTCTCGGGGGCACCTTCGAAGCCGCTTCACGATGCCAGAGTCACAACTAGCTTGGGTATCCTGGTTGGGAAGACTGAGAAGGTGGACATGGCTTTTACTAGAGCTAATGGAGTGGCTCGACTGCTGGTGAGTGTTCTGGATATAGAGGTTGTGCTTGACGAGGTCAAGTGGACCTACAGAGGCCAGGTTTATTTGCTGGAGATTGAGTTTGAGGATGGAGAGTTGTTTTCTGAGGCTCTCGCAGGTGCTGATGTGGATATGCATGAGAGAGATGATGGTGCTAGGAACTCGGATGAGAGGCGGGATGCGGATGGGCATGAGTTGCCTAATAGCTCGGACGCCGCTCCTAATAAGTCTGTCAGTGGGACTGTTTCATCGACATCGGTGCCCACTAATGTGTTGAGGTTTGGTTCCTTTCAGCCAGTTTCATCCCCGCCCAGGTTGTGGAGCGATCGGGTTGAGTCCGACGACGTGCTCGAATGCACTCTGCCTCCGTTGGACTTTGATGGGGGAGAGGAGCTTGGACAGGAGGAACCATGTACTCCCGCTTCATCCACTGTCTGGACTAGCTTGAGGACTCTGGCGGGGACGGCGCCAGGGACGGCGGCGCCGTTGATTCGTGATGATGCTGGCGCGGGAGAGGGACCGGGGCAGGTGGCCCAGATCCTTTCCTGCCCTGTGTTGGATGGGGCGGCTGAGGCTGCGGCAGTCTCTCCGGCCTCACCGGTCCAGTCGGCGCCGACGAGGGAGGATACTTCCCCTCTCGGCCTCAGCCTTGGGACGGGTGGGGAGCGGGGGCAGGCGGCCCCAACCTGCACTTCTCCTGGGGGGCTGTCGGCCGGAGTTCCGGGAGCGCGAGCCGATGGAGGTGGGGCTGGAGGCTGTGCCCCCCACACGGAGCCACTAGGGAGGAGGTCATCGCTTTTGGAGGTATTTCGGATCCTATGTCTGAAGGGCGACGGATGAGCAGTCGCTTCCAGGATAGGCCGGATGTTGATGATATGCAGCTGAGGTGCGCCATGCGGGCGGCTAAGCTTCGTGACATAGAGGTCACTACGGGTATGTCAGTCAACACCTCTAATTCAATTCTGCACTTTTCTAATAATGAGATTATTCATAATGCCAATCAGCTAGGAATCTCACTTGGTAGTAATGATTGTGAAATTTCAAAATATGTTAATGATATGCTGGACCTTGAAGCGGAACGTGCCTTAGATTTGATTCGACACATAGCAGCAGTAAGACCGATGAATGACCAAGACATAGGTGCTCTGGGTGTGTCGGTGCTTAATAACTTTTGTGATGATCTTGCCCCATCCCTCTCTGAGGCAGAGGAGGAAGGTGGTTTAACTAACCCAGGGGAGGGGGTGCAGAATGTGGAGCATGCGGCTAGGACCACAGAGCCTGGTTGTGAGTATCGGGTGGGGGTTCAGCAAAAGCTTAAGCGTAAGTGGTCGCGAAAGATTTATCCCGCCTCCGCGGTGCGTAGAAGTGCTAGAATCCGAACTACTAAAAAATTCCATGATGAACTATGAGAGGCATCTTTTGGAATAGCAGAGGTCTGAAAGACTTGGCTAAAAGAAGGTTTCTGGCGGATGCCTCTAATGATTATCGTTTGGATTTTATCGCACTTTCTGAAACTGGACGGGATAATTTTTCGCCTCAGTTCTTAAGCAATTTGGTAGGTGGTGCTGAATTTGATTGGCATTGCTTGCCCCAAGAGGAAGATCAGGGGGAATCTTGCTCGGGGTCAGATGTGACGTTCTGGAAGTCCGTAGTGTGGTGATGGGGGATTTCGCTGTCAAATTTCGGGTTCGTTCTAAGGTTGATGGGTTCAACTGGGCTCTGGTGGCGGTATACGGGGCCGCGCAGCCAGAACTCAAACCTGATTTTTTTTAGCGGATCTCGTTCGCATTTGCGGGTCCGAACAGATTCTGATCTTGGTCGTGGGTGATTTCAACATTATTCGAAGGAGAGAGGAAAAGAATAATGATAACTTTGATGGCAGATGGTCGTTCATGTTTAACGCCATTATTGAAAGCTTGGATCTCAGAGAGATAGAGCTTTTGGGTAGAAAATTCACTTGGGCCAATTCCTTGCCAAATCCAACGTTTGAGAAACTGGATAGAGTCCTGGCTAGCGTTGAGTGGGAGCATAAGTACCCTCTCGTAACGGTACAAGATCTATCGCGCGGAGTCTCAGACCACGCACCTTTATTGGTTGACTCGGGTGAGGCAACGTATGTGGGCAATAAAAATACCTTTTCTTTTGAGTTAGCATGGTTTGAAAGAGAGGGTTTTTTTGATCTGATTGCCAGGGAATGGTCGAAAGATGTCGGAGGAAGGACGTCGATCGAGAGATGGCAGAATAAGATTAGACACTTGAGGAGTTTTTTACGAGGGTGGGCAAAGCATCTTAGTGGAATTTATAAGGTTGAAAAGGAACGGATCCTTGCGCTTATTAATTCACTAGATTTGAAGGCAGAATCTACTATTTTAGATCCTGCGGAGCTTCATGCCAAAGTGGACGCAGAGATGAGATTGAAAGAACTCTTGCGAGAGGAGGAGTTGAAGTGGGCATTGCGAGCTAAGGTTCGCAAGGTCATCCAAGGGGATGCCAACACTCAATTCTTCCATATGATTGCTAATGGAAAACATAGAAAGAAAATGATCTTTCAACTCGAGCAAGACGAGGGGACGATTGTTGGTCAGGACAACCTAAAAATTTACATAACCAATTATTACAAGCAGCTTTTTGGGCCTCCAGAAGACAACTTTGTGTCCCTGGATGAGTCTCGGACTGAGGACGTCCCTCAACTGGCTGTGGAAGAGAACGAGGTGTTAACCGCCCCATTTACTGAGAAAGAGGTGTTTGAAGCGATTTCACAGATGAAAAGTAACAAAGCTCCGGGGCCGGATGGTTTTCCGGCGGAGTTCTATAAAAGATGCTGGAATATTATTAAAGGCGATTTATTAACGATGTTTCATGATCTCTTCGCTGGACAGATTCAACTGTTTCAGCTGAATTTTGGCACGATTACCCTGCTTCCGAAGAAAACAGAGGCTGTGAGGATTGAGCAGTTCAGGCCTATCTGTCTTCTCAATGTTAGTTTCAAAAATTTTACCAAGGTCGGGACTAATAGGCTCACTCAGATTGCGCACTCTGTGGTGCAGCCGTCTCAATCTGCCTTCATGCCAGACAGAAACATCCTAGAAGGGATTGTGGTTCTGCATGAGACGCTCCATGAGATCCACACGAAAAAACTAGATGGGGTTGTTTTCAAAGTGGATTTCGAAAAGGCATATGATAAAGTAAAATGGTCATTCCTGCAACAGGCATTGCGTATGAAAGGATTTGATCAATCCTGGAGACACCAGGTGGAATCTTTCACGCAAAAGGGCAGTGTTGGAATTAAAGTTAATGATGATATTGGCCACTACTTCCAAACGCATAAGGGCCTTCGTCAAGGTGATCCTATGTCACCTATTCTGTTCAACATAGTAGCTGACATGTTGACGATCCTCATTGGAAGGGCTAAGGAAGTTGGTCAGGTTGGAGGCCTGGTACCTCATCTAGTAGATGGAGGGGTCTCTATCCTACAGTATGCCGACGACACTATTATCTTCATGGAGCATGACTTGGTAAAAGCGCGAAACATGAAGCTGTTGTTATGCTTATTCGAGCAATTAAGTGGGCTTAAGATCAATTTCCACAAAAGCGAATTGTTTTGCTTTGGAAGAGCTAATGAGGAACAAGAGACTTATAAACAATTGTTCGGGTGTGAGTTGGAGGAGCTACCCTTCACGTATTTGGGTATACCAATTCACCACCGTAAGCTAACTAACCATGAGTGGAAGTGTATTGAAGACCGTTTTGAAAAGAAACTCAGCTGCTGGAAGGGCAAGCTGATGTCATACGGAGGCCGATTAATTCTCATTAATTCGGTGCTCACGAGTATGCCTATGTTTCTTTTGTCTTTTTTCGAGGTACCTATCGGAGTTCGGAAAATACTGGCCTTTTATAGATCGCGCTTCTTTTGGCATGATGAACTGAAGAGAAAGTACAGGCTTGCAAAGTGGGATATTATTTGTCGACCGAAAGACCAAGGGGGTCTAGGTATAGAAAACCTTGAGGTGAAGAACAGATGTCTTCTCAGCAAGTGGCTGTTTAAACTATCTGCGGAGACGGAAGCCACTTGGGCTCAGATTCTGCGTAATAAGTACCTCCAGTCTAAAACATTGTCCCAGGTCAATGTGAGGCCGAATGACTCGCCATTCTGAAAAGGACTGATGAGAGTGAAGTCAGTCTTTTTCAACAGGACAAAGTTTATTGTTGGAGATGGTAACTCTACGAGATTCCGGAAAGATACTTGGCTTGGGGATACACCTCTCGCATTGCAATGTCCCTCTTTGTATAGAATTGTTCAACGAAGAGATGCTTTTGTTGCGACAATTCTTCAGTCATCCCCTCTCAATATTCACTTTAGGAGAGCGCTAGCAGGCAACCGTTGGGAGGCTTGGCTACATTTGGTCAGACGACTGATGGATGTGCAGCTGTCTCAAAGCCCAGACCGGTTGTGTTGGAAGCTGACTAGGAATGGACAGTTTTCGGTCAAATCGGTGTATCTAGATGTAATCAACTCTAGTGTTATTTCTAGTTCGAAGTATGTTTGGAAGGTCAAAGTGCCTTTGCGAATCAAAGTGTTTATGTGGTTTGTGCATAAACAAGTGATTCTGACTAAAGACAATTTGGCAAAACGTAACTGGACTGGATCATCTAGATGTTCGTTTTGTGATCGGAACGAATCCATTAAGCA
This sequence comes from Secale cereale, assembly GCA_902687465.1. Lineage (NCBI taxonomy): Eukaryota > Viridiplantae > Streptophyta > Magnoliopsida > Poales > Poaceae > Secale > Secale cereale. Next base: position 649,274,373 of record LR738710.1, read on the forward strand.
CCTCTTTCTCGATTGCCCCATGGCAAAAATATTATGGCGGACAATACAAATTGTTTTTAACATTTCACTGCCGAATTCCATTAGCACCTTATTTGGGCAGTGGCTACACGGGATAGATTTCGCATTAGCGATACATATCCGGGTGGGAGTATGTGCTTTGCTATGGGCCGTTTGGAATTGCAGAAATGATTTGGTTTTTAACAGAACAACAAATATTCATTTTTTGCAGGTTATCTTCCGAGCCACTGCATTGATCCGTATGTGGTCGCTACTCACTCCGACGGAGGCCAGGGAGCGTTTGGTTACTGGGTCTATCCGATGGGAGACGGTAGCACGGGATATTTTTAACCGGTTTGGATGACGGTCATGTAATAGGATAGGCAATTAGTTCTCCTATCTTGCTTATGCCTGCCGGTTGTGGCTGTTCGCTGATTTTTGTTTTCCTTGCTCCTAGAGAGCCTTTTTACCACAGACTACAAGACCTTGTTTGATTGTCTCTTGCTTTAATAAAGGTGGCCGTATGCATCACTTTGATGCAGAGGCCGGATATTCCCCTTTTCGAGAAAAAGAAAAAAAAAAGATAACGTGGACACGTGCACACACCAGTTCACATCCAGAGTGCATGGCCAGAGCCATTTAAGTGCAATTCGTTGCATCCCTCTGGCTTGACTCGCTAAAACGTTCAATTTAAATGTTCCTTCGGAGTGAGGCCCAGGAATGCTTTAAGCATCATTTTATGCAAGCTCAATAAAACAGTTTGATTTTTTTCTTTTTTGCATCAAACAGGCCTAGTAGAAGTTGACGCAGTTAATCAAACAGCTCGCTTGTGTTCTTTTTAGAGAAACAGGACGGTTGTGGGCTTGTGCCCACCGGTTTCATTGATATCAACAAAATCAGAAAGTAGTGTACACATTGTGTACTTTAGAGCATCTACAGCCGGATGTCTCAAACCGCGCCCGGTTAGTGACTGGATATGAGATAAGAAAAAAGTGATTCAACCGGACCCCTCATATCATCCTTATACGTCTGGGTTGTCCATGAACCCTCATATCTGTCTCAAATATGGGGAGGATATGAGAGCTCGCGGACGCGCCCCGGCATTCCGACACGTAGGACACGGTCTCATCCCGGACTACATTTTCTCTTTCTTTAGTCATTCTTTTAAATTCATGTCTTCACCTCCATCAATCATGTGCAAGTGATCAGATATATGAGAAGAAAAATGAGGAGTGTGAATGCGTGGACGAATAATAGGTGCTCGAAATGGATTGACCGGGCACGTCCGCGGGTTTTAAGGGGTCATAGCAATGTCCGATTGTATATGCTTTTAGTTTCTGCAGAGAGTTTAGACCTCGACTGACTAAAGACATGTTTGTCACAACACTTAAATTTTAGAACTCTTATTAAAGAGTACTGAAACCACTTCATTTTAGACCGTCTTACAAGTTTTTTTCTTTTAAAAATAATTGACAACCGAGAAAATCAGATGGGCATCACTGTAGCAACATTTTTTTTTAGATGTCTGTAGCAACATTTGTTTTGCCTGGCAACGCCCAGTTTGGTTCCCCGCAAAAAAAAAACGCCCAGTTTGGTTTGTCAGTACGCTCGCTGTTGTACGCGGCGATCGTCTGTTCATTGTTTGCACATCCTGCAGGCATATTTTTTTTTTTTTTTCGAAACGGAGGCAAAAGATTTGCCTCATCCATTAAATAAGCAGAAGAGAGTTGCCCGGTTAATTACTGGAAAACCGGGCGAAAACCATCACAAACCGCTGAGCGGCACACACTGGATACCCTCACACACACACTTCAATAAGGACATCATCGAGAGCACGCAGGCGTCATCGTCATCACTTCTCTCCTAGTGGCCTCATCGCCAACCCTTAAACACCGAGCAAACGACTCCGACTTCGCCGTAGATGATCATCGACCCAACCCACACTGAAGAGGCAATGAGGAGCCACATGAAGATGAAGACCCATGCCAGAACTCAGCCACCTGCGGCAAGACAGCGTAGCTCCAACTCTGATGGAGAATTACGAAGGAGAACTAGGCAAGGTTGGCGCCATGAAGGATCACCGAACGGACCACCCGCCGCATGTCATCGTATACCATTGGGCCTCGCCACAACAGCTTCGACTTCACCGTGACAAACAGCCGAGGCAATCCCACGAACACGCCGGAGAAGAGCCGACTACCTCAACCAGCGCCACGTCTCCGACCTCACTCACCTCCATTATTGTTGCCACAAAAGCCTCGACGTGAATCGACGCCATCCACAAGTCTCGCATGTCGATGTCCAGCTCCAAAGACGAAGCCCCCAAGAGGGAAAACGACACCAAGGCGCCGCCATCGTCCGATCACCCAGGATCAAGGGTTTCCCCCGGAGCTGCACCGTCGACTAGATCCATGCAAGAGGGGTGCGGCAGCAAAGCAGCGATGCCTCCAAGAAGGTTAACGACAGCCGCAGCCATCGCCATCACTAGTCACGGCACAAGGCCGAGACAGGGTTTTCACCCAAGCTCCCAGCACACCCTCGACCGCACATCAATCCGCACCGACGCCGACAAGCCCACCCATCACCACCACCACCAACGAACCTACCCGTGGACGAAGAAGCACCAAGAACCACCGCAGCCAGCCGCACCACGCGGAGACTAGCGGCGGCCAAACTCCGGCGAGAGGAGCGAGGCGCCAAAACCATCCATGCATGCCACCAAGCACACGTCGGGGACCAGATCTGAACTCCCGCGGCACACAGCCGCACTTCCTCGCCGCCACAGGCCCCTTGCACAGCCTGCCAACCAACCGCGCCGCAGCACCACCAACACCGCCTGAGCCCCTCGCATGCCCGGCGCGCCCACGCAGCAGATCCGCACTGCCTGGACCTCCTGCACTGACAGGACGCTTGCCTGGGCCCATCACGCACAGATCTGCGCCAGCCCGAACCCTCAATGTGCCTTCCCTCGTCGGAGCACCCGATCCGCGCAGGTTGCCAGAGACTGCGCTCCCTTTGCCTCCTCCTGCAGACACCTCCTCAAGCCACGCCTTCCCTTGCCGCGACGCACCTAGCTGTCTCCCTTGCCACTGCTCCAGATCGCAGCGCCGCTCGAACCGCCGGGACACGGCCGCCCCGGCGCGGCCACGCTGCGCCGTCCCTGCGCACGCCTCCCCGCGCCCAACCGCGGCCGCACCAGGTAGAGCACGCACCAGCGCAGGAGCAAGGCCGGAGATCCCATTGAGACGAACAGCCCGCGCTGCCGAAGCTCAGACGGGAGGAGGAAAGTGCCCCGCCGCCGCCGGGCCGCGCGGGCTTTGCCCGGCGACCACTGCCGGCGGCGGCGAGGGGAGGAGGGGGCGGTGGAGCGGCGCTGGCGGCGGCTGGGGTTCGCCCCCCTGGCCGCCCGCGGGAGCGACCTGAGGAGCGGCTTGCCTCTGCAGGCATATTTGTTGATGGGTGTATTGGACGGTGGCCCTTGGCAGATGTGGGGTGCCTCGGCTACACCGCGACCCCTGGCAGGAGAGAGAGACTACTTCAACCGTTACACGCGTCCATTCTCGGCGGCGATGTGGTCAGCACCCAGCTCAGTCGCCCTCGGACGACGGCGACGGCCGGACGGTGCACGGCGTCACGACGTCCCCTTCGGTGACTACTTCCGGGTACGGGTTGGTTTTTCTAAGTGCCCTTGACGTCGTCGCGTGGCTTTGTTTATGCGGTGGATGTGGATCGATCGGACGGAGTGGTTGGGTGGGTTAAGGCAAAACAAGGGAAGGTTATGAATGTTGACGTGACGCGTGTACCACTGCTACAGGTCCATGCGAGGTGCGTCGCCTCGTCGGCGGAGCCGCCGCCGAGCTGCCGGCGCGAGCAAGTTCCATAGGGAAAACGGGAGGAACATCTGCGACAAGCTGGCACGAAGGAGGGTCGTGGAGGTGGCCGGCAAGGCCATGTCGTGGTAGCTAACTGAGCTGGAGGATCGGCCATGTCGTTAGCTCTTCGTTTCGTTTCGTAGCTGACAGGGACGCCAAGAGCAATCCGCTAACACCCCGTGCCAATATCCTGTTCACGACTCATCTATACAAATAAATGGAAAGAGAGGAGGAAATCTTCTCTAGGGAAAGTACTTCACAGATAAAGCTCTGTGCACGTCGCGTTCTCTTTTGGTTGCGTTGTCTTTTGCGTAACTGTGGCGCAGCGTGGGGATTCCTGAGCTCTACCCGCTCGGTGCGGCATCGTGGATCGGCATCAAATCTCATGGCTGCGCGCTCGTTTTGGTAGAGATCGGGCGACGACGCCTCGTGGAACGTGGGCAGCGCTCGCGCCTGCTGTCTTTCGGTCGCGCCGCGCGTGCCTTCACGGTGGGATGATCTGTTGTGGTCTGCTGACCATTGACTCAATGGTTTTTTAGCACCTATATAAAGGCAAGTATAATAAGATGATGTAAGCGGGCTGTAAGAATTTAAATATTATATATTTACTTACTTGGAAGAGAGAGAAAATGAGAAAGAAAAAAAGCGGGTTGTAGACTAGTCATAGTGGGGAGTAACTTACACTAGTAACATACATTATGTTACTAGTCCATGTTACCACCTTCATAGTGAGAAGTGGCATAGACGTAGTAACATACATATCTTCATTTATTGCTTTGCAGACTCATTTTGTATTGGGAACCGCTATGTGATGGTAACATATGTTACTCTATTTGTCTCTCTCCTCTTTAATTACATGACACATCATCTTTTTTGCTTATGTGGCATCTGTGTTACTACTTAGAGCAAGTACAATAGAGCTCAGTCAGCAGGCTATAAGAAATAAATTAGTATATTTTGCTTAGTTAGAGGAAAGAGAAGAAGAGAGAAGGTAAACGGGCTCTTCGTGAAGAGCCAGCTCTAGCACGTGGCCCTAGGCACTTTGTGAGAATGAAAGGTGGGTCACATAATAAAAAAAGTAGTGCACTTTTTTGATCTATTATTGTACATATTGACTATAAGATGGGCTATAGATGACATGGCACTGCCTTATAGCCAGCAGCTGGCTATACTATTAACCATGCTCTTAAGTTACTCCCACTATGACTAGCCTTACAGCCGGCTGTAGCACGTGCCCCAAGAAGCTATGTGAGAGTGTATGGTGGGTCATATGATAAAAAAGTAGTATTTCTTTGTAGCCCACTACTATACGTGTTGGTTATTATATTGGCTATAGATGACATGGCAAGATGTTATAGCCAGGAATGAGCTATATTATTAACCATGCTCTAATGTATAGGTGGCTCCTTGCCTCCTTTTTTCGGAGACAATGCGGGATCATCTATTGAATCCGTTAGATAGACTAGCAAAGATACCCGTGCGTTGCAACGGGAGATAAAAAGGAGCACACGCTAGTGCTGGTAAAGCACGTCGCCGTGCTTTGGCTCTTTAGACTATCGTGCTTGCTCGTGCCACTGCTAGTTCTAGCCTCATGGTCTGATGCTGCCGCCCACTGTGTTCCCGGCTACCGCTAGTTTGCCGAGCCCCTGCCGGCAGATGTGCATCGCCCACTCTCGTTTGTCGACCTTCCCCATGTGTGCGCTAACGGAAGCTTCATGCCTATTAACATGAGTTGTCGCATCACTTCTAGTCGTCACCACCATGGTCCGTTGCTGCTGCCAACCACGCGCTTGGCTTGGCATGCCACGAGCATTGCGTACTATCACGATCGTGTCGCACGAGCCACGCCCACTGACCATCGCCGGGTCGCAAACCCACACCATCATGCCATCATGCCACCACGTGTCGTAGTGTTGAAGACGTGCCTTAGCCACCCATTATGTTGTCGGTTGCTGCTGATGTGTCGAGCCCCTATGCCGGGAGATGCGTGTCACTCACTCTCGTCCACTGGCCTTCATCCCGTGTGCACTGCCGCGAGCTTCGCGCCTAACAGTAGGAGTCGTCGCTACCATGCCCTGCTAGCAACCGCACCCCGAGCGCCCACGCGCCTTGGCCCGGCTAGCTAAGAGCATCACGTGTTACCACCATGAGCCGTAGTGTTCTAGACGTGCATCGACCGCATCGGATGCACGTGATGCATGACCTGATCCACCCAGGCCAGCCAGAGATGCTGCGAGCGTCCCTCTATCGAGTGTCAGTTTTAGTTGGGCTCGAGCTGGGCTTAAGAGGCGTGTTCGACTGCCCTGATGCATAGTGCCTAACGTTGATAAATTATTCTCTTTGACGAACAAGAAGAAAAATCAATAGTTTTTCCTCACTTATGGGTGGCATTGATAGGTAATTTTTATCAACTCTAGACATACTTTTAATCTCAGCCGTCGATTTTTATACTTAAAACAAAATCAACGGACATAAGACGGTGACGGATGGAGAACTATGAAAGTCTCCATCCTTTATTATTAGGTAAAGAAAAGACCGATGGTCCATCATTTTATGGCGTAGATCGCATAATTTTATAGAAACAATTTTTTTTGTGAGAAAACTTCCGATCTATTCATCTTCAATCATGTCAGTACAACGAATAACAGAAATAAAAATTACATCTAGATCCGTAGACCACCTAGCGACGACTACAAGCACTGAAGCGAGCCGAAGGCTCGCCGCTTTCATCGCCCCTCCATCGCCGGAGGCGGGCACAACTTGTTGTAGTAGACAGTCGGGAAGTCGTTGTGCTAAGGCCCCATAGGACCAGCACCCTAGAAAAGCAACCGCCACCGATGAAGAATAATGAAGATCAGAAGGATCCAAACCAAAGACACACGAACGTAGACGAACAACGATGAGATCCGAGCAAATCCACCAAAGATAGATCTACCGAAGACACACCTCCACACGCACACCAATGATGCTAGACGCACCGCCGGAACGAGGGCTAGGCGGGGAGACCCTTATTCCATCTTCAGGGAGCCACCATCGTCTCGCCTTCCTGAGGAGGACACAAATCCTAACAATATTGGAAAAAACGACTAAAAACAAAGCCCTCTCGCCGGCCCTTGCAAGGATCCACTACGCCTCCATGACCCTATGGCCACCGAAGACGAGGCGGACCTGCGCCGGCGGCGGCAGGAGGCACGAACCCTAACTTTCTATGTCGCACCTATAAACATTAGCATATCTTTGTCGTTCTACCGTAATCAGTGCCTCATTAGGTGAAGTTATGTCTGATTTTATAAAAAAAACGGAACACCTAAGCAAAATCTCTTTCTTATTGTCCCGTAATTAGTTCCACACTAGGTTGAATGTCAAACACATGCTACTCCCTCTGTTTCTAAATATAAGACTTTCTAGAGATTTTCGTATGGACTACATACGGAGCAAAAAAAAGTGAATCTACACTCTAAAATATGTCTATATACATCCGTGTGTAATTCATAGTGTAATCTTTACAAGGTCTTAAGTTTAGAAACAGAGGGAGCAATACACATCTGTTCTCGGATGACAAAAGGCACTCCTTAAAACTGGCACAACAATGTTGGTGTCCTAGTCTATCATCCATCCATCCAAGGTTTGCCCTTCGCCTGTTCTAAGTGTGTACTCTTCCACCGACAATATCCCTCATTCCGCGACTCTACCCGTCATTATTTGTGAAAGAGCTGTATATCGACTGGAGGGGGGTGAATAGGCAATTTTTATGTAAGTCTTCAAAACATGGAAGTTCCGAAGACAAACGATAGAACCGATCCTATTTATATGCAGCGGAAGGTAGACTACACTAGACAGGCCATAGTCAAGTATTCAATGAAGTGAAAGTATAAAGACTAATAACAACTAGGTAGTAAGGATCAGGATGGAAGATTGTATGAAGCCATTCAGAACAAGTAGTCGCACAGTGAAGTCAAACAGATAAGGCAAGCAGGCAATGACTTCACAAAGACAGACAGTAAGTAAAGAGAGGGAAAGGATAGAACCAGTAGCTTGGGGAAGACAGTGATTTGTTAGACTAGTTCCAGTTGTTGTGACAACTGTACGTCTGGTTAGGGAGGCTGAGATTTAACTCAGAAGACCGCATCTTCACCTTATTCCCCTTGAGCTAAGGACACCCAGTCCTCGCCCAATCACTCTGGTAAGTGTTCAAGGTAGACTTCCAAACCTTCACAGACTTCGTTCACCGGCGATCCACAATGACTCTTGGATGCTCAGAATGCGACGCCTAACCGGCTGGAGGAATCACAGTACTCAAGTGTAACAAGTCTTCAGGTCACGCAGACAGAAAGACTTCAGTGATGCCTAACACTCTTTGGCTCTGGGTGTTTGGGCTTTGTCCTCGCAAGGATTTCTCTCTCAAATGCTTCGGAGGTGGGTTGCTCTCAAACGACAAAAGCCGTGTACTAACTCTGAGCAGCCACCAATTTATGGTGTAGGGGTGGGCTATTTATAGCCACTAGGCAACCCGACCTGATTTGTCCGAAGTGACCCTGGGTCACTAAGGAATTGACACGTGTTCCAACGGTCAGATTCCAAACACACGCGACAACTTTACTTGGGCTACAAGTAAAGCTGACTCATCCAGCTCTGGATAAGATTTGCTCTCATTGTCTTCGCTCGAAGACATAGGGTTTGGTTGATCATCACTTCAGTCACTCTGACTTTGTTCACTTGGACCCCGCTTAACAGTACGGTGGTTCCTATGACTCAACAAAGAAGAAAAGGAAACAACGAAACGTCTAAGTCTTGGCGCTCCATAGTCTTCACACAATATCTTCTCTCATCATAGTCTTCAATATGAATATCTTTATATACCACCATTGTCGTCAATGTCTTCATACATTTTTAGGGATCATCTCCGGTAGGTAAACCGAATCAATGAGGAACTACTACCTATGTTATCCTGCAATTCTCACAAACACATTAGTCCCTCAACCAGGTTTGTCGTCAATACTCCAAAACCAACTAGGGGTGGCACTAGATGCACTTACAATCTCCCCCTTTTTGGTGATTGATGACAAACTGGTTGAAGTTTTCAACGGGGATAAAAGTATGTGAAATTGTAAAGGATAAAGGTATTGTCATCATAAGTAGCAAAAGGCTCCCCCTGAAGGTGTGCATATAATTAATTTGCTTTTGAATGTAAATGCACATGGCAGGTTGTATTTGTGGAGATCCTCTTAAACTTATGAAGACAATTCATCATGCACAATTGATATGTCGAATATAATGATATGCATAATGAGAAATGGACGTCTGAAGAATGAATGAGTGCGTAATTTATCGTCGCACATGCAGAATTTATCATCGCATTGCAGAATACCAGAAAATGTAGCAGACGACCATCAAGTTCAAGTGTTACAACTCAAAGAACCAAATATAACAAAAGCGAGAGTTGTAAACACTAGGCAAAAATATAAAGCACCGCCCATATGGACCCGCTTGAAGACTATCAACTCATATGCTTCTCCCCCTTTTGTCGGTAAGGACCAAAAAGGTTTGAAGACACAGAGCATCTACTCGTTCCTAGAAGGAGTGGGAGAAGATGCAGGGTCGGCGTTGGTGTTTGGCAGTGCAGTAGTACTTGGAGCAGTGTCGACAGGCGCCGAAGGAGGAGGTGGTGAGGTAGCATCATCTTGATCATCGATCACTCTGGAATCCATCGTTGCAGCAGAGGAGGAATAATCAGAGTCTTCAAGAGACGGAGTTCGACGCAAAACAGCATTCCTTGGGGGAGTGTTGTCAAACTTGAATCTTTCAGTGAAGCCATCGTCTTGAAGATCTGCTTAAGCACTCAGCAATGTCAAACTCTTCCATGACCTCTGACAGGTTTCATGAGCAACAAAGGCATTCTTGGTGGCAAGGTTGCGAATACGATTGATGTCCACCAAGAGGCTTTGCATCTGGCGCTTCAGTCAGTAGTGATGCTTATCCTGTTTCTGATGTAAGGCAACGAGAAGTTCTCGATCATTGAGAACACGAGATCGCTTCCGAGGCCTTTGGGCAATGGTGCTCTCAGTAGCTTCAGTCTCTGCATGGTGAGGTAAGCGAGTATGTCCAGCCAGAGGATAAACACGAGTGACCGCTGGAATTCCATCAATGGGCTGAGTGAAGCTTTGGTGATCAGCATTGTGAAGACAAACATGCTCTTTGGCAGGCTCTTGGTATATGGCTTCAACTGACATATCAACCTCTGGCAAGAATATGAGATGGTTGCGAGCAGAAAGCTGATAGTTGTTGGCTGAGTGAAGCTTGATGAGACGCATGACCCATGGAGCGTAGAACTTAAGTACAAAGAGATCAAAGCCTGATACAGCCAACTGCTTGATAAAGAAGTCTTGAGTGTTGAAGCTGATGTCATTGAAGATATAGAAGACCAATGTCTTTATTGTTCCTTCAAGTTTGGCTGATGAAGAGTGTCCTTTGACAGGCCATAGAGTTCGCCTGATGATATGATATATAGTGCGTGGCAGATACTCAAGGTCTTCAACAAAGAACTCCTTTGGGTACTCAGCATCGAGTGGTAAGGGCTTCATCATGCTCAGCATTTGGCTCATGTTGGGCTTTGGCTTCTGAAAGATACTCTCTAAAGCTTCGCAGTGTCGTTGACAACCAGGTTCATATAGTTCTCCTGGAGTGGGCAGGCCAGTTAGCTCAATGAGGTCAAAGGTTTTGGCTTCATGATGGACATTTTGTTGGGGAACGTAGTATTTTAAAATTTTCCTACGATCACGCAAGATCTATCTACTAGATGCAAAGCAACGAGAGGGAAGAGTGTGTCTACGTACCCTCTTAGACCGGAAGCGGAAGTGTCAAGTGACGCAGTTGATGTAGTCGAACTTCTTCGCGATCCAACCGATCAAGCACCGAACGTACGGCACCTCCGCGTTCAGCACACGTTCAGCTTGATGACGTCCCACGAGCTCTTGATCCAGTTGAGCTTCACGGGAGAGTTTCGTCAGTACGACGGCGTGGTGACGGATATGATGTATCTACCGGCGCAGGGCTTCGCCTAAGCACTGCGACGGTATGACCAAGGTGTGTTTCTGTGGAGGGGGGCACCGCACACGGCTAGAACAATTCAACTTGTGTCTTTGGGTGCCCCCTGCCCCCATATATAAAGGAGCAAGGGGGGAGGCCGGCCGGCCCTCCTATGGTGCGGCTAGGGAGCAATCCTACTAGGAATAGGATTGCAATCCTATTCCTAGTAGGAGTCCACCAATGAAGGAAGGGGGGAAGGAAAGAGAGGGAGAGGGAGAGGGAAAGAGGGGCCGCGCCCCCCTCTCCTAGTCCTATTCGGACTACTCCTAGGGAGGGGGTGCGCCACCTCCTGGCTGCTGCCCTCTCTCTCCCCTATGGCCCACCAGGGCCCATCATTCCCCCGGGGGGTTCCGGTAACCCCCCCCCCCCCGGTACTCCTGTAAATTCCGAAACTTTCCAGAACACTTCCGGTGTCCGAATGTAGTCGTCCAACTTATCAATCTTTATGTCTCGGACATTCCGAGACTCCTCGTCATGTCCGTGATCTCATCCGGGACTCCGAACTACCTTTGGTACATCAAAACTCATAAACTCATAATATCGATCGTCATCAAACGTTAAGCGTGCGGACCCTACGGGTTCGAGAACTATGTAGACATGACCGAGACTCATCTTCGGTCAATAACCAATAGCGGAACCTGGATGCTCATATTGGTTACTACATATTCTACGAAGATCTTTATCGGTCAAACCGCATAACAACATACGTTGTTCCCTTTGTCATCGGTATGTTACTTGCCCGAGATTCGATCATCGGTATCACAATACCTAGTTCAATCTCGTTACCGGCAAGTCTCTTTACTCGTTCCGTAATACATCATCTCATGACTAACTCATTAGTCATTTGCTTGCAAGGCTTATTATGATGTGCATTACCGAGAGGGCCCAGAGATACCTTTCCGACACTCGGAGTGACAAATCCTAATCTTGATCTATGCCAACACCACGAATACTTTCGGAGACACCTGTAGAGCATCTTTATGATCACCCAATTACGTTGTGACGTTTGATAGAACACAAGGTGTTCCTACGGTATTCGGGAGTTGCATAATCTCATAGTCATAGGAACATGTATAAGTCATGAAGAAAGCAATAGCAGTAAAACTAAACGATCATAGTGCTAAGCTAACGGATGGGTCTTGTCCATCACATCATTCTCCTAATGATGTGATCCCGTTGATCAAATGACAACTCATGTCTATGGTTAGGAAACATAACCATCTTTGGTCAATGAGCTAGTCTAGTAGAGGCATACTAGGGACACTCTGTTTTGTCTATGTATTCACACATGTACTAAGTTTCCGGTTAATACAATTCTAGCATGAATAATAAACATTTATCATGATATAAGGAAATATAAATAACAACTTTATTATTTCCTCTAGGGCATATTTCCTTCAGTCTCCCACTTGCACTAGAGTCAATAATCTAGCTCACATCGCCATGTGATTTAATACCGATAGTTCACATCGTTATGTGAATAACACCCATAGTTCACATCGCCATGTGACGAACACCCAAAGGGTTTACTAGAGTCAATAATCTAGTTCACATCGCTATGTGATTAATACCCAAGAGTAATAAGGTGTGATCATGTTTTGCTTGTGAGAGAAGTTTAGTCAACGGGTCTGTCACATTCAGATCCGTATGTATTACGCAAATTTCTATGTCTACAATGCTCTGCATGGAGCTACTCTAGCTAATTGCTCCCACTTTCAATACGCATCCAGATTGATACTTAGAGTCATCTGGATTTAGTGTCAAAGCTTGCATCGGCGTAACCCTTTACGACGAACTCTTTATCACCTCCATAATCGAGAAACATTTCCTTAGTCATCCAGTTACTAAGGATAATTTTGATCGCTGTACAGTGATCTACTCCTGGATCACTATTGTACCATCCTGACAAACTCATGGCAAGGTTCACAACATGTTTGGTACACAGCATGGCATACTTTATAGAACCTATGGCTGAGGCATAGGGAATGACTTTCATTCTCTCTATATTTTTCTGTCGTGGTCTCGCTTTGAGTCTTACTCAACTTCACACCTTACAAGTCACGCAAGAACTCCTTCTTTGATTGATCCATTTTGAACTACTTCAAAATCTTATCAAGGCATGTACTCATCGAAAGTCTTATCAAGCGTCTTGATCTATCTCTATAGATCTTGATGCCCAATATGTAAGCAGCTTCACCAAGGTCTTTCTTTGAAAAACTCCTTTCAAACACTCCTTTATGCTTTCCAGAAAATTCTACATCATTTCCGATCGACAGTATGTCATTCACATATACTTATCAGAAAGGTTGTAGTGCTCCCACTCACTTCTTGTATATACAGGCTTCACCGCAAGTTTGTATAAATCTATATGCTTTGATCAACTTATCAAAGCGTATATTCCAACTCCGAGATGCTTGCACCAGTCCATAGATGGATCGCTGGAGCTTGCACATTTTGTTAGCACCTTTAGGATTGACAAAACCTTCTGGTTGCATCATATATAAGTCTTCTTTAATAAATCCATTAAAGATTGCAGTTTTGTTATCCATTTGCCAGATTTCATAAAATGCGACAATTGCTAACATGATTCGAACAGACTTAAGCATCGCTATGGGTGAGAAAGTCTCATCGTAGTCAACTCCTTGAACTTGTCGAAGCCCTTTCGCAACAAGTCGAGCTTTGTAAATAGTAACATTACCGTCTGCGTCGGTCTTCCTCTTGAAGATCCATTTATTTTCGATGGCTTGCCGATCATCGGGCAAGTCAACCAAAGTCCACACTTTGTTCTCATACATGGATCCCATCTCAGATTTCATGGCCTCAAGCCATTTTGCGGAATCTGGGCTCATCATCGCTTCCTCATAGTTCGTAGGTTCATCATGGTCCAGTAACATGACTTCCAGAACCGGGTTGCCGTACCACTCTGATGCGGAACGAACTCTGGTTGGTCTACGAAGTTCAGCAGAAAATTGATCTGAAGTTTCATGATCATCATCATTAGCTTCCTCACTAATTGGTGTTGGAATCACTCGAACTTGTTTCTGTGATGTTCCACTTTCCAATTTGGGAGAAGATACAATTACCTCATCAAGTTCTACTTTCCTCCCACTCACTTCTTTCGAGAGAAACTCCTTCTCTAGAAAGGATCCACTCTTAGCAAACTTCACTCTGAAATTTTTTCACATAAGCATCACAGTCACAAACTTAAAGAAATGACATCTTAGGTTTCTCGTCAAACCACAGTTCATACGGTGTCATCTCCACGGATTTAGATGGTGCCCTATTTAATGTGAATGTAGCTGTCTCTAATGCATAACCCCAAAAGCGATAGTGGTAGATCGGTAAGAGACATCATCGATCGCACCATATCTAATAAAGTACGGTTATGACGTTCGGACACACCATTACACTGTGGTGTTCCAGGTGGCGTGAGTAGTGAAACTATTTCACATTGTTTTTACTGAAGGCCAAACTCGCTAACTCAAATATTTTACCTCTACGATCATATCGTAGAAACTTTTATTTTCTTGTTATGATGATTCTCCACTTCACTCTGAAATTCTTTGAACTTTTCAAATGTTTCAGACTTGTGCTTCATTAAGTAGATATACCCATATCTGCTCAAATCATAAGTGAAGGTCAGAAAATAACGATACCCGCCGCGAGCTTCAACACTCATTGGTCCACATACATCTGTATGTATGATCTCCAACAAATCTGTTGCTCGCTCCATTGTTCCGGAGAACGGAGTTTTAGTCATCTTGCCCATGAGGCATGGTTCGCAAGCACCAAGTGATTCATAATCAAGTGATTCCAAAAGTCCATCACTATGGAGTTTCTTCATGCGCTTTACACCATTATGACCTAAACGGCAGTGCCACAAATAAGTTGCGCTATCATTATTAACCTTGCATCTTTTCGCTTCAATATTATGAATATGTGTATCACCACGATCGAGATCCAACAAACTATTTTCATTGGGTGTATGACCATCGAAGGTTTTATTCATGTAAACAGAATAACAATTATTCTATGACTTTAAATGAATAACCGTATTGCAACAAATATGATCAAATCATATTCATGCTCAACGCAAATGCAAAATAACATTTATTTAGGTTTTACACTAATCCCGAAAGTATAGGGAGTGTGCGATGATGATCATATCAATCTTGGAACCACTTCCAACACACATCGTCACTTCACCTTTAACTAGTCTCTGTTCATTCTGCAATTCTCGTTTCGAGTTACTAATTTTAGCAACTGAACCGGTATCAAATACCTAGGGGTTGCTATGAACACTAGTAAAGTACACATCAATAATCTGTATATCAAAATATACCTTTGTTCACTTTGCCATCCTTCTTATCCGCCAAGTATCTAGGGCAGTTCCACTTCCAGTGACCATTTCCTTTGCAGTAGAAGCACTTAGTTTCAGGCTTGAGTTTTAGCTTTGGGTTTCTTCACGGGAGTGACAACTTGCTTGTCATTCTTCTCGAAGTTCCCCTTCTATCCCTTTGCCCTTTACTTGAAACAAGTGGTCTTGTTAACCATCAACACTTGATGCTTTTTCATGATTTCTACCTTCGCTGACTTCAGCATCGCGAAGAGCTCGGGAATTCCTTTCGTCATCCCTTGCATATTATAGTTCATCACGAAGTTCTACTAACTTGGTGATAGTGACTAGAGAACTTTGTCAATTACTATCTTATCTGGAAGATTAACTCCCACTTGATTCAAGTAATTGTAGTACCCAGACAATCTGAGCACATGCTCGCTGGTTGAGCTATTCTCCTCCATCTTGTAGAAAAGTACTGTCAGAAGTCTTATACCTCTCGACACGGGCATGAGTATGAAATACTAATTTCAACTCTTGGAACATCTTATATGCTCCGTGGCGTTCAAAACGTTTTTGAAGTCCCGGTTCTAAGCCGTAAAGCATGGTGCACTTAAACTATCAAGTAGTCATCATACCGAGCTTTTGTCAAAACGTTCATAACGTCTACATCTGCTCCTGCAATAGGTCTGTCACCTAGCGGTGCATCAAGGACATAATTCTCTGTGCAGCAATGAGGATAATCCTCAGATCACGGAACAATTCCGCATCATTTCTACTAACATCTTTCAACTTAGTTTTCTCTAGGGACATATAAAAAATAAACGGGGAGCAACATCGTGAGCTATTGATCTACAACATAGATATGCTAATACTACGAGGACTAAGTTCATGATAAATTAAAGTTCAATTTAATCATATCACTTAAAAACTCCCACTTAGATAGACATCCCTCTAGTCATCTAAATGATCACGTGATCCAAATCAACTAAACCATGTCCGATCATCACGTGAGATGGAGTAGTTTCAATGGTGAACATCTTATGTTGATCATATCTACTATATGATTCACGCTCGACCTTTCGGTCTCCAGTATTCCGAGGCCATATCTGCATATGCTAGGCTCGTCAAGTTTAACCCAAGTATTCTGCGTGTGCAAAACTGGCTTACACCCGTTGTATTTGAACGTAGAGCTTATCACACCCGATCATCACGTGGTGTCTCGGCACGACGAACTTTCGCAACGGTGCATACTCAGGGAGAACACTTATACCTTGAAATTTAGTAAGGGATCATCTTATAATGCTACCGTCGTTCTAAGCAAAATAAGAAGCATAATAAGATAAACATCATATGCAATCAAAATATGTGACATGATATGGCCATCATCATCTTGTGCTTTTGATCTCCATCTCCAAAGCAACGTCATGATCACCTTCGTCACCGGCGCGACACCTTGATCTCCATCGTAGCATCGTTGTCCTCTCGCCAACTATTGCTTCTACGACTATCGCTATCGCTTAGTGATAAAGTAAAGCAATTACATGGCGATTGCATTTCATACAATAAAGCGACAACCATATGGCTCCTGCCAGTTGCCGATAACATTACAAAACATGATCATTTCATACAAAACCGTATAACTCATCATGTCTTGACCATATCACATCACAACATGCCCTGCAAAAACAAGTTAGACGTCCTCTACTTTGTTGTTGCAAGTTTTACGTGGCTGCTACGGGCTTAGCAAGAACCGTTCTTACCTACGCATACAAAACCACAACGATGTTTCGTCAAGTATGTGTTGTTTTAACCTTCACAAGGACCGGGTGTAGCCACACTTGATTCAGCTAAAGTGAGAGAGACAGACACCCGCCAGTCACCTTTAAGCAACGAGTGCTCATAACGGTGAAACCAGTCTCGCGTAAGCGTACGCGTAATGTCGGTCCGGGCCGCTTCATCTCACAATACCGCCGAAGCAAAGTATGACATGTTGGTAAGCAGTATGACTAGTATCGCCCACAACTCATTGTGTTCTACTCGTGCATATCATCTACGCATAGACCTGGCTCATGATACCACTGTTGGGGAACGTAGTATTTTAAAATTTTCCTACGATCACGCAAGATCTATCTACTAGATGCAAAGCAACGAGAGGGAAGAGTGTGTCTACGTACCCTCGTAGACTGGAAGCTGAAGCGTCAAGTGACGCGGTTGATGTAGTCGAACTTCTTCGCGATCCAACCGATCAAGCACCGAACGTACGGCACCTCCGCGTTCAGCACACGTTCAACTTGATGACGTCCCACGAGCTCTTGATCCAGTTGAGCTTCACGGGAGAGTTTCGTCAGCACGACGGCGTGGTGACGGATATGGTGTATCTACCGGCGCAGGGCTTCACCTAAGCACTGCGACGGTATGACCGAGGTGTGTTTCTGTGGAGGGGGGCACCTCACACGGCTAGAACAATTCAACTTGTGTGTCTTTGGGTGCCCCCCTGCCCCCGTATATAAAGGAGCAAGGGGGGAGACCGGCCGGCCCTCCTGTGCGGCTAGGGAGCAATCCTACTAGGAATAGGATTGCAATCCTATTCCTAGTAGGATTGCAATCCTATTCCTAGTAGGAGTCCACCAATGAAGGAAGGGGGGGAAGGAAAGAGAGGGAGAGGGAGAGGGAAAGAGGGGCCGCGCCCCCCTCCCCTAGTCCTATTCGGACTACTCCTAGGAAGGGGGCGCGCCACCTCCTGGCTGCTGCCCTCTCTCTCCCCTATGGCCCACCAGGGCCCATCATTCCCCCGGGGGGTTCCGGTAACCCCCCCGGTACTCCGGTAAATTCCGAAACTTTCCAGAACACTTCCGGTGTTCGAATATAGTCGTCCAATATATCAATCTTTACGTCTCGGACATTCCGAGACTCCTCGTCATGTCCGTGATCTCATCCGGGACTCCGAACTACCTTCGGTAAATCAAAACTCATAAACTCATAATACCGATCGTCATCAAACGTTAAGCATGCGGACCCTACGGGTTCGAGAACTATGTAGACATGACCGAGACTCATCTCCGGTCAATAACCAATAGCGAAACCTGGATGCTCATATTGGTTCCTACATATTCTACGAAGATCTTTATCGGTCAAACCGCATAACAACATACGTTGTTCCCTTTGTCATCGGTA
Organism: Secale cereale; assembly: GCA_902687465.1. Taxonomy (NCBI): domain Eukaryota; kingdom Viridiplantae; phylum Streptophyta; class Magnoliopsida; order Poales; family Poaceae; genus Secale; species Secale cereale. Next base: position 649,292,841 of record LR738710.1, read on the forward strand.
TGTTACTTGCCCGAGATTCGATCGTCGGTATCTCAATACCTAGTTCAATCTCGTTACCGGCAAGTCTCTTTACTCGTTCCATAATACATCATCTCATGACTAACTCATTAGTCATTTGCTTGCAAGGCTTATTATGATGTGCATTACCGAGAGGGCCCAGAGATACCTCTCCGACACTCGGAGTGACAAATCCTAATCTTGATCTATGCCAACACCACGAATACTTTCGGAGACACCTGTAGAGCATCTTTATGATCACCCAGTTACGTTGTGACATTTGATAGCACACAAGGTGTTCCTACGGTATTCGGGAGTTGCATAATCTCATAGTCATAGGAACATGTATAAGTCATGAAGAAAGCAATAGCAGTAAAACTAAACGATCATAGTGCTAAGCTAACGGATGGGTCTTGTCCATCACATCATTCTCCTAATGATGTGATCCCGTTGATCAAATGACAACTCATGTCTATGGTTAGGAAACATAACCATCTTTGATCAATGAGCTAGTCTAGTAGAGGCATACTAGGGACACTCTATTTTGTCTATGTATTCACACATGTACTAAGTTTCCGGTTAATACAATTCTAGCATGAATAATAAACATTTATCATGATATAAGGAAATATAAATAACAACTTTATTATTGCCTCTAGGGCATATTTCCTTCACATTTCCTGTCATCCACTCAAGGACCCATGTCTTCGGATCCCTGTTGTAGCCGCGAATGTGGAGGGTTTCATAGAATTGCAGAAGCAGCTCTTCATTCCAATTCTCTTTATCAGTCACGAAGTTGAGTAATCCAGCATCACAGAAGCAATCAAGGGCTTCTTCAAGGCAAGGCAACCCAGTAATGGCTTCAGTGTCAAGAAGCATATGTGGGAAGATGCGACCTTGATCATAGAGAACACGTGAATAATAGTTGCGCTGTTGATAGCTCCAGAACCTATCTGATGAAATCCTTGGTTTGGAATAGGGGTTCTTGGCGCTATCAAAGAAGGTGTTGTGCGCAATGAAGCCATTAGCATTGAAGGACCCTGGCGAAGTGGCAGTACCTGGAAACCTGGGCAGTCTTGGCTTTGGCTTCTGAACCTGAGGCCTGTGCTCGACGTGGTAATCAAATTGAGGACCAGCAGCAGGCGGACCAGCAGCAGGCGAAGGAACTAGAAGAGGCCATTTGACAGAGATGAGCTGGTCATCGTTGTCATATGCTTGCTCGACAGTATGTGGCCTTGGAGGCGGAACAGGAGTAGTGGCATTGACTTCAGGCTGCTGATTTGTGTCAGGTGCAACATTGGCTTCAGGTGCTATCACTTCAGGCACCACATTGAATTCAGGCGCCACATTAGCTTCAGCCATGACAATGTCATTGGCTTCAGTGGTGGTGTTGGTGGCCGCCTCAAAATGTGTAAACTCCACTTCAGGGGCTAGAGGGTCGGACACGTTCTCCTCGAGAACAACTTGGTTGGCAGGGGGTGTGGCAACACGTGCTTCTTCTTCTCTTGTTTGTTGTTCATCGACTGATGCAGCCGGAATATCTTCAGCCACTTTGGCTTCAGACTCAGGGATGTTCACAGTAGGAGAGGCTTCAGGAAACACTTGGCGTGAAACAAATTGGCGCTCATCTCCTTCTGGAACACTTGATTGATCGACTTGAGGCCTTGGTCCTTTGCGAAGCCTGCGAAACACTGGCGACGCTTGTGGAGATGGAGTTGGTTGGGCCTCAATGTCTTCATCGTCAACCACTGGAGTGGTGACCTGTGTTGGGGGAGTAACTGGTGTGTCTTGTGGGTGATCAGCCCATGAGTCATCCCGAGCAATTGGCGTCAATGGACGACCAATGCTGATGCGTTTGCTGTTCGTGAGAACAGGCGATGATACCACATTGTATTCAGTCTGAGGAAGGACTTCATCATCTTCAACATTGTCGTGGTGACCAATGTCTTCAGCTGCGGTGGGGTCAACAGCTGGAATATCTTCAGGAGCCTCTGTGGTAGTAGGCTCATGAACAGTCAGGCGACGTTCTTGATGTTCAGATGCAGGACGAGCAACAGAAATTGGCTCGACGACAAGGGGCTCTGTGGGAGCAGCCGGACCTTCTTGATCTTGCGCTTCTTGGTGGGTGGAGCTTCATCCGTGGTGTTCTTGGTTTTGCGCTTGCGGGCTTCATCTTCAGCCACTTTTGTCTTCTTGAGTTCTGAAGCAACTGTGGGGACCTTAGGCTTCGAGCCTGTCATGCTGGCAGGGAAGACAATGCGAGGTTCTTCCTGCCTTGATGCTTCAGCTGGGGCCACAGTTGGCTTCTTCTTCTTGGTAGCCATCCTGGGGTCGATGCCAGGACGCCTAAGGGACTTGCGCTTCTCAGCTTCATTGTAAGCTTGAACACACTTGGCAGCCAAAGCCTTTATGCGCTCACGAGAACCTTTAGCTTCTTTACGCCTCTTGTGAAAGGCTTCCTTGAGCTCATGCATCATGACTTTAAAATTCTGGACTTCTTTGACGCTGAGCTTGGCCATATGCTTCTTGAACTGAGCCTTTTCAAAATCAATCTTGTGCTTCAGCTCAACAATTTTCTGAACAAGAGCAAGCTCAGAAGCAATGGCGCCGTTGGAGGAGATGCTCAGGCCATCTGGAAGTTGCAGATCGTCAAAGCTGAGATTGGGGGTGTCAAACCACTCATCAATGAAGTTGTTCAATACTTCCACGTCAAAGAGAGGCAAGTCATTGAAGATTTATGCATCTTTCTTGCTCTTTATCAGTAGCTCAAGAGCGTCATCAGCAAGATCTTCATCACTTGACAGATCAATAGCTTCATTCTCGTTCCTCAGAACAGCAGCAGGAGTCAGAGCTGGACCAGTGGAGTGCATAGGCTTCTTTTTCTTCTTCTCAGACTTGGAGATGCGTGAGAGATCTTCAGACTGCACACTTGGTGTAGGTGGAGCGGTGGCCAAAGGCTTCACTCTCGAAGCTGTTGGAGGAGTGGAAGGCTTCGAAGCCTTGGATTTCTTCTTCTTCTTCAGCTTCGGAGGTGCAGGCGCTTCATCAGAGTCAGCGTCGTCTGCAGGTTGATCCACATCCACCCCTTGAACCCTTATGTGAGAGATGAGACCTTCTAAGTTGTAGAAGGTCCCAACCAGATTTGGTTCAACTTCGCGTGTGCCATCGGCACGAGGCGCAGAGGGGCCAGGGTTGAAGTCTAATCCCCAAGTTTTCTTGTTCTCCTTGGCTGAGTTCTTGGCATACTGGAGGTTGCGCTTGGACAGATTGTCGTCACGACACCATAGCAATGATGATGGGTCGGCATCAGCTGGTTGTGGCCCTCGGACCATGCAAGGATAGAAGCCTTGCGCAATGGCTTCAGCTCTGGACCTGGGTGGAAGATTTTTGTACAAAATGTCCCCCCATGGTCGCTTGATGGCATTCTTCTCAGCATACTCCTGGGTCACAAACATGTACTTGAACCACTATTCTGCCCAATATCTTCGAATCCATTGGATTCGAGTTTTTCTCTGATTGTAGTCCTCCTCTGGATCAGTCTTGTACATTTCATAGAGGTCAGGAGGCAAATCTCTGGAGGTGTTTCCACGGTGCTGTCTGCCACACTTCCTAACAGATTTCTCAGTTGCCATGAGATTCAAACTGAAAGGCTTCAACACTGTCAAAGGCTTTCGTCTGCTAGTCAGACAGGAACTGGCTTCGGGAGAGTGAATGTGATGTTCACGGAATGCCTCACTGAACTCAACCCAAGTAGTGATTTGGCCAGCAGGACGCATAGCTTCAAAGTTTTCCCACCAAAGACTGGCAGGGCCCTCCAGATGGTAGGCAGCGTAGGTAACCTTGTCAGCTTCGGCCACACGGGCAGAGTGTAGCTTATGGGTGATACTACGTAGCCAGTCATCCGCATCCAGAGGTTTAGTGGAGTGATGGAACTTCGGTGGACACATCTTGATAAAGTCATTAATTGACACCACGTCATTCCTCTGACGGAACCCAGTGTTCTGCTCTATGCGTTCCAGCAGACGGTTGGTCTCTCTCTTGTTCCGTTCTGCCTCGAGCATAACTTCCGCCAAGGAGGGTGGCTGGGGCAGATTCCCATCTCTAGCCCCACTAGCCTCACCCTGCTCCTGAGCAGCAGGAGTGTTGCGAGTGTTGACCATCCTAGGAAAACAAAACAACGGTTTAGACAAGGATGGCAAAAATTTGACATAGAAGTGCAGAATGTAATGGATGACACGGAATGCAGAGATGTTCATCCGTACGACATGGTAATATAGAAACTGCTATATATACACCAGTGGTCATACACACCATACATAGTTTAGTACAAGCCAAGGCTAAAGTACAACTGCGGTGAAGACGATACATCCCATCAGAGGCATTCCAAGCTCCTATACATTATTTAACTACACCCCCGGAACTCAGTACACACTAAGTCATATTCCACAAGACACGCAGGACTGTGGGAATACAACTACTACAATACTATTACTACCACGGTCTAGCTCAGACATTCCCGTAGTAATCTTCGTAAAGATTACCACCGTAGCCTGGAAGTGGAACAGACGGATCTTGAAACTCGTGAGCACTCGAAGGCTGTGGACCATAGGGACATGGATGTGGCCTCGGTCCCGATGCTAGTGGTAACCGACGCCCACGTGGAGGTGTAATACCCCCAACGTCACGCCAATCCATGCGATCAGGCAGACGAGTCTGCACGGGGTACAAATCCCGCATGTCCAGATATCCGGCGTGCACAGCAGATGCAAGCCGTGTCAAAGTAGTCCAGTGGGCAGCTCGAGTGTTATACAGCTCCATTCGGAGGGCACGGACCTCACGGTCCCTATCCTCCAGCATCTGAACAGTAGTCTGAAGCAGTGGCTCTTCATGAGCAGCATCAGTATACAGACCAGTGTAATAGCCTTCCTCTCCGGGAAGTGAGGCTGGCATGTAACAGAACTCAGTGTTTAGCAACAGGGCATGCCTAGCCCGGAGAATGGTCATCATCGAATAGGCGGCATCCTGCACTGCCATCTCGATGGTAATACCGAGTCCATAAGACCAATGGATGGGGTCGTTAGCTCCAGGATATGAGGGGTATATCCGGACTGTGCAGAAATACTGACTCTGATTGAAATCCCGGTACTCTTCCTCCACGGTGTACTCAGGATACCAGCGATATCCGGTCTCAGTCAGCACACGGACTAGCATGGTCGTGTGACCGGGCACATTAATGCACCGAGTCAAACGAACCACTTGGTGAGGGATGTGGCCAGACATCTGAAACACGAAATAATGCAAAGGCATTAGTGTTTCTGGAAGAAATCGGGCAGCATAACAACTGTAAATGCTCAAACAAAGATTTGAGACATCATACAAATGATAGCATAGCCACTCAACAATCCATATCAAGGTTCCGGTCCAACAATCATCATACTAAAAAGGATAGAAACTGAACTGAGGCTTGAAACCAACAATCCTAAGAGTCTACGGATTAGTAACACGTGAACCTAGTAAGGATAAGAGGCCTAGTCCTAAATCCCCGTAGAAAGAATAGACTGACTCAGATCAGAAGGGCATAAGGTAAAGGAGTAAAAAGAGCCTTACGTTCCCTTCCACAATCAATTCCCCTACATATAACTAAGAATTTTTCTAGACTCAACATCGACCAGTTTGGCTTGAGAAACCTACAGGCAGTCCAGCTCTGATGCCAACGCTGTC